>JAQQAF010000008.1:11247500-12447500 GCA_029747655.1 Ensete ventricosum | reverse complement strand
ATGATGTTGAAGGGTGTTTGTTATATAGTGCTAGAATGGCTGGCATGGGCGGCTGGGGCTTTCTTCTGTAATTTAGAGTAAAAAATTTGCTTGTATGACATCAGTAATCTGAAAAATCACTTACTCATTTCTTTTATTAGCTTTTATTACTTTTTTTAATTAATTAGTGCAAGAGAACCTAGTGTTGAATCTTAAATTTGGATTTTCCAAACTTATTTGTTTGCTGTTTTACCCAACTTGTCTAAATTTTTCTTCCCTATTCAATTGCATGTTTGTTGCAACTGTATTACAATGGTCATGTTGCTCTCACCATGCTTGATGGTGGAGGCTTATGGTTTTGGCTTCAATGATCAAATGCATTTGGATCTTTCTAATGCTTGAATTTATATAATTTGTTGCAGCAATAATATGCTTGAGCTTCTTCACAAGGTTGACCGGTCAAGGAATGACAATTCTGTGAATGCATCTGATCTACCTGCACAAGCGGCTGCAGCTGAAACTTCTGTTACTCATCCTCACTTTGATTGGTCTTCTAACTTGCGAGGTTTTGGGCTGCGATTGGCTCCACCATCTCAAAGGCAACCACCATTAAAATATGCGCCACTTTCTCAAAAGTCTATAGATGATGCTAACAATTGGCAATTAGACAAAGAGGCAGGATGTCAAAATCAGCCACTGTCCAATTCTACGTCTTCAGTTCGACCTGTTCCTTCCCTTGATGAAGCATGCAAAAGAGAAAATTGTGATAAAATGTCCAGCCTATATGTACAGAAACACGAGGAACACCCAGAAGCAAATGAACATTTTATCTCCTCGTCAGTTGTTGCGTCTGATATTCCTTTAGCAGGAAACCAACTGCAGGAACAGCAGCACCTGCTTCAACAGCAACACATTTCTAGCACTAAATATCACCTGGTGCAGCAACAGCAACAACAACACATTTCTGACTCAATTCTTCATGATGTACAGGATCAGTCTGTCAACTTTTCCTTCAGTAACCAAGCTAACGCAAGTCAACTAGTTCAAAATTCTTCACTCGTGAGGCAGCCATGTGACTCACACATTATGGCTGTTCCTGGCCAATCTGTTCAGCCATCATTGCCTGCACTGGCAGGTAGATTTCCAACTCCAGTTGATGCTTCATTTGCTGAAACTCCTGTACCTGTTGGTTCACAATTTTCTTCTGGAGGAACAGATTACACAAATTCAACATTTGCAGGCTTTTCTCAGACTACAAGCTCTGGCCAACAATTACCTATTGTAGGAACAAAGTCGTTTTCACAATCTTACATATCAGGCATGTCTCAGCAAGCTGCCTTTCCGAAGATGTTGCACAATATGTGGAGAAATATATCACCTCAACAAAATCAAGCTGGTATCAATCGTCAAATACTTGCTGCAAACAGACTTCAGTCCATAGTGAACAGTGATAGAATTACAAGTTTGTGGGGCATGCCAAAGGAAGGTGATCAAGTAAACAAGGAAGGAAGTGCTACTCCTGAAGTTGGTACAAGTTCTGCTAATTCACAAAGGGAAGAGAATCCACTTTGGGGCAAATCTTTGAATCTTATGCACGCTGAGAAGGTGGATGACGTTTGTAAGTCACTTAGTGCATCCCAGGGAGAAGCAGCAGTCATAAAACCACCTTCGGATGGAGGTTCTAATGTCCAAATATCATCTTTGGTCCATAATCATCAGCATGATACTCCTTGCTCGCCAGTATTACATTCTCCTTTAACAAGTATTGCTTCTTCTAGCAGTGATATTAGCATCTCTGGATGCATGTCAAAACCTTCAGATGTTCAACAACAAAACTATTCACTATTTCATCAATTACAATCCACGAAAGCTTCTGATTCTGATGTAAACAACTTGACAGGAAAAGTACCAAAAGGTGTTGGTTTTAGTGCTTCACAGACGAACTTTAATATAGATCAGAGATTTGATCACAGGCAGAATAAAATCTTTAGAATTCCTGCAGATGGTAAAGTTGGTCCAGCTTCTCATATTTCATTCCCTCCAGATTCCAAACCGCCAAGCTTTGCTTCAAATGACAGTGATGAAAGCAATCCAAGCACATCAACAGCTGGACAGCATGTTCTCCAAGCTCACATGCATCCCATTAGTACAACTTCCGCAGCAAATATAATGGGAGGTGGTGACTGCATCAACATTGGTCCTCAGATGGTTCCTTCCTGGTTTGAATGTTATGGAACCTACCAAAATGGCAGATCTGTTGCTGTTTGTGATGCCCAGAGAAGTCAAATAGCTGCCGTTCAGCAATACTTTCTCCAGAAAGCTCCTGCAACAAGGGATGACAATTATTTGGAACAAAGACTTGACACCAGCCACATTGGTAGTTATAGGCAAGGTACATTAGCCACCAAGAGTACTCCTAGTGAGGCATCTCCCTCTTTGCTGCCTCCTGACATCGTGGACCATGATATAATTGTAAGATCAAAGAAACGGAAAATTGCTACAGATGTTCTGTGGAATAAGATGGTCACAGAACCACAAAGGTTGCCAAGCTTCAGGTAGTTGTTCTTGATAGCATTTTTGCTTAATAGTAGTTCAATTGAGATAGATAACACACCCTAGATTTTGCTTTTGTAAGAAACATAATTTCAGTTTGAATTAGTCTGATAAATGTAAATATTTTTTCTTTATTTAGTATGGCAGAGTTAGATTGGGCCCAGGCTGGAAACAGATCTATTGAAAAGGTTTGTTCAATTGCCCAATTTGGCTTGTATTGATTAAATTTTGAACACCAATCTCCATTATTTTAATGACAAAAATTACGGGCCTTCTCTTTTGATGATAGGTGGATGATGAAGCTGAAACTATGGAGGATGGGCCATTTGTGCCTCAGTCACGTAGAAGGCTAATCCTTACTACTCAGCTCATTCATCAACTTATTCCAGCAGTACCAGCTGTGATGTTGAAAGAAGAGGCAGCAGCTTCTTATAGAAGCGTGACATTCGCTGTTGCCAAATCAGCACTTGCTGATGCGTGCAGCCTGGTCACTTCCTCAGAAAGTGATTCCCAGCTGCTGTTGGGAAATAAAAATATGTAAGTGTTGCCCTGAAGTTCTTCAAGACCATTTAATATTAGAATCATTTCACTTATATTTGAAGTAATTTATGCTACTTTTCACCCTGTTATGGGTGAGAGATGTCCTGTGGGTTCATACTGTTCCGACAATGAAATTTTAACTATTGCTCTCTAAATCAGACCTTTTTTCCCCTTAACCCTCTAGGACTTCGGGAGAGCTTAAGACTTCCACGAAGGTGGAGAATGACATTTTCTCAAAGCTCATGGAAGATTTCGTTGGTAGATCCAAGAAACTTGGAACTGATTTCTCAAGGTATGAGCGATAGAATGGAAGATCTTTCTTTTCCTTTTTTTTCTTGTTTGATGCCGTTCTATGCAATTTCTAATTGTTGGTGCATTAGCAGAGCCATACAATTTCTATTTTTTGATTATTGCCTTGATCTTGTTACTGCTTTATTGAAGATTGCTGTTAGTATTGTGGCTAATGATGTTTCCAATTTTTAATCGACAAGTGTCAGGTGATATGTGATGGGGTAGTATTAGTTATTGGGATCATAATATATAGATTCATAGGACGCTTATGTGTTAACTCTATAGATTTATTGCCATCTTAGCACTTGACACATGCAGATGCCAGACTTGGTCAAAAGAAAAGGTATTTAGGACCATGACCTTTTATTTTCTTTTATTCCATCTGTCCTTTAGAGAGAAGCCATGTAATTGAGAGCAACTGTGCATTTCTTCGATTTTTTTTTCCCCAAATCAACCTCATATTGGAACCTTGGAGAAATATTTCCCCAACTAGCTTCCTTGGTACACTTCTTTGCCACACCAGACGCAGATTACAGATGGGTAACATCTATTAGTAGTTACAAACTTACAATAAGATGAGTGGGTTCTTTCTCTAGCAAGGGGCTGCAAAGGTTGTGCCCTCTGTCTCAGATAAATCATTGGTTTGTTTAGAAGGTTGGATACTCTTGCATAGTTGATTGACCATCGCATCTGGAGGTGGTACTATCACTCCGATGCCCAAATGATCTTTGATACCATTGAGCTTATATTTTACAAAACAGCTTGATGGATAGGTTTGATATAGTAACGGAAGAAATGCGACCAAGGTTTATGGTTTCTTTAATATGGAACTGCTACCGTCATAAGTGGTTAAAAACCCAGGGTGGCAAAATGTTCAAAGAGGTCAACTGGGAATATACTTTAATTGGAGGCTACATGGTTTTTCTTGAGATCAACTTGAGAATATATATCTGATACTGTATCAGATGATAGTTGATTAGAGACTGCTTGTCGGCTATTGCCAATATAAACATATAGGAGTAGCTTATATTTTCAATTTAATCATCGCTTTCCATGTCTTTTTGGCTTGAATCAAAATATTGGTCTGCATCTGTATCATGTATGTGGATATGATCCTCTCCCAAAACATAGAACTTCAATAGAAGGTAAAGAATGTCACAATTTCCAGGCTGTCGAAAGAAGAGATTCTTTATTCTTTATTGATTTTTTTTAAGCTGAAAATTCAATTTCCTTAAAGCTGAAATTAAGGAGATTTGAAGTTTTGGGGACATGGTGAGCGAGATGCCCAAATGTTGAGGACGAAATGTCAGATGGATGGTTGTCCTATTGTGTGGGTATGGTTTACGAGTACCTGATGGATGCAATTTTACTGCTCATTTTCTTTGGTTGGTTTTACGTCGATCATCGTTGTCTCATCGAGCAGCTGTGATTTAGGTAGAAAGGAAAACACATATGGAGACTGTCACCTTCAGTCTCATTTTTATCATTACCCCACGTTATTAATTAAGATGCTTGACATACAGTTTCTGAGAAATGGATAAAAGAAATTTATTGATTGGTTTGGGCTGTTGCTGCTAGTTTATCTAGTGTGGGATTGTCGCTTTGCATCTAGTAATCACAACATTGCTATATGTTTCCTCTGGATCTTTTCTCCCCTTCACTGTCTTGCACTTGGTTATGTTACTATGAACCAATCTAGATTTCTGTGAATCTAGTTCCCTGGCAAGTTTTCTGTCAACAGTCAAAAGCTCCGAGCTGTAATTCCCGACATTTCTAGCCATAATTTGTGCTTATTATTAAGTCATTTCGTTTGATCAATATTTTCAGGTTGGACGGGAAGACCTCGTTGTTAGATGTTCGACTGGAGTGCCAGGAATTGGAGAGGTTCTCCATCATCAACCGTTTAGTCAAGTTCCATGGTCGGACTCATGCAGATGCGGTCGGGGTCTCCTCCGTTTCCGGAGCTTACCATCGCAATATCTTTCCGCAGAGATACATCACTGCACTTACAGTGCCGGGAAATCTTCCCGAGGGGGTTCTCTGTCTCACACTCTAGATCATTGATTGATTGATTGATTGATTTTTTTTTATATTTTAAACTATCAATCTTTCTTGATGTGTTTTCAACACCCCCTTAAAGAAAAAAAAAAACAAAAGATGAAAAGAAAAATACATCATCATGAACAGAAGCACTAAGGCAAATCAACCTCATAGGTGTTGGCCATTTAACCACATGGTGGTGTGTTGTCAAAATCCATTGTATCTGAAATATAGGTTTGTGTACATCAATGAAGATAAATAAGCTTATAGGGTATTGCATCATTTTTATTTACAACATGGAAGGGTACATATAAACTTTGATGTCAACAGGACCGGTCTTTGGTAGGTAAAAAGCCTCAGTCGTAAAGTAGATCATGTGATATTATTGTCATTTTCTCATACTCTTTTTTCTCTTGTTTATTCGAACCGGAAAAAAAAATTTGTTTCTCCCATTTTGTTGTCCAAACCCTAAGCATCATTTGCTAGCTGTCATAATGGTTAACATAAGGGAATTTTAAATAGACAAAGACACCTATGTCACACTGCCAATCTGACACCTACTAAGGTGGCTCATCAATCCAATAGGTAGGGCTAGCGGCCCACTTAGTCAATTCGATGCTACTCCACTTACAGGCTCTTTGAATCCTTCAAATCCTCTCTCATTTTTTGACCTACTAATTGAAGGGGGATCTTTGTTGACCACATCGTACTTTTTGTCAACCCGAGGTTGATTCTGAATTCTTGACATCTCGGACCACAGTGATACTAAAAAGCATACTTTGATTTATATTGGATCGTAGTGCAGTGCTGCTGTTTGGCTTTACTGAATACATTTTGTCATATCGGAGAGATGTCGAATCCATTTTTAAGTGTCGTGATAACGATGATTTTAGGGACCTTTGATACTGCATATGCTTTCCCTAGCGTGCGTATACAAAAAATTAACTACAGATATAATTTATTTCTATTTCTTGAAAAATATCTAACTATTTACCAACAAACAGATCACAAACAAACGGCACGAACATAAACTTTTAAACTCTTTCTTGAACTGAGTGTTTGGTTGATGATTAACAAGCACATATAAAAGCTTCGGTGGTCTTATCTCATATAAGAAACATTTTTTTTTCCCTATGCAAGCATATTTAGAATTGGAAAAAAAATAAAATAGTTGAAGGTCAGAATGATACATGACATTTGTGTACCTCAGTTGATCTTCTCCTCCGAGGGGCTTAGAGCCCAAAGAGCTCTCCAAACGATCGAACCAGATAGAAGACGCTCGGTTGCCCACCCTGCCGACTTCAACTGCAACCGAGAAAATTAGTTCTTACCAGCATTTCATCTCATCGATGTCAAGAACAGACCCGTTGATGTTTGAGTTGTGCCGTAGAGAGTGATTTGGATTTGAGCTGTACCTTTGCGATGAAATCATGGTAATGTTCTTCCATCCAAAGGCGGCTTTCTGTGTGGAGAGATTTGGCTTTGCCGGTCAGGTTTGCGAGGATAAGAGCGTGGAAGAAGGACTGCAATATATCATCTGATGTTGCCTCTTTATGGATTATGACCCGTATGACTCCTTTCCTCTCCATCAATAAGTAGTTCACTGGAATAAGCATGCATGAAACAACCAAATGGATAGCAGCCAAAAAAGAAAAACAAAAAAACAAAAATTATTGAAATCCTGCTGAAAACACAAATTACACCTTTCTTGTAGTGGGAACTTGCAGTTCCTGTGAGCTCCATCCTACAGTATTAGATCAGACCTAATATGAGTATGAATTCCCACATAATGAGATAGACCAAAAAAAGTAAGATCTTGATCATATCGCTACGATGATTAATTACTTCTAGTCCATTTTTCCATCAAAGAATTTTGAAAAGTATTGAACTGTGGGAAAAGAATCGATTATGCCTTGCTGGTGAATAAATAGATGAACTTACATATCGGAATGGCCAAGAGTTGAAGCTTTAACACCCAAGTGGATGCAGTGGTGCAGCGACTTTGCGTTACCTGGTCTTCCCCAGATGGTCCAAACAGGAAATATGTGTTCCCTCCTTGAAACTTCTTGTGGAGAAAGCACTGGCAACATATACAAGCATATGGTAAAACACAGCAATATTATGAAGTACGGTCACACAAGTGTCACATAAGGCGAAGGTGCAGAATACACTGTTTTTTATTTAGGTCTTTAGCCCTTAGCGTTTGTGATGGTTTACCTGGTGTCAGAATATTGAGCCAAACCATAGGTTCATAAATTGAATTATTCTAAGTTATGAAGACCAAACATACAGTAGAATGGTGTGGTCGTCGACCATAAAACACAGAAAGCAAGATTGTAACTCAGGTCTGCTTATACTGCACCATTCATAAGAAGAAATCAAATTGTTACCTGTCCTGTTCTGCATGTAATACTGCAGCAGAATTGAGCTTCTTTCACTGTTCAGTGTTGTTAAGGAAAGGCAACTAACAGCCTTGTAGTTTGCTGAAAAAACAGAATGCAATTAGAATTATCATATTAAGCCTAAATAAACTGGAATATCATGGTGGAAATAGTGGCCGAAAGTCGGTTTCTAGTGCCAAATGTCAGCTGTAATCTTCATATATTCATGTCCACGAATGTTGTTGGTGACATTAACCTATTCATTTGTACAAATTAAAAGACTACTCAGCCAAAGAGTTTATCCTACCACATATCCCATCAGAGCATAAATACAAGAAAAAATGACAGAAGTCGATCTATCCTCTGCAAGATAAGAAGCACGTTAGGTGCTGGCTTGAACCATTCAGGTCAGTAATGAGTTGATAGTTTAAAACAAGAAAGAAACCAAGCCTAACCATCTTGGTATGTAAAACTCATAGCATCTGTTCTACTACGTCTGCTGTGTGTACTCATGTTAAATTAGGTCTAGGAATTTTGAATTAGTAGGTCAGGCTCAATAAAAATAATTGGTTATGCTTACAAATTTTAATTTGTTGTCATGAATTTATAAAGGCCTGAAAATTGCAGGGGTCCCTCACCATATATGTGGAACATGGTGAGAGACAAAAAGGAAAACCATATGGCCAAAGGATTCCCCATTGTGATATGAGCTAGCAGCATTCCCAGAGTCATGCCAACCATTGTTGCAACTGTTTCTTGACTACTTTCCTGTCAAAATTGAAAATAGAAACAAGTAGCATATGCTTTTAACTATTGTTTGGCATGAGATATGAAATAATGATTTGGTGGCATAGTACCTTAGCGGAAATATCTGCTGCATTATTCTGTAGTGCGAAATGTTGAGTTAATGCTGCTCTAGTTGCTCCACCAGCAACACCAGCTATGCAGGTAAAAAACCGAAAACTTTATTGGCATAAAGAACTTAATCAGCTATATCAAGCCCAGTTATATCTAATTACAACCAGAATGTTTAATAAAAACTATGCTACAAATAACTAAATTAGTTTAATAAAAAATAATTATAAGAAAGCAAAGGCTTCATAGAGAAGCATAATTGAATATTCAAATAAAACAGCATATGGTTGTGGAATTCATGTGTTAAATACACATTAACTAGCCTTCAAAAAGATTTGAGATGTAACCAAACTACCTTAAAACACAAAGTCATTGAAGTATTATTACATAACATCCACTAGATGAAAGCTCCAGAAAAATCCAAATAGAAGGACCAACCTGATGATACTGGCTGTTAATAAAGAACAGTAAAACCAATCCGGAACTACATGGATATATCACAAAAATCATAATGCACTTCATCTCAAGCATTTTTCAGGATTATCACAATAAAAGAAAATTCATTCTCAATACATAACCAATTAATTGCAGAAAAAGAACATTAGACATCACAATTGGACTGTACTTTCAGTGGAGGCCTAGCTGAAGTTAATGTACCAAGCTTTGCTCACAAAGTCACACTTAATGATTCTCTAATAATTACCAACACGGGATTCACTGCCATGTGAAGCATATAAATGTGTGAAGTTACTTCAGGCCATAATCACATTAGGATTCAGAAGCAAATAATTCTTAGAAATACAGTACTGCCTGAAAGGATTATGTCGAGATTGTTGTGAACTTACTGAATGCTCTTGACAAGCTCCCCAAACATACTATTACAATGAAGGCTGATGGCCATAGAGGAGACACAAGATCCATCAGCATTCCTGTGATTCAAGTATCAAAAATGCAAGTTAATCTTTATAGCTAAACCAGAAAAAAGAAAAGAGACCTCTAGATTTGTTGATACGTTCAGACAATTCATGAAAACTGCCAAAAAGATCATAAATGATTTCTTGCTGGCAAAGATCTTGATATGTTGCAAGTCAAAACATCTAGAAAAGACTGATTTTTACAAGTGAACAAGCACATTGAACTTACGAATGTATTTGGTATTTGCTTGAATTAGTTCAAAAAATCAATAGTTGTCACAGTGTTGAGTTGTAATCATAGATTCACCACATTTAAGTTTTGACTTATGACTTATAAAGCAAGGTTAGGTATAGTACTTTACCTGTAAATGCATCATTTTTCATAAGATATAACATTAAATTAGATAAATAACAATAAACTTACCAAGATCGTTCATGAAATCTGCAACTAAACGCCACATCTTTGCACTGCTGTCAAGGTTAGAACCCTGAAAAAAGATACAGAACATCAGTTTCCTGAAAACAAGTGCTTGTCTATAACTTAGCATGGAATACAGACATCAAAGTGCTACTTGAGTTCCACGTGGAAATATTAATTTTTCAAAAGAAGTATCATATACATCTGAAGGAAAAGCAACAAAGAGTTACAAGATTGTTACAATATCTGCTGGAAGATATAGTTTTACCTGATAGAATGTGAACAAAATACCTCCAAGCATCCCAGTGAAGTCCCTCAAAAACCACTGTCAAAGTCTTCCATTCAACAGAATGTTACTAACAAGAGTGAAATATAAAATCAAAAGGCAAACAGCTTAAGCCTCTTACCAAATTAGACGACAACATACAAATGGAATATTTAAAAAAACTATTTAAGAGAACAGAATGTTTTCTTTTAGCCTTTTTTTTTTTTTGAGAAGGGACGCAAGGCCCAGAAACATAGGCCACAAAGGCCTTAGAAAGTCAGCCTAAATTACAATTGCTCTGGGATACATATGCTAGAAATTTTATTAAACAAATGACAACCTTCAACTAGACAACCAGACCTTTTGACTTTTAGTAAGTCCTCTTCTCAAGTTTTGTATTAGCTAGGAACTCACTGCACTTATCAGAGATTTCATGTCAGGTTCAATGTTTATCATATAATGATGCCAGTTCTCCTATTGAACTTACTCTAGGAAAAGATGGATGCATCACATGATATTACAATGATCTAGCTCTAACAACACTCAACTGTGAGTGATTTCAGAAGTGTTTGATGAAATATGAGATTCAAATGTGCTTTGAACTCTTACAACCATCCTTTTGCCCTCAATCTTTTTATTACCAAAAGCAAGATGATAGCAAAAGACATAAACCTATCATAAACATGTAACGTATATCACTTACCTTCTTGTAGCAAAAGACAAAGACAAAGTCAAAGCCAAAACCCACCCATATGTATACTCCACAATTCAAAATGGGTATCCTGAATATCCATGTCATATTATTGTTTTTTATGGCTACCACCAACTTATAGTTAAGGAAGTACTGTCTCCTTTTTCTTTCCAGCAAGCCAACATACTGGGCCAATGCTCAGACCAATCAAGTGAAAATTGCATGCTTGATAGATGATGAAATTTCAAATGACTAAAGGAACAACTTGGTGCTTGATGTTGAATCAAACACCAAAGAATCTAACTTAGAGAAAAGTACCTGAAAAGTGGCGCCAATGACCGTAGCAGATTTTTCACCAACACCAATAGCACTCAAAAGAGCCTAATGAAAGTTGAATAAACCAAATTAGTCATGATGTCAACTTATCTGATCTGACAAAAGAAAATAGAGTACACAAACTTACTTGGGTAGAAAGCATGGAGCGTATGTAAGTTGAGACTCCCTATCAGATATTCTCATTGTTAATCAGCACAAAAATGACAAATTTATTAATGCAATGTCAAAGCCTATGTTCTTACCTGCAAGGAGTCCCATACTTGGAAAGGAACATAATCTGGAGTCACACTGCCCGGGAATCCCTGTTATAAGAATATTTTCATGGTTTAGAAAAGAACCCAATATGCACCACCTAAACGAATTTAAACTTATTTTCAACCCAATCATCTAAAGTCCCCAATGATATCTCAAAATTTCCCATTATTTCCTCCAAAATATCTTCCTCCTAACCCTATATGATAGAAAACGGCCAAGTTTTATGCTTGAGGCTGCTCAAGTTCGACTTATTATAACTCCTCAAACGATTCCATAAGACACCTACAAGTTTTTTTTGATAGAAAAATCACCTTTCGTGTATATTAGGGGATAATTCGATAAGCAAACTGATGTAGCAGTCGGCCTTGATATCACCTTCTATTTAAAGGACCTTTAGCAAAAGGAAAGCTAAGGGAGGGGGGGAAACAGATTTTGGCAACGTTCTGATGGAATCAAAGACCAATTATACCTCCGGGATGAACGCCTCAAGAATCTTCCTGCCCAGATCGTCCCATCGGCTTCCCGATCTGAAAGAAACAACCAACGAAAGAAGGGAACCAATCAGTTCGCAAAGAGAACATGAGCAAGGCGATAAACAGGTGCTCTGCGATAGGGATCAATGGAGGGGAAAAGGAAACATTAAAATTGATTCACCTGTAGAGGGTGAGATGGGAGCGATCGGCGGTGAGGATAGCGGTCCGGGAGAGCTCGGTAGTGGACGATCCTCTCCACTCCTCCACCGTGATCGATGGCGCAGTGCTAGTGGAGGAGGAGGGGGAAGACGATGGAGAGGCCGGCGCTCCATTGCCTCCGAGACCTCCCTCCATGGCGGCTCTCCTCAGTTCGGATCGTTGATTTGCGCCTCTCGCGAGGGGCTATCCTCTTCAATTCATCGCCGGCGAATCCTTTAGCTAACGACTCGAACCGATCGGGGACACAACCGCACACCCCGCCGCCGTGCGCTGTAACTCGGGTCGGGTTCGGATTAAACGCGCTCGACGTGATCCTATCAGGGGTCTGGTGACTCTGGTTGTTTATATCACCGTCCAGATCAAGATGGACGTTGGTGATTAAAGGAGTCCCACACCTTGACGGCCTGCGCTTCAACTTGGGCCGGCTTCGCTTAAACGCGCTCGACCCGATCCGATCCGGCGACTCTGATTGATTTATATACCGCCCAGCATTCGGTGCAAATTCCCGAAGAAGAAAGACATTCCACACACACACAAAAAAAAAATATATATAATATTTTTTTGATATTATTAAAAATAATATAACACCGTGTAAAAAATATTGTAATTAGATCGATTCACGTTATGGATCGATCTATATGAAAATAAAAAAATAAATGTCCGAGGTTTTTTAAGTATTCGGTAAAAAAGAAAATATTAGAAAACTTTAGATATCGGAGGTGAAAAGAGAATACTAATCAATTTTTCATAAAAGAAATAATTTTATATGTACAAGTCTAATATTTGTTGGTAGTTGCCTTTAAGAGCCACGTCAACCATGACGAACGCATCGTTTTCCGATTTGTATCGCTGGCAACCAAATCGTTCTCTCCAGGATTCCTCCTTCGCTCCCTCTCAGGTGTAGACTCCATTCTCTTCTTTTGATCTCTTCGATTTGCTTCGGTCTCTGCTGTTGATGTTTGATCTTTTTGCTTTCGGAGGCGCCGAACCCTATTTGTGAGCGAGCTTTCGTGTTCTTATTTGTTTACTGCTTTGCTTGAATTCTTTCTTTTATTGTTCTTTTGGCATTGTGTATCTTTGTTGAGTGAGATCATCAGTTCGAACTTGAAAGGTTTTATTAAGTTTTGAAGAGAAAACCCGTTCAGTTTGTTTGATTGTTCGCTCATTGTAATTGCGAACCATGTTAATCGCAGCTGTCAGACTAAGAGAATTCCAGCGATAAAGAAAGGGTCTGCTTGGTAATGTAAAAACTGGGCTAGGAATGGGAATGAGAATCGTTGATTCTCGTGGTTAGTATTTGGATTTTTAAATCTTATTTCTGTTCCAATTATCTTTAAAAGCCAGAATCCAACATGAATCTGGCTCGTTGTTTACATCTAAAAAGTAATATACTTAAGGTAAAATGAAATAAAACCATAAAATAATACAAATTTATAATATATCATAACATATAATATAACACAAACAACTATATATTTAGAAATTATGATTATAAAATGTATAAAATTCAATGATATGCAATCTAAAAAAAATATGAAGTAGTAGACAATGTAAGATTGGTGAATATTACGAATTTATTTAAAATAAAATAATAATCAATAATTATAATATTACAAGTACCAAATAAAAAATAGAATATAAAATATTAAATAAAGCATAAAGAATGTAACAAAATTTTTAAAAGGAATTGGGGACTCAGATTCCAATTGTACATGATTAGTCTATTTGATTCTAATTTTAGAGAAACTCAGGATTGAAGAAACTAAGACATTGAATAGGGAAGTTTGTGTACCTCAAGAAATCAATCAATCCTGGCAAAAACAAGAGACAAAATTGCTGGTAACTTTCTGGATTTGTTTCACAGCTTATTGAATGATGGATATATGATGTACCTTTCTTTATTTTAGTTTTCAGCATCTTAATGGACTTTGTAGTGCTAGAACTTCAATTTCCACAGATTTGGATTTATAAATATTTATCTTGGGATAGCTAAGAACCTCTGTTATTATCTGGCTTATAAGTGCATTCTGAGATGGCCTTCAACAATCTTGCCAAGAAATATGTGTAAAATTTATATAGCTCATTGCACTCTGTTTCTTGCCTAGCCCGCAGGTAGCTTGATGTCTGGGTTGGTTAGTGCACATGTGAATCCTGTTTGCCCTTCCTACATTATCTGCCGGTCTCCTCTTCTCCGATCTACCTTTTTGCAGATACCAGAAATGGCAATTAAACATCCTGTAATTGTCATGAAATATTTTAAGCCTCTCTCTGTTGTGGTTTCCTCACTGCAACCCCCGAAGAGCATTTCTACTGCTCAGTTTAGCAACACTATACCTTCTGAAGGTTGTTCCTGATAACTATTTGGATGTCCGGTGTCTTACTTTATACACATGGCATATGGAATAACATCAAAAGAACTTGCTAAAGATTGAATTTGTCATACATTTTCACAATGCAGTTTTACCTTACAAGAAAATTTTCAAACATAGTGAAGAGGTGCTCAACATCTGGTGCAGTGTTGATGCTGTGTGCTTTGATGTGGATAGCACTGTTTGTCTGGATGAGGGTATTGATGAACTTGCTAACTTCAGTGGGGCTGGCAAAGCTGTTGCAGAGTGGACAACAAAGTAATTACCTTATATTTGATTAGTTCAAATGCACCAGGAAAATAATTCTTATTCCCTTCTTTCTATGATACTTCAGGGCTATGAGTGGATCTGTACCATTTGAGGAAGCTTTAGCTGCTAGACTTTCTTTATTTAATCCTTCACTGTCACAGGTTCAGGATTTTTTGAAGCAGAGACCTCCCAGGTAATGCTGCTTCTTTCTATTTTTATATCAAATGTCAATAGATTTTGGTGTTACCAATTTTGTTTACAGATTCCTAACACAAATTATCAGCGACAAGTTCCATTAAGTTGTCTTCTCTTAATATGGTTTTTGTTTGTGTATTTCTAGATATTCTATAAACTAGTTGATAGATAATAATTACAAGCTCAAAACTCTTCTTTTCTTTTTTAATTCTTGGTTCTTGATAATTTGATATATGAGTTGTACAATCTTAGGCTAATTAGGCAGAGCCTTACAATAACAACAATCATAAGCAGTAATATCCCAACATGTACATTCTTTTTTTATCTTTAAGCACATGAATACACACATGCCTCTATTGGTGCCAACAGATACATAGTATCCTTGTCTTTAAGCACATGAATACACACTTGCCTCTGTTGGTGCCAACAGATACATCTTATCCTTGTTTCTGTCCTTATAATGAATGTGCAGGATTTCTCCTGGCATTTCTGAACTTACCAAAAAGCTGATGGCTCAAAACATTGACGTGTACCTTATATCTGGTGGCTTCCGTCAGATGATTAATGTATGTAACTATGTATCTCAGCTAGTTACATCTGACTTTTTTCTATCATTTTCCATTACCATATCTTGGGAATCATCATGCACTTAAAAAATAAAATAAAATTATTTGTTTTGGTACTACCTTTGGGTTAAATCTTAACCAAACTGATTTTAGGTTTTGGAGTCTTGTCTGACAAATTTACATATTAGTATTGATGTGTGTGTTGAATATGTTTTCTGTGTGGACTGTCATGGACAAAAATATAAACAAGATGTTTGATGTGATGCTCATGTTTGTCTGTGTCATTCGGTTTTTGTACATTCTTTGTACAGCAATTAGCGGGCTTGCAGTAGACTTGACAGCCCTCGTTTGGTTATCTTTTGTGGTTGATTTCGGCTTGTAAATGAGAGTGGTGTTATGTAGGCACTTGTGGGGACTTCGATCTGTAATGGACCATTATCTTTTGTGTGCAACTGTTTAGAACTTGTAACGTCCATAGTTGTAATTTATATTGGTTATATAAAGTGTTTGCTAAAGCTGTTGTTGTGGATCCTGTGGGAAGTACTTTCTCTAACCCATTTTCTCTTTTGTAGGTCCTAAGGGACCCTAGAAGGTTTCGAGGAGGCAGATCTTTGCGGACGGACTCGCAAGGGTGCCACACGACCTAGGCAAAACCAGCTAAGTCCGTGACAGAACGGATCAAGTATGGTCATATAATATTAGTTTCATATTTGTTTTCTATGTGGTTGAATAAGTGTGGTCATATCAAGTATGATTGAGGATATTTTTTTTTATAGTTCAGGACTACATAGACATCCAAGATTGACTATGTTTTGGGTTGTCTTCTTAATTTGATTCAGAGGATTTATTTTGATGATAAAGTTGGAGACTTAGGTGACTTTTGAGTCGGAGTGAAGATAGGTCTATGATCCTAGGTAGGAGTTGGTTATATATTTTATAAATTTCTTTGTTGCCCTGCTTTCCTCAAACTGTCAAGGGATGTATGGCCGCAGGAAAGGGGAAGGAGTAACAGACAGTGGCATCGATGAAAAGGTATTAAATAGTGGATTCTACTTTTCAAAAAATTTTGTTTCCCTTTCATTTATCTGTTCTAAGAAAATCATGTTTCCTTTCCATTGATCTCTCACACCTTACATAAAGATATATGAAGTATCTTTAATTGTGATGTATCTTCCAACGGTTGATGAATCTACGATTTGGTAACAGTTCATATATAGAAGAAAAATAAGATGTTTCTACTAAGTTTATCATCTATCCTGTTTGAGATCTTCGGAATTATCATGAAAAATAGGGATGGCCTAGAACTAGAAATTGAATTCTCGTGGTTCTTGAAGAGTTGTTTATGCAGAGTGTAATTTTTCTGGTGTACAGGTTGGTTGTTATTGTGTGAGTGGTAGTCCTTGTTCATGTTCCCTTACATCTGATGGCAACTTTTTTTTATTTTCTTTGATCTCACATAATAATAAGGTCAGAACTTAGGCGGAAAACCATTTGGGTCTTGCCCCAAAACGAGTATTCATTTGGTGCATCATGGGAGTGACTCATATACGTACCTGATGTGAACAATATGATTTTTATTTTCTCAGAATATTGGAGAAGAAGATAAGCCATGAGTATATTGGTCGTAATTTGATTTGTCTACTCGTTCGTCGCACTATTCCATATTGGCGTACCGAGTTTATTTCGGTGGTATGGTACCCAGTACTGAGCAGTACGCACAGTGCGCGCCGCTCGGTATATTATCATATAATATAATATAATGATTTTATAATATAATATATATTAAAAAAATAAAAAGGGGACGACGTTGCCTCGTTCTTTCTCCCTGCGTGGGGAGAACGAATCGCCCGCCGACGAAGAATCGCCCACGGGTGACGGATCACGCAGGCGACGAACCACGCGGGGTAACTGGAGAAGAGCAGTGCACGCGAGGTATTTTTCTCCCTATTCTTCTTCTTCTTCTTTCTCCTGATCGCCGATGACCGATTTTGGCGGTTCCGCCCGGTAACGGGCGGTCTACATACCGATCAACTGGCAGACTGGTATGTACCGCTCGGTATGGGGCCTTACCTCTCAGTAAGGCAATCCTTAGACAACACAGTGTTTGAATGCCTTTTGCTGTATAATTACACCTGCAAAATTAGGAGCTTCTTTTTTGCAAGAGCATCATGCTGAAGATTGCTAAGTTTTTGTGAAGCCTGTGGCATTGCAGCTTGGAATCCCTCTTGAGAACATCTCTGCAAACCAATTACTCTTTGGGAGTTCTGGTGAGTTTGTTGGATTTGATGCCAAAGAACCTACTTCAAGAAGTGGTGGAAAAGCAACAGCTGTACAACAGATAAGAAAGGTATTGCAATTACTTTATGACCTGATAAAACTCTATACCAAATGTCACTTGATTAATTTCTTGCATCAGACAAATGTCACTTAATTTGCATTCTTGTATTGGATGCAGGTCCATGATTACAAGGCTTTGGTTATGATCGGAGATGGTGCAACAGATCTTGAGGTAGCAGAGTCAATTGATTTAAATAAATTTTTTATCATTAGTAGTTTTCTATGCTATACCGCTGTTCTTTTAGATTGAATTTGATAACTATTTTACAAAACCCAGCCACAAGTCACAAATATATATTAGTCTAGATCTGGCAGCTAAGCAAATTACTTTACATGAGATTGGTGATGGAATTTAAGATACCAATCATTACATAAAACAGAGAGATGCAAATTAGATCCCATCAATTAACTTATATTATGACAGCTCAAACATTTGTAATTGAATTTTATGCTAAGTAGCTCTTTCCTACTCGGGTCCCCTCACCATACCCGAATACTAACCTGGCTCTGATACCAAAACGTCATGACTTGGGTTGATAAGCTAACTATCCTGTTAGCTTTTGTTTGGCCCAACCACTAGCCAAAATGCTTGAGCCAGGAGTTATCAATAGTATACTCATCAACCCTTATAAGACATTCATATGTTCCCACTTTTCTAACGTGGGACTAAGGGGTGTTACACTCTCCCCAACTCATATATTTGACGTCTTCGTCAAGGTCGAACATATCCCAGATCGAACCCTAGCATGATGCATGTGAGGCTTAGCCCAGTGGGAGCTCCACGCTGTGTCCATCCACAGGTAGCCCTTTCCTACTCGGTCCCCTCACCATGCCCGAATACTAACCTGGCTCTTGTTGTAAATAAGCAGAAGTAAACAAATGCCCATTGAGTTCATTGATTTATCATCAATTTATACAGGTAAAGATAGGAGGATTTCCCTCAACTAACGTACGTGATTTCCTCATTCAGTTGGGGAAATCATATCTAAATCCTATCTTCTATCATGCCCCCACAAGATCGAGCTCTTGTAAGGACGTCGATCTTGAACTAAGGATGCCGATCTTGAACCAATGATAATAAATCCGAATGAAGAAAACCGTTGTGTTGTCAACCGTGGAAGATCTGACGGTGGTTGACTTCGACGGTGATGTCAACCTAGCTGAGAAGGAAGTCGTTGTGTTGTCAACTGCGGTGAAGATCTGATGGTGATTGACTTTGACGGTGATATCAGCCTGGTTGAGAAAGAGCAGACGATTCTACTGGAGCCAAGTTCGAAAATTCGATTAGATCGGACTATCATTGAGCTATCATGCCTCCGCAAGATCAAGCTCCTGTGAAGGACGTAAATCTTGAACAAATGTCAATGAACCTGAAGGAAGGAGACCGTATATTGTCAACCATGGTGAAAGTCTGACCAGTTGACTTCGGCGGCCATGTAAGCCTGGCTGAGAAGGAGGGTGCAGGCATGGCTGAGAGGAGGTCCGGCATGGGGCACGCACTGTAGAAAGAATGGAGCATAAGTTGTCGTTGGACAACAAAGTGGAGAACTAATAGAGTTGGGGTGGACTGCCGAGGAAGAAGGCGTCGGTGCTGTCGAGCAGCGACAGCGAATAGAAGGATCTCGCCGGGCGACGGATAGAGGCTGCAGCAATAGTAGGAGGGCGCTGCTGGGACGGGAAGGAACAGTTGGCCAGAGATCAGATCCAGTCACGATCAAGCAGAGAGGTGGGGTGCGCCGATGGCAGTGGTGCAGCGGAGGGCTGGCCGCAGGAGAAGCGCAGCCGGGCCGATCTTGCTCGCAAGATTGACGGCAAAAAGGAGGCGGGCAACAGCGCGATTAGCAGAGGAAGAGGACCGCAGCTGCTACGGCTGCCTGGGCTGCAGGGGCAAATGAGAGTGTTGGTTACAGGTGCCCTGCAAGCCAATCACGTGAGTGATGGCACGTGTGACATGCTGCGTAATCTTTTTGCTTATGATTAATATTGGCATATTCTCACATTATCTGTTACATATATATTGTGATGTCCTTGGTTCTGTGCAATGGGAGTCGGATCGTGATGAGATCACGATAATGAGATCGATTCACCTTTAAACACAGATCCTAAATAATCCCGATCATAGGTTACTCAAGAGGGACATTGAGATAACTAGACAGATCAGTGTACTATATACCTGTCCATATGATGGAGGCGACTGGTCTCATAGCCACTTGTGTGGAGACACTAGGGATATAGTACAGGTGCTCATTAGAGAATGAGTTCACTGATTGATCCACTTATGAAATGTTGTATGGTTAATGATACCTAATGTCAGACAGTGATTCCATAGTCCCAGTTGTGTATCTGGTCGTTAGACTTGAGACACCAAGGATACCTTATATGAGTACTCTTTTCTTTGACGCCAAACTTACATGTTTGGAAAGCTCCAGATCTGGTACAGTTGGTTATCGAGAATGGTAACCAACCTTACGAAGGCAATTGAGTGTCAATAGAGGATTATCCACTCTCGGTATCACGAGATGAATATCTCATATGTGCTTGCTCAGACAAATCCCTGGTCAGGGTCATTCGGATTGAAAAAGGAGTTCTCCGGTAGAATCCGATTAGAGCAAAACAAACTGATTTCGTATGTGACCTAACAGTACCATGTCTAATATACGGTCTCTGGGATATTATTTGGATAAGGGATTATAGATACATGGTAACTGTGAATAGATATGTCCGATGGATTTGATCCCCCTTGTACTGTCTGGGGACTATGGCGTAGTGGCCTAGTACATCCATAGTCGATGAGTCGAGTGAATTATTATGAGGATAATAATTCACTATATCAGAAGGAGTTCTGATAGGAGTGACTCATGGCTAGCTCGGTATCGGGCCTAGAGGGTCACACACATATGGTGGATGCTTCAGCGAATAGATGATTGGATGAAGATCTAATTAGCCCCTATTCTCATTAGATGAGACCCTATGTTGATTGACTCCTTGTTTAAGGCCCAATTAGAGGCCTAAGGAGATTATTGGATAGAGTTCCAATAATGCAAGGTTAGTGGGTAATTGGATGGAGATCCAATACCCACTAAGGCAAGAGCCCTATGATTTTTTGGTGGCTCTCTATAAATAGGAGGGGAGACCCGTGGTTGATAGGCTGCAGCTTTAGCCACCACCTCCTATTCTCCTCCCTTCCTCTGAGCAAGAGTTGCAAGATCAGATTGGAGGAGTTCCGCTACAGAGATTCATCGTGTGGATACCGCTAGAGAGGAGAATGCTTGACCTCATTCATCTTCTCCAGTCGGATCTGGAATACAGGGATATACGATCTCCCTAGGTAAAATCGATCTCTCACACATCGTGGTTTTTTTTTTTTTTTTTTGCAGTTTTTCTCGCGAGCTCAATCTTTTGCATGACGATTTGATCTGCGTAGGAAATCGGTTTTTGTTTTGATTTCCGCTGCGCATGTGATGCACCCGCTGAGGTTTCCTAACAGAGAGCAGCGACATCAGCGGGATGAGGCAGCGGGGATGGCAGATGACGCTGCCGACAGAGAAAGGAGCGGCGCTGATGGTGGCAACGATTGACGCTGGCTGTTGCGACTGGGGTGACGGTAAGATGGTGCGGCTGCTGATGGAGGAAAAAGCCGTAGGATGCAACGGCAAGGGAGGAGGAGGAGGCAGCGTCCAGCGTTGGGTGGCAGCAGCGACGGGCGATCGGAGCTGACAGGTATGACCGACGACAGTGTAAGGGGCATTTGCGGTTTCGCAGGGGAGGAGAGGAAGATGATGGCCGGCGACTGGGAAGAGAAGTGGCTGTGGAAAGGAGCAGCACTTCTACGGCGAGAGAAAGAGGGGAGCGACCACCGATGGAGAGGAAGGAGACGAATTTGCCGACCATGTGCAGTGGAAGTGCTTGGCAGCTGCTACGAAAGGAACGAGCAATAGCAGAGGAGGATGCAGGGGAAGCAATTGCTACTGCGACCGGAGCCATCGGCAGCGGCGGTTGTGGTAGAGGGAAGAAGAAACAGAGGAGGCCGATGCTGCTGAGGAGAAGCAGGGGAGGAAGGGGAGCTCTTGGTAGAGGAGGTTGCAACGGCGGCAGGGAGGGTGCAGTAGCGGCTTGCAGCGAGGGGCTGTGCTGGCGGTTGAAAGATTGAAGCAAAGGAGGAAGGGGGAGATGGCAGTAGCGGCAAAGCTGTGTAGAAGTCGACGTCGGCGGTAGTGGAAGCAGCGACGACGCTACCGTGTGCTGGTGAAGTGGAAGGAAGAGACACGACTGTGGGTCCGACGCTGTCGTGAAAGAGGGAAGGAGAGATCTGCATAAGAAAGAGATCAACAGAGAAAAAGGGCAGCGGATCCGCCATGGGAGAGGTCGGTGGTGCCACCGGGACAACACAGGTCGCTAGACCTATTTGAGACAAGCAGGCACCGAAGAAGAGATGCCACAAGATGAGGATCACCTAGAGCAACTGCTCTAGCACAACAAAGGAGAGAGACGACGAAGAGGATGGTCGCTGGACCTTAGAGGGCTACCATTGGTAGAGGAAAAGAGCGAGCACCGTCGATAGCATCGTAAGCGACGCCTGTCTCTTGTTGGAGAGGGAGACCTACATTGATGAGGAGAGAGTTGCCTTTGGAGCAGAGGATGTCCAGGAGAGTGCGACGGATGACCCCTAGGTATCTACAGTTTCGCAGCGGACAAATGGTGATAAAAGCTATCGTTTGACAGTGAAGAAAAAAAAAATCTCTCTTATAGAGAGAGGGGCTCTGATACCATGTTGTAAATAAGAAGAAGTAAAGAAATACCCATTGAGTTCATTGATTTATCATCAATTTATACAGGTGAATATAGGATGATTTCCCTCAACTAACGTACGTGATTTCCTCATTCAATTGGGGAAATCATATCTAAATCCTATCTTTTATCAGCTCTGATACCAAATATCACGAACCGTACACAATAATATAAGTGTTCATGTAGTATAGAGGACATGAAAAGTTAAAATATTGGCTATCATTTTGGTGTTTTTTACTGCATTGCAAATTGACATTCAGAGTAGTAAGCTTTTCTAATCTCTCTCTTTCCTTTAGTGTTGTTCTGAAGGCAAAGAAACCAGGTGGTGCTGACTTATTTATATGCTACTCTGGGATTCAGATGCGAGAAGCAGTTGCAGTTTTTTTCTTCGGTCTTGTTTGAAATATTGTTTTCTTTGTGCTTCTTTGTCATGTCAAATAGTTGTCTTTATTTTATTATTGACGGCCCCTGATGTGTTATTTTTGAGGGATAATGAATGCAGCTAGGCTGTGCCTGATAAGTTGAATGCATGTCTTGCTTTGCTTCTTGGTTGACACAAACCATGTTAGTTGGCATAGACCACCACTACAAACATTGCATGCTGTTGTTAAGTTGTCATCAACTTCCAAATCTTTCTTTTCTTTTTTATTCCCTTTTTATGTTTTCAGAAAGAAGAGATATTTTTTTTCTTTTGGCATGGAAGGATTAGGTTTAAATACTTGTGTCACTAGTTCATTATAACAAAAATATCTGGTCCATGCTTAAATTTTGTTGGGATGATGTCAGTGATGGTTGGATCGGCTAAATTTTGCTTCAAACCCGCCTGCACAAGAGACCATTGGAGTGCATCCGAGGGGTTTTCGACGTTTGATCTGTTGTGGACCTGCACAAGAAACAAGGTCGGTCGGATAAGGTTCTTTGATATGGCCAACAATGGAACTAAGTAGATATGATGGATAAATGGCTGTGAATTGTTTCCATTTCTATGGTCTGGTGGATCTTTTATGATATTGATCAAATTAGAAAAGAAAAGTTTATGATATGTACGAAATATTTTTAACATATTTTATATTCATATAATAATATCTACTTAACTTGGTTGTTGACTGGTGATTGGATTGTCACATGTCCAACTTTATCTACTTCATTATTAGGATCAAATCTTATCTTCATCGCTTATTATTAGATATAAATAAATAAATAACTTTATTTCAATGCTTTCGCTTGCTAACACTATCCTTCGCTGTACATTTTAAAATTTTCATAACGTGTTCCTATAATTTACAGTAACGTAACTTGGAATGCATCACTTGTTTATTTATTCTTAATAATATTTATAATGTTTATTTATTTATTCTTAACACTAATCAAAATGATATCGTTGGGAGCATGCATTCGACACACGAAAACACATTCATCACCGTTTGATCTATTATCTATCTCATCGCAAGCGAAAGGACGGCAGACATAAGCCGGCCCATGTGGGACCCAGAAAATGAACGCTGACTCTTCCATACACGTCAACTAAGGTACCCGGACGGTTGCTCCCGTTAAAAGTGCACATGAAGAGGACATCGATTGGGACCCACATATGTACCCCGTCGCTGTTTCGTAAGGTGAAGGATTGGGTGAGGGGTAGTTAGTTCTATATACGATTAGGTGCTCTCTTTCTCTCCCTAACCCTTTCTTTTATTTATTTCCCTTTTTTAACCTTTTTCTTCCTGTTTTTTCTATCTTTCCGGTTTAGATTCTTCCTTCCTCTCACGCATTGCGAACCTCCAATTGCCGCTCGGATCGCAGAAGCAAGGACGGTACTAAACCCCAGCCCTAGGACGAAAACGATCTCCTACCACCTGCCGAAGGTTGGGGAACCGCGTGCCCTTCCCTCTCGACCGGTTCGTCCATCTCAGTCGCTCAATCTTTCTACGATGAATTGTCTCAATTTCTGGAGGAGCTTTGTTAGCATCTTAGTTCCTGTTTTTTTTTTTTTTTTTTCATCTTCTCTTTATCCGTTAGTTTTGTGGTTTGGGTAAACCCTTATTCGCCTATCGCACGCCATCTGTTCGACGGATGGTTCCAGTAGAATTTTCGTCAGCGACAGCTATGCTTGCTGCTGCCCTTTTGTTGTCTGCACCGAGCGATGCCACTTCTATGGAACCATATTTTTGAGATTCGAACCCCCTTAACTATATCACGGGTTTGATTTTGAGAAAAATCGATCAATGTGCGACCAAGGTCTTTACGGCCTTTGTTATGGAAGCTGATCGTCACTCTGTTAATTTTTTGCTAGTAAATATCATAAAAGAACATTCTTTTGTTGTGTTATATTAATTTTATTTCCTCTGCTTTTCTGATTTCTTTTTTGTTGAACTTATGGCAGTCGCAATGAGCCGCCCATCGATAACACCGCAAAAGCGGGCACGACCTGAAACACAAAGTCAACCTCCTGCTCTACCTGAAAATGAGCGGATTCTCTATGAATTGATCAAAAGCAGAAAGAACATGGGGATTTGGACAGCTGACATGAAAAAAGAAACAGGTCTTCAGAATATTGTTGTTACCAAGGCTCTCAAATCACTCCAGAACAAGAACCTCATAAAAGATGTTGTTAATGTTCACAATAAGGCAAGAAAAATTTTCATGGCTGTAGAGTTTGAACCATCAAAGGAAGTATCTGGTGGTTCATGGTATTCAGAAGGAAGCCTTGATACGGAGTTCATTAATATTTTGAGGAAGATGTGCTTGAAGCACATTGAAGAGCTCAAGGTTGCGACTATCGAAGATATCTGGAAATCCATTTCAGCCTCAGGAGTCCTGAAGGTGGCATGTACCATGCAGCAGGTGCTGGAGATTGTGCGTGCATTGGCTTTGGACAAGGAGATTGAGGAATTGAAGAGCACTGGAGTAGGTGAGTTCTCTATGGTTCAAGCTGGAAAGGTGTGCTACAGGAGTTTGAGAGGTAGAGAAGCTCCCAGAGTTGGTAACTTATCATCGATTCCTTGTGGAGTGTGTCCACGGATAAGCGAGTGCACATCTGATGGTGTTATATCACCGAATACCTGTGCGTATTACAACAAATGGCTCAAATTGGAGTTCTAGATTCAAACTGGTTGTTGAGGTAGTTGTCTACACTGTCATCCAAAACCTTGATAAGGTCTTTCTTTCCTCCTTTTTCCCCTTGTGTTTGCTACAAATTCACTTTGTTAGCTTATGTTTACACAACCACATTGTCATTTTTCTGCCATGTTCTTTTCCGAAGAATGGATAGTTGACTCGAAAAGCTTCATAAGATCATACCATTTTATACTGTGGGTAATCTCTTCAGCCTAGTTAGTTATGGTGCATCAATTGAGAATTCAAAATCTCATCCTAAAAGCATATGTTTTTGATGGTGTAATTGGTAAAGGCCTTTATTCCTGATGGTAAGGTCCTGATTTGAAATCAGCTTTCCTCAAATTATTTTTATTCACAATCTTGAGACTTGGTAGCACTGTAGATAAAGGAAATGATGATGCATGTATAGGGACATATTGCAAATTGTGTGGCTTATGTTGCACTGTCCCAGTCAAAGATAAGGAAATAATGATGCATGGAATTGGCTTGGTTCATAAAACCTAGACAGAGAATGTAAACTAAGGATAACAATCTATTTGACATAGAAAGAGAATGTAACTAGGCTTTACAAAGAAAGCTTAGACTATCTGCAGTATGGTCATTCCCAATGCTTTCCATTTTATTGGAAGTGGAAACACCCATTGCTCTAATGTGTGCATAGAATATCTGGAGTGTGTGCAATTTTATCATCTCTTACAGCCAATGCCAGATGAGCAGACCACCAATCAACTTGCACAAAAGCTGAACATGATCAAACAAGTTAAGGTTAGCATGTTTTTGTTTTCACTCAATTGGTCAAAGTGTTACAGACTTAGTTGGTTTTGTATAAGTCGTACGGCATCCTTGCGAGTCCGTCCGCAAAGGTCAGTCTCCCTAAAACCTCATAGGGTCTCTTAGGACCTACAAAAGAGAAAACATGTTAGAAGAAACACTTCTCACGGGATCCATAAGCAACAATATTAGCAAACACTTTATATAGTCAATACAAATTACAACTATTGACTTTACAAGTTCTAAACGGTTGCACACAAAGGATAATGATTCATTACGGATCGATATCCTCACAAGTGTCCAAACGACACGATTATCATTTACAAGCCAAAACTGGTCATGAAAACTAATCAAATGAGGGCTGTCAAGCCTATTACAAGCCCGCTATAAAGTATATACAAAAACCGAAGGACACAAACAAACATGAGCATTACATCGAACACCTTGTTTTTATTTTTGTCCATGACATTCTCCCCTATTTATTCTTTCAACGTCCTCATCGAAGTTGTTATAGACACTGCATCTCCTCGGCTTTTGCTGAATCTTCAATCTTCTGCTTTGACTGCAACACGCCCCTTCGCTCCCAATTGCTCTCTGCCGCTGTTATTGAGTAGTCGAATTCTGATCCGTCATGCTGCTTCAGCTCACCAATGACTGACTCTTGTGTGAGGTTAGCTGAGATGTTCTGATCCTTGTTGATTTCTACGGATCTTTCCGGTGAAGGAAAGACCTTCCTTATTATGCACTAGTATCGTAATGATCTTGTTGCTTAAACTGGGTGGATGCTTACTGGAGCTTTAATGAGCATCGCCTCGCATATTTTGAAGTTTTTGCGGTCCTTCCTTCATAAAATTTGTTAATCAATTCATTTTCAACTTAGTTGTCACTTCCAAGTAGGTTTGCATCATTTCCACTTTCGATTGATATTCTGTTAGGAAATGAAGCGGATAATCTACTCTTAGTAGCACTGATCGCCATTGATGAGGATTTGACAACTCATCTTCCATTAGATTTTTTTGAAGGGTCTTGGAACTTATGCAAAACTCCTTTGCTAAATAAATAAAAGAATCAGGGTACTAAGTTTCCCCCATTCTCTTTGAGTTGAGAAGGCAAAGGTTATTTGATTTCGCCCGCCCCTCGAGGTACAAGAACTGGGGTACTCAATTTCACCCACTCTCTTGAGTAGAGAAGGCAAGGGTTACTTGATTTCGCCCGCCTCCTTGAGGTTGTACTTTATGCATCAAGCTAGTTACTAGCATTTTGCATGCTCTTTGCTCACACTTCCAAAGTACTCGAAGTGTTTACACTCCTTGCGTTGAGTTAGCTACTGTAATTCGTCTTCTCATCGCCATTGAACTTTCGGAATGCAAGAAGTTTTACCCGAAAAAAGTAAAAGTTTACCCCAACTTGGAGTCTGCCAACTTGGAGTAATCCTTCAGCTATCTTGATGAGTATAGTATCATCTTCTCCAACATCTTTATTGTCTACTCCTCTAAGTAGAAAAGGTGCAATAATATGTACTGCCTATTTCTTTCTTGGTCAAGCACTCCTTATCAACCCGAAGTCCCTCACTTTCAGTTATCTTGATGACAAGCCCGTCGACACCGGTCTTATGAAGTTCCTTGGCCTCTGCCCTTCCGCTCTCTCTTGGTGGAGTTTGCCTCTCCATTATCCACCTCTTCGGTCCCTTATACGACCAACTCTCTCCCTCCATGAGAGCAAGGGATCGATGACTCTGTAGAAGTCTCGCCTTTGCGGTACCATAGCGTTGCCAGCCCATGGCCCTACTATTTGTTGCCTTGCATCTGTGTCCCTTTCTTCGCGATCGGTAGGTCTGCCTCTGCGACACTATGACACTCCTCCGAGTTCACCTCCTTTCTGGCCGACGCTTTGCTTTTGGGTAACTGAGCCCCTTTGGACTCGTCGTCGCTTTCTTGCCCCTTTTGACCACCTACTTCAACACCTCTGTGTTCTCCTAGTAGTTCTCCTTAGTCGATGAAAAGACAGACTATAACTCTCATGCATGGCCTCCGCCATTTTGTTGCAGAGCTTGTGCCTATTCTGTTCTCCTTAGCTTCCTTGGTGGCAACATTCGTTTACTCGGCATTGTCCTCTGACTTGTTGGGCTCCCTTAAGCGAATATAAGCACCGAAGTAGTCCAACTCTCCAGTCGCTCCGATCATACCTGTGTATGATCAAGTCCCCTCCATAGGACTCACTGATACTTACAATCTGACTTCTCCTTCGGTGGTACACATCCCCCATATGCTGATGACCAAGGCTTTCATCCGATGCAAGATTCGATGCACATACACGGAAGACTCACCTATGCGGTACCATGACATTCACTCCTTGAATCCATAGTCCTTCTTGTCATTGTGTTGTTCACCGAAGTGGAGCTCTTAGTAGCTCCTGATCATACCCCTGCATGACCGTGTCCCTCACAGAACATTTCTGCATGTGTTGTATTGTCGTGAATTATTCCACCACGATCTGCTGCACCATGTCGCATCTTGGTGACATCTCTATTGCATTCATATTCTTATGTGATGAACTCGGACTATGATTTCTCTATGTGTGGCCTCTACCAACACATTATAGGGCCTCCGTCACCTCCGATTGTGTTCGCTTCTTTGGCAATTCACCTTCGCCCCTCATTCTCGGGTCACCCTTGAACGAAGTATCGCTCTAGGACAGTTCGTCACCTAGTAGCTCTCGAAGTCCTCAGACTTCGCTAAAATTTCATTGTCTGGATCCTGGGCCTCTATCCCCATCATCACAATCTTCGCTTTCTTCATGACAACTCAAAAGGCACTATTGTGGCATATTCTTCAAGAGTAGTCACATCTGCATCATCTTGCCCCGTGCTAAGGCCTTCTGATCCCAACTTCACCTTCATAAGTTGAATCACCTTAGTTCCTCCGTTAAATTCTTTTATGAGATAAGGTGCATGTGCCTCGAAGAGTTCATGTGCAAAATGACTCCGCCCCATCAGAATCAAGAACCCATGGAACGATATAATCTCACTTTTGTCTCTACAAGAGTTCATGTCCTTGACCTTTGGCCAAGGAAAGCTTTTTGCTTCTGCTCCATGTTTTCATCTTCTATGTCAACTCCCTTCATGCAGCTTGGATACGTCACCAAGTTCCACCTAAGTTGCTCCGCCTCTCGATATGCATCGAGTTGATGGTGGCCCTCATGCCTACCATTCCACGGGTCAGTCCTCTGTTGAGTTTGATTTCCACATCGACTCTAAGTGTCTTCGTATGATGTTGTCATTGTCGCTCTCCCACTTGATCTTGCAATGCATCTACCAATGCATTACTTCATTCAAGATCATTGAACGACTCCTCGCTACTCGCTCGATCCGTTGAGCTTTGTGGAGATACTGTCTTGAGGTACTCTTCCTCAACATATGCGATCTGTTGCACATGATTCTAACTCTAGAGAACCATGACTTATCCCTCTTGGATATCTGTTATGTTGGAGCAACTTTCTCCTTTGCATTCTTTCCTCTGGAAGTTTCGGAGACCACCATCCCGTTGGACTACTCTGTTTTACTGAATAATCTGTGTATTGTTATGCATCCCCCACCCCCTTCCCCCTCATGCGCTTGCTAGATTGCGACTTTTTGCTAATACAACCCCCGCTGCACCCTTCAAGGCCTAGCAACGTGTTGAACTTGTTACACACTTTAGTCTCCTACAGATGTATTCATTCTATACCAAAGAGAAAGTTTTAATGCTCCATGGCGTCGAGTTCCAGTCGCCTTGGGATGGCTACGAACACTCTATCATCCGCATACAAGCCCTTGCATGAGTACTGAATTCTTTGAGTTAGCAATTCCCCTAACCTCTGTGAGCTTTGCATAACTCTTTCGGTCGTTGAGTAACACATCCCACTTTGCACGGTCTCATCTTTTACTAAGCGCCCCGCTTGTCTTGAGCACCGTAAAATTTAGTTGCCAACGTCGAGCCATAATTCGAACTCAACCATCCCAACTTTGTGCGCTACACATTTTTTTTAGCTTGCTTGTCCTCGTGATGCCTCTCGCGTAAAGGGTTGGTCATATCTCTGAATGTCAATCAAGGATGTCCGCTCCTCTGAGCGACTTCTTTCCCTACATCTTCATGTTCATTTCTCTCAAACGATCATGCGTGCTGGCTGCCCTCCATGCAACCCAGCTAGGTCCCCCACGTTTGCATGGTAAGTGTTTTTGTGTGTATTTGTCCCGCTCTGAAACCAAAATATCACAGACTTAGCTGACTTTGCCTAAGTCGTGCGACACCCTTGCGAGTCCGTCCGCAAAGGTCAACCTCCCCGAAACCTCCTAGGGTCCCTTAGGACCTACAAAAGAGAAAACGGATTAGAGGAATCACTTCCCACGGGATCCACAAGCAACCGCTTTAGCAAACACTTTATATAGCTAATACAAATTACAAGTTCTGAACGGTTGCACACAAAGGATAATGGTTCATTACAGACCGATGTCCCTATAAGTGTCCACACGACACGATTCTCATTTACAAGTCAAAACTGACCATGAAAGCTAATCAAACGAGGACTGCCAAACTTATTGTAAGCTCGTTATTTACTGTACAAAGTACGTACAAAAATCGAAGGAGATAAACAAATATGAACATTATATCTATAACACCTTATTTATATTTTTGTCGATGACAACAGACTAGAATAATCTTTTCTACCCCAAGAACAAGGTTCTCTCACATGATTTATACAAAATTTGGACAGGAAGGAAGCAGATGAAGAGGTTATATATATATATATATATATAACAAAAGCAACTATGCCCAAAGAAGAATTTACTGAGTGATGCTAAGATTTCAAGGAGGAAGTCACAGATTCACCGAGTATTCCTACCTATGGAATATGATTGCTCCTGAAAAATGCTTGTGAATGGTGAGTTGTGTTTCCTCATTAGAAGAAATCCTGAATGAATTGTCATCCCTTCGACAGCTTTCTTTACCCTTTTCTCTTCCTCCTGCCTATGTTAGAGGCGTTGTCCAAGAAATCTGTTGAAGGGAATGGTTGTACAATGGGCTATATCTTTCTACCCTGAAAGGTATGGACTGCAAACACTCAAAAGCTGTGTAAGTTGTATCCATTTCTTCTTCTGTTATATGTACAACATACATACATACAATACAATACAATGATGTATGTATGTTGATGAACAATATATTTTTTAAAAAACATTTATTATGATAATGATGTCGTATAATGGAGAGGTATGCATTGATACTAGGGAATAGAGAAAGAGGAATAAAATTCAAAAAAAAAAAGAAGAAATGAATAGTCGAATTATATTTATTGGTACGATTGAAAATAAAGAAACTCAAGATATAACTTATATAAAATCAATAAATAGTTCACCATCAAGTTTAAAATTATAAAGGGATATAAAAAATTTACCACTCCAAAGATATTAAATAATGATATAAAATTGTAACAAAAAAATTACCACTTAAGGAAGCATAAAAAAAATACAGTGTTTAAGAGAAAACTCAAAAAGCTTATGTCAATATCATTAGATTCTTATTTCTGTCTAATTCTAAAACATCAAAATAAATACTAATGAGTTTCATGCATAGAAAATTATGAAATTAAGTAATTTACATCTGTTAATTAACTCCTTTAATACATTTATTGGTCATGAAGAAAATCACATTTAACTTTCTACCTTCAAAACCATATATTAATGAAGTAGCTTTTACTTTCTCTAGTGAAAATATTTAGGAACTGTCATATTTGATAGGCTTAGATTAAAGGTTACTAAACAAGCATTGTAAGTTGCATAGAATATCATAGGATCAATAAGATTTACTTGAGTTGATTGTAACAAATTAGGCACTCACGTGTCAATCTCCCCTAGTTGAAAAAAAATTACCCTCAAGTCCTCATTTGTTCCAACAGCGTGATAAGAACTAAAATCAGTCACATTGAATGTTGAGAACACCTCATAATCTTCATGTAGCTTGATCTCATAAGCATCCTTTTTCATTCTCTTGAGCATATTAATTAGGCCATCAGTCTTTTGTATTAATTTTTTAAATTTATTTGGTGTTAACCTCTCATTCCTTAAATAAATCTAAATCAAATCACCTGTATTAAATTTCAAATGTTTTTTGTGTTTGTTGGCAGCTTGCATGTCCTCTTATTTTATTTTTCAATAGTTACTTTAATTTTCTCATGTAACTTTTTTATTTATTTAACTCTCTCATCAACATATCCACTTAATTGTATAGTTACAAAATAAGGAACTAAAGCCAAAAGATTCATAGGATTAGCCCTGGGAATAAGATCAACGTTATGTTGGATGTCTCTCAAAGGTGGAAGGTTATGTAGGATCTCTATCAGCATAATATCTTGGAACTCCTCCATGATTGGTTTCATGATTAGTGGTGGCTCCTTGTGTTGTTCATTCTCCTCTACAACTACTGATCACCCCTTTCTAATTCACCATTGCATTTACCATATGACATAAATGCACTAACTTCTTTCTTTAGTCTATTGATTTCAGAATATTGTAATTGAGCTAAAATGATTTGTTTTTCATTCATCTCAAAAGAATAAGTATGTTTATAATCATATCATCATATTTTGATTCATCATTGGTTTTATTTCTTTCTTCATCACTATGTTCTTCAACAAATGTAACAATCCTCTTATTTGGACAATCTGAAGAAATATACTCAAAACCATATCATTTGAAGCATTTTCAGCCACTTGATGTAGAAGAATTAGGTGGTTGTTTGCTACCAACTGATCTTTCACTTTTGTCTGCACCTTCGACATCACTTTGGTTTGGAGAGTAGGCTTGAAAATTTTTTTCTCGTATAATTATCTTTCCCTTATCGAGAATCAATTTCATGTATATTGAGACAGATATCTTGCGTATAGTTATTAGGTAAGTATTATCTTTTCAACTCCCTTTTTATTTTATCCATTGTCATTGATCTTACTCTTCTCCTCATGTTTTTTTTGCTTCTTCAGTTTTTCCCACCAAAAAAATACATTCATTCTGAATTTGAGTGTCAGAAGCTTTACCTTCTTTTGTTCTAATAGTTCATGAAAATCGAATATATTCTCTACTATATTAAACTAATCGATAAAGTCATCAATATTGATTTTATCTTTAAACTTCGGAATATCCAACTTTTGGTTGTATTTGTTCTGTCACTCATCTTGGTCCCTACGCTTTGCTTGAAATCTTCCAAACTCCCTTCGGTAGAGAGGTGTATCATCATTAGAATTAAACTTTTGGGCATTATTTTCATGCTAATTATTTATATTTTAAAGTTATTCAATGATTTTATTTTTTCTCGTAGACTATGTAGCAATATTTGAAGCTCCAACCTCAAGGATTCAATATCATCTTAATGTTCAACTACATCTTTTCTATTTCATCTTGTCATAATCTCTAGCTTTTAGCTTTAATACCAAACTGATACCGGGGAAGGTAGAAAGAGAAATTAAAAAAACTAAAAATTGATAGTCGAGTTGTATTTACTGGAATATCTTTCGAATTGAAAAAAAATAAACTCAAGATATAACTTATATAAAATCGATAAATAGTTCATTATAAAGTTTAAAATCATAAAGGGATACAAAAATTTAATCATCCTAAGGATATTAAATAAGGATACAGAACTGTAGCAAAAAACTCACCACTCAAGAAAGCATCCAAGAGATATAAAGTTTAAGAGAAAACTAGAAGAGCTTATGTAAATACCATCATATTCTCACTTCTTTATAGTTCTAAAATATTAAAATAAGTACTAATGCATGAAACAAATTTTCATATATAGGGAATTACGAAATTAAGTACTTTACATCTGTTAATTAACCCTTTTAATATATTCATTAGTCATGAAGAAAAATACCTTTAAATATTTTTAACTTTCTACCTTCCAAATCATCTATTAATGAAGAATCTTTAACTTTATCTAGTGAAAATACTCATAAGCTAATAGGTTTGGATAAAGATTATGAGATAAATATTATAAATTATAAAGAATATTATAGGATCAATAAGATTTAATTGAACTGATTATAATAAAATTAGTTACTCCAGTGTCATGCATATAACAAGATTTCAGATAAATTACAAGCAAAAGATACTAAATACAAGTAGATTTATTTAGTTTAGGTTAGCAAGTGAATCCATCTTAATCTAGACATGATAAGTTATTGCATATTGAATTCCGATTTTAATAGCTAAAGCTTCACAATTTGGTTTATGCCATGCAAGCGGGATCGTACGGGAAGAACAAAAAGAAAAGAAATTAAAGTAAAGATATTATGGTTAACAAAATACTATTTTATTAATTTTATAAGGATAATGTGAATAGTAAGGGAGTTGTGAATGTATGACTGAGGCTTAAAACCCAGTGGATTTTTAGAAGTTCCAAAAAACAAGAAACAAAAACACGAGCTGATAGCGTTCGAGTGTAGCATTCCCCCGACAGCAATTTAGCTATGTGCTCCCGCTCGCAACACTTCCTTTAGGGTTTCGGAAGTGTTTCCCTTTTGTTGCCGACCCACGTTACTAATACGATGTCGCCGTTGCCGACTTCTAAAAACCCTTCTGCTGTTTACTGCCGCTGCGCCCCAATTTTGTAGACACCGAACACAATGTGGCGACCCCCACGCCCGCCGCCCCTCCGCTACTTCCTCCGCCGCCTCCTCCCTGGCCCCTCCCCCTCCCCTTCCCCATTCCCGCCTCTCTGCCATCCGATCCCTCCTCCATTCTTTTCGTCGACCATCGGATTCTTCTTCTCCTCCTCTTCCTCATCATCAGCATCCGCCGTCGCCTATTCCGACCTTGCCCGCTCCATCTCCGCCGATCTCGTCAAGCTCTCCTCCCCGGCCGATCCTTCTTCCTCTGTCCTCGACCTCCCCGGCCACTTTTCCCTCCACTTCTCTGATGTCCGCTTCAACACCCGGCTCCTTGCCGAGGTCCTCGACCTCTCCCCCGCCGCTGGCCGCGCCGCTGTCGACCTCTACCGCTGGATCGTGCGCCATCGCTCCTTCACCCCCTCCGATGAGTCCCTCTCTTTCCTCGTCCACTTCCTCGGCCGTCGCAAGGACTTCAAGGCCGTCGACGATCTCTTATCCGAGTTCCGCCGCGCAGCCGGCCCCCTCTCCTTCCGCGCAGCCCTCGACCGCCTCGTCCGCGCCGGCCGCGCCACCAATGCGCTCCGCTTCTTTGATGCCGCTCCTGCAGATCTCGGCATCCGCCGTGACCGCTCCGCCCTCTCCTCCCTGGTCGCCACCCTCACTGAACACGGATTTCCTGCCTATGCTGAGCGTGCGGCGAAGCGCTACGCCAACGAGGTCTTCCCAGACGAGGAGATCTGTACTGCTTTGATCCGGGGGTGGTGCGCTGCCGGGAAGCTTGACGAGGCCCGCCGGCTGATGGGAGAAATCCTCCGGGGAGGGTTTGAGCTCGGAACACCTGCCTATAATGCGATCTTGGACTGTGTTTGTCGGCTTTGCCGGAAGAAGGACCCACTTCAAATGCAGCCAGAGGCCGAGAAGATTCTCTTCGAGATGGAGTCATCCGGTATCCCTCGTGATGCCGAGACCTTCCGCGTGCTCATCACCAATCTATGTAAGATCCGGATGACCGAGGATGCCTTGAAGCTGTTCAGGAAAATGAGCGAATGGGGGTGCTCAGCTGATGCGGAGACCTACTTAGCCCTCGTCCGGAGCTTGTTCCAGGCTGCCCGGTTATCCGAGGGGGATGAGATGGTTGGATGGATGCGGTCGGCCGGTTTCGGGGATAAGCTTGACAGGAAAGCCTACTATGGATTTATCAAGATCTTGTGTGGGATCGAACGGGTGGAGCATGCAGTGAAGGTGTTTCGGTTGATGAAAGGATATGGTCATGCTCCTGGGGTTAAGACTTATAGTTTGTTGATAGAGAAGTTAGCTACGCACAATCAGTCTGACAGGGCAAATGCCCTCTTTCGTGAGGCAGTGGCATGTGGGGTGCCGGTGACACCTAAGGTATATAAAGTTGATAAGAGGTACGTGAAGGTGAAGGAGAAGAAGGTGAAGAAGAGGTTGACGTTACCAGAGAAGATGAAAATGCAAAGGAGGCGACTTAAAATGCTGAGATTGAGCTTCGTGAAGAAGCCGAGATCACTGCGGAAGATGATTTGATTTCACAATGTGGTAAAGATGCTGTTTCTCTGTCCTTAACTTTATGTTGTTGACTAAATTTAGCACATTTTTAAGTGCTACAGTTGAGAAATTCCAGCCCAAATTTAGCATACCATTTTAGAATTTCAATAATAAGTCTGGCATGCTTGTGTCTTGTTCTTGGTAAATAGAGATTTGATGGATCATTATCTGCAAGATGATTGTATTGTGTAACTTCAGTTCAACCAAAGTTATATTCAGTAGCATCTGCATTTGTCATTAGTAATTCCCGGTCTTCTATTGAGATGGGAAATAATATTCTATACACAGTGTCAAATGCAGGCTGTTAATGCAGTATATTGTTGTGCATCATCGCCTCTTTGCCAATGTTAGTGATCAAAGACTTTGGAACTGAATAAGCTAGGCTTGATCGGACATTAAGTTGTCACACTCCAAACAAGTTAGGCATGTGATAACCACAAGTCCACAAACATGAAATAAGGATTCTTGTGATAATATTGATTCTGAGCTGGATTTATGGATCCTTGTCTTTCAAAATTATTCAAGGAATTTGTCTAATATGGTTGTGAACTTATGCCCCTCCATACAATGTGATTATCAACTTATATTGGGGTTTCTCTCCTTTTTCAGAGGCATTGGTTAGATGACAATCATTGCCCTTAAAGAAGCCCTTTTTCTTTTTTATATATGCTGATACTATTACACTGATCTTATTTTGATTGTTCGAAATCAATGTAACTGCAATACTATTATTCTCTTGTCATTCATGATATGTTTGTCACATTTTTACGAGTCCCAGCAGAAAGCAACAGTAACACCATGTCGTAAAATTGAGATTAGTGTTAAGCAGAGACTAGTGCACTTTGACATTTCTTTTATGCGGATGTAGTTAGCTATCCTTCATGCATTCATGTATATGCGAAAGTTGTAACTAAATCTTTAGCTCCTTAATTTCTTGTTATCAAAAGAGGTTTCATTGTTGATCTTCCTTTCATCGAGCCTTTTGCCATTGTTTTTTGAAAAGCTCTTTTTACAATGTTTTTATTTATATACTGTGGGTCTCGTAGTGTCAAAAATACTCTTTATTATTGACCTTCCTGGCAAGGACCTTTGTTTTTTTAGAGTTATGATAAGAATCTACGGTGTTCTTTTTTTTTTTATCATTGTATTTAGACCGAATCATTTATTAATTTTTTTACAAATGGTAAATGATAAAAGATGAGATTCAAACATAGAAATCTTATGATAAACTGTTAAAGTCTTTACTAGCTAAATCAGCTGACACCTTCGGATCATTTGTTGTTCTTTGTTTTAGATGTCATTTGGTAAAACGTGTATCTTATAATGAACCAATATTCAGCAGAATAACTGTTCTGCTGTTTACTCGGAAATATGTTGTCTAGTTATTCCCTAACAGGTTTTGTTGGTTTTCATCCCATATCTTTGTGATACCCCATGTATTTTCTCCAACACAAAAGGTTGGTAGCCTCTCAAACAACTCTAGGTTGCACCAAATATCTACTATTGACTTAGAAGATTGTATCGATCCCAGCATTACCATATGGATCTAAAACAATATTAGGAAGCATGGATTTGAAGGCTGTATGTACTGCTCCCTTTTCTATTTGGGCTGCAAGTCATGTTATATACTTTTTTTCTGCATTTACGAAGATATACTTCTGTTGTGCAATGCATATGTCCAATACCTAATGCCCAGTTAGTTGGTTGCATCGTATTTTTTTCGATCCCAAGTATTCTGTGGGGTAAATAAACCTTTTACGAAATGGTTGCTACTTCTCTATGGCCTGCGTATAGTTTTATCTCCATCTCCGCCGTGAACACCCATGGTTTGTTGTTTCCTGAGCAACATTTCTGCTGTTCCACTTGTTTGCTGCTATCTTTTATGTTGTTGTGGCATTGTTATTAAATTTCTACGTTGTTGTTTTAGAGTTATTCTTGATTCTAAATTACGGTATTCAAGCTTATGCATGTGTAGTTCAGTTGTTTTGAGTAACTAGGTTGTAAAAAAAATGGGTTTGTAAACAACTTTTTAGTGCTTGATTACAGTATTCAAGCTTATGCGGGCGCTCGGACTCTGATCACACGATACCCTCTCAATCACTCCACTAATTTCATCATCGGAGGGGTCACGTCGATCACATACCTCCTCCACCGAGCGATACAGTCGTACTGACTCCTCAACCACAGTATACTGTTCCACATATTTGATTTATCGTAATTAACCTTAATATCAATCAATGATAGAAGAGAAGATGTTGAGAATTTTTTTTTTTTTTTTTTGGTTTTGTATGTGAAGGCATGATTTAGGATTAACACGAAAAACTGAGTAATAAATAATTGACAAAGGTAAAAATAAAAGGTGCAATATTATATATATTTCAGGAGATGAGGGAGGAATTACCCTATCAAAGAGTGGGAGGATTCTGTTGTTGCTGCAAATCAATCTAGCCTACCCGCTTTACTTCTACGATAGAATAGATTCCTATCCATATATATATGCGCTATAGATGGATGGATTCAACAAGAAACTTCATTCAATTAATTCATGAGTTGCTACTGATCTTTCTTTTCTCTTCCTAAGAGCGAGTGGATTCCATTATCTTGTCGCCAACCTTCGGCTTTTTTTGGTTTGCTCGAAGCAAAGAGCCAACCCCTTTTCGAGTGCAGTCTTTTTCTCTTACGGCCCCGTCTTCCTCGTTAGCCTGTCTAACCAAGAACGGAAGTACTCAAACCGCAGCATCAACCATATTTATTATTCCTCCATGAAAGCTGCTCCTCGACAGCCATGGCGTTCCTAAACAGTCATACGCGACCATAATACTCACCTACTAATGACTCTACCTTCTGCTGTCATGCAATCGAATCAAATTCCACTTGCCCAATCAATCCACATCCGTTCCTATTACACCCCATTTCACCATTTCTTTCTTTCTTTCTTTCTTTTTTTCTTTCAGTGAAAAGGAAGGCAACTGCAGCTCTCTCTCTCTCTCTCTCACACACACACATCCATTCCTATACACCCCATTCCACACGTCTGACCATTTCTTTCTTTCTTTATTTCTTTAAGTGAAAAGGAAGGAAGGCAACTGCAGCTATCTCTCTCGTCCGGTGCAGCTGATTCCAAGAGATGTGTGAATACTTCGGCTGTTCGTGAGCTGTAGCCCACCAAGCATGGTTTTTTTTTTTTTTTTTTTTTTTTTTTTTTTTTTTTTTTTTTTTTTTTTTTTTGTTGGCCCTGAAACCATTGTCAAACGCTTGAGAACTAGTTATTTAGAGATGATACATAAATGATGATTAATAAAGAAAGCCTTATGTTATGGCCATACGAAGTCAAGAAAGCATTGGGTTCCAATGCCAATTACTCAAGACAAAGACCACATATTTGAAGTTTCAAGGTGTACGTACCATCAACACCACACACACACAAACACACAGGAGGACCACAATGGATGGGTTGAAAGTTCTTGAAATATAACAGGGGGGGTTGACTTTGATCATTCGAGGTGGATCGCATGTCGGATACTGTTGAAATCCAAATCGATGGACCCACCTGTGCTGCGGCATGACCTGCGCCTGCCTACTGCTGTCTGCAGCCGTCACATGATTCCAAGGGGAAGAAGAAGAAGAAGAAGTGTCTGTTAGTTCAGCTTACATCCTCATCTTAATCATAAAAGAAGAAAAATAAATAAATAAATGAAGAAGAAAGAAAAGTCTGTAGAAGTGTTTTGTTCTTCTGTGTCATTCCCCAAAAATATTCCAATGGAGTTTTGTTCTTTGTCACCTTTTGTTGGGGAAGGTATTATTGGAAGAACAATTCAGGGTTGACTTGGAAGTCCTAAAACCAAGGATTACAGTTGGGACTTCGAATTGATTTGGCAACAGCTCAGCCAAATCACCTGACGCTTCCGATGGCCGCGACCTTTTCTTCCTTCCCATTTTAATGATCCAAATAGGTCAGAGATGAATAGGCTAAAGTCCGCACGCTTCACTCTCCAGCCAGGGGTGATTCAGTCTTCTCGGTGGAGAGTGGTGGACGACTCTGGAAAGGTGGCTATTGTGTGCTTTGCAGCTATATATAGCGCTCGTTCCCGGAATCGTCTCCCTCCCTCCCTCCCTCCCTCCCTCGCCATTGCTGCAGAGGAGAAGCTTCGATCGGCAAACGGGCATGGACCTGAGCTCCTCCATCTCCACCGTTACGAGACACACATCAAAGGTCGCACCTTTGGCTTCTACCCTTGTGTTGTTTCTACTCGTCTCGTCCCTCACTCCGACGGCAGGTCAGTCCCCGCCTCTCCCCTCTCCGTCGAGCTTCCTCCATTCTTCCCAAGACTCGTTCTTTTTTGGATTAGAACCCCAATATTCGATTCATTTTTCTCGAGTTAGGGGTCTTCAGGGTCAACTTCTGCTGCAGATTATCCTCTCTGTGTTTCGAGACATCAGACGATTTGGGAAAGGGGAGCTTTTTTTTTTTTTTTTCTTTCTTTTTCCCCTTTGTGTCGCCTACGAGTTGACATTGAATAGAAACTCGGATTCATAATTTTAACTTTTATCTGCACAATTCTTATAAAATTGATGGTTTTGTTTCTATGATTAACGTCGATTTTATCCAAGTTTCAACCTATACTTGTTTCTAAGAGAGAAACAGAGAGTCCATTGCTTACACCATCGAGAAATTAACCTATATTTTTCTTTTCCATGCTGATGGCGCAAAGAATGTGCTTCCCTCCACATATACTATATTTTGTTTTGTTTCCTATGAACTATCTGATTTGTGATGCTGTTCACTAATTCATGCTTCAAATTCTGCTTTTGCAGAAGCTTATGATCCGCTAGACCCGAATGGGAATATAACAATCAAATGGGATGTTATGCAGTGGACACCAGATGGCTATATTGTAAGTAAATCTTTGATGAAACCATGGGATGCCCATATGACAACCCTATGCATGTCAGCTAGCAAAAACAAAAAAATATTGTCTCCCTATGCTTTAGTCATCAATCTATGTTGTAAGTAAATCTTTGATGAAACCATGGGATGCCCATATGACAACCCTATGCATGTCAGCTAGCAAAAAAGAATTTGTCTCCCTATGCTTTAGTCATCAATTTCGGTGACAGCTGAAATATCGCAAATGTTCTACTTTTGTTTTCTTTCCGAGATTAATGTTATGCGTGAGTCGTAAGTTAAGACGAATGCAATGTTTACTGCTGCAAATTGTTTGATCTGATTGGATTCATCTTTTCTCAGGCCGTTGTTACGATGTTCAATTTCCAGCAATATCGCCACATCCAGGCACCTGGGTGGATGCTCGGATGGACATGGGCAAAGAAGGAGGTGATCTGGTCTATGGTAGGAGGGCAAGCTACCGAGCAGGGTGATTGCTCAAGATTTAAAGGGAACATTCCACATTGCTGTAAGAAGGATCCATCCGTTGTTGATCTGCTTCCTGGAACTCCATACAACTTGCAAATTGCCAACTGCTGCAAGGGGGGCGTAGTTAGTTCGTGGGTTCAGGATCCCGCCAATGCTGCAAGTTCATTCCAGATCAGTGTGGGTGCAGCAGGCACAACCAACAAGACTGTTCGTGTGCCCAAAAACTTCACTCTCAAGGCTCCCGGCCCTGGGTATACATGTGGAGCTTCAAAGATCGTAAAACCTAGTAGGTTTGTCTCGCAAGATGGAAGAAGAACAACCCAAGCTCTGAGTAAGTTATGAATAAAACTTCTCAGGTTATTGGACTAATCATAACACAAATTAGCTTTTGGATTTGATATCAAGTTTCTGTTGCAGATAAAACTAGTGCAGCCAACCCAAAATCTCATTCATCTCATGCAAAACATTTCGTCATGAGAAGCAGATTGTTGGCTGCTTAGTGCTATTCCTGTCTGAATCTTCGGAAATTTTATAAGAGCAGAATAAGCTCCACCCCCATATTTTTTTGGTTGGAACATAGGACTAGTGATATTAAGAATTGGATCTCAAGAAACTATGCTCCCTTTTCTAAGCTTTTTTTCGCTGTTTGGTTGCAGTGACATGGAACATTACGTGTACATACTCCCAGTTTCTTGCACAGAAGACACCTACATGCTGTGTATCACTTTCGTCCTTTTACAATGATACGATTGTCAATTGCCCAACGTGTTCCTGTGGATGCCAAAATAACGTAACCCAACCGGGTAGCTGCGTGGAGTGAGTTTTGTGATAATTTTTCTTATATTTCCATTTGGTATATTTAGTTAGTTCAGTGATGATAATTTCTTTCCTACTGCTACAGGGGAGATTCACCGTATTTAGCTTCTGCAATCAACGGTCCTGGCAAAAGCAGTTTTACGCCTTTGGTCCAGTGCACATCACATATGTGCCCAATAAGAGTGCACTGGCACATCAAGCTTAACTACAAGGAGTATTGGCGCGTAAAGATTGCAATAACAAATTTCAATTACCGCATGAATTACACACAGTGGAACCTTGTTATCCAGCATCCCAACTTTGACAATCTCACTCAAATCTTCAGTTTCAATTACAACTCACTGACCCCATATGGAGGCATAAGTAAGTTATTCTGATTCATTTTAGTTGTCGGAGTTCAACATATTGCTGATACCTAAATGACCTTGCATGACAAGGAGACAATGCTTTGGCTTTTACGCTATAAGATGATCCTTTATTATTCATGACGACCTTCTGTTTTAGAAATTTGATGTGATAGCATCATAGGCGATACTTGCGCTTCTTAATTTCTCTTTATTAGTGGCATTTTAAGTAGTTCTTTTGGTATGCAGATGATACTGCAATGCTTTGGGGCATCAAATACTACAACGACTTGCTGATGCAGGCAGGACCCTATGGAAATGTACAATCAGAACTTCTGTTCCGAAAGGATCCATCAACCTTCACCTTCCAGAAAGGATGGGCTTTTCCAAGGCGAATATATTTCAACGGCGACAACTGCGTCATGCCGCCTCCAGATGCATATCCATGGCTACCAAACAACAGCCCTCAACTCAAAGGGTCTTTAATTCTTCCGGTGATCATTCTTTGGGCTACTTTGACTTGGTTTTGAGAATTTTTGAGTTATTTCTTCTCTCAACACATACTAGTGGAAGCAGTTTGGCCTGCGGTCCAGAAAATTTGCTTCTACTGTAATGTAAATTAACTGTTTGGATTCCATTCCTTCTTGCAAACTTATTGGCTTCTTGTAATTTACTTTTTTGATTTCACAGATGTTTGCAAGAGAATGAAGTCCAGAACAATATGTATCTAGTAAGATTCATAAAGAAGTGAACTGTTTATTGCAAAAAAAAAAAAAAAAAAAAGGTTTTTTTGTTCTTCCTTTAATCATTTCCTGTTTCTTGTCTCAATGCGCACGTCTCTCATCTGCAAAATAATTAATTGTTGAATTGTGTGATTTTGGTATTTTTAGGTCATAGATTGATGCATCAACATGTTGTATACTGAAATTTTTTAAATAAAAAATAAAATATTATATTATATTAAATAATCTGGCACTCATAAAGATATGGATGTCTCAATAATAAAAAATCATTTATGTAACACATTAATTGATATGGATGTTTTGTTTTAACAAAGATATTTTTATATGTCATTTATTATACTTATATATGCAGGGGGAGTGGTAGGAGTAATAGTTGAGTTCAGTTGTGGACAAAGAATGACGTCTCTGAGTGTCTGTTAGGAATGAATGGAAAGAAATTATAATCCAATCGAGGGTTTGGTTATGCATTTCTCATCCATTCTCGCATAAATTTCTCGAGTTTAAGGCCTTTTTACCTTTACCTTTGAGTACGGGGGAAGACAGTACTACCGTGTTGTTTCTAAATGCCGCTTTGGACTTAGCCTTAAAAGCTTCTGTTTGTAACCTTTCATTTTTCACTTTTATTAGAAAGACTTTGAGAGACCTTTGTATTTTTTTATGTTTTTGTTATTAATGAGGTAATGATGAATGTTTTTTTTATATTTGCCATCATGGCATTGCTATTTTAGCAAAATTCGAGACATTTACTATGTCGCTATGGGTGGGCTAATTAATATTCCTATATTTTCAAAAGTTACATTGGGATTCTTATACTTATGAAAGTGAAATATGTAATCATGTTTCTTCTCATGTCGTCTACGAAAACACCACACGTGCTATCACGTTCGAAAAATGACACTAAAATAGGATTGCAAAAGATGCTATTCTCATCGATATTAATTTCCTCTTGTATAACTTATGCGAAAGCGCTTTCCTTCTCTTGCTTTGTCCTCTCCTTCGACCTTAAAGGATGAGGAGGAGGCAGAATCATAAGAGAGAGAGATCTTTTCTACAAAGTGTCTTACTTAGTTTATTAACAAAACTTCCGAAGACATAAAGAAAAAAAAATGGAACAATTGAATAACACCGCATCAATTCGTCTCTCTCTCTCGATTTTTAATCTTATAAAATTACTTTTTTAATTATTTTTAGTATTATTTTTTATACGTGATAGCACGTATGACATTTTCGCTAGCAGAGTCGACGACGTGAAGGAAAATAAGATTAAATATTTTACTTTTGTAAGTATAGGGATTCTAAAATAATATTTTAAATTATAAGAATTGAGATGCGAAAGATAACTAATTAGAAAAGACAATAGGTAATTAACTCGTTATGGCAAGCTTAATTGTCGCGTCTTAAATCGTCGCTCCGCATCGTTACTTTCGCTTCTTGTCATATACGCGTGGGGGTAAGTTGTCGTAACTTAAATCGTTCCGTTCAGTTCTTTTCAGACACGCGTCTTCTGTTGTAACGTAAGTCGCTCAGAGCGATGTTTTATTGCCAAGTCGTCGTCTGCTTGCTGCGGACGACAGAGACGCCATGGCACTTCTGCGACTCCATGGGCGGCGGATCGAGAGCTTCCTGCGAGAAGGAGAAATGGCGGCCGTCGCAGCGGGTCTCGGGATCGCCCTCGATATGTTTGCTTGTTTTGAATCTTGAGAAGGAAAGGGCTGCGTTTTTTTGGGCGCACTGCTCTTTGCAGACGTGTGATCCCTCGCACCAAGTCTTTGGGTACGTCTCAGTCTTCAGCAGAGACTACATTGCATCTATGCTGTGGAGGGAGGGAGGGAGGGAGGGAGGAGGAAGGGAGTGTAGCTTTTAAAAGTGGGTCAAAAGAAGGGTAGACGGTACCAAAAGTGTCGACCTTCTTTAGTGGTCAGAGAGGGCGCCCTTTTGCTCTCGTCAAGAACTGAGGCGTAGTCGCTGATTCCTCCTCCAGCATGGTAATGGTAATGGCAAGTGATCCCCCATTACCCATGTACACAACTCTCTCTCTCTCTCTCTCTCTCTCTCTCTCTCTCTCTCTCTCTCTCTCTCTCTCTCTCTCTCTCTCTCTGTGTGTGTTTGTAGATCCTCGGAATTGGAAAGGCTACTTCATCTTAGAAGATTTTTGAGGGAAAGTTTTTCTTTTTTGTTTTGAAAAACAAACAGTTCTCATTATTCAAATTCTGATTGCTTCTGTTGCAGAGAAAATAATCTTATTCAGCCACTTTCTATTTAATGACTTGAGTTTGTTGATAGTAATAAAACAGGAATAAATTTTGTATACGAATAAGTACTAATAGATCGTCACACACATCGGAATCAAACAGAAATCACAATCAGATGAACACCAAGATTTACGTGAAAAACCCCTTGCACTCGAAGGGTAAAAATCACGGGATAAGTCAGAAAAAATTCACTATCAAAATAATGAATATACATATCTCAAAGCTTCTTGCCCAAGCCCAAAGCAATAACCACAAGAGAATCACAGGGATACAAGGACTATAATCCTAAGCACAATATCCAAAACCTTTCCCAAGAGATCACAGTAAGAATTCACTGCAAACTGATCTAACCTGATATTTGAATGATTGAGAATAGTCTTTTCATGTCCTTGTCTTCTTCCCTTTTCTGTATCTCTTATTTTCTGGTCTCTACTGTCAATCTGTAGTCTTCTTTCTCTCACCCACGTTTTCAATCGCCGCTGCTCTCTTAATCTCAACCCTTGCCACCTAATCTAGGTTTTAGGTTAATATAAGTGAGGTTTTGGACTGTGGGCTTCACTAAAGCTCATTATGGGCTGAATCTGGGCCATCTGCCCAACATTTGTTTGGTAAATTCTTATATCAAAGCTGGACTTTGGATGGTGGCTATTGATAGCGTCACGAATATCATCGATTAGTGAGTTGATCTAGTTGGTTTACTGTCGAATGTACAGGTGCATCTTGGTATCTTCTTCGTGCTAATATAGGAGAGTTGACGTGACGAACTAGTATAAGAGATTTGCTAGGGTGGAGGATGATTCGTTGGGGACGATCTCGTCTTGAAACAGAGAGATCAAATAGGCGAACAAGGATCTTTCTTATTAGGCGGTCATCTCCTAGCTATCAAGTCGTATCCTGATAGTGGGATTGCCTCTGGTAGCTATGTCAACTCTTGGCCAAGAGGTGGCTGGAAGAGCATGTAGTAATTTGAGGTCCCTAAAATAAGAGTCTCATCCTTTTTTTTTCTTTTTTTTTTGTAAAAAAAATTATGATATGCTATAAAAGAAAAGACAATTTAGTATTATCTTTCTTTATCATTGTTAGGATTATTTTTATTATTATAAAAGGGGTTAAAAAAATAGAATGTTATGATTGCTTCTCTTATCATCATAAAAGGGTTGAAAAAGATTTTTGTAATTGTCTTTCTAATAAAGAATAAGAAAACTGTTTTTGAATAGTTGACCTAAATGACAAGTGGCAGAGGGATAACTTCAAATAATATATTCTGCTATGATTTTCTAACATGATGAACATCATGAGCTAATTTTATAATCTACAAATTGATTATTATATGTGTTAGCCGATGGAAAAATATTCACAATAACGGATCCAATTATAACAAATATACATCAAGATTTTTTTTTCTTGGAATTATATACTTGTAGAAATAAAACATATAATTTATCACTAGTATGTCTTAAATCTCCAGAACAGTTCTTTAGGAACCACCTCCCGAACTCTTTTATCTTCCTCAGAACACTGGACGTCTTCGAAAGGAGGAGTCTGAAACATATGCAAACATCTTACCATTAGATTTGCCTGCTCTCATGCATAAGGCAGCAGTGCCTTGGAGCTTGCTCTCATTCTTGACCTCATCTAGCAGAAGCCACTGCAGTCGAGACGTGGGAGCAAGACGAATCCATGGTGGTGGAGGACACGAATCAGAAGCTACAACAACATATAGTATCTTCATCTCAATCGGAACAGATAGATAAAAAGAGGGTTGCAGCGGCGTGATGGAATAAGAAGGCAACTTGCTGCTGCTCATGCTGATGGTATAGCAATTTACGACCACCGGTATCGGATTCCATCTCCCTTGGCTCGTTTTGAGATGCTTATCGTTAAGGTGCTTCCCGATCCGAATTCTTCTTGTTTCTTGGCTCCAGCCTTCAAATGATTCGAGAAGAACCTGGGAAATCATAGGCCTCAAAAGAGAAGACACTTGAGGCTCCGACCTAATCTTAGAAGCTTGCTATTGGCAACTCCTTTTTACCATCGACAACCTCCTCTGTTCCACCTTCAAGTCCATCGAAGTCGAGTCCGACAGCTCAATAGCTCCAACGATCGATAGAAATCTCCTGATCTCAAAGTCACGACTTTGTCATACTAATCAAACTCACCACTTTTGATAACTCAGGATGAAGAAGGCCTCAAGAAGAGGGAAAGGGAGAGAATCTTCTTCAGAGATCAAAAACCTAAATAGCAGCACTACGATCGAGTGTTCTCTAATAAGTCTTCGTTGCTCCTCTTCTGAAATCATGAATTAAAATATTGGGCAGCAGAAGCACTCGGTAGATCACTGTGGGACCCAAGTTCCGCAGCCAATGGGAAGTCGTAACGCGTCCACGGTCCATCATGCCTCGTCCTGTGGGTCACTGTACTCTTCGTCCTTGCGACGAAGCAAAAGGAGGTAAAGAAGAGGGAGGGCTTCGCCTCAGCTTCGACTACAACTTGTACATGCGAAGCCAATAAACCATCATTCATTATTGTCACTCCTCTTAGTAGATTGGGGAGCGGAAGGAAACGCCGAGGACGGTGGTCGGTAAGTGCTTCAGCTCAGTAAGAACTCTCGAGTGACGTACGTAGGGATGCATGAAGCCATCCGTGTTGTTCATGCGCAGTGCCTCTGGAAACAAGAAAACAGTAGATTTAGGCAGAAGCTATATGCTCACCGGTCATTTCAATCTCATAGATCAGATACATGAACTCCCCAAACGAGTGACGTGGTTAGGAGGTAACCGAGAAGAAAGATTCCTCATACCTTAAGTGTTCTTACACAGTCTGATTCCTCATACGTGTCAGCTCACGAAACCCTAATATACTGCCCCATCATTCCATCGAACGCCCCGCGGTTGCCCTCCAAATCCAGCGGCCATCTCCATGCTCGACAGGTGGCCGCCTTGTTCTCGGACGTGAACCCCCTACCGGAATTATTGCAGGTGGAATCATCCGAAAGCGAAAGAAGGAAAGCAAGAAAGAAACCTGCTTCTTATCACAATGGATCGCATGCAAGATTTAGGAGCGGGTACTGGCAGCACACACAAGAACGATCAGGAGACGTGGAAAGAGTGGGAAGAGGAGGGTTCACATACACCATGGGGAGAGGGAGGGTCGAGCTGAGGAGGATCGAGAACAAGATCAACAGGCAGGTGACGTTCTCGAAGCGGAGGAGCGGGCTGCTCAAGAAGGCCTACGAGCTGTCCATCCTGTGCGACGCCGAGGTCGCGCTCATCGTCTTCTCCAGCCGCGGCAGGCTGTTCGAGTTCTGCAGCAGTTCCAGGTGTCATGAGAACAACTCGTATATCGACTCTCTTCTTCTGTCTGATTTCAGCTTTATTTCCTTTCTTCTTGCTGCCAACACATGATGAGATTTTACATGATCTCATGCTCCTGGGGGATGAGATGAAACTTCATGTACGGCCTCCTTTGTTGAGTAGGATACCTGGGTGATATGCTACCTATCTTTATCCGTAGATCTCAGGAGGTACTGTTCCATTTCAGTTTCCTAGGTTTTCTTTTCTTCTTTCTCTTTTACTTTTGTGAGAATAGGTTGGGTATTTGATGTGCTTCTTGTCCTTTGAAGGATCTGATGGGGATTCTCTAATTACCATCTCTTTGGCCAACAGATCTCTCATCAGCACTGCATATTTATTGTAACTTGATATCCTTGGCCTGTTCCCATCAGTTCTTGACCTTGTTTCTGATGGCTGGTTGTATCAGCAAGAATTATAGGCATATCCTACAGTTTCTGATGAGTCTCCTGTCACCAAAAATCCATGTATGAGACTCTAATAATGTAGAAAATTATTAGCAGCAATCATCAATTACAAAAATATTTTAGAACTCTTAATTCAGGTTGAGAAAAGGAGGATAATAGCCTTAATTTCTTCCTTTTCTCTTTGTTGCAGGAAGAGAATAGCCTCAGTTCATTTCAGTGATAATTAATGGAATAAAAAGGAATTGAATATAAAGGCCTTAAAACAGACATGACATTAGCTTTAATTTGAAGTTAATTCATATTTATATTTTTTTTTTCCCATTTGATGGAGTGGTGGATGCTATTGAATCACTTTTTATGTATGAAGCACCAACTGGGAATCTTGGAGAACATTTAAGAATTTTTTTACATATGTACAACCATAGTAGGGTTTTTGAGATATGAATGCCAGACTTTTTTGAACATCTGAAAAAAAATATTAAATAAAAACACTTACCTGAAAAACTTAAAAATCATCAAACCATGGAACCAGCTAAATATATGAAACTTTTTCTCTCTTTTATCATACTGTTGGTTTTTATACAAAACTTTAAGAATAAAAAGTGAATAATAGAGAACATCAGGGTTAATTTAAATATGCAGTCTTAAGTGCATAGTATTTGGTGTCTTGGAATAATTAAAGAGTACCTATTTATATTGATTAAAAGATAATATAGATATTTTAAAATACTAAAAAATCTATCACATCTAAATAAATCTCACCCTCATTTAAACTAATCTCATCATCATCTAAACTAAATTAGATCTAAATATTTATCTTTTAATTTTATCAAATCCTAACTCTTTAATCAATCTTAACTACTTGAATTATTTCTAACATACCCCCTTAATTCAAGTAGTTATAATTTAAAATTATTTTTAAAGAAATATTTTTTTCGCTAAATTTTTTTGTGAAGATGTTAGCAAGTTAATCTTCGTTGTTGCAGTGGTTATCTTATGTTTTTCTCTGTCCATAGATTTTTTAAAACTTCTGACCTGAAATCAGAATTTGACATTTTTCTTCGTCCAAATATCTTAGATCTATAAATTGATATTTTTCTCTTTGGTAGCCATCTTTGATGATCTGATAGAGACTCTATATTTGTAGTATCAAATCTCTTTGAATGCGAAAGCTTTATTTTTTTTTTCTTTCTCTTAGCTTTCTTCACACATCAAAAACCTCTATTATCTTTGTGTGTGTATCTTCATTGTTGTCCTTGGAGTTTAAGATCTTATCATTTTTTTGTGGATATATTTTATCAACTGTTTTCATATTATCATAACCTGCACCATCTGAGATAGTTTGCATAGATCCACATAAATTTAAATGATCATAATTTTTTTGTTATAATTTTGATTCATCAACCGGAGTAGCAAAATCCAAAAATAATAAGGGAAACACTTTGTTTTTTTGTCATTACTATCAATTTATCAATTTTCTTATCATAAATTAAATATTTTTTATCATAAAAAATAGTATAATATTCTTTTCTCATTAGTTGTTCTATACTAATAAGATTTATTTTAAATCAAGAATAAATAATAAATCATTAATAACTTTTTTACTAGGTTTGGTGTTCACATCAATTGTTTATTTTCCTATTACTTGAACCTTATTACCATTTTTCATCTGCACAATAGATCTGACTGAATCATCAAGCCTCTGAAATATATTTTTATCTCCTGTCATTTGATTACTACATCCACTATCTAAAAACCAAATAGATCTAGAATATTCTTCATCATATGCTATAAATAAAATATTCTCTTCATCTCTTTTGTCATTATTATTTTTCTCATGATAATTTGTTTGATTCTTGTTCCAACAGTCTTTTTCAAGATGTCCATGTTTTTTTTACAATAAGAACTTAGAGGAATATTTTTTTTATTTTTACTTTTGTACCAACAATCCTTTTCAATATGTCCTATTTTTTATAACAAAAATATTTTTGAGTTTCTTTAATATACCTTCATTTGATTGGTCTTGTCCTCTGTCATTTTGATCTTTCCCTTGAAATCTGATTTTTGAATTTTTTTTTTTGTTCCTTTTTTTTATCTATCTTTATTTGAAGATTATGTTCTGAAACCTCATCTGAAGATCTGTTCAATTTTTGTTCATGAACTAAAAGAGATCTCATTAATTCATTAATAGATAATTACTTGCATCTTTAGCTTCTTCAATAGTAGTAGAGATCATATCAAATTTCGGAGATAAACTTCGTAAGACTCTTTTACTATAATTTGATCTTTTATATTTTCATCGTAAAATCTCATTTGATTTACAATATAATAAACTTTTGATAAGAAATCATCAACCGATTCTGAATCTTTCATATTTTCTAGACTTATGTTGATGAGAATTAATCAAACTATTGTACCTTTGCTAGTTCATCCTTAGTCATGGCTTGAATATAATTGGGAGGCTACATCCATTAAATTAAGTTTAGTATTCTCTACATGCCAATTTTGCTAGGGTATATGAACGCATGTTTTCTCCTTCACACAGCCTGCTTAAAACAATCGAAAAGTACCGAAGGTGCAGCTACAATGCATCAGAAGCTATGGTTTCATCAAATGAGATACCGGTGAGTATCTCCATCACTGGTTCATCTTCATCCTTTCTGTATCCATTTCTTGGTATGACATCTGCTTACTGTGTTTGGTAAAACATATTGCAAGATCTGCTCATGAAATTTCTTAAGGCTCTATTTGCATGTTCTTGGGGATGCTATACAATAATTATGTCATGTTCTTCATTGTTCTTCTTTGCAGAAATACGTGTGTGTCGATTTGAGTATACAAAACTGATTTTTTTATTTTTCATAAAAAAATGTAATGGATTTACCATGTTCTTCCAAGTATGTATCATTATATGCTTTGTGTTAGTGGGAAATCTAGCGCTTGCCCAGTAGACGCGGTCTGCCTCCGTGTCTACTGAGTAAGCACTGCTGGTTCAGGCCCGTGTTCGCTAGCTCGCCCGCGGTTGCCTCGGCGCAGAGTTGGAGCTCGGTCGAATGGGTAGAACCTAGGGATCCGGCGCGGGTGCCCCAGCTCGGACTAGCCGCCGTTTCCTGCAAGAAGGTCAGGTCGGGTCGGTTCCCGACGTGACCCCTCCGATGGTCAAGTCAGTTTAGTGGTTGATTTTGTAATCCCCTTGCTCCGTAGAGGCGCAGGGGCCTTTATAGTGAGAGTAATGGGTCTCCGTACCTGAGTCCATTGTCTTCTTTTTTTCTTACTATACCGCTGCACCTCACCATGTCGTTCGTGGTCCTTGCGGCGAGGCGCGCGCCTCTAGGTAAGAGGTGTCGACCTTGCCCACCTTACCTGTGTCAGGTCGATCGTATGACCGTTGACCCCTCCATGCCTGCATCAGGCTGGCTTCCCTGTGTCGGGTCGGTCACGTTGGCGAGCCAGTTGTCCGGGGCCGCGAGGACGTGGCAGCCAGGTTAATCCAAGCAGGAGCTGATCCGACCAAGCAAGGGCTCGGGAATTGGTCCGACCGAGCAGGGGCTTGGGAGCTGATCCGAGTAGGGGTTAGCTAGACCGAGCAAAAGCTCAGGAATTGATCTTGGGACTTAGCCGAGAGGGTGAACTCGAGCACAAATCCTGGGGATTTGGCTGAGAAGGTGAACTCGAGCACGAATCCTGAGGGTTTGGCCGAGAAGGTGAACTCGGGCAGAAATCCTGAGATTTGGTCGATAAGTTGAACTCAAGCACGAATCCTAGGGATTTGGTCGAGAAGGTGAACTCGGGCATGAATCCTGGGGATTTGGTCTAGAATGTGAACTCATGCACAAATCCTGGGGATTTGGCCGAGAGGGTGAACTCGGGCACGAATCCTGAGGATTTGGCCGAGAGTGTGAACTCGGGCACGAATCCTGGGGATTTGGTTGAGAAGGTGAACTCGGGCACGAATCCTAGGGATTTGGCCGAGAGGGCGAACTCGGGCATAAATCTTGGGGATTTGGTCGAGAGGGTGAACTCGGGCACGAATCCTGAGGATTTGGCCGAGGAGGCGAACCCGGGCATGAATCCTAGGGATTTGGCCGAGAGGGCGAACTCGGGCACAAATCCTGGGTATTTGGCCGAGAGGGTAAACTCGGGCACAAATCTTGGGGATTTGGCCGAAAAGGTGAACTCGGGCACAAATCTTGAGGATTTGGCCGAGAAGGTGAACTTAGGCACGAATCTTGAGGATTTATCCAATTATTACATATGACCCCTTTTTTCTTTTCTTTTTTTTTCGGTGCCCTCAGCATAGGGTTTCAGTCGGTGCCCTCAGCATAGGGTTTCAGTCGATTCAGTGATGCACTTAATGCATTGGGTGACTTTTTTTGGGTGGCGGCGCTTTGTTTTGCCTCGGGAAGCTGAAACGGCACTCTTGTGTGCTATAAATTTCATACGGCCAAGCTGAGACCTCACTTGTTCATTCGGCCCCTCTTCTGCTTCTCCCTCGGACCCCCTTAGCTACCCAGCGTCCCTTCAGTCGGTGTTTTTTGAACAGGTCGGAATGACCTCCTCAGACTCTTCGAGTAGCGTCAGGGTCTCCGGGGTCGGGGGGAGCGAGTCGGAGTGATCCCGAGGTCGGTTCCTCAGGAGCATCTTCAGGGCCCCCATCGCCAGTCGATGCGAGGGTCCTAAGGGATCTGGAAGTCATAAAGGCGGATCATGACCTAGATACGTCAGTGACAGAGGGGTCACTTGCTGTGATTAGGGGGCGGTATAGCATCCCGGTCGAATTCGGGTTGCATGTTCTATAGCCCGGGCAGCGCCTCTATAGTTTGGACGCTCCCGGCATGTGCATCTCGGTGGATGCTCTGGAGGTCGGTCTCCGATTTGCTCTACATCCACTCATAAAAGAGTGCCTAAGGTGGTGGAGGATCTCCCCCAGTCAGGTAGCGTCCAACTCGTCGTCTTTCTGGGCGAGTGTCGAGGAGCCGAGATTACCCCGACCCGGGACTTGTTTATGGCGTGTTTTCGCCTCTGTAAGAGTCGGGGCGGCTACTATCTCACCGCCCGAGTCGGTTTCCGAGTCAGCGGGGCGCCTTCCAACAACAAAGGTTGGAAATCTCACTACCTTTTTGTGAGTGGTCCGGTCTGAGGGTTCAGGCTTGACTGGTCGGCACATCTGATCGGCAATGCCTCCCCATAATTATTCGAGGAGGAATTTGTCCTAGTCGGTATACTGAAGGGAATCCTTTCCTCTTCATGCGCGATCAAGGACATGACTGAGCATTGGCTAGTCGAGGCGGGTCTCAGCCCGGCCTCTAAGGGTATTATCATGTTTGCCCTAATTCAGCTTTCCAGGCCATTTTCTAACCTGTGAGTCGGGATGCAAATCGGATGGACCTCGGCGACCTACGCGGGATGCCCAAGATGTCCAGCGGTAAGGTCCTCTCGACTCGTGCCGCCGCGCCAGCCTGGGAAGTCGACGTTTCTCTTGGAAGGGAAGCTCTGAAGACCTCAACAAAGAGGCCGATCGATGCGCCGATTGGGCAGGCCGATGACCCAGCTTGGCGACACAAGAAGGTGAAGGTGCTGACGAGGAGGCACAAGTCTCGACACGGCGATGGGGAATCTTGCTCCCACTCCAAGGATAAGAAGCCAGCAGCACCGTCGGAGGAGCCCGACATGCCCGTCAAGTCCAATGAGGGGGGCGCTTCGCCGGTTCATCACCGCCCGAGGTCGATAAAGGACCTCTTCAAGATGAAAGTTCACAAGGACGACACATGATATTATAGCCTGCAAATGTCTGATCTAGGGTATCAAGACCCCGACAAGGAAATGAAGGCCAAATGGAGAGGGTTGAAGAACTCAACGAAAGTCTGGAACGACTCGTCGGCCGAAGAGGAGTTCGAGAGGGGACTTCTCCACTCTCAGCTGGCGCGGGAGCTATACACGCTCCCCTCGAAGGTCTTGCTGGCCCGAGCTTCCAAGGAAATGCTTTTGGTAAGTTCCCGAACCTTGTCTCGGTATTGCAAGTTTTCCTTTTGTCGAGCTCTTATCAATTACTGTTCTGTGCAGAGCTAACACTTCCAGATGGCGCTCTTCGACCGAGTTCATGACCCGGGTCGGCTAATCACTTCATGGATTATCAGATCTCTCAGCTTCAGCAGGAACTCGACACCCTGAAGTCACGCGGGGGTCCGGAGGCGGTCGCCAAGGCCGAGGAGCGTGCATCCGAGCTGGGACAAGAGCTCGAGAAGACTAAGCGGGAGCGAGACGAAGCACTCTTGCGGCTCGAGGCCTCCGAGAAAGACTTAAGCGAGGTTCGGAGCAACCTGGATGAGGTCCAACGGCTGCTGAATGAGGCGTGGGTCAGGGCTCGGAAGATGGACGATGAGCTACTATAGGCCATGAAGGCTCTAGAGAACGCCCGAACCGAACTGCCCAGGCAAGCGGTCATCCAATACAAGGAGTCGATCGGCTTCAAGGAGGGGTTGAAAATGATGGGCTGAATCACCTATGAATACGGGTATCGGGTGGCGTTGGCCCGCTTCTATGCCCGACACCCGGACTCGGAGGTTGAGGAGGACCCCTTCACCATCCATCCCGAGGACGACCTGGTGCCAATGGAGAGGTAGCAGACATTCGACAACTCAGACCCGCCCGAGCCCTGACTTTGTAATTTACTACTTATCATTTTATAATTCGGGTCGGAAAAAGCCTTATTTTGTTTCCGACATCTTTGGTAATCGTATTTTTCATCAATACAACTTGGGACGCATCTTTTCATATTACGCGTAAAATTTTCATAGATTTGAAATATATCAAGTTCTCGGTAGCACTCACCCCTCCATTGTTGCAGTGCATAAGTCCCTTCTCGGACAACTTCGATGACTCGGTAAGGGCCTTCCCAGTTCGGAGCCAGCTTCCCATGGGACCGAGTCGGGTCGCTGACCTCGGCTTTCCGAAGCACCAGGTCGCCCATCATGACGAGCCGAGGGCGCACTCGACGGTTGTAAAGCTTGGTGATAGCCCTGCTATAAGCTAGTGTCCGCAGATGGGCGTCGGCTCGCTTCTCCTCCAATAGGTCGAGGTTTTCACGTAGTTGTTGGTTAGATGCCTCTTCGCCGTGGGTCTGGACCCGGAGGGTCGGGAAAACCACCTCGGGAGGTAGTACAGCCTCGGTTCCAAAAGCCAGGCTATAAGGAGATTTCCCCGTTGAGGTTTTTGGAGTCATCCGAGACGCCCAGAGGATGCTTGGAAGTTCCTCCACCCAAGAGGTCGTGGCGCCTTTCTTGCTACATACTTGATGTCGAATTCCCCCAATTCTACTGACCATTTAAGCATCCGACCTGCAACATCAAACTTCGAAAGGATCTGACGCAAGGGTTGGTCGGTTATCACCTTGATAGGATGTGTTTAGAAGTACGACCTTAGCTTTATGGATGCCAGGATCAGTGCCAAGCCTAGCCTCTCTATGGGAGGGTAGCGGAGCTCGGGACCTACTAGGACGTGGCTAGTGTAGTATATCGGCTTTTGCCCGGCTTTATCGAGCGACACCAAGACTGAGCTAACTGCCAGGTCGGATGCCGTAAGGTATAAGCCAAAAGGCTCCCCATCCCTCACCGACGCCAACTAGGACAAGTGTTCGATGTGGCTCTTTAGCTGGCAGAATGCTTCCTCGCATTCGGGGGTCCACCTAAAATCTTTTGCCGACTTCAGTGCACGGAAGAAGGTCGAGCTCTTATTCCCGGCTCGGGAGATGAAGCGACTCAGGGCCACTAGTCTACTTGTAAGTCGTTGGACCTCCTTTATCGTTCTAGGGGATTGCATTTCCTCTATCGCCTTTGTCTTGTCGGGGTTGGCATCTATCCCTTGTTGATGCACAATAAAGCCGAGGAACTTTTCGGATGTGATGTCGAAGGTGCATTTCGCTGGGTTGAGACGCATCTTGTATTTTCTTAACGTGTGGAATGTCTCTGCCAAATTGGAGAGGTGAGTCTCGGTCCTTCGGCTTTTGACTATCATGTCGTCTACGTAAATCTCCATGTTCCTCCCGACCTGGTCCTTGAACATGCGATTTACCAGCCGCTGTTATGTCGTGTCGGAATTCTTCAGCCCAAATGACATCACCTTGTAACAGTAGGTGCCATTGTGAGTGATGAAGGCTGTATTTTATTTATCTCTCAGGGCTATTCGGATTTGGTTGTACCCCGAGAATGCATCCATAAAGGAGAGCAGCTGGTGTCCTAATGTGGCATCTACCAGTTGGTCGATACGAGGAAGTAGATAACAGTCCTTCGGGCAAGCCCGATTAAGATCAGTATAATCAACGCACATTCGCTAGTTTCCATTAGCTTTCTCGGCAAGTACAACGCTGGATAACCAGGTCGGGTACTTCACTTCCTCAACGAGCTCCACATCCAACAAGCGAACGACCTCGTCTTCTACGGCCTTCTACCGGTTAGGAGCGAACTTGCACGGGCGCTACTTCACGGGTCGGGTGCCGGGTGTGATGTTCAGGTGGTGCTAGACGATCTCTGGGTCGACCCCTGACATATCCTTTGGAGACCATGCGAAGACATCTTCATTCTTCCGCAGGAACTCGACCAGTTGAATTCACTGGCCCTCCGTGAGTTCCGACCCGACCTTCACCAGTCTGTCCGGGCGGCTTGGGTCGAGGGGCACCTCCAGAACTTGCTCTGCCGGGTGGGGATCCCGAGTGCTATCCTTAGGGTTATGGGGAACCACAGCGGCTGATTGGGTCTTCGGCTTCTTGGATAATGTTGTTGTCGCTAAATAACATTGCCTAGATTCTCTTGAGTCACTCCTCACCTCGCCAACCCCTGCTCGGGTCGGGAACTTTAGAAGCCGGTGATAGGTCGAAACGATCGCCTTGAGCCGATTGAGGGTCGGGCAACCGATGATGGCGTTGTACGCTGATGAGAGCTTTACCACCATAAACGACACCATAATAATATTTGACCTCGACTCTCCTCCGAATGTGATAGGAATCACGGTCGCCCCCACGGGAGAGATGAAGTCCCCGGTGAACCCTGTCAAGGTAGACGTTAGAGTGATAAGATCTTTGTCAGTCAGCCCAAATTTCTGAAAGGCATCAAAATATAAGATGTCGGTCGAACTTCCCGTGTCAATCATAACTCTTTTGACGTAGGCGTTAGCCATGCGGATTGAGATCACCAATGCATCATCATGGCATGGGAACTCCTCGCCTCCCGACTTGAACGTGATGTCGAGGTCTTCGTCATGTGCCGACCTCTTCCCGACCTCAGATCGTGCATAGGCCTTGCGCACCAAGGAGCTGTCACCGCCGAGGCTGGCCCTCTGAAGATGATGTCGATTTGCTTCTCGACCGGACCTTTGGGTCGGGGCGACGAGTTCCGAGGGGGTCGGCTATCGGGGAGTGAGGATTGGTCGCGGACATACCGACGCAGGTGTCCATGCCGGATGAGGTCTTTAATTTGATATTGCTGGTCGCGACATTCCTCAGTGTCATGGCCGTACTCCCTATGAAAATGATAATATCTCCTTTTGTCGCGCCTCTCGGAGTGTGACTTTATTGGGTTTAGAGCCTTCAAGAGGCCCTTCTCTCGAATTTGGAAGAAGATTTATGTCTGAGTCGAATTAAGGGGGATCGGGGGGGGGGGTGTGGGGGGGGGGGGGGGGGGGGGGGGGGGTGTGTGTCTTAACGACAACATGCCTGACCTGTCCTCCCTTCTCTTCGGTGGCGGCGGGGGTGTCCTCGGGGCTGCTCCACCCAAGGGCGCTTTGTCTCGTCCCGCTTGCCCACCACCAATGTCTCGACGACCATGTATTGATGCGCCCGTTGCAGCATCTCGGGTAGCGTTACGGGCGGTCGCTCAATCAGTTACCAGAAGAACCTCGACGGTCTCAGTCCTGTTAAGAATGTCTGGATGGCTAAAGATGGATGGAGGTCTAGAATTCCTTAGACCTGTGAGGTGAATCGTCCCACAAACTGGGAGAGGGGCTCGTCGCTCCCTTGGACCAACCCCAAGAGGGAGGCAGTGGTCGGTTTGGGGCGTGCACTCACCAGGAAGTTTGATTCAAACTCTTTTGCCAACAGATCAAACGAAGATATAGAAGCGGGTTTGAGACGAGAATACCAGGTCCTCTCAGGGTGGTCGGGACCGACACATCAGCGTCAGATGTATTGTACGAGACCATTTGGGCGCGCAATGCAGTGATGTGCTCTGTCGGGTCGCCGCTGGCATCGTAAGGCTCGAGGGTTGGGAGTCTGAAGGTGGCCGAGAGAGGCTTGCCTTGTATCTCGAGAGTGAATGAAGAACCACCTTTAGAGTTTTCTCCAATCTCCCCTCTTGATTTAAGGACCTCCTTCTGGACTTCGTCAAGCCTCTGATGGACTTGGCGGACTTGTTCTCTCAGGGAATCGGTGGTGTCGGACGATAGGCTATCGAAGTCAGGCTCGGTTTGAACCGGATCGCAAGAGCGACTTTGCGACGGAACTGGCGTCGGAGTTGGGGAGGCTACGTGAGCTTCCACGACTTGGCGCTGTGGCGGTTCCGTTTCAAGCGGGGCCCTCCGGTTCAGGGCTATTGGCGACTCCGTTTGCGGGAGTGCCATTGGGGGAGCCGGTTGGTGAGTTGTCAAATGCATGAGCTGGGATAAGTACGAGACTATGGTTTGCACCATACCTGCCAGTGCTTGGACCTGGCTAGTGAGGTCGAGGAAAGCCTCGGTTGTGACAACGAACGGAGTAGCGTTGGATACGGGTGAGGAAAATCATGGGTCGATCATCATTCTCCAAAGATGATTTGGGGTCGGCGCTGCTGCGGTGACCTCCTCGGTTGGCTAGGTTCCGGGTGATGCTCCGCACCCGAGTTCCCAAACGGGTGTTCTTGCGACATGAGCCCTCCTTCTAGCGTCAAAAATGTTAGTGAGAAATCTGGCGCTTGCCCAGTAGACGCGGTCTGCCTCCGTGTCTATTGAGTAAGCACTGGTTCAGACCCGTGTGTACTAGCTCGCCCGCGGTTGCCTCAACGCAGAGTTGGAGCTTGGTCAGATGGGTAGAACCTAGGGATCTGACGCGGGTAGTCGGCTGCTAGAGTGGTGGAGCTCGGGTCGGGCGCAAGTGCCCCAGCTCGGACTAGCCGCCATTTCCTACAAGAAGGTCGGGTCAGGTCGGTTCCCACGTGACCCCTCCGATGGTCAAGTCAGTTTAGTGGTTGATTTTGTGATCCCTCTGCTCCGTAGAGGCGCAGGGGCCTTTATAGTGAGAGTAACAGGGTCTCCATACCTGAGTCTCTTATCTTCTTTATTGCTTACCATACTGTTGCACCTCACCATGTCGTCCGTGGTCCTTGCGGCAAGGCGCACACCTGCAGGTAAGGGGTGTCGACCTTGCCCACCTTACCTGTGTCAGGTCGGTCGTATGACCGATGACTCATCCATGCTTGTGTCAGATCGGCTTTCCCGTATTGGGTCGGCCACGTTGGCTTGTCCGGGGGCGCGAGGACGTGACGGTCAGGTCAATATTTGCCATATCACTGTGTGATCTTTAATTTTGCTTAACTCAGTCCTGACAATGCTTGTATGCTTCGATCGAAAGCAGAATACTTACCAAGAATACCTGAAGATGAAAACAAGAGTCGACTATCTGCAACGTTCTCACAGGTAGTGTTTAATGCTGCGATTTGATGAAGGTTCTCAGTTGTTTACTGCAGTATAAGTTCATACCATATTTGCCATTTCTGCAATTGATATGTTGAGGAAGTGTTCATTAGTGACTGATATGTTGTTCATGTCATTGCAGAAACTTTCTTGGTGAAGATTTAGATGCCCTAAACGTTAAGGAGCTCGATCAACTCGAGAATCAAATCGAGATGTCCCTAAGGCACATCAGATCCACAAAGGTGCTTACCAAGAATATATATATATATATTGTGTACAATCCATAATTGCATTGCTAGTGTAACAATTACATTCTGACTTCTTCATCATGCATAAAAGGATAGGCGCTAGACTTGCAATGTAACACAAACAATGAAGAAAGATTGCAGAATTAGGATTTGTAGGGAGAAGAATTAGGAGGTTTGAAGCTAAATTTCCTACTAAATATTTACTACATGGGATGGATTAAGCCGATTCCGATTCATTATCGTCGCAAGTATCATCCCAAATAAGCTTGTCATTTCGAGAGCAATGAGTTCAAGTGTGATTATAGTTTACCATGAAAGTTTAAGCTGCACATTAAGACATCATTCAATGCCTATGATATTAAACCTTGTATCATAACATTTCTTGAAAGAAATCATTATGTTTAGTGGTGACAGTGATGTGAATGTTAAGGCATAGAGGAAATTATTCTCATGTTATGTATGATATTAATGCTTTAGTCGATGCTTGCAGACCCAAGGAATTATTGATCAGCTAACCGATCTTAAATATAAGGTAAATTTACTCGACCTAGTAGTTAGTTTCATTCTACTTTCCATGATCAATATGGATGTTTTTGATCCGATCAGAAGTTACCTATGTGTAGGAACAGCAGTTGCAGGAATCTAACAACATATTAACAACGAAGGTAGAGCAACACAATATGCCTGATGACAAGTGTTTTCAAGCTAATGTTTTTGATCTAAGTTGCTCACCACATCATTTCAATTCCTGTTAGCAAAACAAAGTTAATGGATTAGGGTTTTTGTTTCTTGATGTCAGTTGGAAGAAGTTGGTGCAGAGAATTTGCTCTCACTCTCATGGCTAAGTGGCGGCAGCCACAGTGCTGATGAGCCTCCTCAAATAGAAGAATTCTTCCAACCTCTAGAGTGTGACCTTTCGTCGCAAACCGGGTAATTAATGTTCGATCCTCGAATTAACTTGGTGAATCAATGAGAAAGTATTCATCAGACTCTCAAACTGTTTTGTAGTAATTCTTTGACTAAAGTGGATTTTTGTATATGCAGTCAGGTTTTTACAGATCTGTAGAACAGCGAAACGATGATGCTGGATGTTACTGGGCTTGTCGCTTGATCTCCACTGTAACTTTCTTTTTTTTTTTCCGACTATTTGTTATGAAGTATAAGAAGACCAGAACGATTAAGATCATTATGTTGATATATGTTGCAGATCAAAATCTTATGTGCAAACTAAATAATTATTGGCATAAAGGCTGGTGTGCTTTTTATTGACATGGAGGCATTCTACAGTTTGTTCATGCATTTGTCGGATGAATGGGTGGGTGATCAGCTCATGTGGTTTTGTGGACCTCTAAATTAGAAGGAAAGAATGCAAAGAAACATGTTCGATGGATGCATGATTACATGCTGTTCTTATTATTTTGAAGCTCTAAATTAGTTGTTTACAAACTCATACATAAATTGAAATGGGAAGATTGCAAGATTGACTTTCTCAAGAAAAATCGATTTTTCTCCGACATTGTTCTTACAAAATTTTGACTTGATCCAAATAATAACTAGCTTGATGTACGTGATAATATCATGCATTTTTCTTTCATAAATGCAAAATAATTTGATGTTGTACACCAGAATTCTATAGATGTGGATTTTTTATTTAGAGACTACTATATTTAGAGACTACTAGCAATATTTTTATTTCTGAAATTTTGAATAAAATACAAATATTTTGACAATACCAATGAAAAAAAAAAGCAATTCTTATTTTGGACCAAATATCTTATTTCTAAATAAAAAAAATCAAATTTTAATAAACATATAATCAAATACTAGATTTACAAAACAAAAAAAATCAAAATATCAATGTCAACCTCTTTCATGATTGATCTCTCCTTATCTATTGAAAATAATTCAAGCGAAATCATTGATTCATAACTCCCAATATAGTGTAACCCTTTGATAATAATAATAATAATAATAATAATAATAATAATAATAATAAATAGAGCATTGCAGTTTGATGCACTTTATAAATACATACATAACCACAGCATGGTAACTATAAATTTCTTTTCACACCGTGGTGGTGTATATTGAAAAAAAATGAATAACTTAAATTTTTACTAATAATAAATATAAATTTATATACACGTAGATATTTTAAAATATGATAATCACATAATTTTTCAATCAATACTAAATATAAAATATTTCTCTAATTTTTTTCATAATAAAAAATATATTTTAATTAATAATAAAAAATCATCTACATCATTTCATAAAGTAGAAGATCATGTTGAGATCATGATCCTCATTATTTAAGAGAATTATGATAATATGTTATCATAATTTTTATAATTTAAAATCATAAAAACATATTATCAAAATATAAAAATGATCATATAATCTTATCATGATTTATTTTTTTTAATAATATCCTATCGGAGACACCTAACTTGGGTTGAAGTAAAAGGAATTGTTGATCAGACAAAAACTTGATAAGAGTAACTATAAATTGATTAGAAGATGAGACATAAAAGACATGTAGCTCATCATTTTGAGTTTTATTAAAATCAATAGTTTTATTAAAATATAATATTAGTACATATAATGTTGCCTCGATATTATCATAATATATAGATGGAGGATTACAAAAATATGACAAATAGTTATATAGCAATGATTGAATCTAATAAAGTTCAGTAGTAGTAAAAGCAATCGTTCAATATTCAATCTCTATATAATATCTTGTAATATAGTGTTATTTCTTGGAACTCCAAAAAGATTAGAAATATGGTATAAGCACTAATAGATATCATGTCATCCTTATTACCTATATAATTTAACATTCAAAAATAAATGAAGCAATAGAGGAGAGTTCTTTCGGTGAAATAATTTATGATTAATAGTATCCTTTTTAAGTATTAGATAAAGCATTTAACGACTATCCAAAAATAGATTTATGTATAAATTGAGATAATTTATTCATTGCATATCTAATATTCGAATAATTGAATACCAAGTATTATAGACTGTCAACAACTTGATGATACTCGATGACATCATTGAGATTAGCACTATCATATAAGGTAAGAGGAACACTTGTAGAGATTGGTATAAAAATATTAGCTTCAAGCATTTTGGTGCAATCAAAAAGTCATAAATACATTTTTATTGAGAAATAAATACACCATTTGTCATATGGATAAATTGAACACCATAAAAATAGCTAAGGGATCAAAGATCTTTGATATAAAACTTATTTCCAAACTATTAAATAAACTAACTAATTATTACTAGTTTATTACCAATAATAATTAAGCTATCCACATAAATTAGTAAAAATATAATTATGCCCTCATGAGAATAAATAAATAATGAATCATCAAATTGAGAATTATAAAATCTAACTATGTGTTTAAAATTTATGATACTAAGCATGAAGGGCTTGCTTGAGACCATAAAGAGCTTTGTATAAATTAAAAACATGTTGAGGAAGATTGTAATCAATAAAGCATAGAAGTTTTCTCATAACTATATGTTAGAAAATATAATCATAAAGAAATATATTATTCACATCCAACTATGAAACTCTCCAACTGTTAAATAAGATAAGACATAAATAATACATAAGGCAGACATAGATAATATGAATTATTGTTGACTTCACAACCTAGACATACATGAAATTCTTTTGCAGTTAGTTTTTCTTTATACTTACTAATGGACCTCTCATGATTTTATTTGATACAAAAAAAAAATTATATCCTACAAGATTTTGACTTGGTAGTTTACTTTATACTTACTAATGGACCTCTCATGATTTTATTTGCTTTATACTTACTAACCTACAGGTCATAAATCATTATATTCTTTAAACATTTTTGTTCTCCATTCACAAATTTTATGACTTGTTGACATTAGAAGGATTAGAAATAAATTGTTAACATTGTTTTATAAAATAAAAAATATTTATATTTTTTGGATCTAATAACCATCAAATGAATTTGTATATGGTCAACATCTCTAGAACTTAAAATAAAATATATTGAAACCGAAATCTTATTCGCATGAGCTAGCTAGATGAATGAGATAACCTGTTGTTCATCATTCAGTGTATAAAGTATTTGGATCAATTGGTGGGGTTAATGTTTCATCTCATTAATTTGGGAGACCCAATCATAAAGTTTTTGGAAGTTAGTCTTGGTAAAAGAGAGTCAAGTAATTTATAAAAAAAATAAATTTAATAAAATCAATATGGTGAAATAATTTTTTGTTGATTGATAAATTAAAACATTTAAAGGCACTTTGATTAGTAAAATATTCAAGAAAAATATATAATTTTGATCGGGCTTTCAGTTTATTATGGATGTAATTTTTTAACCATAGATAACATATATACCTAAAAATACATAATTTATGATAGTTAGAAGTCGATCCAAATAATTTTTTCAAATGATGAAACAATCTCGAGAATTGAAGTGGGCTTGCAATTTATAAGATAAGTTGGTGCGATAAATACATAAGACTAAAATTGAAGAGATAAATAAGCTTGAATAAAAAGTGTGATAAAGTTAAAAATAATATGAGATAAGTGGCTAGTTGAAAAGGTATTACTGGTCATATCGAAAAATGGAGAAGAAAATACCCAAAGTAGCTTACAAGATAGAGAGGCTTGCTAGAGCATAAATCTGTCATACATCAAAGAAATGATTAGCTTAAATTTTTATTGATATTGGGTATGAATTTATTTACACAAATAAAGATTATAAAATATAAAATTACATGATTTTCTCAATCAATAATAAATATAAAATAAAATTTTCACCTAAATCATTTCATAATATAAGAGATCATGTTTAAATTATGATCCTCTTTATTCAATGGAATCATGATAATATATGATCATAATTTTTATGATTTAGAATCATGATAAGATATTATCAAAATATCAAAAGTATCATGATTTATTTTTCTTAATAATGTCCTTAATATGTATTTGGGTGTGGGTCCAAGGTTTGAAATCATGTTCATCAGCTTCATATGCTCTTATTCTATAATTTATTTTTGTATTATCAATCTCATATATACATTCATAATTTTCTTTTCATGATCTATCTGTATTTGTTTCTCTCATTATTTTCATAACAAAAATGGTTTAGTAGTTTTGTGTTAAAAATATACAAAAGAATTGACGAGAAAGAATAAGTTCGTGGTTCCATGAGATGATGAGAAAGAATGAATCTACACAAGCCTCGAGAATTTTGATTCATCTAGCAAATTTAGTAGTTTTATGTACAAAATTAACAGAACAGTTTGAATAAGATATGGAGCCAAAATAATCGAGGTAATATTAGTCTTGCATACCTTTGTTGAAGAGGAAATGGTCCAAATAATAACTAGCTTGATGTACGTGATAATATCATGCATTTTTCTTTCATAAATGCAAAATATTGTACACCATAATTCTATAGATGTGGATTTTGGGGAGACTGAAACCTTACTTCTATATTTAGAGACTATTAGCAAAAATTTTATTATTGAAATTTTGAATAAAATACAAATATTCTGACAATACGAATGAAAAAAAAAGCAATTCTTATTTTGGACCAAATATCTTATTTCTAAATTAAAAAAATCAAATTTTAATGAACATATAATCAAATACTAGATTTACAAAAAATATATATCAAAATATCTATATCAACCTCTTTCATGATTGATCTCTCTTTATCTATTTAAAATAATTCAAGCCAAATCATTAAAATAATTAATATTAATGGTAAAAAAGATATAAAGAAAGACTAAAATTCTTTTTAATAGAAACTATAAATAAAGCTTAACTGGATATATGATTTTTTTTTATAGATTCCAATGCTGACAAGAGATTCATGTAGTTAATCCCAAATAGTTAGTTTTTATGATTTTATAGTTATTATTATTATTATTATTATTATTATTAGTTTTTAATAAAAATTCTTTAAAAAAATCTAAAGATTTTATTTACTTGCCCTCCACCCCTTGTCCGTCGATTCTGCCACATCTTGTTGCCTCCACCTCTTGTCCATCACTGTCACTTTAGCATCCAAGGTGAACAGTCTCTCAAGAGAGTGACCAGCACTAACGAGGGATTCGACAATAATTGCTAATAAGGAGAAGATGAGAAGGGAGTAAGCTATCAAAGGGTCATAAAGTGACCATGGAGGGGATATATGCAATGGAGATTTAGAGCCCAACCAAGATGTGTTGTGTGTGGCTTGGCACCTTCAATATCATCGCTTGTCGGTTCCATAGCCCCACGGATAACACCAACTTTCTTTACACACTCTTCATATGACGATGTGACAGGATGTCCTCCAACCCATTGTCAATACTATAAGTCTTTCACCCTACCCAAAAGATCTTCCCAAGAGCCTATTTACTTCATCATCAAGATGGACAAGGGGTGGAGGTGGTGAGCTGAAAGTGTGACGACGGAGGCGTGATGACAATCACGAACGAGGGGTGGAGGCGATGGGACAAAGGCATGGTGACGAGGGCACAATAACACTCATGGACGGATATGAAGGTGATGAGATAAAAATGACATATCGATATGGTAGACGCGAAGGGTGATTTATCTTTTAGAAAATAAAAAAATAAGGGGCTTTGTTCTATAGGAATAAGGAAAAAAGAAAAAAGGACACTATGAGGAAAAAAAAGGTAAAATTTGAGAGATAAAAAAAAAAAGACTTCTTTTCTTTTATTTAATTAACTTCAGCAGCATTTTTCAAATGCTGTCACCTTCGCTAAGACCACAGCAGTCTTCTGCATCACATCCTTCTCGCCTCAAATTGCGTCTCTTACCAGCCACACAATAATATAATTAATTTAATATTAATAAGAAATCTTCATGTAGTGTTCCATTGCATCTGAAAGAGAAACAAAATGACTTTTGCAGCTTCAAAATTTACATTCCCTCATCTCCCGTCCTCACTTTTCAGCGACGCCACCCTTCGATCCATCGAACCAAAGTCACTCGCTGCAGTGGGCGTAAAGGAGGGCGTCGACCTCCGTAGCCCCCATCAGAGCACTCACCAGCTGATCTCTCTGCAACTGCGCCTCCAAAACCTGCTCATGCACCGGTCTCAGTTGGCCCTGCAGCTCCTCCACGCACCTCTGCAGGCACAGAACGATTCCAGCGCATCCATACACGGGGTCTTGCAGCCTTGCATGAGCTTCGTACACCATGCTCTTGATTGCGTCTTCCTTCATCCCTTCTTTCACCACCTGCACCGCCATGGCCATCATCACCGTGCTGCCTAGCAGAAGACAAACAAGTAGGGGACAGACACGTACTCGAAGCATCTTGACGACGTTGCTGGCTCCGAACACCTTGTGCACGCTGGCGAACTTGTCGGACTCGTCGGCCGGAAAGTACGGCGCAAGCAAGCATCCGTGGTCGCACTTCCGGTGCAGCGTTCGACAAGCAGCGCAGGGAAGATCCATCTTCGCCCGTACCATCACCACCTTCTGCTCCATGTTACATGGAGCTAGCTGCCTTTCTGCCATGGTCAATATATATAAGCTGGGGCATTGTGGTGGACCAGTAGAGAGAAAAAAAGTGGCCACTTGAAGGGGGAGGGAGTTCATCTCCATTCTTTGACGGTCACTCCAGACCTAAGTATTAGACATCTCTCTAGGCCTTATTAAATCACTTGGGATTATGTGAGTTTTGTTAGGCAGCCCTCTACGGATTGATAACTATGTCCGTGTCCTGATCTCCATCTCCTCAATACTTCCAACCTACAGTACTAGTAGAAATAGATTAGGAATGTGTGAAGGCTTCAGATGATTGATGAGACCGAGTTGGGCACTTGTCATTTGGGTAAGAGTGTTTTCTGGTATCAGTTTTGTCGGGCAGCTTCAACTTTCAACGATGGAAGTCTATGCTGAGTGCAGAGACATCTCTTTCGTGTTGGTGAAGAGAGATGCTATCTTCTTTCGGATCACAGGCGATGATTGTTCCTCGTGACTCGGTCAACAGCACATGCTGAATCATCTAAGCCAGTGGTGAATCAATCTGCAGCTTTTTGTATATGAACTCGCATCAGATGAGCAGAAAAAAGCTGACCCCAATTGATACATTAACAGTAACAACACAGAGAGACAGACAGACTTTGGTCTAGAAATGATGCTTTTTTTTCTTTTTTTTTATCAATATGGTTTCTAGAAATTTCACGTGTAGCAGTCTAATTTATCTCCTTTTACAAAAACACCTACTGTTTCCCTCATTTTTCCATAATTTTGAAGAGCGTAGAAAATATAGATTTCAGAGAAGAAGTATTTTTATCCGATCAAAACTCGACACATGATATTCTAGTCAAGAGATAAAAGCTCCTAACCATCAATCAATCGTGCCACATTTTATCTACTAGGGGATCCCAAAATTTATATCCCTAAAATATTTATCAATCGTGCCACATCTTGAACCAGGGTTCCATGATTTCTATCTGTCTAATTTGATAACCAATCAATTATCATTTTTTTTTCTTCTATGAATTGGGTTTATATGATTATAAATATATTATTATGTTTTAACATTCATAAGAAAATATTATAACACTCTTGATTAGTCCCACATCGAAAATAGATAAGATTAAGATTGATTTATAAGAGTTTGATAAGTGTATTGTTATCAATTTTAGCTCAACTATTTTGGGAATTGATATAAATCAAACGAAGTTGATAGGCTTTATTTTGGTATCATAACCGACTAGACTTGGGTTTATAGACAAGATTAAAATTGACTTATAAAAGTTTGATGAGTGTATTATTATTAATTTTAGCTCAATTATTTTGGGTATTGATATAGAACAAACAAAGTTGATAGGCTAGTTAGCCCATCAAGCTCGAATAACACCTTGATATTATTATTAACTTCAATTTAAATATTTTAGTCAATAATTTGGGTCAAACAAAATTTATATACCAGTTAACTCATTAAATTTGGATCATAATATTAATATAATAAAAACAACATTATATATATATATATATAGTCACCGTTTTATTAAAGAATTAGAGTAATGGCCCAATAAAGATGAGGATGGTTTAAAAATTAGAATAATTATCTGAAATAGATATTTTGTTCAAAAGCCCACTAAATACGGCCCAAACCCATATTACAAGAAGAAGAAGGTCAAACTAAAGTCCACCTATTGGGTCACAGGCTTCACCGTCTCTTTCTTTCACTTCTTTTCCTTCTCGCGATTACTTTCATCCGGACTCGGCTATCGAAGAACACTGGTGGGCATGGCCTTGGCGGCGCACCACCTTATCCGATGCCCTCCCTTGGTGACGGTGGCGCCGGCACTGGTGAGCTCGAAAACCCTCCACTGTCACACCCGTGGCTTCTTTTCTCCTCTCCACCTAACTACATCCCTTATCTTCTTTCTCTTGTTTCGTGTCTACCGCAGAGGACGGAGCGGCTTCCCCGTCTTTGCTCGATCCGCGGCGCCTCCGACAAATCTCAGGTTCCTCCGATCCCTCTGCGTTGCTCTCATCTTGATTGGACCTACAGAAAGATCCTTTCTTTGTGTTCTGGTATCAGGATTTCGGGGAAGGTGGGAACCGAAGGCGGATTTGGCGGCGCCGCAGACTGGTACGACCATCGGATTGGATTTAATTATTATTTCTCTGATATATTTGCAATATTTAGTTTCTCATTTCAAGATTAGCTTTTGTTTGTGCAGATTTGAGCTGCAAAGATTGATGCTTTAATTCTTAAGAATTATTGTCTTTGGTTTAGTACAAGCGACTCCGTTAGGGTTGGTGAAATGTGGGGTATAAGGTACAAGATTTAAGAAGAGCACGCTGGAGATAGTTGGAGCTGATAGTATTCTGCTTACGAGAATTGTCAGTGGTTTTTCGCTCTGAAGATGTTTAGTAAAATCTAGAAATAGGAAAGCAAACAGAGTATTAGACGTTTTAGAGCTTTTCAGGGCATTACATCATCTATTATGTCTTCTGAATTATAGAAGCAGCCTCTCTGGAAATTGCATTAGTGGGAAATTGGACCATCCTTTTTTGTTTAATTTTTTTTTTCTTTTACTTCTTTCACTTTCTTTTGCAATTCTGTGCATAAAATAAACAAACTGTGAGTAAATACAGCTCTTCGTTCTCCATTCAATCAGGTATCTCGATTTCATTGCTTGAGATTAGGTTGTGATCGATAACTAGAACTTCGTTCGTGCAAATTGTTGATATTATCTTAATAACGCACCTCTTCTTGCATAAGTTTTTGCTCAAACTTTTAGCTAGTAAGAATGTTGATGATTGCTTGCAAGATCATGAAAGCGGTCCTTCTTTCACGACTCACTATATGTCCAAAAAAATGATGAAGTTCTTGTCATGATTTTTTTTGCCTTTTTAAGGGTTTTGGATAGAGATCACTAAATACCTTGAAGCAGGACAACAACAAGTACATGTAGGTGATATATTCAATCATTTTTTTAACTGATTGGATTCATTCTCTATGTCGTTAGGAGTGTATGGGAAGTCATTTTGTTTATTTTTTTTTTTCTTTTACTTCTTTCACTTTCTTTTGCAATTCTGTGCATAAAATAAACAAACTGTGAGTAAATACAGCGCTTCGTTCTCCATTCAATCAGGTATCTCGATTTCATTGCTTGAGATTAGGTTGTGATCGATAACTAGAACTTCGTTCGTGCAAATTGTTGATATTATCTTAATAACGCACCTCTTCTTGCATAAGTTTTTGCTCAAACTTTTAGCTAGTAAGAATGTTGATGATTGCTTGCAAGATCATGAAAGCGGTCCTTCTTTCACGACTCACTATATGTAAAAAAAAATGATGAAGTTCTTGTCATGATTTTTTTTGCCTTTTTAAGGGTTTTGGATAGAGATCAATAAATACCTTGAAGCAGGACAACAACAAGTACATGTAGGTGATATGTTCAATCATTTTTTTAACTGATTGGATTCATTCTCTATGTCGTTAGGAGTGTATGGGAAGTCATTTTGTTTAATTTTTTTTTTCTTTTACTTCTTTCACTTTCTTTTGCAATTCTGTGCATAAAATAAACAAACTGTGAGTAAATACAGCGCTTCGTTCTCCATTCAATCAGGTATCTCGATTTCATTGCTTGAGATTAGGTTGTGATCGATAACTAGAACTTCGTTCGTGCAAATTGTTGATATTATCTTAATAACGCACCTCTTCTTGCATAAGTTTTTGCTCAAACTTTTAGCTAGTAAAAATGTTGATGATTGCTTGCAAGATCATGAAAGCGGTCCTTCTTTCACGACTCACTATATGTAAAAAAAAATGATGAAGTTCTTGTCATGATTTTTTTTGCCTTTTTAAGGGTTTTGGATAGAGATCAATAAATACCTTGAAGCAGGACAACAACAAGTACATGTAGGTGATATGTTCAATCATTTTTTTAACTGATTGGATTCATTCTCTATGTCGTTAGGAGTGTATGGGAAGTCATTTTGTTTAATTTTTTTTTCTTTTACTTCTTTCACTTTCTTTTGCAATTCTGTGCATAAAATAAACAAACTGTGAGTAAATACAGCGCTTCGTTCTCCATTCAATCAGGTATCTCGATTTCATTGCTTGAGATTAGGTTGTGATCGATAACTAGAACTTCGTTCGTGCAAATTGTTGATATTATCTTAATAACGCACCTCTTCTTGCATAAGTTTTTGCTCAAACTTTTAGCTAGTAAGAATGTTGATGATTGCTTGCAAGATCATGAAAGCGGTCCTTCTTTCACGACTCACTATATGTCAAAAAAAATGATGAAGTTCTTGTCATGATTTTTTTTGCCTTTTTAAGGGTTTTGGATAGAGATCAATAAATACCTTGAAGCAGGACAACAACAAGTACATGTAGGTGATATATTCAATAATTTTTTTAACTGATTGGATTCATTCTCTATGTCGTTAGGAGTGTATGGGAAGTCTATGCACTGTATGTTATTGACTCTGGTTATGGACTCGATGCACTGTATGTTAGATTCTTTCCCAACTGCATCTTGATTGCACCATCTTATCCTACATTTGCAATAGCATTTATCTGTCTTTCTTATTTATGTTTGTGTGGATTAATCATGAGGGTCGAGTCTGGTCACGTAGCATTTCTTTGGTATTGATGATTAATTTCTCAATCGTTAATATCATCAGTTACAAATAAATTATTTCTTCTTCCATAATTTGGTGTTCTTTAGATGCTTCCTTTTGGTTCCTTGTAAATCATGTCAATCTTTTGAGCAGTAATTATAGCGAGGATCAAGTTCCCGTTATCATTCTTCAACCATATTGTGCAGTTTGAATGATGAAATATGTGCAGCATTCTATCAATGGACATGGCACTTACAACTAAGCTAAAAGCGTGCATGTGTTTGCTGCTTTCAGACAAAGAACGATGACAAGTTGCGCTACAAGATGGATAGGATCCCTTTCCTGGAAGAACAGGTGAGAAAGATCAGAGAAAATGGGAAGATAATGTCTATGGACATTGAGAAGCTGATGCTTTCGGAGGAGAACAGGTTTGATTTTGTTAATGAGGTGGCTGCAGAGGCAAATTCCTACATCGAGGCTAATCGGGACGAGTACGGATTCAAGAAGGCCATACTACATGTGCTCAGCAACCGTATGAATGAAGCCGGATTTGAACGCTCGGAGGCGTACATGGAAGAGGACCCCTTCAGGCCCGGCCCCTCCTATTTAAAAGAACTTGACACCTAGCTTGTTTTTGCTGCTTATTATCTATCATTAATCTCGTAGTAGTATGCCTTGTCTACATTCTTATGTTTGCTGAACATTTTGTTTCCCAACTGTTTAGTATTTATGTTAGAAGAAGAAAAGCAAGATTCTACTTTCAGAGTTGACCTTTTGGGTGACTCTGTTGATGATGAAGCTAGACTTACGAGGATCATTTGGAATTAATGGTGAGTTAGTAAAGAGGTAACACGGCTAATCAGATTGTCCTAATTATTTGGAGGCAGCTATATGGACATTTTGATGGGATTCAGTTATATAGAAAACATCTTTAGTTGTATTATAAGTATTTAATTTTTTGTTTACTCTTTCTCTCTTCCTGCTAATAATGGTAATAAATATCTCTCCTACTATCATAAACAATTCTTTCTTATGTTATCTATCTACTATCAAAAATATATTTAATTATTCATGAAAATATTTATTTTCTTATAATTTCGTACATGCATATGGCTCGGTCAACCCATTCTAAAAGGTTGGACCTTGGATTCATCATTAGTTTGCTTTTGTTAGTTCATTAATCATCTTTGATCCATCTTGATTATTATCAACTTTTATTTACTTTTTGACACAAGTTGAATATTTTTGCTACAGAACAAATTTTATTTTTACATAAATATATGTATTACTTATTATTCATATATTGTTATAAAAAATGCAATTCCATTTAGACGTGAATTATACAGAGCTCCAACTACGGAATACGCTTGTGATTCATCTGCCAAAGCTAATTCTTGTTCCCGCAACAAAGAAAGGCAACAAAACCCAAGAGGAACACATCAAGATACGTTTGAAGTCAATTTCCGGTTATTCTAATATATTTTTATCATCGTTTATAGTGTCATTCTCTTTGATCAGCAACCAATATATCTATCTATATATGGATAAATTAGTACATGATCAGTGACTGTACATTGATAAACCACTCGCTGTTCTTGTCCAAAGAGATCAATGGGGTTATAGAATAACTTGAACTGCAGCTCTGAGATGAAATGTGAGCAAGTCAGATATCAGCATCATCAGTTTCATCATCCCAGTCCAACTTGAAAGAATTAGCAGAGGCTATCAACTCTGTGAGCCCAGTTAAATCCTCCAGGTAGGTTGGGTGGTCAATGGCGTGCAAAATGAACTCCATTCCTCGTCTCCTGAATTCCGACACCACCTACAACAAGCAAACAGCACAGACGTCTGAGAGAAATAAACAGCTATAGATATCCATCCGTGTACCATCACAAACATAAGCTTGTTGCTTTCAGCGGCTAGAATTCCATAAACCTCATTTTATCTAGTGTAAATTAGTTATTCACTTTTTGCAGTGCAAAGGAGGATCAGCACAAACATATCTCCCTGGTTGACCAATTGTTCAACAGAGAGGAACCAAAGCAGAAAACTCTAATGATTTAGAAAGACTGGACCAGTAAGAACAAGCACATTTTCAGCACAAGGAAAATTAAGGGGTGGGAAATGACTCACAGTAGTGGAACAGGCTGTGCAGCTGTTGGATGCATGACCAATGAGCGTCACTTGAGAGTATTGAGGAAGTAAGCCTCGGATCTGATGCGGCAAAATACCAAAAGGTTGCTCACTGGAGCTCATAATGGAGTTGGCAATCTCACCTGGAGCATGTATCCTGGAACGAAGCAATTGTACCATCCACAAGTCATTCTAAGAACCAGTATAACGCTGCAAGTAAATTCTAGGTGCATGACTTATGTCCCATTACCGTGAAAACCAATTGGTAGTGGAGAAACATACCCATTTGGATGATGCAGAAGTCCCACCAAGAGTTCCACTGCTAGAGCAGATGCTATGGGTGCAAGCCCAGGACGTGTGACAGTGCACTGCTGATCTAAAGTGCGATTAGACGTCGACTGCATAATGAGCAATGAATCAAACAAGGAAAACCGTACCATGATTGAGAGCATTGTGACAAGAAAGATCTAACAATGAGCATCTTTAGAGAAGCCACTAGGGTGAGTTACATCGATTGGAGCAACTACATCACCACAGAAGTAACATCCTAAGCGCTGCCCTCCATTCCCATCCACTGTAGATAAGCTGTTTGTCTGATCTGATACATAGAGTGGACCAGCTCCATGACGCATAACCAAGTAACTGTCGAAGCCCAAAGCTGCAGTGATAGCAATCTGTAGGACACCGAATAGAAACTTAACGTTGATATCGTCTCATCAGAACAAAGTAGTCGTTCTAGTAATCAGCAAAGCTAACCAAGATGAAATATAGTTGTGAAAAAAATATCCTCAAGGTCAGAACCAAGGTTTGCAATTTCGACCTGTACCGCCCGGTACGGGCGATACATACCGGTCCGCCAGGTTACCGGTACATGGACCGCCCGCTACCGGGCGGTTCCGTCAAAAATCGACCGTAAGAAGAAATCGACCGTCGGCGGTCGATTGAGGAAGAAAAAGGGAAGAAGAGAAAAAAAAAAGAAGAAGAGGGGAAGAAAGAATACCTCGCCCGCGCGCCGTCCTCGCCCGCCTGCTGTCGCCGCCCGCGGGTCACCCGCGGCCGCGGCCGCTTTTTCTCCTGCGCAAGGAGACGGAGCGTCTCCCTGCACTGGGAGAAAGATAGCGGTGACGTCGCCCCTTTTTCTTTTTTTAATATTTTAATATTTTTAATATTATATTATATAATATTATATTATAAATAATATTATATTATATTTTAATACCGGGCGGTATGCACTGTGCATACCGCCTGGTACAGGTCCCATACTGGTACCAACAATATATCGGTATACCGGTACGGACCGATAAGTCAAACCTTGGTCAGAACACACAGGTATATTGAATATTAGCGATTTCTTTCAAAAATCTATAAACTCTCACAAGTTGCAATGATATTTTCATTAATTATCCTACCTCCTTCCTCTACATACTTTTAGGTATGAACAGAATCATCGTAATTTGTTCACCACAGATAATGAAAGATATATTTTCAGCTACCTATCCAAAAGTCAGTTCCAATCATAACTTGCTAATAGATGGCAAAATATTCAAGGACATGATCATAATTCTATTTGGCATTTCTACCTCATCAGGGCTATCTTAGCATCCTTGCCACCAATATCTTCATTTATATATCGCTCTCTACCTTCATCAACAATAGAATGCCTACAATGAGGATGGCTAAATTAAAAGAATATGTTCTATAATATCGAGACACAGAGACCCAGAAAAACAAATATAACATAACATCAGGATAGCAGTCATTAAAAAGCTATTGAGAGACATAGAAAATCCCAAAATATCAATAAAAAGAGCAAGCCTTATTGTTAAACACTTCTAGCTGCTACACTATCATTAGAACCAATCAGACAACTTTTCTGGTCATTAGGAAAAACAAACCCACTTTGTTCTCACTTGCACAAAGCAGTGCAGGAAGCCATCTGCTTTCTCTTGTATCAGTCAGCAAAAATGTCACATCATGGGAAGCAATCAGGTCCCTTAGTCGCTCACAATCTTCAAGCACGCGAGCTACTTCATTGGTAGGCACAGGATGTCCTGGCATTGGTATTGAAAGTGTTACACCTTCTGCCTCCTGCAAATATGAAATTGTCAGCTGGTACATTGATATTAATTCTCTTTATCCAGATAGCACAAACAAAGAAGCAATAAAAACCCACCACAGCTGGAAATATTAGCTTTAGAGTTCTAGCTGCTGCAACAGCTTTTAAGCTGCCACCATCAAGGCAATCATCTAATGTATATAAAGACTGTCTGACAGGATTAGACATAGCTACTAGGCCACTATCTAGTAGTGTTATCTTCCGCACACCCCAGGCCTGTTAATGAACCTAACAACATTAAGTATACAGAAAAACAATGAAATATAATTAAAAAGCATGGACAAGCTACTGACCATAAGCATACGAGCAACCTGACATCCAAGGGTACCAGCACCCAGTAGCAGACATCTAACACTGGACAAGGTACCTAAATCTAAAGATGGTAATGTACGCCATCTCATTAGCTTTAAGTTCAAATCTGCAGCAGATACAGCCAACCTGCAGGTATGAAAGAAATTTGAGCATCCTTGCTTCATAATAGTGTCTCTTTCTCTCGCTGGGATTCCAGATAATGCGCCTTATGAAGACATACCTCTCTGGATTCATGGATTCTGCAAGGTTTATGCTCTTGGGTTTTGGCTCCCATCCTACAGCTTTAGGAACACACTGTGGGTCTCTACAGTCTACAAGAAAAACAAATGTTGAGGCAACTCAGGCCACAGCGTAGGCAGGGTATATGTGATCTTAAATGATTGAAAAGAAAGCAGCAGTATCCATCATTTGTTCCTCTACCTTTTGATGAAGAGATCACAGCTTCACCAACAAGGGATAAGCCCAAATCAGCAAAACCACGTTTCTCACGGTAGCACAAAAACTGGATCTTCCCATCCTGACATCTCAAACTAATGAATGCAAGATAGTTACGAAGAGGCCATCCAGGATTGTCTAGACGACAGCTTGGATCATAAAAACCGAACAACAACTGTACCAACACAAAGTCCAACAGTGTCAAGTTAGACAATGCTTCATGTTCGGATATTAGCTGAGAAATAAATTTAAAACAAGACGAGATGCACTCTATCATGAGAACATGTTTGCTATAAGCAGCACAAAGTAACCATCAACAACAAAGTTACAAAATGTAGTTCTTCTGAAAATCTAGATAAGAGTTAAAATTATATGACCTTCCCAATGAACATACCTTTTGACCATCATCTTGGCAGGCGTTCCAATCCTTCAACTGTCTAATAGTGGCACGTGAATTTGATGCTATGCTGACTAAGAAGTATAACACACCTGTATGGCGCATGGAAGAATGACATATCAGCATAACAGATTAATTCATATGTACCTTATACAATGAGATAGATAAACTTAACACTCATGTCAGATAATATCCAGAAACTGAACCTGTCGTCAAGCTTGAATTGCGCCATTCATTCAGTGCTGCTGACAAGGATTGAGCCTATAGTACCAAAACCACAGATCAGGTAATGTTAACTTGTCAAGCCTTTTTTGCAATATGTCAAAAGACCCTTATTTGTGTACTGTAGTACCTCTCCCTGATTAAACACCTCTCTAGCTGGTCGAAGATTGAGTACCATTGCAGGAGGACCAACAACCAAAGCAGGGAACGCCAACCAGTGAACAAAGTTCCATTTCTTCAGATCGGCAAATGAGATGATAAAGAATCTTGAAAGCACTGCACTATCCTCCTCTACCTTTCCAGAATGGATGTCATCCAATATCTAGTAACACAAAATACAAAGGTCAGAAAGTGAGACACAAGAAATGCATTGTTTTCCTAGAATTTCTATTTTCATAGTTCATCAATGCAAAAAGATTCATATGTAGCAGTTACATATAAGAACCAAGTAGAGCAATAATTCACTTCCAAGTCCTAATAAGAAGATAAAGTTATTCAGCATATAGATATTATGGAGGAAGAGCACCTTTTTTGCTTCCTTTTTCAGCAGGGAATCTCTATCAAGGGCCTTGAAGCTCTCAAATGTGTTCATGTTGTAAAGAGTTCCAGGAACAGGGCATCTATTCCGATTACCATGAGCCCTTTCGAGTGAAAACTGTAGCTCTTTGAAGTCAGATGGCAATGACTCAGCAAGAAGTGTCAGGCGGTTTGAAACCTTGGGATGCGAACAGGGTGCATAGAAACCTGTCAAAGAGAGTATCATTGAAAAATGTAAGTACTATTTTTCATCCAACATTTTTCACCATTCAAAATAAAATTGGACAAAATTTAAAACTTTGACTTGTTCTGATAGTCAAAAGGAGATAGTTGTTACAAGTGCACTATAAGAGAGAGATGAACTATATGATTTCTTAGTATTTATGACATATAACATACTAACTCATCTTAATCCTCGTTGCAAACATATATTTTCTTTCACATCAAGTTGATCACTGGGGTCAAGTTAAATTCACTTTGATTCTTGCAGAAGAGCGCACAGTGTTATGCCTCTTTAGCATATGGAAGCATGGAAAGAACTCAATTGCATAAGAAATATGCAAAATATAAAATCTATCAAAAAAAGACGGCTAAGAATTACTAAACGTATGCAATATATCTATCACCAACATCTACAATACACGAAAACGGACCCGCGGTCGGATCATAAACAGTCTAGGGTTCATCAACGCGGGCAATTGACTCGGATCGACAGACGGAAAAAGACAGTGAGAAGAAGGAAGGAAAAAGAGGCGTGCCCGTGAGAGGGACGGGCGATTGGTCGAGGCCAAGGGAGTCGAGCTTGAGGGAAGAGAGGCGATGCCAGAAGCCCTCGTCCACCAAGCTCTGGAACGGATCGAACAGGAGAATTCGCCCCGACCCTTTGTCGGATGACGAGGAGGAAGACGACACCACCGAAGACGAAGAAGCCATTGCTCTCCCCCCAATCGACCCGCGATCTCGTTCCCTACTCTCCCCTCCCCCGCTCTGCAGTCTTCCACGCCAGCGTTTTATTTATTGGAAACGGAACACAAGCCTTGAAGGAAAAGGAATAAAAAAATACTTCTTCTATCGACATTAAACGTACTCATTCACATACCTTGATCTCATTACAAGGGCCTGTTGGGCTCCACATGTTGTCGCACTCACCCATCACACGAGAAGACGATACGGTAAAAGGTAATCACAACATATACTCCTCCGGTTTCGGATAGTCTAGTGCGTGAAGACTATCTAACCGTTGGATACAAAATGGAACAGGTCTTTGAGATTCGTGGGAACACCGAAAGGAGGAGCAACTCAATCATGATTTGCTCGTGTAACAAAGCATCGAAGGATGGAGTGTGATATATATAGGAAGGCGATGTGGCTGTATCAACTACATGATTCCAAAGATCTTTAACCCATTCAACTTATCGAAAGAATTGGACAATTGGTACGATGTAAGTAAGCTGTCTTCGATCTCGACAGGAACTGATGCCATACCACCACCAAGTTTCGGATGAATCGGAGGAGAAAACCCAGGTGAGGACGCGTCGGAACAGAGAACAAACAACTGGTGGGCAGCTTGCGTGCTTGCTTGCTTGTATACATGTAGCACAAACGCCATGGCTCAGTCTAACACAGACACCAGCGCCATCTAAAGAAAGCTTGCCTCCTCTTTCGAGTCTCCCTGCTCGAGTGAAGTGCCCAAAGCTTCACAGGTTTTGCCAACCGTGGCTGCGATCGGAGAGACATAGCACCCAAAGCGGCAGCGACAAGAACCACCGCTGGCGCACGAAAGGCTCGAGAATTGAGCTGCTACAGGCGTCAGACATACCGATCTGTGACACCGACCTTCCAATTCCAAAAGTCCGAGCTCTGTGTTCTCCTTCGAAGAAGATGATCGTCTTCGTCTCCGGCACATCCACCTTCGCCTCCTCGCTCGCTCCCTAACATAAAACAGCCGCACTGCAGGAAGCTCCTCCTCCCGGTCATGGAAAGCACGACACTGGCTATCTCTGTCCACCATGATTGCCCCTGTGAAAGCTACTGTGCGAGATACGGGCCTGTCATGCTAATTGCACTAAGAAACAAGTGAAGCAACCACCATCATCGTCATCAGTTGCAGTGGGAAAACAAAGAACAGGATGCACCTTCCAAAATGGGATCAATGTCGTGTACGGGGAAAACCAGTTGTTCCACGCCCCAAATCGAACTACAAAGAATGTTAAATACTGGCCTCTCTGCAACAAATCTCCCATAAGAATCAAGAAAGGAGGAAGCATGAAATCTGCTGCCTACTTCCTCGGATCAACAGCTACCGCAGGCAAACAAACAGATGGACCGAGGAAGACGAGCACAACAGGTGGAATCCATCTCTTCCCCGACATAGGCAATATAAGAGAAGGAAAACAAAATTTATATATAAATTTTTTTTAAAGAAATAAAGCTACTAAAATTTCTGTGTCTCGTGCAATGCAGTAACAAATCGGTGCTCTCCGCCACTGCATCAACAACAGATGGGAGTGCTGCAGCAGTCATGGCACGATGCTCTCCAATTATTGCATATATCACCTGCATCATCGTCTCTCCTCCGTGATGGCGAACGAGACGCCAAATTGGACCGTGCACAATTTGTAGCTAAGCGAAACGATAAGATAGAAGCCATCGCCCGCTTCCGGTGGGAATCCAACTCCGTCCTCCCACGAAATCCCTTTTTTTTTTATATAAACCAACCCAAAAACTTTGTACCGAAAAAAAATAAAAATAAAAGGAAAAAAAAGAAAAAGAGGAAAAAATCGCCGGATCGAAAAGAGAAGAGTAGGCTTCCAGCGACGGGGGGTGGGAAAAAAAAAAAGAAGAAATAAATTAAGAGCGAGAACTAAAAGATGGAAGGGGGAGAAAGTTGTAATATATTGAGATCTCTTCTTGGGTGGGTTGGAGTCCATTCGAAGCTTAATAGGGAGCGGAGCTTCCAATTGCGTTGAGATCTATCGCCCCCGTTCCTTGGAGCCTTAGCCACAATTCTCCACGATCGCGGTGGGGAAATTAGGGCTTCGAGATCGATTGGGGCGGTTCTTGGGTCGGAGGCGGGGAATTCCGGTTGCGATCTCCGCGGGATTTGGTGGTGGGACGAGGGTCTTCTTGGCGCTGGGGCGATGATCATCAAGCGGAGCCAGCGGGTGCTGATGCCGACCCTGAAGCGGTGCAATGCCGAGGTCTCCGCCGGCGACGGCGACGGCGAGGGCGGCGGGAGGCGCCGGAAGAGACGGAGGGAGTCGTTCCCCCTCGAGGTGCTGGGGGACGTCGCCGCGGCGGGGTTCCCGTACGTGGCGGCGCTCGGGCTTGGGCGTTGGCCGGGTGGTGAGGACGTCACGGGCGGCGCCGCCGTGGCGTCTTCGTTGTGTAGCGAGGTCTCCTGCTGTTCCGGGGAGCTGGATAGCGAGTCGCGGAACGGGAGGAGAAGGGAGAGAGAGCGGCCCCGTGAGGCGCCGCCGCCGTCGGAATCACGGCCGCCGGTGGTCCGTACATCGAGAGGCCGCGCGCAGGTGCTGCCTGCCAGGTTCAATGATTCCGTTCTGATCGATCCGTGGAAGAAGGAGAAGCCTAAGCCGAAAGCTTTGGAGTCTGATTCTGAGGTTAAGGAACCAATGGGGCCTCAAAAAGATAATTGTCGCAATAAGCATTCTAGATTTAGTTCGGTCATTCCCAATTCAGTTGCATTGTTCGACGAAGAAGAAAGATACCGGGCATGCAGAAATATTAGCTCCAAGAAGTATTCGCTGTCACGAAGCACTTTGACGTCTTTGCATGAGAGTTTGGAGGCAAGGGAGAAGAGATTGCTCCTGGCGTCTACTGTAGAGGACCCCTTTGGTTATCTTTATGATCGGATGTCAGTAAAAGAAAAGTTGCACAAGAAAACTTCTGAACAGCGGAAGGATTACTGTCATCTTGGGGAGTTTGCTTTTGGTGATATTGTTTGGGCTAAGCCAGGAAAGAACTATCCAGTTTGGCCTGCAATGGTAATCGATCCAATGCAACAAGCTCCGGAACACGTTGTAGACTCCTGCATCTCTGGAGCTGTCTGTCTGATGTTCTTTGGTTACTTTGGAAGTGGGAATGCTAGGGTAGTCTATTTTACTTATACATTGTCTTATCTAATTACATTTACATGGGCGTTTTTTCCATTATGATTAATCCTTTGGACGTGAGCAGGAATATGCATGGGTGAATCAGGGGAGGGTTTATCCTTTTATTGACCACATAGATAGGTCGGTATGCCAAATATGATTAGAAGGGAATGCCTTGATGCTCTTAGTTTTAAACTCTTGGGCTCCATTTCAGGTTTCAGAGGCAGACAGAGTTGTATAGGTGCAAGCCTGGCGATCTGCGGACAGCCATAGAGGAGGCCTTCTTAGCAGATCATGGCTTCTTAGGGGTGCAGGTTGATGGTCTGAGTTCAAGTGAGGAACCTGCGTATCTTAGTAAGATCAAGGAAGCATCTGGTTCAAACCATGATCAAGAGTGCCAGTCAGAGATCAAGGCAAGCAAGATCCTATCAATACATAGCTCTACCATAGTTCTTATATTTGTTATGCTGTAGATGCCTAGATGACTTCTTGATCATGTTGCTTTAGTTAGACCAAACCATTTTAATGCATCTGTCCTCCTTGAACTTCTTTTAACAAGTCTGTTGGGACGGACTCTGTTTACAGCCTTTCAGATCAAAACAACATTGTCGAATATGCAAGAAGATCTGGCATCATAAAGATGAGAAGAGATGGGTATGAGGTTTTATCCTATTAAAGGGAACATTCCTTTTTTTCTTTTGTAACTGAGTCTACAACATTGTCTAACAATTGGCAGAGCTCTGATTATTTTTGTCCAAAGTGCAAGTCAAAGCTGAATTTTGAGTTATCAGATACCGAGAAGAATCACTCACAAGTTAGGTATGTGCCCTGTTGTTAGCGATAGCCTACATATGAGTCATGCAAGTAAGATTCACCCAAGTATAGTCTAGGGGCTAATACTGTTCGCCTTCTGAACTGACGTGATCATAACAGTGTGAAAGATACAAAACTAGTTTTTGATAAGGTGACAGTTTGGTGTTTTGACATGGAGGGGATATACTTACCGGAGCAGCATGTGTAAGCATATGTCTCTGATTTTGATTTATGATAAAACCAGAGATGGTCAAATAATGCTTTTGCTTAATATCTTCTGCATGATTATTTCTTATGCTTGTTTATAATCAGCATGCTATTATGCCTTCTTCCTTTTGTTTGTTTTTTCTTTTCTGGTGTATGGGACTGGTTAAAATTGTATGGGGAACCAAGACAACAAGGCCATATTGAAATCATCAATTAAATTAGATGGAAAAATTAAGGGTATGAAAATGACTATTTACCGTGATAATTTCAAGAACAACCCTGATTACTATGTACGATAGCAATTATAGCCTTTCCCTGAAAAATTATTCAGTCTGCAATTATTATTTGAGGTGCAAATATTGCCTATAGAATCTGTGCTGATTTGACCTTTTTTTTACTGTAAGAAGTAAGAACTATCCTTAATATACCAAGGTGTTTCTCCACATGGAGAAAGATTTTTTTTCTCTCTAGAAAATTATTCTTGTCCCTAACTTATTTCATTGTGATGGTATGACAGAACTCTTTTTTTAGTTGGCCAGAACCATATTTTGAAGAGATTTAAAAAGAAGTTACCTTTTTTGTTTCATTGAAAAACTCAAACCAACTTTACAGTTTCTTTGAAGGGAAGTAATGATAATATGCTATGCAGAATGTAGAAAATTCTTTGCCAATGGTTTCCTTGGAATAGCTTTTGTTGGCTCATGCAGTCACTTCAATTTCCTTGGCCAAGTACTGTAAACATGGAGCATAACTAGAATCTGTTGAAGAGCCATGGTATCAGGAAAACAATGAGAACTAGAATATGATGACTTTATCTCAAATTTCTGAACATTTGTGTAAAACAAGGATTGAACTGCTGCCAGCAAGGTTTTCTCCGCTGGCCAACATTTGTTGCACAACATAGTATACCTTTAAGGTATTGACACAGTATATCTATCTACACCAAAGAATCTGACATATAATTAGGCTTTTTTTATTATGTTTAATTGGCATGGTACGAGATGGTACCTTGTTAGGATGTCTTTGGCTCCCCTTCATGCAATGAGACAACACAGTCCTTGGCCATCCACATCCTGATTTGATTGGTTGCTAGCAGAGTATGTGCTACCAGTACAAGACCACATAGCATTGTGCCAACATAGGAATGCTGGCAGAACACACAGAGAACATCCATTGACAGCAAAAAGAAGCACAAAAGAAATTTCAAATTACTTTCCTCATTTGCAGCATTACATCTCTTTAGGCCTCTCCTCTTCTACTGCCCCTCATTCTCTCCATTAGAAGGGTGTAAGGTGGCATGAGACAGATTAGCAAACACTATAAACGAAATTGGGACCAAACAGAAGCAGTTAAGATTGAAAAGTTAAACATATGAAAATGCTTGGATGAGTTTGTTTTCATGAACTCAGTGCCTAATAGCTTGAAACTACAGTGTATACTTTCTACTAGTGATCTTTATATTATGCCCCTGTGCATATACTCCTGGAAGACATGTTTATATTGCACAGAAGATTAATGGTTTATTCTCTATCCTCAAATTAAGATGCTTGAAGTTGATAATATCAAAATTTTCAGACAAAACTTATGCTAACTCATTTCATAAGGATTCGTGACCAGCAGAATTGATAAACATGCTTATTTTCTCATCCTCTTCCACAATGAGGAGAATATTATACTTGCTTGTTCCAACACATTCTGTTTGTTGATACTACATTGATGCACTAGACAGTTGTATGTTTGTTATCATATGTTGAAATGAGTTAAGAGTTTAATTTTCTCTTATTCTGGTCATTTGTATGAACTATATTGATTTAATCTATATTATTTCTTTTACATCCTTGGATAGAGTTTCATGTCGCTGTAGCTCTTGCAAGGGGAAAAAGTTTATGCTTACTGAATGGGAGCGACATACTGGCTCCAAAACTAAAAATTGGAGGTCCAGCGTCAAAGTCAGAAGTACAAATATGGCATTGGGAAAATGGGTCTGTACTTCACAAAGAGCTTTTTCAGTTGTAATTCAATAGTACCATGTTTTATTACATTTAGCATTTTTGCTTTTAGACTAAACATCTGTTGCTTAATTCTAGAAGTGTTATCACTGGCTTTAGATAAATGCTTTAGTCGATGTCACTATTGTGGTATTGGATTAATGTTTTTTAAATTTAAAAAGATATATTATATAACCTTTTCTCGTGCTGGATTATTTTCATGTATTTGGCTTTTTCATTTTTGGGTAGCCTAAGATGCTTGACTTCAAGACTTTTGCTGTTGATTTGTTATTAGGAAAAGCAGCACGAGTTATCTGCATTGGACAATACAGTAAATTGCTTAGCAGTCAGTATGTTGGTTAAACATAAATGTTTGTTAACTTGCAGCTAGATCGTTATAATTCTAATATGGTTTCCGTGAACCATGCTAAACGGCCATCTGCAAAAGTAAGGAAACAAAAGCTACTTGCCTTCCTGCAAGGTACATCGTTTTTTCTGATAATATTTCTTAATTTAAAGTACTAGACATGCACTGGCACTGTTTGTAACTAACATGCCTCTGCAAGTAGTTGGATTAATTGCTCTAACTATGAGTTCTGGATTCATTTTCTTAGAAGCATATGACCCAGTTTATGCAAAGTGGACAACAGAACGATGTGCAATCTGCAGATGGGTTGAAGATTGGGATTATAACAAAATAATTATCTGTAACAGGTAAATTAGCAATGATGATGACTTCTTTTTTAAATACTCTTTTGAAGTGTGGAGGTACTGTTTCGTGTTGCTTGGCTATCATTCTATTTAAGAAACATAAACATTGAATTGCTAAAATTAATAGTTCTACAATTATCAGATGCCAAATAGCAGTTCACCAGGAATGCTATGGAGTTAGAGGGAAACAGGACTTTACATCCTGGATTTGCCGAGCATGTGAAACACCTCAACAAAAGAGGGAATGCTGCCTTTGTCCTGTAAAAGGTATCATCTTTTTATATTACGTCTTTTGTAAGGCCAAAAATGGATGTACTGTATTTGTCATGTATCTCGTAGATTACTTGATATTTTAGTAACTCGTCACATTGTGTGTGAGGTATCTACCCGTTTGATGCTTTTGTGATGAATGTTATTTGGTGCAAATATTGTACTGATAACATATTCTATAAAAAGGTACAATGGGCATTTAATAGTAATTGTAAAAATATCATTTTGTGGAATATTGATTGTTCCAATTTTGGATTTTTTAATCTAACTTTACCTTAGTTTGGGAAATTTTAATTTCATTCTTATATCTCTTTCAGATTTCTCGCACATCAGAATTCAGTTTTCATTGATTGTATTTTTTTTTCTTAGGTGGTGCGCTCAAGCCAACAGATATTGAGACGCTATGGGTCCATGTCACTTGTGCTTGGTTTCATCCTCAAGTCTCTTTTGCCAATGATGAAACAATGGAGCCTGCTGTTGGCATATTGGACATACCATCAGATTCTTTTGTGAAGGTTAAGACATGATTTTGGATTGATCATGAGAAACATATGATGCTGTCAAAATCTATGTTAGAATCATTTTAGGCTTTTCAAGTTCTACACTATGTATCAGAATTTGATTTGAGTTTAAATTCTTTCTTGGTGTGCTTCCAGGTCTGTGTTATATGTCGTCAGATGCATGGTTCTTGTACACAATGTTACAAGTGTTCCACCTATTACCATGCTATGTGTGCATCAAGAGCAGGATATCGGATGGAGGTAGATTACTGAAAAGGATGATATGGCATAGTTGACATATTAGTGATGTGTTTAATCTTTAAATGTGTGTATCAAGGGCAATATCCGATGTTTGTCTTATTTTGTGATAATTGTGATTTAAAAAATTTATAAACATTTTAAATTTTTAGAAGTGGAAGGACTCATAATGTTTAATCTTAAATATGTTATATTGCAGTTACACTGCTTGGAAAAAAATGGAAAGCAGATAACAAAGAAGGTCTCGTACTGTGCTCATCACCGGTAAGATTTTACCATGTACTCATAGCTTCCTGCAATAATAACTATTTCTTTTGGTCCTTTTCATGGTTTATGTTGAATCTAATGCATTATTATAAAGCATCACTAATGGTGCTTAGGGGTCCAATATGTGTATATATACCTTACTGCAACTCACCTCTTCTTATTTGCATAAGACACAGCTCTTTTTCTGTGTATCCTGTAGAATGTTACATTCAAATCCTGACTCTGGATTAGGAATAGTAAGTCTTAATTAGACAAACTCTCTGCCTTTGTCATTAAATTTGTGTGTCTGTGTTCTGCAGTGCTCCGAACCCAGATACTGTATTGATTATACATACTCCTGAAGGAGTCTTTTCTTCCAAAAAGTTGCTACAAAACAATGAAAAACAGACTGGTTCAAGACTAATTAGGAAAGGCATTCTTCATGATTCAGATTTCTCTATTCAGAATTCTGAAACTCCATCTGCTGCAAGGTGTCGAATATATAGGAGGATGGCAACCAAGGTATGTTTTGGAGCAGAACCTTGTAACTATATCTGGTAAATTGATTGTAGCTGATGATTTGAATGTGTCTCTAATAATTTGTTTAACGCTGTGTCCCATCGTACAATTCTTGTCCTGTCTAATATAAAAAGGCTATGGCATTTGGTAATTCAACTTTTTGACTATTGCACCTTTGAATAAGATTTAACAATATCATTTTTCTCACAATAAATTAATGTGCATCACCTGAAGGGCTAGCATTGATATCAAGATTCATGGGACAGGTATACATTATTTTTTCTGCTATCTGTGTTGATCTTTTTGCTTCTGTGATAAGTTTAATTGGACTTTATTTTAGAGAGGATGACAAAGGCAACCTACAAAATATTACCAATCAAGGAGAAAATGGTGGAAAAATAATCCTGTGCATGTCTAAGAAGAAGTAAAAATGTGCTAATCATGTGTTCACAGACTGATGTAAAATTTTGGCCAATGACATTGCATATAGTCTGTGTGCTGCTACATTCTTTCTTGGGGATAACCATTGTTTATATGTTCTTCAGTGTTAGTTGGTAATATATCTACCTGACAAAGATATAGTTTCTTGTCATCATGTTCTTGGATTCATTAGAACCCAGTAATATAGTCCCGTGTCAGTTTGTAATCGCCTTTTCTGTTATATTAGAGGAAACAAGAAGAGGCCATTGCTCACAGATTGATGGGGCCTTCTCATCATTCTCTGGATGTGGTTCAAAATTTGAATGCACCAAGGGTAATTCTCTTGATCTTCTTATGCAATACATCGTGATTGCCCTTCTGGATTACAGTTGTGTACTTCCGGTAGATTGGAAACTTATGATGGACCTTTTTCTCCATGCAGGAAGAGAAGGATCCAGAGTTGTTCTCTACATTCAGGGAACGGCTTTACCATTTGCAGGTAAGTGTGATACCAACTCACTCATATACCTATGTTCTGGTCATGACATCCTCATCAGCTCTTTATATACTCATGTTTCCAGTCAACAGAAAAAAGTAGAGTTTGTTTTGGTAGATCTGGAATACATGGATGGGGTCTCTTTGCTCTGAGGAACATTCAAGAAGGAGAAATGGTAGGCAGGCATACTTTTCTGCGCCATACTATTTTCGAGGTCTTGTTAGAAGTAGCAGCTGATTCATCATTGAATTCTTAGATTTTGTATGCCTGATGTACATTTGAGTGGCTGGTTAGTCAAATTAATAAGTTAATGACTTCATGGTATTTGGCTTCTCATACCTCACTATCTGATCACCATGCTTATCTACTTGGATGCTTGGTAACCACAAACTAAAATAAACCAGTTATCTCATTGTCGAAGATTGTGCGATACATTCCCTGGGTGCTGCAGTCCTAAGTATTGAGCCATTCTGTATTATGCACTTTTTTTACATGTGAGTATTTTGGCTTCAGTTGGAGAAGCGACTGATCCAGAGTCTACTTCATAACTGCCTTGGCAATATTTAATCCATGCTCATTTATATTTTCTTTAGTGTGTCCAGTCTTATGGTATAGATAGTAGAGAAATATGGTGTCTTTGCTGTATACACACCTCATCATACTATGCCAGCAAGGTACTGGTTCGAGTATGGGTGCTAGTGTCATATGAAAGCTGTGCTCATATGAAGAGTCAAGCATCACAAACATCACACGTATTATGCTCATATTTTCCAGCAAGGGCACATTAAGTGGCCTTGCAATCCTTGCGTTGTAGTGTTATCCTTTTTCTTAAGTTGATATGCATGCATATACAACATACACATGCCTGAATGAATATTTCTTGTGCATTATTTAAGTGTACTTACATTGTATTATCAAATTCTATTAGCAGCTGCAATCTGCCAATTCTACTATTTGGTCGAAAGGTGGGCAGTGAAAATCGAACGATTTCTATAATAGTCACGACTATTAGGATTTCAGTAAGTGGTCTGATGATGAAGCTAACAGTTAATCTGCTGTCAGGTTATTGAATACCGTGGTGAGCAGGTCCGACGTAGTGTTGCAGATCTAAGGGAAGCACGCTATCGACTGGAAGGGAAGGGTTGTTATGTGAGTAATCTTTCTGCTTTCATCTTTTTCTGTTCATTCGTGTGCTCTTGGCTGAGGCAGGAAGTTGAAATATCAAAATCAAGGACCATATGTTCTCTCAGAATATCTTAATTAATTGGAATTTTTGGTTTGAGTCAATTAGTCAACAATACTAGTAGAGTGTGTCATGATGCTAGTAAATTGCTTATGGAAATCATTGCATTAGAATAAAAAAGAGGAGCCATGTTAATCGACAAGAGATTCACATAGTCATTTTGCTTAATGCTTAGGCTTTGAGCTACCATACATGATCATCCATCTAGCACATGACACCAATATAGTCCATGCTTAGGCTTTCAGGTATCTTACTTGATCATTCGTCTAGTATATAACAGTGATGTATTCCAACTGCAAGTCACCTGTCTTTTGAGATGAGGCCCTTTTCTTTACGAATAATAAATTCTTACATCTGGTGTCATACCACAATTGATTTTCTTGCCTCATTTTCTGATTTCCTGTTATGTGCTATGTCTTGCAGCTTTTTAAGATCAGCGAAGAAGTAGTGGTTGATGCTACAGACAAAGGCAACATAGCTCGTTTGATAAACCATTCAGTGAGTTATTAAGTTCATTAAGATCTCCTCTTGTCGATTTTAGCAAAATTTCACTATAATACTCCAAAAGTAACTTTTATTTTCATATGCAGTGCATGCCCAATTGCTATGCTAGGATCATGAGTGTCGGCAATGATGAAAGCCGGATTGTTTTGATAGCTAAGACAAATGTTTCTTCTGGTGAAGAACTAACGTAAATTTCTTTACCTACCTGAAAAAAAAGTTTCAATTCTTTTTTGCTGAATTACATTTCTCCTTTCATTTTAAGCTTCATTTGTGATGGTGGCAAATGCAAAAGTACTAACTACCAAACAAGATGATTGATCAAAGTGATGCCAATGATTCTTGATCTGTTATGATGCCCAATATGGACATGGATATGGGTCGAAGATGACTTGGGTCTTACATAGAAAACATTTGACGAATATGATTACTGCCTCCTGATTAATAACATCTTTGAGAGCTACACTTCAATAGGACACACTGGTCGTAGTGGAAAATATTTATTGCTCAAGTATAATTACAGAAAAGAAAGTAATTTCTGCCACATAGAATGACCAAAGAGTCGTAACTTTAAATAAAGTAATTTGCATCTTACAAAAAAATGTTTTATTGCTCAAGCCATGAACCTTGTTTGGCAGCAGCTGGTTGTCAGAGAGTAACTGGCAAGCAAAACTCTCCCTGGTATTGGATATTCGATTCTTGATCTGATAGCATCAAGTCATTCTAGTGCTCCTACGATTTGATGACAGGTGTTATATCTTATTCATCACTTGATTCAGACCATTTCAAGTATTCTCAAGGATGGATGCGAGATTGTTTTGTTATGATTTGAGCCCTTCATTCGTCATATACAATGAAATTTCTTTAGGGAACCTCTCTTTACGACAAGATCTGTAGGTTCAGGTCTGCTTGAATTCTTTTTGCTTCTCGGCTGTCCAAATCATTGACTAATCAATCGATGCATTTCTTATTTAATTTAATTAGTGCAGGCTTATTTATCATTTAGACATGGTTGCCTGTTGGTTTTGCAGATACGACTATTTATTTGACCCTGACGAAGGCGAGGAGTGTAAGGTGCCCTGTCTCTGCAAAGCTCCCAACTGCAGGAAGTTCATGAACTAGATATCTGTATATCTCCACACTGATTCTTTTGCAAATAGTCTCTCTCTCTCTCTCTCTCTTTTCTCTTTTCTTCCCTTTATTTTAACCTCCCCTGTCATGGTCAAATCCATCACTTGGTATTCAAATTTTCCAATTTTCTTTTTCCAAACAAGTGGATGTCAAGGGTAGAAAATCACGAGACTCACATTCTTTGTAAAAATAACTAACTTTGATGTAGCAGCTGCATGTCAATTAATGTGGCATTTCCTTTCAGAATTTCCACACCACTCAGCGTCTTTGGTTTGCTTTGGCATGGCGGTGCTATTTCTTCTATATTTTTTTTTTAAAGTAAAATGCATTGGACTGTCTACTTACAATTCCTGCATTTATATATATTTATATGTACATGTAAACTGAGCTTGTAATTTTGCAAGTATATACAAAGAGGCTTGGATGTCTGGGCATAGCAGATAGGTATGACGTGAATCTTTCATTATTTTTAGAGGCACAGCATATATTCCAAAACAATAATGATTGGTCATTTAGATCGAAATATTCTTGGTGATGTGCTTAAGTATGATCTCAGATGGGGCTATGCCTATCACTTTCTCATACACAACTGAAGATGAAGAAGACCCCTCTTCATCTTTCTTTAGCTATGTATACTCTCTCTCTCTCTCTCTCTCTCTCTCTATATATATATATATATATATATATATATATATATATATATATATATATATATAGGATTTGAACCCATATCTGATGATAGGATTAGAATATATATTTTTTGTTTGCTACTTACACAGACTCATATCCTTAGTTTTTTATTAATTTCTAATTCCAATCTTCCTCCTCAACTTGATATTATTGTGCGCCTACGTCTACAGCCATGGTAATAGGGGCATGGTTTGGCAATACACTAATTTGGCCATTTTTAATGGATAACTTTTCTTTTCACTTCTGAATCTTAAATAATTCAATTAAGAGGTAAATGGAATCTCAATCATTATACTATAACAATCGAATATGAGATTTCATACACCTTAAATTTTATAGGATGAAAATAAATATTATTTTAAGGACTTATACTCGCTATGGCAAGCATTGAATGGGCTAGGAAGATTTTGATCTATTCCATAACATACAAATTAACAAGTAAACATAATCAAAATATTTTATTCATAGAAATGAAATGATAAAAAGGATCCGTTGCTTGTGTTTTTAAATCATTCTATTCTTTGGTTTTTTAATAATATTTTTTGAAAAAGATCTATTGATTGAACCAAATTTAATTCAGTGAAATCTTGCACTAACTTTTTTTTTTAATCAAGAATATTTAATAAAACTATTTGACCCCCGATCTTTGAGTATATTATTTTTCATGTGATTTCACATGTGGAAAAGCAAGCGACATTTCAAGAGAAGATGTTGGAAAGATGGGCCTGGAGTTGGGAGTGGGAAAAGCGCACTTATGACTCGACACGGTTTGCCATCAGATTGGCCAAGATACATAATTAGGGAGTTCTATGAGAAGTGAGGTGGCCACCAAAGTTGACTTTCTTCAAGAGGTTCAAATCTGAACGAAAGAAAATGCAACCGGACTATTCCTCTTTCAAGGTTAGACAAGTTGGGATAAGGGTGAAACTTTAGTTTGACAAAGCTCTCTTGGATGGGACAAAGTATTCCTTTTGGATATATTTTTGGGAGCGAGTTTGGCGATCATCAAAATGGGGGCTCCTTTCTCTCAATATATATATATATATATATATATATATATATATATATATATATATCGGAGTAATGTTTAATCGATTCTAGAAACAAAGTAATGTTTAATCGAAGTCTGTCAAAATATATATACTAGGAGTAATGTTTAACCTTTTGATTTTAGCTTTTTTACTAGGAGGCATCCTTTTTTATTGTTTTCTTGACAAGATAATATTTCTTTTGTCCCTCAGTTTCAAAATTATCTTGGAAAGAACATTCGAAAGTAGTCTCATGCCTTTTGTATGAATCAATCTATGAGGTTAATTTGCTAATTTATAGTTACTATTTCGATAAACTTACACATGGTACATTAGTACGTATTAATGTTTTCAAGATGGAGAAATTGAGGAAGATAGTGTGGAGGGAGGAAGAGACAAAAAGAAGAGTAGTTGGAAGAGGAAGAACAAAAAAAGATGATAAAGAATAAGGGAAGAAAACATGGAGGTAATGGAAGAATAGAAGTGAAGAGATTACCGAAGGATAGACAATGACGAATGACGATGATAAACAGTAGTGGCGACACAATGACATCCCAACAAGAAGAGGGTAGCAATGAGGTTGAAAAGTAGTGATGATGAGAATGACAGGGTAATCGACGAGAAGAAAGCTGACATTTTCAAACTCTAATTATTGTTCTATTTTTTTTTATATATTAAGTTGGACAAAACCATTAGAAAAAAAAAAAGATAATCCATATATTTATCCAAGTTTGGACCAGTCTGATTGATTCGTACCAATTTCAAAAAAGAAAAATATATATAACTATTGTTATTTTATTATTAAATTAATACACATAACAATTTATTCAGTTATATTCATTTAAATATAATAGAAAATACTATTATTTCGTATTATAATATAAATTTAATTGAGTTTAAAAAACAAATATAGGTGTCTTGGACACAGTATTGCGGCACTGCCCTCCGTCGATAAGCATACCGAGGAGGGCAGTTTTAGATAATGGATGGGATGTTGACGACCACTCGGGTTCTTTGACTACCACCGGATTAGATAATGGATGGGACGTTTAAGGTGGTGGGCATCACCAAGGGGGTGTCCCACAGGAGGCGAGCGTGTTGCACAATGGGAGATAGCAACAGCCCACACACACGACGACGCGTTACAGGAAAAAAACCAGAAAAACAAGAGAGAGAAAGAAAGAGAGGCATAAAACCGGGATGACAGCGCATGATGGATGATGATATATATGATCGGATTAAAGTGAAAAAAAAAAAAGGAAAAAAAAAGAAAGGAACACACAATACACACACATACCTCTACCGGGCAGCCACCCATCCATCACGACATCATTCCTTCGGCCTCTCAGCCTCCACCCTCCCTGTATGTAGCAGGACATGCACAGATGAGATAGAACATCTGAAAGAACACAAGTTTCAGAGTCAAACTGACTGTCTCAGTATACCATATTCTCCCCTGTACCGGGAGATGCACCGATGAGATAGAACATCTGAAACACCACAAGTTGCAGAGTCAACTGATTGTATCAGCATACCATATTCTGCCCCTGTACCAGGACATGCACATATGAGATATAATAGCTGAAAGAACACAAGTTGCAATATCAACCGATTGTATCAGCATACATACCATTGCCAGTCACCAGACTGTAGAGGTAGGGGGACTTGGAGTGCCAAACATATGAATATTTGATGCAGGGAAGGAAAATTACAACAACAACAAAAAAGGGAGCATCACCGATGACATATATCAAAGAGGAGAAACCAACGAACCATGAGCTCTCGATGATGGCATTAGCAAGGAGATTAAATTGTTCAATGTGTATTTTCAACAGAATTAGAAGGTATCCCACTTACACTTCCCTTACATTCTCCTATTGACGCCTCACTAGCTTCACAACCGTGGTGGCGGTGACCACAAACCTCACCACAGGAAATGAAGTCAGAATTGTGATCCACTGCAATGCCAGGGCAATCCGTGTCCTGCACACAAGTGCTGCCTCCTGCTTTCATATTATTAGCAGAATCCAAATCAGAAAGAGGCGCTCTCTCCATGGAAGCCCAGTCTGCACCACCCTGCTGTACCTTCTCCTCGTTACCAGAGGTTGCTTCTTTCTTCTCCTCAGTGTAGATGGGTGCGGGCACATCATGTTTACCATTGACCCTTCCCTTCTGCTTCTCGTAGAGGGACATAGCTCTCTGCAATTCACATAAACCAACAAAACAGATCATCAGTTTGCCAAGAGCAATTGTTCATCGATATCTTGATCAAATTACCAAGTGTCAAACAACACGAGCAAGTTCAGCCAAAGTTGATTGAAATTCTCCAAACATTTTTTATGGCTTCAATCACAAGTACTTCAAAAGCGTTCTTAATATAAATTAGGTACTGGTACTATCTGACAGCCAAAACAGTACCGTACAAATATTGCATAGTGGTGGTATCTAGTGGATGGTCATATGTAAAAAAACCTTTATGAATTTAGATACAACTGGTAAGGTACCAGTATGGATACAACATGGTAGTAGTTAGAGGAAGGAAAAGGGAGAAGGCAGCAAAGGAACCAAAGAAGAAAACACAGGATAAGAAGAGAAAGATGAGAAGACAGCAAACATACCAAAAGATGATGGGAGTGGTGGGGATCCCAGGCAACAAGGAAGGCGAAGGTGTGACTGAGGGACGGTAAGAGAGGAGAAAACAACATTCAACAATAGCTTTCATCCACCCATATTTAATAATAAGTTTAAAATTTCACCTTTTAAGAACAGAACCAGACACCCATATTTAAAAATATACATCCTTCTTCCAACCAGCTAGGGTAAGATCATCCAGTTTGTGTACCAGACTCCATGCAAATGAGTAAATACCAGGTTGTCTCAAGCCGTACACTCATTTAGAACATCGGCAAGACTGATAAATTTGAAGCGGATTTCGAGACATAATGACAGATATATCAATCATATTTCACGGCTATGGAGAATCTCTAGTAAATCAAGAAAAAGTCAGAAGAACAAAAAAGGTTAATGCATTAATATATAAAATAATAAACCAGTAACATCTTATATTAATATGGGTAAGTTCAACATTTAAAAATATATAGATATTTGGCTATCCAGATACAGACAGAACTGTGCCCATCTGTGCATCCATGTTTATAAGACCCCAAATAACAAAATTTTGAGTACAAATAAGAAAGCATAACCAACTTCATCCACTTATGCAAATGGAATTTGGAAGGACATTTTCTAAACCGCTTTCACCTCTAAATCTGCATGTGGAAAAATCACTGTGAAACTAAACCGAACTTTGTGCATATTCAGTGTATAAACTAAAAGCTGGTTGAGGAAAAAAATATAGATATAGAAAATAGAACTCACAGGAAATCCCTTCTCGAAAGAAACTACTGAAAAAGCCTTAACATGTGTCAACCTATACAAATCTTTACATAAATAAACAGTTGAATTTCATAAAAGGAAGCTATACCTTGAAAACAATATCTTTTGTGATCGGCAAGAATGTGTTCAAAACAGAGCTCGTACTTCTCATTTTCACTATGCTGCCATCTTTGTTGGTCTGAAACAGCATGAATAAATTAACAAAGTTCATAACACAAGAAACAAAACACAATAGAAAGCCATATTTCTTGTTGATAACATTCAATACCTGGAAGCATCCATGAGTACCCAAACTGCAGGTGTCACTAATATTTAATGTTCCCAATAGGGAAGTGCACCTTTTGTACAACTCCAAACCCACAAGATTAGGTGAGATATCTATCCTGGAAAGATAATTGACACCATGGTTGGTTATCTTATCTCTTGGCATATTTGAGGGCTCAAATGTCTTCTTGGTTACAGCCTTTCGAGGAAGCTCAACATCACTCTTAGCAGGGAGTAAATCAGTTGATAGCTTTGGTTCAATGCTTTGAAATGGCAAATGTTTTAATTGGGTAAGATCATCAGTCAAAGAATGTATTGATGATTCCCGTTCTTTCTTGAATACATGAATGTCCATATCGTCAACATTTTGCCCCTTCCACATATCAAAGCCAGTATCCCAACCTCTACTGTCTATTAGCTGACTATTCTCATCCGATCCTTGACTACCATAGATATGGGACTCATTGTTGAACATACCATTATTTCTATCCCACATCTGCATGTGAGGATGACATAGTTGATCAACTGGATTATGCCAAAGAAATGGCCGACCATGACCAGGAAACCTCTCGGCCATCTCATGCATGTGATAAGAAACCCCACCATGGGTCAAATCCATGGAGGGTCTAACACCAAATAAAGGTGAAGCTGAGAACTGGGAAATGGCTGGATGAAATCCAGCAGCAGGTGGCCCACGTTGCAAGGGCAAAAAACCATTTGTAACTGGAGAATGCCAATTTGGGGCACCTTTCCAAACATTTGCATGTCCTTTTCCATATCCCAGATCACCTATCCTCTTATAACGGTTATAAGATCTGTGATCACTACTCTGAACTTTATTATCATCTTGATATGAGCCCAAGACAGAAGGACTGTCAATTCCAAATCTTGCAGGTGGCAGAGGGCGGAGGTGATTAGGTGAATAATCAGAGTAACCACTTTGGTTAATAGATGATGGGCCAATAGTCGACTCCCTAACGCAAACATCAGTCCGAGATACGTCATCTAGGTTCAGCTTTTCTGAAGCCGACTCTCCTTTTTCTCCATTTTTTGAACTGCTAGTCCTTTGTCCTATTTCAATATCAAGACGTTGCCTTGCAGTTCTGTCATATTTTGAGGGAGATCTTTCTGAAAACCGACGACCACTATTAGCTGAAGATCTTCCCTTTGATTGATTTGGTGATCTCGTAGCCCTATTGTACTTCGAAGCAGCAATTTCAACAACAACTTCACCTGAATGGATGTCATCCTTTGTGGTTAACTTCCCTGAACGGGTACCAGATACTTTGTCATGAAGTCCTGATGAAGCCACACTGTCTCCTTTACAATTTATAATAGCACGGATTCTCCCTTCCGGTGCTGACTCCCTATGTGCAGATTCTGCAAGCTTTGATATATCCCTGTGAACAAAGACAAAACAAACATTAGCAAAGGAGCCAGAGGCTTCCAATAAGGTTTATAAAAAGGCAAACTGCAATAGAATTGTCAACAACAGAACTAGGCATCCTGTAAAGAAAAAAATCCGTAAGCCTGAAAGGCTAGAGCAGAATATGTCAATTCAGTCTCAACTAGAACCCAGCAGAAACTCGGCCTCATTTCTAATGGTAAATCATGCAAGGAGCATGCGCACAATGGATTTTGACTAAAAATCCCATACCTGGTTCAAACTGGATAGGGTTTAGGCCAAGGTCTAGGTACATTGACAACCCTAAGGCCGAATAGAGCAGGCCATAACATCAACCACCAGGAAAGTTGCAACAAGAAAAGCAATCACCAGATCACCATTTATCACCCACCCAATTAAAAATTATATATATGATGCAAGCATAGCACCTCACACCTAGTACAAATCAGATGCTTACAGCAGTGAAACTTTATTGTTGTAGTAATTATAGTCCACCATGGAGTAGTAACTAGAAATTAAAAAGCAGTAGAAGATAGATTTAATATATTATGATAATTACATGTCAAAGGGATGGGACCTTTTGAGTTCTCACCTGCATGGAACTCCACTGATATTCAGTTTGCTTGTCTAGCCCAGTAGAAAGTAAAGCTAGGTGACTCTGAGTTAAAGAAATGAAATCCAAAAGCACATTGCTGACAGGTATGTCAAACTTAAAGGCACCAAGCATTCTTCCATTACAAATAATACTATCCTTGATGGTGGCGTTTCCATTATATTTAGATGGAACGAAAAAAGGATGAAACTTCAATTGTCTTGTCCGATAAAAAAAAATGCAACACTACTACCCTTAGCTCTATATCAATGCAAGCAAAAGGACACAATACCCCAAGTCTCCTTTCAGAACCAGAGACAAACTTATAATGTTCCCAGTAAATACTGCTCAAACATATTGTCAATCTGCAAATTTTTAATTGCATGCTTCCAGATGCCTGGTATATAACATAGAGACAGACTCCTCTAAGCATAACAAACTCTTATGCTGCATGCATGTTAGTGCAACCCTTTTTTTTTAAATAAAATATCTAAAAAGAAAAATTAAAAGGCAGATAGCCAACTGCCAACAGTCACCAAAACTAGAAGAAACCAAAAGTGGGAAAAATGAGATTAAAGTGATACCTACAATGATTTTAGAGCAAATATGTACCTGTTATAATCTTTACCAGCATATGTGGTGGAGGAGGTGGAGCCTTTCAGTCGGTTATTTTTTGGGCTTGAATCAGCCTTATCTGCATGTTGATACTCTGACCTAGATTTATCATTACGGGATCCAGTCCTGCCAATGCTTGATACATTTTTCTCAACAACTTCATGTCGCTCCTTTGTACCTCTTATTTTCACATCATCACGATCGTCCCTTTCATCAGAATACCTTTTCCTTCCTCTGCTATCCTTAAGCTTCGTGTCAAGGTCATCAACATAAGAAGTTCCATCATGATCAGTATTATGAAGTTTATTTTTCTTATAATGAGTCTCCATAGATTTGATATCATCTCTAAAATGGCATTTGTCAGATTTACCACTAGTATGATCTTTCGATGACCACTCATCTTGATATCTATCATCATGGTGTTTTTTTTCCTTCTCATTGTCAATCCTGTATTTACCTCTGTACTTGGCATCTTCATGCTTTTCATCTTTATAGCTTCTTTTTACACTATAATCATCTCTGTAAGATAGTCTCCTATCATCAAAATCTCTACTATCATCTAACAATTTATCTTTGTCTTCAGAGCCTTCCCTGGGTTCCCTCCTCCTCATGTGTTTCTCAAGCCCCTTCTCTGTCTCAACACTGTGCACAACATCCTGTACTTGCCTGTCTGTTGCCACATAGAAGAGAGACACAATAACACATCAGATCAGAAAAACAAATTATAAACTAGGAAGCATCAGCAGGAAAACATGTAATACACAATAAAAAGATAAACATAGCATCATCTTGGACACAAATATTAACATTAAAAAAATGAACGTGCATATAGTACATGATAAAATGGTAAACAGCACTATTTAGCACAAAACTAACACATAGACCTTCCATATCATGTAGAACCAAGCTTTGGGTCAGCAAAGCAATAATTTCATCTACACATGCTTTCTCAGAGTTTCATAGATCCTAAGAAAGACAATCACCTATAACTCACACAAGTGTGAGATGACAGCACCCCTCTAATTAGTGTTACAGAATTAGTTTCAATGGACAGAAATTGCTTCCAAAAAAACTCCTTGAACTAAGCATTAGAACTGTGAACCATCAATTATCGCTATTGCAAGACTGAAATTGAAAAAGCAAAACCTCAAAACCAGTATACATCTGCATTGCCGCTCTTCTACTTTACTTCTACATGATCAAAAGATTCAAAGTGCCCAAGAATTATATCCTTTATGACTAATCTACAAAAACCAATCTGTATGTTGCTACATTTATGAGCCTCTTAAAAGACTGAGGAGAACCTCCATCAGCATTACAAGCCAGTAACCAAATTATTTTAGGAAACCTATTTGATTGACAATTAGCTAGACAAATTTCGAGTCTCCCTAATCCACATATAGATATAGTCCATTAGTTTAGTTAACAGCCTTGACTGATTCTGTGACAGAATCAAGTATTATATTGAACATGATTTACGCAAATTGCATAAAGCTATGAGGCAAACAAAATGATTACAGTATACAGCAAATTTCCAAGATGAAACTATCATCACCTTAAATGTATAACCGCTAGAATGTTGGTGATTCTTTTTCAGGATTAAGACATCCAAACTATGTTCTACACTTCTAATTGGAATAACAATGTTTAAGCCTCATTTACAAACATGGAAGACTGAAACAAACAGAAATTACAATTTGGTTAAGGATAAAACGCCGATTAATAATGATAAAGGAGCATTGGTCACATCATTTAAACAAAAATCGTTTCACCTCACTTCCATATGCACAAATATTCACACATGCTCAAATCCCGACCAACCCCACAGCTCCAAAATTACAAATAGCCTCCTTATTGTGCCCCTAATTCCTATTTGTCTCTCTTATTCAAAAAGCAAACGTTGAAAAAATCCTTCTCAAAACCAAAGTGAATGACAATTAAGTAATTTCCACCACTCTAATAATTAGCATCAATTCACCCAAACTTAGTAAAAATCTAAGACAACATTCTTGAACTAAGACTTCATCCTCTTATGATAAACCACTACAATTAACCTCCCCAGATAATTTCATTTTAGGTCCCACATATCCACTTTATATAAGTCAATTCAATATCTTCAAAAGTTACTGAAGGCAACAAAAATTACAAGAATTTTTCTGACAGTTGCCATCTCCCTATAACCAGAATTATGATGGCACACATTTGTTGAAAGTTCAAATTCTCGTCCCTAAAGAACTCTCAGCAAACTAATCCATCTTTCTAGACTTCTTTTGCTTTGCTCTAGTTGCTAGAGTAAGCAATCTTTTCCACATCCCTATAATATCCAGTTTTCTGATTACATTTAATGATCTCAGCAGCATTGTTTGGTATGATCCACCTTGGACATTCTCAAGCCACTTATTTTTCTGGATCTTATTCCAGTTACCAGGAACACATATATGACGCAAGAAGTTGATCATCAAATTTTGTTATTGAATCCATAGAACAGCCTCTCCTATGAGGAATGTGTCTTTCTCATGTTTACTGATGATTTGAATCACCAAAAACAGCATATATGCACAAATATATCCCTGATGAAACGTAAGTTGTGATTTAATCATATGGAAATTTCCAAGAAAAGATTATTTGCCTCTTCTCCAGTGAATAAATAATCATGATGACCATAACTTTGTCCATGCCTGCCCTTGTGTCTTCTTTATGTTTTGTCTCATCTAACATAACCTGGATGTATTCAGTGCAAACTCTATGATTCCAACTAGTCCATGTTCACATCATTCTTTTCTGCTAGTCAAACTTCTTTTATGTTCTCAAACTAGTAGTTCTCATAATAATATTTTGATACCTTCCTTGTATAATGGATAGCCCTCCATGATGTCTTTCATTTGCTAATGATGTTATTTTAGTTACAAGTTTGAATTGAATTAATTTTAAACTTAAGTTATCAAGAAAAACCTTTTTCAAGGTTTTAAATTAAGTCAGTCAGAGACTAAAGAAGGAGAGTTATTTCAGATATACTAAGAGAAGAACTGGGAATGTAGTTAGATTGGATTAATAAGAATTTCTAATAAGTAAAAATTTCAGGTAAATTGGACCGATTACTCAACAGTCAACAATATGGAGATATTTATAAAGATAATATTCATAGAGTTAAAACTAGATAGTTTAATGCGGAGTAGGATGTTGGAAATTTTGTGAGATCACATTATATCTTTTTAGATTCAAGAAAAATTACAAACAATTGATAAAACAATGGTTTATGGATTTGATTGTTGGTTTAGAAGCAATACATTCAAAATGACTATATCATTGACACGAGAATGTTGAGGTGGATATGCAGAATTAATAGAAAAACTTAAAAAGATAGATATTTCTCAACAATAGCAAAAGATCCATGTAACTGACCCAACCCAAATAATTAGGACATTCTCTGGACCTCCACAAAGCATTTAAAATTGCAAAGTCACAAAAGAAATGCTCATTTACTAAAGTCACTTTCAACTGTACTACATTTTTAAACATCAGACTTTGTGGAAAAATTTGTTACTCTTCCTCTTTCATGGTACCAAGGTCCTCCGACCACAATAGTGTTGCCAATCAAGAAAAAGTGCATGAGCATTTTCTACTTGATCAATTAGTTTATGCATATAAATATAATTAAAAAGCTGGGCATATTTTAAATCAGTGATTTCAAAAGGCGCTCGAGCACTCGCCTAGGTGCTCGGGCGAGGCGAGGTGAGGCTCGAGCGCGTTGCTTAATGTCCAAGCGGCGTGCTTCAAAGAGGCGTCGCCTGGGCGCTCACCCGAGCCTAGGCACCAAGCGCTTCGAGCGAGCGAACCAAGTTTTTAGCTCTGGTTCGGTCGCATCTGCATTAGTTGACCAATTAACGCACCAATATCAGCTTCCCACCTCCCGCTCGTGGCTTCCTCAACCATAATCTTCTCGCGATTCCGACGACGACATTTCTCTCTGTTGTCACTGTCGCTGTCAATGCTCTCAGTAAGCAACTTCCACTATTGGTCAGTAGCCTCGTCTTTATTCCCACACTCTCCTCACATCGACTCAGCTCGACTGAGTATGTTGTTAACAGTATACTGTTAACTATATTGTTTACAGTATATTTTTAACAGTGCCTTAACAGTATATTAACAGTATACTATTATATATTGTTAATATACGGTTAACAATATACTAATAACAATATTTTTTATTTATTAGATTAATAATATATTATTTTGATTTTAATAATGCTAATTTGTATTTATTTGAAATTATTGTTAAGGTTCCAATATAAATAACAAATGTACAGAACAACTCAATTTACTATCATATTTCTATTTAAATAATTATATTTATTAATTGTATTATATTTTTTTTATATTTTAGCATCTCGCTTCGCTCAAGCGAGCGCCTAGTGCCTCGGGCGTCTTGGGATCCTAGCGCCTAGCGCTTTTTAAATCACTGTTTTAAATGATACCACCTTTTAGTGGGAAGCTATAGAACAACATACATGTCTCTAATAACACCATTTTTTGGCTACTGTCATAAGGAACAGGCTAAAATACTAATAAGTTGCGGGTTACCTTACCATTAATTTTTGCATAGTTCTTTGTTGCAATTTCCTCTGTGCCTGCACCAACCCTGGTACCATGTTTCCTACTGCGCAAATCATCAGACTTATCAAGCCTGGAATCATGGATCTCCCCCTCCTTATTGCTGCCCCTCTCACTTCCATCCTTGTTATAACTATTCTCTCTCCTGCTCGATGTCTTTTCTGACTTCTCCTTCACTGGGTCATTCTTCCCTCCACGATTCTCACCCCTTCCATCCGAAACCTCATGCCTTCTGCTTGAACTGGCCTTGGAATCAGGAGCCTTCGATCTTGAACTATTGTCCAAAACATGTCCAAATTCCTCACCTTTCCATCTCTTCTGGTCATCCTCCTGACCACCGTTCCACCGATCAGCAACCACCACCACCTCGTCATCTCTTGCTTTACGCTTCTTCTCCCCAGAGGTATCCCCATTGCTAGAACTCATCACCTCTTTCCCAGCGTTGTCATTCGACAGCCGTCGCTTCTCCGGCTCCAAATCCCTACAAACCCTCGCTCCCGATATTGCGGTCGATTCCTCCTCCCTGGACCTCCTCTCCCGTGGACTCTCAACCTCCTCGGAGTCAGACCGGTCCCTCGAGTGCTTGTGCGACCGGTGGGATCTATGCCGTGAACCCCGCGGCATGTTTGCGCAGCCCACGAAACCCTAATTCAAGAAATGACCGATCAAGCGATCAGGATCCTCCGACAAGCAAAACAACCCCCTCAAAGAAACGCGCCTTCCGCACGATATTCATCCGAATCAGATCTACGGGCAAGGAATCCACGGCGGCCACCACGAGTGAGCGGATCGACGGCCACTACAGCGGCGAGGCGACGAGATGGAGAAACAAGAGAACAAGAATCCGCTCCAAGAAAGGGCAGGAGATCGATGGGGGTAAGAAGGGAAGGAAAGGACGCGGCGGCGTCGGCGGCGCGGCTGCGGACGAGAGAGCGAGAGAGAGAGAGAGAGAGAGAGAGGAAAAAAAGGGGAAAAAAGAGGGAGGGGAGAAATGGAAATGAAACGACGGGGGCGGCGACGAGATGCAATCGAGGGGGGACGGTGGAAACTCTTCTGACAGAACTACCCTTGAGATCGTACGGTCTTATATACGATTTATCATGTCATAAAACAAGGAAAGGGTAAATTAGAAATTTCGAGCATTTAGTGATCGGTTTGCGGTAGTTCCATGGTGATAAAGACGGCCTTTTTCAACTCCAAGTAAACAGTAAAAGAACAACATTTACATAACCTTTTATTTCTGATCGATCTTTTTTTTAACCCGTGGGATAGAGGGTGGACCACTTCGAGACCTAGCTGAGACCCGGGTTGGGTAAGGCAAACCAGTTGGTTGTTTCCGTGGGTTTAGATGTAGACCAGGTATCGTCCAACCTGGACCGGACCAAGATTAGGAAATTGCCATCGCGAGCCGGATGTTCTATTTGGCCAGTGGGATCAAGGATGGGACACTGATGAGGATGCCAATTTGAATCGGTTTGATGCAATTAATAATACAATTATAAGGGACTTTATCTTGTGGTTCATCATAAGGCATCTTTTTTTCTTAATAAGGTATTTCGCCCACATCCTGTTATCAAACAACCAACACATCTTTTATATGTGACTTCATTTCTATTTGAATGTTGTTGTAAGAAATCTGTTGCAAGAAAGACCCCTCTTTAAGATTGAATTAGGTATTCTAAAAGCATAAATGAATAATTTGAGGTTTTTTGTTTTTTTTACACACAAAAACGTTTCATCGATGACTTGAAATAATGACATCAAGTTTCCCAATATCCAATTATGAGGGAACCCTGTTAAAATCTGAGCGGCGACGATGAACCATCATGAACTTTTCATGAACAAAAACTGTGTAGCACCCCACTGATTCACTTTAAAATTAAGAAAGCATTAAAAGACAAATCTTAAACCGCTAGCTGATTACTCAAAAGCTAAAGTCTGGTCCAAAGTCCAAACAAACCAATCATTCCAAACAAAAAATTGGCTGTTATAACGAAAGAAGAGCTACGGAGCCACTCGATGGCCCAATTTAGGATATCATGATTGTGCACCACTGCAATCAAGGGATGCATGTTCATGCCAGATCCCATTTATGTTGGATTGCCACAACCTAACCATGCCATCACTGCCAGTTGATGCTAAAGTCATACCGCCCATGTCCCACTCAAGTTGCCAAACCTACACAAGTGAAAGCCAAGAAGATCAACTCTCAAAAGTGCTGAAACTGCAGCTTATCAAATGATAGCTTGCAAATGTTCAGGTCGGCAACAGAAAGCAGCTGATGACCAAGCCCAGAATTCAACCCCGCATCAACCCTCTAGGTCTTAGCAATAGAAAATATAGGCAACAGAGGGTTCTCACAAAATTACAAGAGAAATAACCGAAAGTACAATGTATCCTTAGTGGAATTAAAGTCTATTTACAAGACAAGTCAGTCAGGGTTCGAACCCTATCCTGATCCAGGGGGTCTTCAATACCCAGTATCAAAACCTTTGAGAAATTGAGAATGTCCAAAAAAAATGGCTGGGAAGTAGATGGAACCGATCTACCTAGTGACATCCTGAAGGATCCTTGGACTTTGTAGCTAATAAAATGTCAGCTATCGGTAGACATAAAATTTTAGTTGTGGAAAGCAACGATTGAAATATAGTCAAACCTTAACCTGCATTGCAACTTTAGCTGAAACAAACAACAGATGAACAGTCTCCAAAATAAACAAACATGGTAAACTATTGTATACCTCACCATCATGCCCCGGAAGTAATGCAACCTTTTCGGTTGTAAGTCTTCCATTGGATTCAGGATCCAAGACTACATGCCACATTGCAATACCTTTGCAAGTTGCAACAGCTATAACTTCAAATGGCCTACAAATTGATAAATTCATCTATCAAAAGGTGTAGCATTTACGACCAACTATATAAAACTTAAAAATATTCAAATCAACAATGGCAGTAATTTAAGAAGAAATTTTTTTTTGATATTGTGAAGAAACTATGGTATCAAATATATCTTGGTTACACCAACCGATAATTTTATTGAGATTCAGATCATTGAGAGTTCAAATTTTTTGATGGCATACTTGGTTTCATTACATCATAGATATTCATCACTACTAAGAACCAAGGACAAGAAAACTCCAGCACTATAACAAATCTTCCAAATTAACAGTCAAAAAAGAACAACCAACATCACTATCAAGCTAGCTATTACAATAAATAGCATTAGATATTGACGATAGAAAAGGTATACATATCTAAAATTCTAAATTGACATGGTGTTAAATTATTAAAAAATTGATATAATACTTCATGTCCACACCATGTAAATGAGAGCGGATTAACTTTACAGGCTTAAAAAGGAAAACATTACCTGCCTATGTTCGGAGCCCAGGCTACAGCATGCACCATATCACTATCATCTCCAGGTAAAGCTAGCTCAGCAACTGGTATCCAGCGCTGATGAGCCTCGTCAAACTCCCAAACCTATTGAAAAACCAATTTCAAGTGCTCAAGCAATTAGTCATCTCAACTAGCATATGATTTTTCAACAAGCTTTTATTATAGAAATGAAGATATAAACAGGTCCAAAGATGAAAATTTTTGAGTGATAAAATAAAACCACTGCCTGCTGGAGCACTGCTAACCTAAAAGTAACAAATATTCAATAAGTAATGATCTTTCAAAAGCCATTTAGCAGATAAGTTCAGAATTCATACAATGAATCAAGTAACACCCTGTTTACAATTTTAGTAGTGCTTGCTACACAATCTCATCAGAGACCATGCAGAAAAAGCCTTGTCACGATTGTGCAAAATACAAACGCCAACAAACCGATTCAAACCAAGTATTAAAAAAAAATTGTTACCACATTTCTACATAAAACTACTCATACTCCTTCCGTAACACATTTAACTCTTTAAAACCAAGTGAGTCAAATATACATCTGAAAGCAATCAGCAAGTCTAGAGCCTGAACTTTGCAGACGACTCTGTGAATGCTTTTCCACTCCTGTTTCTGTCTCTTTAATAAATGGCACTCTATGCCTCTACCATCCAATGCACTTATTTTCTGTACAACCCTGAGTACACTCTCTAGCTATCAGAAATAAATCATATAAAGACACAGATGTTACCATCACTTACCAAAATCTCCCGGAGTTTCAAAGGTGTACAGATACCTTCAACGCCCTTTGACTACATGACTCATTATAAAAACCATCCTCCAGCTTTTACAGACATAAAAATTTATATATATATATATAGAGAGAGAGAGAGAGAGAAAGAGAGAGAGAGAGGAGAGTAAAAAGAGTAAGTCAGGTTAGAGTCCTATCATGAAAATTTGAGGCCTCAATTGCATTACCTCAATATCAATCATGGAGGATATCATAAAGACAGTTTTAAACATGCTCTATAACAACATTCAAAAATATTTAGAAACCAAGATTTGTGTAATTTGCATGTTTTTGAGATTTCATCGAACTAATACAAAATGAATGGTGTAAAAAAAATTCATGCATGAATTTGTGATCTAGACGAATTGATGGTCCAAAACCAAGGAAAACCACCCAACCAAGCAAAAGGCCGATATGTAGATTTAAAAACAGAGCTTTCCTTATCACAGTTAGGCTCTTGGACAGCAACAATTCTGCTTAACACACAATATCAAGGTTTAAAATGTCAATCCAATACCATTTTTTACTATTAGACTGGTCTAGGTACAGTGATATCAATAAAAATAAAAAGAATGAATACAAACCACTACCAAACTATATGGGTCCAATACTGATACTTAATCATACCATATCTGAAACCATTATACAGATAAAACAATGCACTAACTGGCCAACCATAATGATAGACAGTGTTTCGAACATCTCAAGTATTAGAATTTTAAGCATATAGTCAATGATCTCTACTGGATTCAAATTCAATGATTGCACAAATGTTGCTAGCATTTTACAGACCTTGGATGAATTGAGTTGAGGGAGATCAGAACTGAAACCAAGGACAAAACTACACCGCTGGCCTTCACCTTTTTGGGGATTCCAAGCGATGGATGCAGATGAGCATGATACCTTTCCAAATCTGGAAACAGAATCAATCACATTCTGGAACCCTGCCTGTCATTAAAAAACAACCAAACAGTTTCAACACAAATTATAATGAACTATCACAGTTGCTTGATCTGCATAGATAATCTCATAAGTTATCATACATAAACACAATGTACCAAAATTGAGCAATGACTACCGCATTCCTTCATCTACTTAAAACAGAAATCTATATATACAGAGGACTAGCAAAATATTCTAGGAGCAGAATGTGGTTTCGACTGGACAAGATCTGGATTGCATTCCCTTAAGGCTTAATCTACTAAAAACCACTAGAATATCTGCAGTCATGAAGACCAATTACCAAATAAGAGTGTAAGCGGACATGAGTCTTAGGATCCACAACTTCATCCTACCACTACTTAGTTGATGTGCTTAGTACAACACATCAAAGAAAATGTGCTGTGTATATGCCTCGACAACAGAATTATTTTCATTTATAAAATAAGGTACAGAAACTCATAACATATCATTAAGTAACTAATAAATCTTACTAATAACAGCATAAGATTCAAAAATTGTAAAAGATGATTTAAGCAGAAAAAGTGTGAAAATCCAATTGATCAAAATCAAACCTGTGAAACAAACCACTAGTTCAAATGTTTGAAACAGCGCCAACAAATGAGAATAATACGGAAGGAGATCAAGAATCAAAAATAACAAAAGCTTGTTGTCAGCAAGATCAAAAAGGAAAGAGTGCTCTCTTTTATCAGCAAGAACATAATGCTATGCTCTCTTGCCATTCAAAGTAGTCAGAAAAAGGGCCCACTGAAATATCAACATATTCAAGTAGAGAAATAGACCAAATCACATACTGCCACATCCTGGATCATCATAACAGCTTTCCAAGACGATGATCAGCTTGTCCAAGAGGATATCCACCACAGTAGGCCCTGATACATGGCCCAAACTACTAAGTAGCCAATGCCACAAAATTCAATGAACCTCCAATTGCCCTTTTAATTGTCAATTGTTTACTGAAGTCTTCAAACACTTTACAGAATGAATAATTAGAGTATATGCATCATTCTCATTGAAACTAGAAATCCTGCTATACCAAAGTAGAGCAGAAATTGATCCAACTAATCTCATATGGAGCATACTTAAGGGCCTGAGAAGTCTCAGATAAAAGTTACAATATGCAGAAAAGGTCAAAAACCTGAAGTTGCCACTTGTTAAATTCCAAAGGATCCAAAAGCTCGTAGACCTTCACATATCCATCTGAACAGGCAGCAACCTAAAAACCATTCAAACAGTTACTGAAAAATATTGGAAAATAGTAATGATGGAAAATCATCTAGCTTTACAAAGAATTTCAGAAAAGTTTATTCTAGGCAAAGAAATCAATAAAAAAGTCATCAATTAGTTGGCCTATAAATTCTAAGAGTTGCGTCGAAAATTGAAAAGTTTTTTGGTCTTTCTAGGAATTCCTTTTGTATCAAGTACACTCTGGTATTAAGTATACTCATTTACTATTTAGGTATCCTAGAAGTCAAATTTTGGATTTCTATTTAAAGACATACTAACTCCCTATTTTGTTCTACATCAATTTGGAATGTGAGTTCATCAAGAAACCTGCTTTATACCTCATTGGGCCCCAACTAGCAGCTTCAATCAATAATGACGTCACTCACGGATCTTTGCATCTCCAACATCAATCCCTTGCATATAGAGTTCAACTTTGGGACAACTGTCCCTACAGAACTGGTGGACCACTTAGCTCTCAGTGCCTGGTAATTTTTGAAAACTTCCCTAATATTTTTGTCGGAAAGAACAATCATATATCTTATTAGATCATGGTTTTTATCGCTTCTCCCCTGGTTTTCTCCTTTTTTTCTATTTATCACTCTCCCTCTCCCCTTTGACTACAACTACAATACCATTAAGATTTAAAACCTTGAAAAGCTGTCTGAAAAAAAAAGTGAGAGAACCACTTGAATCATTGCATTTCTACCTTGTGCATTACAACAATTAACAACCTCATTACCAAAAGATAATTTGTCAATAGCATTACAATAATGACTAAACTAAGTGAAAACCAAAACAATCTTGATGAATCCTAAAACCAACAAAGTCAGGTAGACACCCCTAGGACCAAACTAGCATATCATGACACAATATTGAACCAGTTACGTGACCAGATGACCCAAATCCCAAGAGCCTCCAAAACCTTGAAAAAAGGACCCATGAATGAGGAGATTGATGAGTCAATAAGACAACATGTTCATTCTCTACAACCCATCCCTTCAAATGAAGGAATTTTACCTACTCCCCAAGCCCCTATTCGAACAAATCCTAGATCCACCTATAGCACACATGTTCACAATTATACTCCAACAATTCCTAATGACCAAGCTTCTAACTTTAATGATGAATTCCAAGAACATACTAGAAATCCACAAACCCAAGTAATGGGCCAACAAATTCAGTTTAATGACAATCAGAGGAAAATGACTAGAAGAGTCAAAGTGGATGTGTCAGACTTTGATGGTAGGTTTGACCCAAATATATTTGTTGACTGGTTATGGAGAATTATTTTGAGTGGTATGGAATAATTGATATCGAACGTGTACGATTTATAAAAATGAAATTGGTAGGATCAGCTAAGAAATATTGGCAACATATCCAACGTAGTCTTGAACATCGTCGAGTGCCTCCCATCACTCAATGGGAAGTCATGAAACAAAAACTTCAGGAAAAACATCGTCGAGAGCCTCCCATCATTCAAAGGTGGTTAAACTATAATGCGCAAACTACAACTAGAGTAAGAGATTATTTAAACATTAAAGTTGGTTCATGTCAAATTCACATGTTAAACGAAGCATTAGGAACAAGGTACTTGCTCAAAGATTTGGATAAATATTAAAAAAATTCATTGATCAAGAAACCAAGCTGTTTTTACCAATATTGGAGCAGTTTTACATATGGAACATAGATCACCGATTGCAAACCAATATTATTTGGACAAATGGATAGAAGGAGTTGGCACACAGGTTTCAGTCATGTATCAAACAGTGTAAAGCAAGAAGGAACATAACATACAGAAAAAATGGCCAACCTTAAGTAAGCCACAACATACCATCTTTAAACTTGTCGAGAATACCCCAAATTGAAGATCAAGTACACGTGAGCCGCTGCTCTCAAAGAGTTTACATAGCTTCCATGTTGGATGTTCAGTATCTGACAGTATAGAATATAAAGGGGATAAAAGTGAGTAATAAAGAGATAAACACTTGACTTTAAGATGTAATTTCTCACTGCAGAAGTTTAAAAAAAAGTTCAAAATTAACACCACTATAAAAAAAGGGCATCATTATCCAACAAGCCTTCATCTAATGATAACAGTTATGAAGCATAAACCAAAGCTAAGAAGGAGACACACAGATAAATGAAGACGTCCAGCACCTGTCATCAACCAGGTTCCAGTTACTAATATCTAAGCTACTGCATAAAAGTTTGGGGCAACAGAATGCCCATGATTAAACAAAATGATGATGCAGCTTAGAGGCCAATGAGACGGCGAGAGAAAGAGACAAACAAAGGAGTCATGATGCTCATCGTGTAAACAAGGAACAAGCGCTAGATGTTTCACTAAAGCTGGAAACGGTATAGAAGAAGGATACTTCTAACAAAATACGCAAGCAGAGACGACTCTATCGCTCGATCTACAAAACATCATCAGCAACCAGTAGATTTCGAACCTTCGCCAGTCTCCTCCCACAAGGAAAAGGTTCCATCATTGCAGATGCAGGCAATGGCATCGCCACATTCTGGAGGAGCCCAAACCACGTTCAGAACGCTGCTCGCATGCGCCTGCAACGATGTCATTCAAGAGGAGGAGAAAAAGGAATCACATGGTAACACATTGAGATGAGCGAAACCCTAAAAATGAGACGAAACGATGAACGCAACGACGTCGTTGCTAACTTGAAGCGACATCAGAAAAGGCAGTGGGGGAAGCGAGCGGACTGGTTCCAAATCAAACTTCCTAGGGTTATTGCACGCTTCGATTGATCAAAGAAGGGGGAGACGAAGACACACGAACCTTCCATTTGGAGGAGGAGGAAGGAAAGGCAGAAGAGGAAGAGCCTGAATCGAGGGAGTCATGAATGGAGATGGAGCCGTCGACGAAGCCCACGGCCAGCCTCAGGCCGCAGTAGTTCCAAGCGCAGCAGATGGCACCCTTCTCCAATGTCGCCAGCTCCCGCTCCATCCCTCGCTTACTGGCGGCGGGACTCCAAAGGCGAAGGAAAACAGCGCCGTCGCCTTACAGAACATACATGAGGCGTGCTCTGCACGTGACAAATCCATGTCGTCGTGGACTCCTGGGATTGACAATAAAATTAAATTATAATATATATATATATCCGTTGTCATCGTGGATTTGGTTTACCGGATCTACTGATCCGCTAACCCGTTTTGTCGGTGTGAATCTTTAAATCAACGTGGCCACCGTTTCCACATGAAATATAGATTGATGTGACATATCACGATTATTTATAGTGATATATACTGTTGCAGGCAACAGACTTTATTATGTGAGATTGTGACAGTGAGATCTTATTTACTGAGTTATTTTTTAATGTTTTTTATGATTAAACGACATGATCATATGATAACCAGTTCATGCGAATGAAGAACTGCGTGGATTCCAGAACAAATTCCGTGTTTGCTTTCCGTGTTCGTGATCTATCAGAATATAAGTGACGTTGTTGTGGAGAAAGATGGATGGATTAAAACATGTTCAGATGAGATTAATTTGAGCCAACTACTTGGCTCAAATTAAGTGATTGAGTAATAATGTGTAAGATTTATAATAATGTTGTCATCATATAACTTAAAGTATAACTTAAATTAATTGAGTGATAATCTATTTAATACAAAGAGTTCTAAAGATATGTAAGTAGCTTCCACTCCTAGAAAATAGCTTAAGGTCCTTGATAAAAAATCTATCTATTAATTACTTAAGAAATTACTTGATTTTCATAGGATTATTGTCGATGACGATAATGTCATCCACATATATCAATAGATATATTATACCTTTATTTTATTTCATAAAAATAATAAATTATCAGACTTAGAGTTGATGAAGTCAATTGATATTGAAAGCTAGCTAAGTTCAATATAACAAGCTTTTTGAGCTTGAGGAAGTCCATAAATATCTTTTTTAGTTTGTAAATATGTTTTACATACTGATGATAGATGAAGCCTGTAGGATGTTGTAGAAAGACATCTTAAGTTTAAATCCCTTATAAGAAAGTATTGTTAACATACAATAATTGTAAGTCTTTGGTGACGATCAAATTCATGATAAGTCGGATCATTATTAGTTTTAATAACGGGACTGAATGCCTTTGTGAAGTCAACATCATCTCGTAGATGAAACCCCTTAGCCACTAGACTTGCTTTATATCTAGCAACAGATTCATTTGGGTTCCGCTTAATTTGAAATACTCATTTACACCCAACGATATTTTGTGTGTGATAAAAATGTACAATGGTACATATTGAATTATGTAGTAAGGCATCATATTCTTTACATATGGTTTTACGTCAGTGTCAAGATTTTTTTGCTTGAGTAATGGTGATGGGTTCAATGGGTTCTAAAGAGAAGTTTGTTGCAACATGAAGGGCGAATACTTGACGTGGTTTAGAAATATCACTTTTAAAGTATGTGGTCATGAAATGGTTAGATGCAAAGAGATTGTTAGATTATATAGTATGTATATATATTGGTGGAGGACCACTGACAAGTACATGGTCAGATTGAGATACTTCAGAGTTATTATGTATAAGAGAAGATAATAACAGTAGTTATGTTTCTGAGTATAATATTTCATCAATAGGGTGAATTTATGAAGGAGCAGTTGGGGGGTGAGAATTTGTTGAATCAGAGGAACAATAAAGTGTATATCTTGATAGAAAGGACTGAATGGTAAAGTGAGAGGCTCGTTGATGGGGTCGAAGGAATACTCTAGTGATGTATATTTGTTGGAGTGACTCGCATAGCTGGAGACCCATATTTTTTAAAGGAAAATGTAGACTCCATAAAAACAACATGATGTGATATAAAAACTTTTTGAGTTTAGGGATCATAATATCATAAAGCATAATGTTTAAGAGAATTTCTTATAAAGATACAAGGCTTAGATCTCAGTGTTAACTTATGTAAAACTAGGGTTGTAGCCATTGATAACATAGATAGCCAAATATTTTAAGTTTTTAAAGATTTTGGAGTTGATAAAATAGTTTTTCAAATGATAAATGAAATTGGAGGATTGGAGTAACCATACGATTAATAAGGTAGATGACGGTTTGAAAGACTGTTGATCAAAAGGTTGGTGACATGGAGGCTTGATGTAGAAGGATAAGCTAAGAGACAAGATGTATAAAAACTATATACTGATGTTTATGTTCAACAGAGTCAACTAGTTAAGAAGTGTGTAGTGGTGACTTGAGGTGTTGTATATCACAAGCTGAGGGACAAGATGTTAGGGCTTGATATTCACCTTAGTCATCAGAGTAAACTATTTTAATTGTAAACTGAAAGAAGTTCTCGGCCAACTTTCTAAAATGAAGAGTTTGAATACTTTAGATTTATGTTTAAGAATATATAACTATGTGTATTTAGTAAAATAATCTATAAAAATAACATAAAATCTAAAATTGTCAAAAGAAATGGTCGGAACATGACCCCAAACATCTGTGTAAATAATTTTAAATGGCATAAAGTAAGATATAAAAGACGATCCAAAAGGTAGTCTATGACTTTTATTGATAAGACAAGTATCACAATGAATTATAATGCTATTGGTTTTCATAGTTTGAAAAATAATGAGAAATTAGTTTTTATTGGATAAGGGATAAGGGATGACCAAGACGGCGATATACATCCATTGAAGCTGCAACTGAAGAGTGAACAGTAAGTTGGGTGATTTGGGAAGCTAACAACCACTCGTAAATATTATTTTTATTTGGGGCTTGGACCAAGGATGCTCTAATTCTCAAATCCTTTATAAGACAAGAGTCAAGAAAGAATTCAATTGAGGTGTTATTTTATTTACAGAATTGAAAAATAGAAATTAGGTTCATTTTAATGTGAGTTGCACACAAAACATCATTGAGTGTAAAAGTGATAGTGTGTGAGTTAAGTGTTGTGGAACCAGTATTAGTAATGAGGATTCCGCTACTATCATCGATAATAATGTCGCCATTGTCTCTATAGTTATTGTGGATGGATAAATTATAGAGATCAGAGACGATATGACGAGAAGCATTGGAATCTATAATTCAATTAGTTTGACAAGCAGTTGAAGTAATCATGATCTTCGCTTGAGGCCAATTTGATATAGTAGGAAGGCTAGGTCGAGATGGACATACTTTTGTAGAGTCTCCGATTTTATCACATAACTAACAAATGACTCTTTGTTGATTTGGATGGTCGGGACACTGGGGCTACTGATGGGTACTGAGGTTGCTATCCTAATAGTTGTTGAAGTTCGGATTGGAAAACTAATGGAGATACGTTTGTGTGTTACCCATATGTCCAAGAGATATTTTAGTCAATCCTTTGTTGATGTTTTTGGTATTTTGATGGCCTATTCTCTTGGATTTTTTATTGACTTGAGCTGTGATGATCGATCATGACATCTTATCCTCACATTTCAAATATGTCACATGGTAAGTTAACTTGTCATGAAGTTCTTCGAATGATATCGGTGAGTCGTGCACCAGAATTGTTGCTATCAATTCTTTGTATTTGTCTCCGAAGCTATTGAGAGTATGGACTATAATTTCTTCATAAGTGAGGGAATGACCTATAAAAGCTAAGTCATCGATGATAACTTTTATATTTTACAGATAGTCAGTAATAATACTTTCCTCTTGTTTTGTTTTCATTTAAGTAGAGAGGAGACTGAGCATGTGAGTATGAGAGCGATTGGCTACGGTGGTATACAATTTAGACCATGCTTCCATAGCAATGTTGCATGAAGATATCAGTGGGATGATGAATACAGTGACTGGAGCTTGAATTGCTTGGAGAACAAGACGATCTTAACGTAACCATAGTTTGTGAATAGGATTTGGAACTATATTAGGTTTTCATGGTATTTGGATCATTTTTAGTAGATAATTGAGAGAGCTATTGGCGTAGTCTATTAGGTTATCCAAATAGATAATTACAGAATTGTTCTCGCCAAGATACATAGGTGTCGCCCTTGAATAATTTGAAAGGTATTAGAATTGTAATAGTGACAAAGATGAGTAATGTAAGAAGAATTATTTTTCATGCATGAACAATATTCGAAGCATGAATTATTATTCCCTACAGGCGTCAGATGTATGTCTATGATAAATCAATAGGGGTTTATGCTTACTGGGTTAAATCCAATGTTGTTGTGCAACACGAAGGAGTTGTTTTGCTGTGAATGGGAGGAAGTGAAGAGTGGCTTGATGCAGAGGTGGTGCTTGTAGTAGCGACGCTCAATAGAAAGAGAAGGATCGATATATCTGTACTAATGTTGGTTTGATCTTTATAGGGGATAGACCCTCCTTGGAACTATATAAGGGTTTCTTCCTCCTTGGTAATTGGTCACAAAAGCTGAAGAAAAGATGTATTGTTTGTTTAAAATATGTGGGCGACTACATATTTATATAGGAATCCAAAATCCTAATTCTAGAGAGACTCCTACTTCTAGTAAAATTCCTATTTCTAATAGAATTTCTCCTCTCTTAACCCTAGTCGCCTCCTCTTTAGAAAGATCTCAACCGTAGCCGACTTCCCATAATCAAGATGGGCGGCCAATTAGGGTTGATTACAATCATGACTTAGTTAACTTTAACACTAATCCAACTCCTATTTCTAATCGGACTCCAATTCAACCTAATCCTAACCCTACTAGGATTTTGGTTGATTTATTTAAATTGACTGAAATCATCTCCTAGTCGATTCAATGTCAAGTCTAGGCAGGCCAATAAGACCTAATCTATGGACTCAACTCAGCTGGGGTCTTATCAGACCCGTTATCTTCAAATTAGTCTTATCCTCAAGGCTGAGGCTCCATTAACTCTGGGACCTAGTATGCAAATCTTCATAAAGCTTCCTCGTGACATCTGCGGTAGGTAAATTAGCAGAGGTGTGTAGATGGTGCATCATGATCCTGTGATCCCATATGATTATCGGCTGAACCTGGGTCTCCTTATCAGCCAAATTGTCAAGTAGATGAGTATGGGCAGAGTCATCCTCTCGAAGCTTCCATTTTGTGGTAGGGCATACGGAGGATCATATGTACTTTTAAGTCGGCGTGCAGATCCAATCCATAGGGCACAACTTGTACATGTTCTCCAATTTTAAAGGGTCCAAAGAAATAGAAAGACCAGTTCCTTAAGGCTTGTGTCTTTATAGATTTCTGCTAGTAGGACTGAAGATGAGGAAAGACTCGATCTTCAATAGCAAACTTTCTTATGCTCTTGTGTTTGCCATGTGGCTATTTCATTTTTGTGTGTCCACCATATAGTTATTTTTTAATGGTAGCAAAACCATCCTCTTAGATAGTGGCAACCCATTGATAAGGTCTATGGAAGTGTTAGCCCAATTTAGTCTAGAGTGGGCAGAAGTTATACTTTTCTCGGGTTTAATTTTGTTTCTCCTTTGTGTCGTTGACCGGTATCATACCAAGTCACAAATTCAGCAATGGTCAACATCTCTTCATTGTGGATTGAAAGCTTCGGGTGAGGTAGAGAGAGGGCCTTGCTAATGTAGGCTAGGGGTCGGCCATCCTGCATGAGGACGACGCTAATTTCAACTCCCGATGTGTTTGCTTCAATTATGAACACCTTAACAAAATCGGGTAACGCTAGCACTGGTGTAGATGGAAAGCGACTATGAGGGTATTGAAGGTTGCTATAGTTTCATTCGGCCAAAGGAAGGTATTTTTTTTCAGCAATGTCGTGAGGGGAGTGATGATCTTATCGTCATCCTTTACGAACTTGTGATGGCAGTGTAGCTGGCTAGGGGGTAGACCTTTTGATCGATGAAGACATTTGGAAATTCAGCAAGCAAGGGAAGGTTTGGATCTTCATTCGTCATTGGTTCCTTCATGTGTAGCCTTTGAAGTTATATTAAGAAGTCGATATGAGATTTGTGTAGCACCTTCTCTATGCGTTGCGTAGAAACTATTGTTGCTTCGCCCCCGTATTTTCTCGTAGGATCACCTTTTTACCTTAGCTGAAAATTTTCATTATTAACTTAGAAAAATTTTAGAAAATATCACCTAATGTGGACAACTATTCGATGTGGAGCACAACTTCATAATTTCAAGTGGTAGAAGGGAAAAATCAACAATGATCTTTTGGCCCTACAGAACTAGTGTCACCTGTGGGCACTTCCCATTGCAATTCAAGATTCGACCATCAGCAACTATGACATCAAACCTACTGCAATCTTCGATTTGAAGTGTTAACTAAGCAACAACCTTGCTATCCACAAAGTTCTTAGTGATCCCAGTGTCGATGAGGATGGTGACGGGCTGGTGCTTGAGGAACTCTTCATTTTTTATCATTTGCAAGTTATCGTACTCAGTTAAGCGTGAATTGTGCCAATGAGCGGTTGCAGATCCTCCTCCGTGTCCTCCTCCTCGAACTTACAATCTACGTCCTCAAGTTCAGATTCTTCAATGGGCTCGATTATCAGAAGTCTCCCCTTTCTGCAACGATGATCAAGACTCCAAGGCTCATCACAATGCCAACACAATCCCTTCACGGTTCTATCATGAAGTTTTTCTCGCGTTAACTTCTTCGACTGAGAAGGTCAACTGGTAGTAGGGGGGCTGAAGGCTCAGGTGCTGCTAGTCGGGTGGTGACTTTAGTCCTCCGAGCATCTTGGTTCAGCCGCTCTTCTTGTAGTCGTGCAAAGGAAATAGCTGCCATCAACGTGTAGGGTTACCACGCTTTCTCCTCGTATCTTCGGCTTCAACCCCTCGATGAAAGTCCCTAGCAACTATTTTTCAGACTAATCTCTTGATTGGTTAGAAAGTCTTTCAAACTTAGTCCAGTATTCTTGAACTATAGGGGTCTAGCGGATCTTTACAAGTTGTTCGTCGATGTTTTCATACTTGGATGATCTGAAGCGGAGCAGCAGCTCGCTTTTGAATTGCCTCTATGTTGGGACTCCGTGGGTGTGCTCGAACCAATCGTACCATTGGATCACATCTCCTTCTATATGGATGACAGTAATATTGACCATAGATATATTTGGGGTCTTATGATAGCGAAAGTATCATTTCGCGCATGAAATCCACCTGGTTGGGTCTCCGTCTTCCCATCAAGGGAAGTGCACCCTTATATGTGGGCACGATGAGTCCATCATTTGTTTTTCTTTCTATAATGGGTTCTCCTTGCGATCTGGACTCTCGCTACACTGTGATCTCCTTGGGCTCGGTGATCAATCCAATTTGAATTCCGCAAAGAGAGCGTGTAGTTTGTCCTCTATACACGTCTCGAAGGCCTCCAACTTTACATTGATTAGATCTTCGGATGTCATAGCGTATGACTCCAGATCTGTAATATTGAGGTCTTTCTTTTGCTATCGAGTTAAGGGCATGGATCGGTAGGATGGTTTGGTGGCTGAAAGAGACCAAGATTAGCGGTAAGGGTTGCGATAGGCTGTTGTTTGGGGCTACGATTTGTGCTATTGTTTGGGTCGACAGTGGAGGCTACAAGGGGGCTACAACGGCAGCGGCTTAAGGCTATAGGGGTGCCTTAGGGTTGTTGTTGATGACAGCAACAAGTTTGGCAGAGATCGGGTATGGATGTAGTAAGGAATATCGAAAGTTATGGCAGTAGAATTTTTCATCAAAAGGATAACGATTTTACGACAAAAGTTCCAACAATATGGCAGCGATGTTTAGATGATTACGACAGCAAGAGACTGATGAGGATAACAGCAAGATAGATGAGAATAGTGATAGCAATATGACAGTAACAAATTCGATAGAAATCAACTATGTATGCAGCAAGAAATACCAAAAAGTATGGTAACAAATTTTTTTATCAAAATATAGTTGTTTTACGATGAAAGTTTCAGTAATATTGCAGTAGTATTTTGAGGAATATGACAACAAGAAATCAACAAAGATAGCAACAATATAGATGATAGTAATATTATGGCAAATATGATAGCTAGATGACAATAATATCTGATGCGATAGAAGTAGTGCAATTATGACAAAGACATAAGATCGATGTAATAATTTTTTGCAATGAAGATGAAGATGATGTAATAATTTACAACAGGATAGATGTAGCAAATTTTATGATATTGATAAAAGAAATTATAGTAATAGTAAAGATTGCACAAGATGGCGCAATACCATATCCTGACTTCACTAGGGGTGACGACAGTAGATGTGGGATCTGTGGTACAGGGTGATGATAGTGGAGTCGACAGCGAGATTAGCAAATGTGAGATCTACAACTGAGGATAGTGGGATGGTTGATGGCATCGACGAAGGTGGAAGAGCAACGAGACACCAAGAACATCGCTCTGATACCAGATGATAGAACCCCACAGGATTCTAACGCTAAGTTGATCTCTGTAGGGAATCAGCCCTCCTTGGAACTCTATAAGGGTTCCTCCCTCCAGAGTAGTCGACCACAAAGGTTAAAGAAAAGATGTATTGCTTGCTGAAAAAATAGTGGGCGGCTACATGTTTACATAGGATTCTAAAACCCTAATTCTAGAGAGACTCCTACTTCTAATAGAATTTCTCCTCTCCTAACCCTAATTCTAGAGAGACTCTCTAGAAGGATCTCAACCCTAGCCGACTTCCTCTAATCAAGGTGGGTGACCAATTAAGGTTGATTACAATCATAACCTGGTTAACTCTAACCCTGATCCAACTCATATTCCTAATCAGACTCAAAGTCAGTCGAATCCTAATCCTACTAGGATTTGGGCTGATTTGTTCAAGTTGACTGAAATCATCTCTTAACCGAGTCAATGTCAGGTCTAAGTCAGCCAACAAGGCCCAATCTATGGACACGACTCAATCAACTATGACCCGACTCAACTTGGGCCCTATCAATCAGTTGCATTGTGATTGGAAGAGGAGGCCAGGCGTCAGAGGTGAAGAGGATGCTCCGATTGACGGATATCAGGTCCGATGATTTGAAGGTCATCGATTAGCTCAGTAGAGGCTGTGAGCATAGTTTGTCATCAGGTGATGTTGCTGCAAGGATGAGCGGATGGTGCCGCTCCACATATCAAAGGAGCGGGTGGGAAGGGACGGGTCATGTTAAATCTCAAATTTTGATAATGAAATCAATTGATGGGTTGTTGATTAACATGTGTGTTAGACATGATTGATGCAAGATTAACTATGATAAAAAAAAAGAATTACAATCAGATATTGGGCTAGAGTCAAGTTTGAGGCATCGAGCCGAGGTTCAAATGATATAATGGAAATTCGCCGAGAGACTCATCGGAAGCTCATCGAAGATATCGGGAGCTTGTCAGGAGTTCACCGAAAGCTTATCGAAGGTATCCGGAGCTTCTCGAGAGTTTGTCGTGAACTTGCCAAAGGTGAATAGGAGCTCGCCAGGATGGCATCAGGAGTTCGCTGGAAGAAGACCAAAAGACTTACCGAAAAATCGTCGAGGGTTGCCGAAAAGGTTATGAGGAGTTAGGAGGGTCTTGTTGGACTTGATGGTCACATTGGTTATAATTGATTAGTCATAGTTAACATCGATTTAGTTTGAGTCCAACTTGAGTTAGATCTAGTAGGAATCTAAATTAACTTAAGTGAGGAAAATTAGGTCCACTTTAGGTTTGGATTGAGCTCAGGTTGAGCTCATTTCGTTAACCTAGGAAGGGGTCAACAAAAGGTACAAGTCGGATATATAAAAGTATGGAGAAATATACTTTTGTGGGATTCTCGATGGTTGTACCATCGGTGGGCGGTGATTGAATCGCCCAGGTCAGTGATTGTACCATTGTCGCCCTATTTTCTGGGCAGTTTTCGATGATTGTACCACTCGTACCTAAATTTTTCGAATACGTTTTAATTTTAGCTCCATTCTTCTAAAGTCAATTGGGGTCTATAAATACCCCAAGTCTTCTCACATTTAGCATAATAATTTATACAACACATTGGGCTAGAAATTCTGTAAAAAAGTTATGTGCTAAAATTATAAGGAAAATGAAAAGTGTAATAGAGTGAGGGAAAGAGTTGTAATTCTTGTAAAGTCTCCCGTGTGAGTTTGTAAGTTTCATCTATTGAGCATGTGAAAAGGAGAATGAAAAGTGTAAGAGATTGATCTTCACCTAAAGACGATTGATAGTGGACACTGGTGGACCTCGAAGAAGAGGACTCGGGGAGTGGACGTAGGTGAGGTTGAGGTCGAACAACTATAAATTAGTGAGTTATCTATTCTTGCCTTATTTACTATTTTTTATTGCTCTTAACTAGTTTAAATAAAGATACTAGCATCATTTCTCATATTTCTCTTAAATCGTTTTCTTGATCATTTTTAATGAAATATAAAAAATCACTTCTGATTTTTTTTTTTGTAAGTAAGGGTTTTTTCAAATCAAGTACTTTCAATCTTGTATTAATTCACCCCCCTCCCTTTAGTGCCAATTGATTCTACCAGGTTGGAGTCAATGACGAAATCCTGGATCTTAGGATCGACCTACGGCACCGACGAAGGCCATAGACAAGAAGATTATTGTCATTGGATAACAAAAATGGAAGAATTAATCTCTATTAAAACAAGAGATACTTTAAAGATTTCTTCATTTAAAATTAGGCAAAATGATAGAAGATAGAATCATCGTCTAAATCGATTTAATCAAAACGAGCAAATGTGTTCTTCCATTACCATGATGACTACCTCGTGGAGGGCATTGCAAGAAGCTGCTTCTTTACCATGGCCTTTGCGGCGGCAGCCTCCTCCCCAACTTCAAGCTGTCGAACCTTTGCCCGCGCCACCCGGCCTTCCTCCCCCTCCATCAACTCCCTCACCGCCGCAGCTATCTGCTCCCTGCGGACGACGCCGTCATCGTCTTCCTTGGCCCTCAGCGCCACCTTCCGCCCCTCCGCCAGCATCAGCGCGTTCATCCTCTGCTCCGCTTACAGCGGCCACGCGATCATGGGCACGCCATGCACGATGCTCTCCAACTTCGAGCTCCACCCGCAGTGCGTAACGAAGCCTCCCACTGCCCGGTGGCTCAGGATCTGGATCTGCGGCGCCCAAAATGACACCACCCGCCTCGACTCCTTCGTCCTCTCGAGAAACCCTTTAGGCAAGTAGCTCGCAGGGTCGTCTTCGCTGCCTCCGACGATGCCGTTGTCTGCCGGTTTTCTGACCACCCAAAGGAACCTATGGCCGCTCGTCTCAACCCCAGAGCCATCTCCTTCATCTGATCACGGCTCAGTACTCCAAGGCTACCAAAGCAAATGTACAGCACGGAGGCATCCGGTTGTTCGTCCAACCACTTCAAACACAGCGACTCTTCCGGGCTCGAGCTCGGCCGCCCAGTTTGCACTAGTGGCCCAACCAGGTGGACGGGCGGTCGGCCGGGCTTTTTCTCCTTCAGCACCACTGCCGCCTCCGGCTTCATCTCCCGGAAGCTGTTCACCAGAATTCCCTCGGCCTTCTCGTACCGTTTCAGATGCTGCAGCAGCGACCTGTAACCTTCAGTCGTCCGGTCTTTCACTAGTTCCGGGAGGTCCTTCCAATCTATCGGAAGGCATCCGGGTACCGCAACCGGATCGGGGAGCCGCGGCATGGTGTCGTGAATGGTGGGCATTCAGGTGGCCATGCTCGACCGCGAGGCGCCGCGCGAGCTCGGTGAGCGTTATCAGGTGGCCCATGCCGGCGCTGGGCATCACGACTACGTGGGGCAAGCGATCGATACCTCCTTCGCCTTCCATTATCGCTGGTGGCGTTGCTGCTTGCTTCTCTCGCCTCTCCTCGTCATGATCTCGTTCCAAACAAGCCGCTTTAAGCATGCATCTGCCAATGGCCGACGAATAAATTCGCACGGAATCAAGAAGTCGCAGTTGGTGGCGCATCATGTCATTAACTATGAGTTTGATCTTAAGCCTCCCATCAACTCACCATGTTTCTAACATCTATCTTTCTATATAGTTTTGTTTTATTTTGTATTCAGATCAGCTTCCCAATGGAACAGTAGAAAAAGCATCTTTCTGTTGCTTATGGACATTGCAATAACATCACAACTTGTGACAACTGCTGCTTGCCTTCTTGCAATATATATATATATATATATATATATATAGGAGTTCTTGCATGGCTATTGGAAACTGAGAGAACTCATTTATTGTTACAAATTATAATATATCATGGTAAGTATAAACCTCCAACATCTATGTTATTGTCATTGGAATCAATTACAAAAGTCAAAAACAAACAAAAATACTAAGAATGAGTTCTTAAAATGTATTTATGTAAAATATAATTTCAACTAATAACTAATAAAATTAGTTTATCTTAAACTGACATTATAAATATAAATATGAAAATATATATAATGAAAATTCAATTTGTTTGAATCAATCCTCTCCTCAACTGCTACTACAAGATGCCATTATGGGAATCCAACATTCAAAAAGCCAACTCACTTTCTTCATTGCAAAATCTACTGCCATTTGAATCATGACCAGAATTATTTTTTAGGCAATTGAATATTTTTGTGTGGACGCTGTTGATCAAAAGGTCTAAGGCTTGGATGTCAACTTATCATCATCTCAAAACCATTCCTTTCACAGAACTTATCCACTTCTGTGACCACCATTGACCACCTGTACTTTGCATGGTTTCTTAAGAACCAATTCTATCATCACCCAAAAAAAAAAAAAAAAAAAACACCACACAGTTCCATGCATGCAATTTTGCTAGAACAATTTTACATTCTATAGGGGAATATATTGCTTTTTTTTATAAATATTTTTTACCATTAGGGTTTATCTTTATAATTATCCCAAAAACATTTTACAAGTTAAAAAAAATACCTTCAGCTAAATAAGTCAGAAAATTATAAATCAGTGAAAGCAAGTTATGACTAATTTAGCTAATATTTTTGGTGGATCTTTCCATCAGGCGGATCACTTTGATTCTCTAATTAGAATTTTTTAAAAAATATATTTATAATATTTTTCATCGACAGCCGATTTAAAATACTTTTAACTGACATAGAAACCTCTCTATTATGCTATTTTTATTTATAAACTAATAAAAATACTTATTTCAAATTTTAATTTTGTATATGAGATAGGTTTTATCTTATTTGAGTCACCATTGTAATATTTGTATATCAATTTACAATATTTCGTTTGAAGTGTCGTAAACTTTGGAAGATAGTGTAATAAAGTGTTATTATAGGTATATATGAATTATGAGATATAAGAGTATTTATTAAGAAATGTGAAAAAAAAATATTAAGGAATTCGCCCATTGAAGTTTGATTTATGTTCTTTAATTTGTCTGAGAAGGGTATATAAGTCATATCATGTGTATTAAGTTGGTTTCCGTTCCGTGACATGCCATCCATCCCCTCCTCAATCGGTAGAAGCCACATCATACCAAAATAAAAAGGCGAAAAATAGAAGGAAAATGAGAAAAAGGGGCGTGTGAGGTGGTCGCTCCCCTTCATACCGTATAAATAGAGAGCGAGAGCGAGCGCCGCCACAAAGCCCGAACCCCTTCGCCATCCTCCGCGCACTCTTCCACGAGAAGACCCCGACGGGAGTGAGACGGCCGCGGTCTGACTTTACCCTTTCGATCCGATCCGGTCCAACCGGCAGTCGTCTCGCCGAGGGTTTCGAGCCGGCCCGACCTGGTTCTTGAGCTAGTCCGGAGATTCCATGGCATCGGAGAATGTGGTGGGGAAGAACACGGGGGAATCGGCGGTCACGACGATCGTCAACCTCGCGGCGGAGGAGGCCAAGCTCGCGAGGGAGGGCGTCAAGGCCCCCGGCCACGCGATCCTCAGCATCTGCAAGTCTCTCGTCGCCGGTGGTGTCGCCGGAGGAGTGTGAGTCGATTCGTTTTCCTCCCATCTTCAGCATTTTCTTATTAAAAGCTCTGTTTTGTTTTTTTCTTGAAGAAAAATGCCATTTTTAATCAGTTCCCCAGTACTTATGTATACATACCTACGTACATACATAAATATATAAATAAATAAATAAATATAAATATAAATATAAATATATATATTATTTTGTTGATCACTTTAAACAAGGGTTAATTAGAATATTGCTCGCAAGGTTGCCGTGCGATCTGAGTGTTTATTCGTATGTGCCCGTGTTGTTTAATTGTTTCCATTTGATCCTTACACTGTGATTAATATTGTGAAATATTATATCGTACGCTGGCCACTTATGTAGGTATTGATGGGCGTCGTCTTTGGTGTCAAACCTACTGTTGTACCTTGATTGTTATAAATTCGTTATAGGTTGCTTGGATCCTTAAACCTTGTGGGGTAAAAGGGAACATGGTCTTGGAAAACAAAATTTAATTAGTCTTCCTGTATGTACTGATTTTGTCATGACCACATCTTGAGGTAGGGACCTGTACCAGAAGCTATTTATCTTGAGTATACTAGTACGAGCACACAAGTGATGCACACGGTGGTAATGGAAAATTATTTGTACTTGGAATTTAATGCAAAAAAAATTCATTGCTAATGGATTATGGAGATATAAGATATCATGAAAGGGGCCACTGTAATTCCTTGAAATTTGTGGATGTAGATGATTCTGGCATAGTGTTTCTTTCGAGGTTAAGGGGCTTAAGTAGAACTACTTTACCATCATACTTGGTTAATGCCAGGTATCGAAAGAATAAGTATGAAATGGTAGGCAACTGAAGTTTCATTTACTATGAATAAACTAAATTTCAATGTAATGTAGAAACTGAAGTTTCAGAAATTTTCCTATAGTGGAACTTCTTTTGTGGAAAATAAGTTATATGTCAATGTATAAGTATGGATAGCCAACCTTTTAAAAGAGTTTGATTGAACAAGAAAATAATTTATGAACAGTTTCATTTAGTGCTTTACGCTCACCAATTGTGTGTTGATGTTTAAATATAATATATTTTGTTTGTAAACATAAGTGTTTTTTATTCTTGCTAATGTATCTTGGTTATTCTGTGAATTCAAGAGGTAACCTAATTAATTTTTTGTTCTTGTTGGGAATTGGCATCTTTCATTTTTTTTGTTTCCATGGAAGAATAGGTAGGAGATCATTGAACTCATTTTTGTGTTTCTAACGTCATAGTTTCTGTTCTGGCCTTTATAAGCAGTTACCAGATACCTTCTCTCTTTAACCTTTCCCAAACTTGCTCTTGTATGTGATCATTGAAACTATATGAAGCAAAAGCACCTGAAGTAAATTTCCCCTTTCTAACTTTTACTGCCTAGAAAACCAATTTATCATATTTTTAGCTCCATGTTATGCAACTCCTTATACTTAGAGGTCTGTGTTTTATACTTTTAGAACTGACACTTTACTGGATATACGGAGCACATTAGGATACTCTTCTACAGCTATTATCACCTTTTGAAATTTATCATAGATCATTGTTCCTTTAGCATCCTTTATGGTGAGATTATGATTTCAAGTTTAGAAGTCCTTATCAGTTGTTGCTTCACTAATCATATGATAATGAGCTAAGAAGATACATCCCAGCTTAATTAAAACATGGCATCTAATGTAACCATTTTCAGATCAAGGACTGCTGTTGCTCCACTTGAGCGGTTGAAAATTCTACTTCAGGTAAAGTTTCCTTTTCATTCCTTCTTTTACTTATTTCTGGAGTTATGATTATCGACAATATGGCATGATTTAACTTGTTTGTTCTCTTCTTTGCTTTTACTTTTGGTGGGATTTTTTAAGTTCCTTTAGTTGTTGTTCCCATCTTTACATTTTGCATCTCTAATTTTATTTTACTTGTAAGCTTGAATTTGATTTATGGTGCTTAAAATATACTGTAGAAACTGTGTGGTACAAGGTGGAGGAAGAACTGATTTACAGCTCATGATTTTCAAGTCAGATTGTGTAATTAATTGGAACATAATACAATATAGGCTGCTGTTGTGCATTCTTGGAATATAAAATATACCTACAGAAACAATGTATTAGGAAAAACCCTTGCACCTGACATATGTATGTGGTCTAAACTCCAAACATTCCAAGCGAGCACAAAAATATTTAACTTTCTTAAGCATGCATTTATCCTATTAATGAGTTCATAGCAAAAAGCATCAGTTATCTAGAAGCTTTCTCTCAGACAACATTAGCAAACATTGTTGACTTTATTTGCTCCAAGGTCCATATTGGCAGTAAAATATTTGACTTTCTTAAGTATCCAATTATGGTACTTCTGATGTAGTTGCTGACCATGTAATATGTTTATGCCATAAATCACAGTAGAACTATATTTAAAGTAAATTGTGCTCTACCATAAGAGCTTAAAATTTGAGGGCTGCAGGCAGGCAGGCCATGCCTTATGGACGGTGTGACATTATTGAGTAACTTATGACATTGCATCAGAAGAGGTTTATACAGAATTTTACTTAAGTAGTCCTTTTCAATTTTTAGTCATAAGAATGGTTGATTTGGTATGCCCAAACTTCATACAGCATGAATGTTGGCGGCACATTTATTGAATCTAGACTTGTTATGTCTGTCTATGTTGCCAATTGGAATGAACTGTATGTTACAAACATCTGATCTTTGTAAACAATTTGTAGTATCTGAGATAATTATGTGCTCACAAATTACTTTGGATCGTTCACTTTACAGTTGAAGGGCTCCCTTAAATGTTCTTTTTTCATTATACCATCAAGCATCAAAGGAGTTCCTTGTCTTAATTTGCTTCAACTTATGCCTGCTAGCCATGACCTGATGGTTAATTTGCTCATACATTTATATATACATGTAGGTTAATGCAACTTATTTCCTTTGTTTAAGAATCCCTTCCATATGACGACATTCTTGTGTTTCATCAAAGACTTGCTCTATATGAAATTATGAATGTATTTGAACAATTATGTATTTTAAAAGGCCTTTGAGACAATGAATTTGTTCTTGTTAAATGTATCATGATGATCACATACAGGTTCAAAATCCTCACAGTATTCAGTATAATGGAACTGTACAAGGCCTCAAGTACATATGGAAATCTGAGGGTTTTCGAGGACTATTCAAAGGCAACGGAACTAACTGCGCACGCATCGTTCCAAATTCTGCAGTCAAATTTTTTAGCTACGAACAAGCATCAAGGTATGTACATATAGCTTATTTGTTCCCAGCTTGGTATTTTTAGCTGAAAGAAATGCATGATATGGTAAAACATGGAGGTTCGTAGCATTATCACTTAGATAAAATTACCATGATAGTTCGGACAGTGGTATGATTTTATCAACAACATACAGCAAACTTTGAGTTTTATGCTTAAATGAAATTCAGTTGGAGGTGGTAAAACTTTTGAGTCAGTTTTATATATGTTATGGATAATTATGAACAGGTATCATGCATGGCTAATATTGTGCGTGCAGAAGTTTGAGGCTGAAACAAATACTGGGCACAATTATATGACTATGATGGACATTCAATAAAGAAAAGTTAGACTTAGACATTGTCGTCCGACCTTTTTCTGCTAGGGTTGAGTTTCATCTTCGTCTACAGCTTCAAGCCTTCAATACATTTTCTTTTTGTCTGCCAGCCCATGAAGAGTTTATGCTAAAGCATAGCATCTCATATAATGTTGCAACTTTTTCAGATATCAAATGTTCTTTAAGAACGGTTTACAACTATTGTTGTACCTTTCTTGTTTGGATAGCTGGTGATGACCATGGAGTGTCATGTGGGTATATTACATGTAAATATACTCTGAATGTGCATTCATATTCTAAATTCACAAAATTTACTTATAGTGTATTTTATTATTAATTAATCTGTATATCAGTAGATGATACTTTTACAATTACTTTCTCTTGAGCACATTGGAAGTGCCAGGAGGATAGTATTTTGTGACATATCATATTTGATCCTTATGGCCAATAAACTCAAAACATGGACCTTACAACGCTATTTAGTTCGGGCCTAGTTATCACTTAGCAAGGGTTTGCTATTACAGTTATAAGCTAGTGCTTTTTTCTTTAAGCTAATGATTTTCTTTCGTTGCAGTGGAATTTTGTTGCTTTACCGTCGACACTCTGGCAAAGGTATGTATACACTTGTAACCGGAGGTAATACATGTTTATGGAAATTGGTATTAGAACTTTGGTGTTTGTCAATCTGTTTTAAGGAAGAGTCTCAAGCAATCAAGATAAAATGTCATCTCCTGTTACCCCTCTAAACCAGGTGCAAAAGCAACAAACAAAGAGGAGATATTATCACAGTCTGAAAGCTTTTGTTGTCCTTACGATCGTATTGATTTGGCAAATTGCAATTCATGTTATATCTTGTAATTCTTGCAGAAGATGCTCAGCTTACTCCTGTTTTGCGTCTTGGAGCGGGAGCATGTGCTGGAATAATTGCAATGTCTGCGACTTATCCCATGGACATGGTTCGTGGCAGGATCACTGTGCAGGTGCTGTTTCTCTTGCTTCTGAAATAAGGACAAATGACAGATCTCCAGACAATTTGGTCACGTATCACCTTCTACATAATAGATAATTTTTTTGATAATTTTTATGCCATTATTACTGATCTGTCTTAGGTTAATCTTTTGTGCAGACTGAAAAGTCTCCATACCAGTACAGAGGAATGTTTCATGCATTGCGCACGGTCTATTGTGAGGAAGGTTTTCGTGCTCTGTACAAAGGCTGGCTTCCATCAGTTATAGGAGTAGTAAGTTCTTATTTACCAAACAATTAGGAGTAGCAAGCATCCTTTACCACAAACAATTAGCAAGTCCTTGTAGAAAACGACTTGGAAAACCTGTTTCATACGGCAATCTGATTCTTGTACCCTTTTGTTTTTCTCTATTTATTAAGTTTTTTTTTTCTTTAGTTTACATCTATCTATCCTTGTGTTGTGATTCGCAATCGATAGGTCTGAAGCAATAATCTTCTTTCTTGACTTCTCACATAACAGAGCAAGATACTATCAGCTTTACAAACATGTTACACTTCCATCTGATAGACTCATCTCCATGGGTCTAAGGTTTTGAGTAGTTTGAACTTTGTGAAGTATGGATTCTTTTTCCTAAAAAATAAAATAAATGAGATTGTGATTGTCTCGATGTCTTGATTTAGTCTCTATGTAACCCTAATGTCCGAGACCAAGGTCACCATTTTTCTATCGATCTATATATATAATATATAGTGAAGTGCATGTGCATGCTCCTTATCGGCTCATGTATGCTAGAAAAAAGTGTGCTAGCACATACTCCACTGTTTTACACCTCTTAAGCAGTATTGGTTACTCTCAAAACAAAATGTGGAAAATGTTTCACATTGTTGGAAAATTGTTGATAAATCTACGATGTAGATGTTGTCGAAGTGTAATAATTTAAACATCACTTGTTTCAATGAATTATTTTAATATCTTCTGAACATTATTTGAACTTGCAGATTCCATACGTGGGACTCAACTTTGCTGTCTATGAATCTCTAAAGGACTGGTTGATCAAAACTAACCCATACGGTCTTGTTGAAGACTCGGAATTGAGCGTCGTCACAAGGCTTGGCTGCGGAGCGGTTGCTGGAACGGTTGGCCAGACTGTTGCCTACCCTCTCGACGTAATCCGGAGAAGAATGCAAATGGTGGGTTGGAAGGATGCTGCTTCTGTTGTGACCGGACACGGGACTAGCAAAGCACCTTTAGAATACAATGGCATGGTAGATGCCTTCAGGAAAACTGTCCGCAACGAAGGCTTCAGTGCATTATACAAAGGTCTTGTCCCCAATTCAGTAAAGGTTTGTGACTTCAATTCCATTTAGCGTGCAAAAAGTATCATGTTAACCATCAAAGATTTTGATGCAGAATCATATCAATGTTGGGTTTTTTTTTTTTTTTTTTTTTTTTTTTACTTTCAGGTGGTGCCATCAATCGCAATTGCTTTTGTGACTTACGAGGTGGTGAAGGATGTTCTTGGTGTAGAAATGAGGATATCGGATTGATGGTGTCCGACTGTTGTTGGGAGGAGGGTTGGCTTCGTCTCTTTTGCGTGGGTAGATTGATGCGTAGATGTTCCATGTTAATGACTGACTGCTGAACAATTTGCTTTCGTCCATTGACTTGGAAGAATAAATCAGCTGTAATGCAGTAGGAAGCTTGACTCTTATGGTGCAATGTTAGGACCCCATATTGACGTCGGACGCGTTTTATGAGCTGACCTGGACCCAACAGGCTCGGTCACCTGGTGATGGGTGTGTTGACCTGACGCACTGCGTGGAATTGACCATCGCATCTCGATTAGTACATGCATATATATAACTTGGATGACTTACTAGAAAATGGCGAATGTTTACGGTGACATTATCGGCATAGTTTCCACCACTATAAAAGTGATTCGATAGCTATTTATTCGACTAATTTTTGAACGGCTATTGTTACTAGATTTTGTATCGTGGATGATGAGTCAACACGTAATAGTTCAGTCCATGTACGTAGGGTCAATTAAATAGGATTTGGCGATTCAGAAAAACTTGACGAGATGGTTGAGTTTCGTAAAATTATAGCTTCTCGGGTTGGAGAGTCGATCGAGTCGGTTTCACGAGTCTCTGTGACCTTCAAGAAGAAGATCTTCGTCGGAGGTGTGTACCAAACTAAATCCCTCGGATGGCTAAGGTCTCCGTCAACGTTCTCCACCTCCACCGCTCCGAGCAACCCACTGTCCCCTCCGCCTGGCCATATCTTTGACCAGGTCTCTCTGGTGGATTCCACTGGACCCAGTGATGGAAGCACAGTCTTGGCCATCAGTTACGGCAAGAGAGAGAGATGAATATAATATCGTCCTCCGAGTAACGTCGACGACGGTGCAGCTTGGTCTCCTCCCTCTATAAGAAGACATGCACTCCCTTCCTTTCCTCCAGCCAAGTCGATGAGGAAGAATCCCAGCTAATCCTTTAGCTTTCACTACCTCTTCATCCTGTATCCCATGACGACTCCACTGCTCCCCCGTCTTCCCCTCCTCCCCATCATTACCTTCTTCCTGCTCCCCCTCGCCGTCGTATCCCAGGAGGCGTTCTGGGACCAGAAAGTGGATACCTTCAGCACCGGCCGTAACTCTAGTACCGGCTTGTACTCCTACATCATGCTCGCCTGCCTCATCACCATCCACAACGGCCAGCGCCCAGCCTTGTTCTAAAAGCTCTGTTACCATCTTGATCATAGAGGAGGGAGAGAGAGAGAGAGATGTAGGAAGTATTGTCACTGACTGAGCTTCGGTGGGAGGAAGATGGAGGAGACCTCCCTCACATAATTATATATATATATATATATATAATATTTGTTTGGAGAATAATTCGAAGCCAAATACATGTCAGTGACATGCATGATTACATGAGGATGTCTCTGTACTCATTTATTGTATTTAGTTGCACCCCAATTATCTAAATGACCACGCGATTATTTATTTATAGATTTCACGTTACTTTATTTTCGAACGTCCTCCAACGATTATATCGGCTGTTATCTTCCTCGAAGCAACGTCACTGAGAGAACTTTGATAATTAATTTTTAAATAATTAAAATTTAAATAAAATATAAAATTTTAGATTAAAATAAATAAATAAATGTGAAAAAAGATTTATTATTAAAAATCTTTTGACTAATATAAATAAATACGTATCCTTCAATCAATCTAACATACTATAGATTCAAAATAATTGTAGTTCCTTCTAATATATTTTTTTTTCCCCTTCTTCCTTTCGTAGAAAAGTCAACAAACTTTCTAGGCGAGGCCTTCTTGGTCACCCACCATCAACAGCACCAACTCTTAACAAATAGTCTAAAAAAGAAGGTGTACTTGGGGGTGACTTCTTTGTGCTCCTATCCAATCTTAGAAGGTTACATAAGAAATAATCCATACTTTTTGTGCATACCATTTATTTATGAGTTTAGATCCATGATGAGAAGATGGAGATATGATTTCATAATTCTTTAACAAATTCGATTATTATAGAGTTTAAAAATATTTTTTTTAATTAGACGGTCCAAGAGTTACCTTAATAAGAAATGAACTAGTATAACAATCATGGTTCAAACACCAAATTAATAGAATAATAAATAAAAAAAATTATTTTTGCTGCATATAGGAGAAAAGGATGATGCTGCATGGTAAAATCTTCAAAATTAGATTGGCCAAAAAAATGTTTTTCATCGTAAATAATCAATAATTTCTTGAGAATCATGATTTATTTTATAAAAATTAATATTAAGATGAAAAATAAGAAGCAAATTAACATGTTTTTGTCGTATGGACCACTAGATTGTATTGCGGATAGAATGATTGATAGCGTATATTCTGGTCCATTCGATAAGGATCGTCATATCACCACAAAAGAGCTAACTAAGTACCTCCAACTCAGCTCAGATTGTGACTTCAAGATTGGACGCCACTGTCCCGTCATCCAAGAGGCATGGAGAGATGTGATGCACCCCATACTGTAAGCAAATAGATCGTCGATCTGTCCCACTATTCGAGGAACATGACAACGCACAACGTAGCGCAGGCGCCTGCACGCATTAAACAACCTCGTACGCTAAATAAGAGAATTTGATAATTCATCTTCCATTAGATTTTTTTGAATGATCTTTTAACTTATGCAGAGCTCCTCTATTGGATAAATAAGAGAATTGAGGTACTAAGTTTTGACCATTCTCTTGAGTTGAGAAGATAAATATTACTTGATTTCGCCCTCCTCCTCGAGGTTGTACTTCATGTATCGAGTTGGTTACTAGTTTTCACCCTATCTTTGCTGACACTTCCAAAGCACCTGAAGTGTTTGCACTCCTTACGTTGAGTTAACTACTATAATTCACTTTTTCATTGTCATGGAACTTCTGTAATGTAAGAAGTTTTGCTCGAAAGAGCAACATTTCATCCCAACTTGGAGCAAGTCTATGATAGTTTTGGTCACCTCTGGCATTATACCATCTTCTTCATCATCTTTACTGCCTAATCTTCTGAGTAGAAAATATACAGCACCACGTACCGCCTATTTCATTCCTTGGTCGAGTACTCCTGCATCAACCCGAAGTCACTCACTTTCGATTATCTAGTTGAGAAGCCATCGACACCAGTCTTATGAAGTTTCTTGGCCTCTGCTCTTTAGCATTATCTTAGTACTTGGAGTTTGCCTCTACATTCTCCACCTTCTCAGCTTCTGTCACGACCAACGCTCTCCCTCCATGAGAGCAAGGGATCGATGATTCTACGAAAGTCCTGCCTCTGCAGTATCATGGTGCTACCAAGCTCATGACACTACTATATGTTGTCTTATATCTGCATCTATTTCTTCACGATCAGTAGATCCGTCTCTGTGGTACTGTGGCACTCCTCTGAGTTCACATCCATTCCGACTTATGCATAGCTTTTTGGGTAGCTAAGTCCCTATGAAATCGTCGTTGCTTACTCACCCCTTTCGACCCCCTACTTAAACACCTATGTGTTCTCTGAGTAGTTCCCATTGGTCAATGGAAAGACAGACTACAACTTTCATGTATGACTTTTGCCATCTTGTTGCAAGACTTGCGTTGATTCTGTTCTCCCTAGCTTCCTTGGTAATAATGTTCGCTTACTCGACCTTGTCTTATGACTTACTAGGCTCTCTTAAATGAATATGAGTCATAGAGTAGTCCAACTCTCTAGCGACTCTGATTATACCTCTGTATAATCAAGTCCCCCTTTGAGACTCAATAGTACTTGCACTTGAAATTCTCTCTCGATGGTACATAATCCCCATATACTGATGACTAAGGCTTTCATCCGACGTAAAATTTGATGCATGCATGGTAGACCCACCTCTGCGGTACCATGACATTTACTTCTTGAATCCATAGCCCTTATTGTCGTCGTGTTGTTCACCGAAGTAGAGCTCCCAGTAGCTCCTGATCATACATCCGCATGATCAAGTCCCTCACCGGATTTCTCTCGCGTGTGTTGTATTGCCTCAACCTGTTCCACCATAATCTGCTACACCATATCGCCTCTTGGTGACATCTCCATTGTATTTAAATTCTTACGGGATGAACTCAGACTACGATTTATCCATGTGTGTCCTCTAGAGCACATTGTAGGGCTTTTGCCACCTCCAATTGTGTTTGCTTCTTTAACGATTGACTTTCGTCCACCTATTCTAGGGTTACACATAGATGAAGCATCGCTCTAGGATAGTCTGTCGTCTAGTAGCTCTCGAAATCCATAAACTTTACTGAAATTAGTATACCATTGTTTGGATCCTAGGCTTCTATCCCCACCAGCATAGTCTCCGCTCACTTCATGACAACTCAAATGGCATCACCATGACATATTCTTCAAGAGTACCCACCTCTGTATTCTCTTGCCCTGTGCTAAGGCCTTATGATCCCAACTTCGCCTCTGTAAGTTGAGTCACATTAGTTCCTCTATCAAATGCTTCTCTGAGATAATTTGCATGTGCCTCAAAGCTCCCTTCATCTTTGGCACCACGTAAAATGAGTATACTCCATCAGAATGAAGAATCTATAAAATGATATGATCTCACTCTTGCCTCTGCAATAGTTCATCTCCTTGACTTTTGTCCAATGAAAGCATTGTACCTTCATTCCTTGTTTCATCTTTTATGTTGACTCCCTTCATGCGGCTTGGGCACTTAACCAAGTCCACCCAAGTTGCTCCGCTCATCAATCTGCATTAAGTTGATGGTGGCTCACACTCACCATTCCATGGGTGAGCCCTCCAATTTCTACATCGACTCAAAGTGTGCCTTCGATTGATGTTGCCATGAGTCACTCCCTCACTTGATCTCGCAATGCATCCACCAATGCATTACCTTATGCGAGATCATACGATGACTCATTTCTGCTCGCTCGATCTGTTGAGCTTTATGGAGTTGTTGTCTTGAGGTACTCCTCATCAATATATGCGATCCGCTGCACATAATTTACTCTCTGGAGAACCAAGACTTATCTCTCATGGATATCTGTCATGTTGGAGCAACTTTCATCTTGGTATTCTTTCCTTTGAAAGTTTCAGAGACCACCATCCCCTTCGACTACTTCGCCTTATTAAACAAATTATGCATTATTCTATCCCCGCAATGCACCCTTCAAAGCCTAGTAACATGCTGAACTTGTTACAAACTTCAATCTCCTATAGACAGATCCTTCCCATGCCAAAGAGAATGTTTCATGCTCCATGGCGCTGAGTTTCCGTCACCTTGGGATGACCATGAACACTCCATCGCCCATATACAAGCCCTTGCATGAGTATCAAAATTTTTGAATTAGCAATTTCTCTCACTTTTGTGAGCTTTACATAACTCTTTCGATCGTTGTGTAACACATGCCACTTTGCATGGTCTCATCTTTTACCAAGCGCCCTGCTTCTTATGAGCATCGTCTAATTTGATTGCAAATGTCGAGCTATAGCTCGAACTCAGCCATCCCAACATTTGTGTGGTATACATTATTCTTAGCTTTCTTGTCCACGTGGTGCCTCTCGCGCAAAGGGTTGACCATTCATCTAAATGTCAATCTTGGATGCTCGCTCCTTTGAGCGAATCTTTTCCCTATATCTCAATGTCCATTTTTTTTTCCAAATGGTTGCGCAAGCTGACTGCCCTCTACGCAGCCCAACTAGATCATCATGTTTGCATAACAAGTGTTTCTACTAGTGCTTATCCCCCTCTGATACCAACTGTCATGAACTTAGTTGGTTTTGCCTAAGCCGTGCGGCACCATTACATGTCCGTCCGTAAATATCTGCCTCCCTGAAACCTCTTATGATCCCTTAGGACCTATAAAAGAGAAAACATGTTAGAGAAAACATTTTACATAGGATACACAAGCAATCATGTCAAAAAATACTTCATAGCCAATGCAAATTACAAACATGGACTTCAAAAACCCTGAACGATCGCACACAAATGATCATGGTTCATTACAGATCAAAATATCTATAAGTGTTCACATGACATAACTCTTATTTATAAGTCAAATATAACCACGAAAGCTAACCAAACTAGGGCTGCTAAGCCAAATGCTAGCCCGCTACTTGTTGTACAAAGTATGAACAAAACCCAAAAGACACAGACATACATGAGCATTACATCGAGCAACCTATTTATATTTTTGTTTGTGACAGCCAGGTCTATCAGCACCTGATAGGCTAGCCCGAGAAAATTACCTATCGATTGAGGAGTTGTTCGGGACTAGGTGACCTCCACTCGAGCTCAGGATCTAAGAGTCACATCCAACTCCCATGAGTGATCCCAAGCTAGACACCTTGTCATTCAATTTCCTTAGACTCACTTTGGGCCCAGCTACGCCAGGTCAATCGGTGACTGGGCGAAGTCCGAAAAGAGTTCCACAGACTAAAAGAAGAACGTAGGTAAGGCTCTCTTGGGGGATCACCCTTTATCCAAGAGATTCATGATAAGTCGATCCCCCCGAATTTTCTTCTGCCTATGTTAGAGGCTGGAGATACTATTTATTTATGAATTTATATCCATGATCAAGAGATGGACATATAATTTCATAATTTTTTAATAAATTCTATTATTATAGAGATAAGAAATATTTTATTTTATTAGACGATCCAAAAGTTAGTATAGTAAGAAAGGAACTAATCTAATAATCATGATTCAAGCACCAAATTAATAGAACAATAAATAAAAAGAGAAAATTATTTTTGGTGCATATAGGAGAAAAGGATGATGCTCCATGCTAAAACCTTAAAAAAGAATCAAGATTTATTTTATAAAAAAATATTAATATTAAGATGAAAAATAAGAAGCAAAATAACATGTTCTTGTCATATGGACCATTAGATTGTATTGCGGATAGAACGACGAATAGGAGAATAGGATTCTGTCTTTGGATTCGCACCTTATCCGCTTCGCGGCCGCCGGCTTCTCATGGCCATAGCTTTTTAATTCCTTCGAAAGCCTTCGTTGTGTTCGACCCACACATCTCTCCTCGCGCATCAGCAAGACAGAGCGAGGAGAAATGGCGTCCGCTGCTCTGAGAAGTTGCGCCGTTCTCTTCCCGAGCCTCCTCTCCTCCTCCAAGTCGCAGTTCAACGGCTCCGTCTCCCTCCCCTGCGCCAGTGGCGCGTCCCGCTTCTCCATGTCCGCCGAGTGGATGCCCGGCCAGCCTCGCCCCCCTTACCTCGACGGCTCCGCCCCTGGGTAAACCACCGCGACGATCCTTACCCTGAGATCTCTCTCACACAACACTCACATGTGTGTTCTCCACCTACCTGTTCAGCGACTTCGGCTTCGATCCGCTTCGCCTCGGGGAAGTCCCGGAGAACCTGGAGAGGTACAAGGAGTCGGAGCTCATCCACTGCCGGTGGGCAATGCTTGCTGTGGTAAGCTCTCTTCTCCCCTCACTCGATCCCTATTCTGCACATTCGATGAAAGGATCTGATTGCACTGTGGCTCTGCAGCCGGGGATCTTGGTGCCGGAAGCCCTGGGCCTGGGTAACTGGGTGAAGGCGCAGGAGTGGGCGGCGGTGCCCGGCGGGCAGGCCACCTACCTCGGCAACCCGGTCCCGTGGGGCACGCTCCCGACCATCCTTGTCATCGAGTTCATCGCCATCGCCTTCGTCGAGCACCAACGCAGCATGGAGAAGGACCCCGAGAAGAAGAAGTACCCCGGAGGAGCCTTCGACCCCCTGGGCTTCTCCAAGGACCCCGCCAAGTTACAGGAGTACAAGATCAAGGAGATAAAAAATGGTTTCGCCTCTGCGACTCTCTTCCCTTCCGATCTGCCTGCTTGCTCCATATCTAACAGTGTCGGTTCCATCATCTCCTTGCTTTGTTCTCAGGTCGTCTTGCTTTGTTGGCCTTCGTCGGGTTCTGCGTGCAGCAGTCGGCGTACCCGGGAACGGGACCCTTAGAGAACCTGGCCACTCACTTGGCGGATCCATGGCACAACAACATCGGCGACATCGTCATCCCCAGATCGGTGTTGCCATGATTCGTTCGTCTTCCTACTCTGTAATATTCCATGTACTGATGCATGCTTGTGCTCCCTTCCATCCGTGTAATTGCTGATACATTACCATCACACATTCAATATCTTGTTGTACTCCAAAGCAAGTTAGCAATGAATCCTTGATCGAACGAAGGACAGGTATTCTTCATTGAAATGTGGAGATGGTGTGACCATGTCAACTTCTAGAGAGAGATCCTAACACTTGGAATAAATATAAGAATATTTTATCTTAAAAAACCTTATTATTGGACTCTTGCCGAATGGTGCTCATCTACTTGGATTTTACTTAAGAGTTCTGTTTTTTCATCGTCAGCTAATTATATATTTCACCTATTTAGATTTAAAACATTTTATATAAAAATTTATAAATTATAAAAATAAAAATATCTAGATAAAATTATAAAATCAATAGGTAAAAGATAATTTCAAAGTTGTTGTCTATAGTGAAAGAAGATTGACACATATGTTAATACTCGGCAACTACATTCTAGCTCCGTTATCATTTGTTATCATTTTCTATTTATCGTAATTAGAATATTTAAATTATTTATATATATTTATTTTTATATTATTATCGATAAAATTGATGGTATTATAGTAAATAGAGTTAGATATTTATTCTTATAATTATAAAATTTTTGATGTAAATTTTTTGAGGAATCTAACTACAAAGTGTAACATTTAATCCCTCGCGTTGTAGCCTTTGTCGTTGTCGTCCCTTATTGAACAACATGTTAAGAATTGATTCATGGTAGTTATATAGGTAGTTAACATGTTTAGGAGTAGTGACTCATGTTTAGGAGTTATGGAGGTAGTTTAGGAGTTAGTGGATGTAGTTATTAATCATGGGTGAGATAGTGAGATGAAGGAAGTGGTGTGAGATAGTTACTATTATGTCATATAAATACGACCTTAGTTCATGAAGCAAGGGAGTGCAGAGAGTGTGTGCATTTCAAGATTTTCTTGTAAGTGTTTTATTACCTCTTATTTAATACTACGTTATTTTCTTGATTGAAAGTATTTTCGTTATTCTCATCAGAGTATTCTATTTTTTTATCATTTCCTTGCTCCTCCTTCCCCAATATTTATGGTATAAGAGCCAGGTTTTAATCTGAACTGGGCATTATGGTTTTTAACGATAATTTTATGTCTCAACCCCTTATTCTCATCTTCTCAAGCAAATCCTATGAATTTTGGAGTATCAAGATGAAGACTTTATTCAAGTTTCAGGATCTTTGGGACTTGATTGAGAATGATTATGCAGATCCAGATGACGAAACCAGGCTGAGGAAGAATAGAAAGAATGACTCAAAGACATTGTTCTTCATTCAACAAGTTGTACATGAGATAATATTATAAAGAATTACAGCAGCGACAACCTCAAGACATGCTTAGTTGATACTTCGAAATAAATTTTAAGACTCACCGAGGGTGATTACGGTAAAACTTCAAACCCTTCATCATGAGTTTGAAATTTTATTTATGAAAATTAATGAATCGGTGCAAGAGTTTCTTTCTCGAGTGACTGAAATTGTTAGTCAAATGAAATCCTATGGTGAATATCTTTATGATCAAATAATTATTGTAAAAGTTTTGAGAAGTTTAACTCTAAAATTTGATCATATTGTTGTAGCAATTGAAGAGTCAAATGACTTATCTACTTATTCATTTAATGAACTAATGAGTTCCTTGCAAGCACATGAAGCAAGATTGAACATGTCACTTTTCATTGAACATGTCACTTGAAAAAAGTGAGGAAAAAGTATCTCAGGTAAAAGGGGAGTCTTCTACTTCAAAAGAAGATAAAAAATCAACAAGAAGAAGATGTGGCAGAGGAGGATTTCGTGGTAGAGGAACTGAAAGAGGAAGATGACACTTTGATGGGCATGATGAAAGACAATCAAACTATGATCTGAAAAACTATAAGAGTGGAATTCAGTGTCATTATTATAAAAAGTTTGGTTATATGAAGGCAGATTGCTGGAAAAGAGAAAAGCAAACAAAATATGTGGAGGAAAATGTAGATAATAGTAAGTTGTTTATGACTCATTCATAAGTTAATGATATCTCAAATGATATTTGGTTCTTGGATAGTGGATGTTCTAATCATATGTTAGGCATAAGATCAATATTTAGAGATATTGATGAAACTCACAAGTTAAAATTTAAACTTAGAGATAGCAAGCAAATCCAAGTGGAAGGAAAATGAATAATTGAGATGAAGACAATTCAAGGGAAGGTAAAATACCTTGATAATGTTTTATATGTTCCTAACTTATCACATAATTTGTTGAGTGTTGGACAATTGATAGATGTTGGATATTCAGTTATATTTGATGATGGTTCATGCGCTATTAAAGATAATAAATCTGATTTGATTATAGCAAATGTTTGCATGATATAAAATAAGATGTTTCCGATTTATGTTTAAAATATTGAGAAACATGCTTTTGTTATAAATAAAAAAATGAGTCAAAATTATGACATTTGAGATATGGATACCTTAACATTAAGGGTTTAAAGTTGTTAAATAAAAAAGAAATGGTTTATGGATTGCCTAAAATTAATACACTTGATGTATGTGAAGGATGTATTTATGACAAACAAAGTAAGAAATTATTTCCTGTTGGAAAATCATTGAGAACATCTTATTGTCTTGAATTAATTCATGCTCACTTACGTGGACTTATGAATACAAAATCATTTGGGAGAAGCCAATATTTTCTGTTATTTACTGATGATGATAACCACATGAGTTAGATATATTTTCTGGAATTGAGATCTAAAACATTCGATAACTTCCAAAAATTCAAGGCACTTGTAGAATACAAAGTGGTAGACGTATAAAGACACTTCAGACAGATAAATGTGGTGAATATATGTCTAATGAGTTTAATTCCTTTTATGAAGAAAATAATATTTGCAGGGAATTGACAACACTATATACACCAGAGCAAAATGGTGTAGCTGAACGTAAGAATCGAACTATTGTCGAAATGACAAGAAGTTTGCTTAAAGGAAAGCATCTTCCAAATCAGTTTTGGGCAGAAGCAGTTGCAATAGTAGTTTATTTATTGAATATTTCACCGACAAAGACTGTTATGAATCGAACTCCTTTTGAAGCTTGGTATGATATAAAGCCAAGTGTAAGCCATCTAAGAATTTTTTATTATATTGCTTATGCTTTGGTAAATTCATAAAATCATCATAAGCTTGATGAAAAATAAAAAAAATATCTTAATTGAATATTCATTACAATCCAAAGTATATCGATTATATAATCCTATAAGTGGCAAGGTTGTTATTAATCGAAATATTATGTTTGATGAAAGCGTAAGTTGGAATTGGGAGATCAATGAAGGTGAAACATAAATTCGTATTCCAACAGAACTAGTCACCCTACCGAATCAAGTAGTAGATCCTGCTCCAACAAGTTCAACGTCAACCTCACCCAATAGTAGTTCAAATTCAACAAATGATTCCTCAGATGAAACCCCTCCAGGAAGGTTTAGATCACTAATAGAGATTTATGATTCAACATTTGCTTTATTTATTTCAGATCCTATAAGTTTCGAGGAATTAGTGGAAAAAGAGGAATGATGAAAAACAATGAAGGAGGAAATCAAGTCAATTGTGAAGAATATAACATGGGAGCTAATGAATCTACCGAAAGTTATTAGATTAAAATAGGTGTATAAAACAAAATATAATGCAGATGAAAGTATCCAAAAGCATAAGGTTCAACTTGTAGCAAAAGGATATTCGCAGCAAAAAGGTATTGACTTTAATTATACTTTTTCTCTAGTTGCTAGATTCAAAACCATGAGAACATTTTTGGCTTTAGCTGCTTATTTGAGTTGGCATGTTTATCAATTTGATGTGAAATGTGCGTTTTCAAATGGAGATTTATAAGAAGAAGTTTTTATTACTCAACCTGAAGGTTTTTTAGTTAAATGACATGAAGAAAATGTATATAAGCTAAAGAAAGCACTTTATGGCTTAAACAAGCTCCGTATAGTAAAATTGATTATTATTTTTATCAAAATAGATTTAAAAGGAGTGATGATGAACCTACCATTTATCTAAAGAATGAAGGTAAACATAATGTTCTAATGGTTTGCCTTTATGTTGATGATATTATATATGGATTCATCTGACTCTGTTATGACAGAATTTAAAAAATGCATGATGAATAAGTTTGAAATGTAAGATCTAGGTTTAGTGCACTATTTTCTTAGCTTGGAGGTGAAGCAAGGATCATATGAAAATTTTATTTTACAAAGAAAGTATGCAATAGATCTGCTCAAAAAATCTAACATGATTAAATACAAAGTTATAGCTACACCCATAAATGTAAATGAGAAATTAAAACTTAAAGATGGTACAAGTTTGAGAAATGCAAGATATTACAGAAATTTAGTTAGAGGTTTGATCTATCTAACTCTTACTCGATCAGAGATTACCTTCTTTATTGGTGTAGTATCCAGGTTCATGCAAAGCCCAAGTAAACATCATCTCGGAGTTGTTAAAAGAATTCTACGTTATATTGCTGAAACTATAAATTATGAAATCTGATATTCTCATAATTTTAAATATAAATTATTTGGTCTTAATGATAGTGATTGGGCAGGAGATTTGGATGATAGAAAGAGTACTTCAAGCAATATTTTTAGTCTTAGATCAGGAGCTATATCTTGGAGTTCAAAAGAAGCAAGCAACAATTGCGTTGTTGAAATCAGAAGCAGAGTATGTAGCTGCAACATCAGCAGCATGTCAAGCTATATGGCTTAGAAGATTTCTTGAAGATCTTTATCAAGAACAAATAGAAGCAACTGAAATATTTTGTGACAACAAATCTACAATTGCACTGACAAAAAATCTCACATTTCATGGAAGGACGAAGCATATAGAGATACGCTATCATTTCATCCGAGATCCTTTTGCAAATGGAGCTATAACAATGAAGTACTGTGGTACAAATGAACAAGTTGTATATATTCTCACCAAGTCAATTCAAGTTCAGAATCATGTTATTTTATGTCTCAAATTGATATATGTAACTATGAATCAAGGAAGAGTGTTGAGAATTGATTTATGGTAATTATGTAGGTAGTTAACATATAGTTATTAATCATAGATGAGATAATGAGATAATGTAATAAAAAAACGATGTAAGTTAGTTATTATTATGTCATATAAATAAGATCTTAGTCCAGATAGTGTGTAGAGAGTATATACATTTAGATATTATCTTATAATTATTTTATTACCTCTTATTTAATACTATATAATTTACATAATTGAAAGTATTTTAGTGTACTATATATATATTTTTTTATCATTTACTGACTCTCGTTCTCCAACACAACATTTCTCACGCCTCCTCCCTTCCCCCTTCCCCTTTCTCCTCCTCCTCCTCCTCCTCCCCCGTCCGTCGCCTCTGTGCAGCGCCCCACACGGATGAAAGACTTATCACCGTCTACTGCCGCTCGTGCAGCGCGAGTGGAATGGAGGCGACAAAAGGCAACAAAGAGGCAGGACCAGTGGCCTTTCGCTTCTCTACTGTTTCACCGCCGGTACTGTTTCATACAAGTCCACCTGTGAATTGTTTTTTTAGTAAACTGCTCAAAATACAGTCTCGTCACTTAAAGTGTGTCGGTGGCCATTTTATAAACATTCTGTGTTGCCATCAATGATGATGAAAGCGAACTCAGTCTGGATACTTTGAATCTGTGCCTTCCGCTTTTTCCTAAACAAAGGGAGTAAAAGACCGGACGGAGTCTTCAAAAGGATCAGCCACCTCACTGCATTTTGTGCACTTCAAGCGTTCGACGAAATGGCAAACTAGCAGGGCGCACAGTAAGTACGCTCGTGCGTTCCGTCTGGGACTCGTCAGCACACCAATCGCAAGGGAGGGCAAGTTGTGTGCGGGTTGGGAAAACAAAGGCTCCTCCGCTGCTCCCTCCAAATGGACCGGGAGTACGGTAAGGGCATGCGGGACCCACGAGAAGACCGACGCGCGCGAGGCAAAGACGTGCCATACGTTCCCTGAACGTGGGGCCCTATGAAACGTTCCCTGAACGTGGCGCACCGAATCCCGAGGCGAGTTTCGCGGTCTCATTACCGCCTACCCGCGATAGCCGGTCAGCCCTGTGCCCTCGTCCCGACCAATTCGCCGCCGCCGCCGCCGCCGCCGCTCGACCCCTTCCTCCTCTCCGCCCGTGGACTTCTCTCCCGGCTTAATCTGATCCTGTCGTCTTTTTCCCCCCTATAACGCTAAACCCAACTCAACTCAGCCAAGGAGCAGCCACCCTCACCTTCTCTCTCTTCCATATACACTCCACAAGAGGAGGCAAGGAACCTCGATGGGGAACCTCACTCCCGCCCGCCGCAAGGAGCCTCGCTACCCATCGCCGGATGGCTCTTCCCCTCCCCGGTTCAGCCCTCGCCCAAATCTTCCAGCCGCCGCGGCTTCCGGCCCCGTCCCACGCCCGGTCGTCTCCGACGTCGGCCGCGTCCTCGGCCGGCCCATAGAGAACGTCCGCGCCACCTACAGCTTCGGCCGCGAGCTCGGCCGCGGCCAGTTCGGGATCACCTACCTCGTGACCCACCGCGAGACCCGGGAGCAGTTTGCCTGCAAGTCCATCGCCACCCGGAAGCTCGTCCACCCGGAAGACCTCGAGGACGTCCGCCGCGAGATCCAGATTATGCACCACCTCACCGGGCACCGCAACATCGTGGAGCTCAAGGGAGCCTACGAGGACCGCCACTCGGTCAACCTGGTGATGGAGCTCTGCGAGGGAGGGGAGCTCTTCGACAGGATCATCGCCAAGGGCCACTACTCCGAGCGGGCGGCCGCGGGTCTCTGCCGGGAGATCGTCAACGTCGTCCACGTCTGCCACTCCATGGGCGTGATGCACCGGGATCTCAAGCCCGAGAACTTCTTGTTCTTGAACAAGAAGGAGGATTCGCCGCTCAAGGCCACGGATTTCGGGCTCTCCGTCTTCTTCAAGCCCGGTAACACATGCCCTTTCGCCTATCCTTTAACTCGTTGGCTCACTGGTAGAAAGTACCCAGTCTTGTCTTACCTTAGTCGCAACAATTAGTCAAATTACCAACCAAAAGCAAAACGTATTGCGAATCAACTGGAAATGCTGCATCAACATCTAGTCTTCTCAACGTTGTTGATTTTTTAATCTTGTTGTGTTTGACCGATCAATATAAAGACTTGTTCTACGATTGGGCAAGAGGAGACAAGGTATAATGCGCTGGTAATGTAGTGCTCTGATACTAAGTTGCGGAATGATAGATTTTGGGACAAGCTATCTTCTTTGAAATATCTATATTGCAACAAAGCTATTTTGTGTGCTCTTCCTTGTGCTGGGGCATGGAATTGGCAACTGCAGTTCTTTGCACTCGGTCACTGCTTTCCAACCACATTTGGACTCCAATTGATTGGAGAGCACAGCAGAATGTGTATTTTAAATGAAAAGAAAAAAAAAGATTCACAGCGTAGCCTTGGCCTCTGTATGGTTTGATTTCTAGGCTTTGTGGTACCTTAAGTTTAAATGACGTTGCCAAGGATCAAACCAGATTCAATTGGATGGCCCTTTGTATTTCCATTCTGTAAGTTAAATTAGGCCCAAGAAATATTTGTTCATCCTTGTGAGGAAAATACTTGAGAGGGTTTATGATTCAGAGTGATGAAAATGTGATTGAATATCTTAAAATTAGAGAAATGTGAGTGGTTTCGACGGAAGTTGGTCTGGTAATATCTATGATGGTCCATGTATGCTTAAATTCACAGACTATTAATAAAGGAAATTCTGTCATATGAAAAACCCGTCTCTTATGACTTAAGAAAATAACCGTCCACTTTTAAATGTGTAATTTGGTATACCGAGTGTATGTTTACAATTCTAGGCAGTAATCATCTTGTTGTCTGAAGAATGCATATTCTTTTTTGATATGTGTTCTTCAAATTCCTTAATCTTAAGATTATACATTTTTAGGGAACAATAGGAAATACAATCTAATGAATCAAAAAGCTTTCAAGAAGACATGCAACTGTGCAACTAAATTAGTTGTCGTCCATGTAATCAGCTTGTCTTAGTTGATGGGTTAGAATTCTCTCTGTGTCGCAATCCTAGCCATAATTTGGAGAAGTATGCCAGTAGAAGAATTTATTGTTTTATATCCAATGTTGTTATGTTGGTGTTCGGTAAGTTTTCAAATAAAAGTTCACGGGGAACCAAAAAAGAATTGTTATGTGAAAAGGAAATTTTTTTGGATGCTTTTTTTGTTCTTAAATGTTCTTGTGTAATTGTTTTTGCCTTCTAATTAAAAAGATTATATTAGAATTAAAAATTATACCGGGGTTGTGTAGGAGAAATATTCAAAGATCTCGTCGGAAGTGCATTTTATATTGCCCCTGAAGTATTGCGACAACATTATGGAGCAGAGGCTGATATCTGGAGTGCTGGAGTGATCCTGTACATCCTTCTTTGTGGTGTCTCTCCTTTTTTCGCAGGTTCTTGTTTATCAAGATAAATGAGCTTGGTAATTTACATTGTTGCTTTAGTAAACTAACTTGAATATACATTTTCACATACGCAGAGACTGAGGAGGGTATATTTGATGCTATATTGCATGGTCATATTGATTTCACATCTGATCCCTGGCCTTCTATATCTGCCAGTGCTAAAGAACTTGTCAAAATGATGCTAAGACGAGATCCAAAGGAGCGGCTTACCGCAGCTGAAATTCTTAGTAAGATTTAACCTTCATCCTGTTAACAGGTTTAACTTTAAAGCTAACATCTATTGGCTCATAGTATGTACTCCATACATATGGACCAAATCTGTGCATTAAGATAAAAATCGCATATAAGTAGTGCCCAGGTATAAGGTTGTGACTGTTAAGGTTGATACATAAATAAGGCCAAAGTCGTGTTCTGTGAAAATTTGTTGTTTTTTTCTTGCATAAATTTCATCTCAGTTTGTTTTAAGATCATTTCCTTGTTAAAAGAATTGTCATGAAAATTCCTTTATTAGCTCCAAATAGGTAAGGATGGACATGGATCCGGTATGTCTTATTGACTACAAATGCCTTCTTTCACTATATGCCAAGTTCTATATGATGTGTTCTGTGAAAATTTCATTTCAGTTTGTTCTGTGAAAATCAATCTGATAACTTGATGATAGCCTATGTGATTAGAAGTGTCACTGAATGGTACTTAACATAATAGCTGAAACGTTTCTTAGTATACTCTAACCAAATTAATTGATAAGTATCTGCTTCATAATCCCCTTATGAGCATATTAGCTCACTCATTAACCACTTTACCAAGTTTTAACAGTTGAAAGTGTCTGCAGACCATCCATGGATGAGAGAAGATGGCGCCTCTGATAAGCCACTTGACCTTACTGTTATGAATAGAATGAAGCAGTTCAGGGCCATGAACAAGCTTAAGAAAGTTGCACTGAAGGTGCGATTCTTTTCATTTTTCTTATCAGCTTATATGGCTAATTATCTTTCATGGTAATAACTAATAACAATACATTTTAACTCAGGTTGTAGCTGAAAGCTTGTCAGAGGAAGAAATCATGGGTTTAAAGGAGATGTTCAAATCGATGGACATTGACAATAGCGGGACAATAACTTTTGAAGAATTAAAAGCAGGCCTTCCCAAGTTGGGTAATTTGGGAATCAATATCCCTGAATCTGAAATTAGGCAGCTGATGGAGGCAGTATGTTTCTTTGTCCCTCCCCATGAAATTTATTTTACATTTCTTTTGATTCTGTGGTTTTTTCTTGTCCAGTTATCATATTGGATTGTCTGGTCTACCTGGTCGTGACATTGGAATGTGTGCAAGCCAAGCATTATTTAATGACACCATGTTGCTTGCATATGGCCACGTAGATGCTTCTTAGAACTATATAATCCACACATTGAGAAAAATAATCAAGCAACTAAGTGACTTGATTGCATTTACGACTGATGCCTGATGTAACCTGACAAACAAATTGTATAGGTATAGGCACAAATCTTGATCCATGGTGCACAACCTGACATGGATATCATAATGTTGGGCAACATGTATTTCAAATTCTCTTTCTTTTGTGAAGGTTGTCCTTTTTTGTTGCAACATTCTTCAGCAATTCTTGTTTATCAGTAGTGTTTCAATTCCAAAAAGAACAAGAACTGAGAAATTCTTTAGTCAAGTTTTCAATTTGCTAATGATCATGTGATCTTTACCAGGCTTTATCAGCATTAATCTCCTCTATTTGTCAGGTTCATCATGTCCTTTTGACTGCTTTTATCCGAGGCATATCCTATATCAACCATGCTACATGGCATATATCTGAAAATCCCCTTGTACGCCTGGGAGAAATATAAACTAAGATCCATGTCAGTTAGATGCATGTGTGTGTGCATGTGAGAGCGCATTTTTTTATCAACTATCAACACATTTTCTGAAAACCTGCTGCTGCTTCATGATTATCTGCACTGTGTTTTAGCATGGATTTTGGTGGTGCTTAATTTAACCTAATTTCCATGACAGGCTGATGTTGATGGAAATGGGAGCATTGATTATATTGAATTCATAACAGCTACAATGCACATGAATAGAATGGAAAGGGAAGATCATCTGTACAAAGCGTTTGAGTATTTTGATAAAGACAAAAGCGGGTAATATATCCTTACGCAATTTGGAACTAGTAAAATATTGAATGCAAATGAGTAAATATTCTATTTCGCCGTCCCTTTGAATAGGTACATCACAGTAGAGGAATCGGAGCAAGCTCTCAAGAAGTATAATATGGGTGATGAGAAAACAATAAAAGAGATACTTGCAGAAGTTGACATTGACAAGGTAAGTATTTGAGACATGCTAGTTTCTTTCACACGATGGTTAAGAAAAAATGAAAAAATTAAAAGCTCAGTGTGTGTGTGTGTGTGTGTGTGTGTATATATATATATATATATATATATATATATATATTGATCCAGTTTAAGTGAAGGGTTTGGTAACTTTCAAATAGGGCAGTTTGTGATGCTTATTTACTATCAGTAAACACTTAAACTGAGTTAGCAAAATTCATGATGTTTTGGAATAGCTCACAGATTGGGGGTGCAAAAGGAGGTAGTTTTTAGAATTTTGTCAGCTTAGCCATTGTTCTTCCTTCATAGCATGTATATGATCTGCAACTCCAAAATCATTTTACTGGGATCTTCCTTGAACACTAGGTTGCCTGTAGAAGTAGATACCTCATATCAGAATAAAAACGAAAGGAGACGAGGAAAAAGAAAACCTGTTAGACTTACTCTAGTGTTACCAATATGGATTTGCAGATACAAGATGTATCAGTTGCCTCTTGTTCCAGTAATAATTGTGTTACTCATCATGTATTTCAATCGCCACAGGATGGAAGAATTAATTATGATGAGTTTGTAACTATGATGAGAAAAGACAACAGAGGCCATCCAAACCAGGTGTCATAAGATGTGGTGATTTTGTCGCGATATTAGAAGAAAGGGCACCTGAAGTTTCATTCTTCTGCAGAAGCAATCTGGAATTTGGTTACGATTTCCGATTTGGAGATTTTAGCAATCTGTAAACCCACTCCACATATTCTTGCTGATTTCGTGCATTTTGTATAACTATTCGTGATGTCTTGTTGAATTCGTCCGCAACAGCAGCTGAGCCTGTTCATCACTGTGCTGTTGGTCTTCATCAGATTATGTAATTATTGTTTAACTTTTCTCTTTATGTTTGGAAAAAGACTAGCTGCCAACTTCCAACAATGATCTGCTTTCATCATGTTTCTTTGCACGAGTTTCCCAAAATTCAACTGCTCGCTGGAATAAAATGCCATGAATTAGAGTATGAATACTGAAAGACAGATGGAAATATATGGATATTGCTATTTGAAAAGAGCAGCAAAATGTGTGATTTGAAAGTAGAATCAGTAGTAGAAGGCTCACTGCATGTAAGAGAATGGTATCTTTTTGTTTATACTGTTACACATCAATGAACACTAAATTATAATGAAGCTTTTATTTACCTGACCTTCACCTGGTTTCTTAAAACTCATATTTGGCTGCTGTGATTGCATTAATAGTTGGAAGATGAAGCATTTTGCCATGTAGGTACAAGCAACTTAAAGCTGAACCATGGACACTTCCATCTCAGAGTTGCCATGAACTTGCTCAATCTTGGTCTTTTGTTTGTTATGGCAATGGAGACATCATTGGGGAAGAGGTCATGGAGGACAAAGGCACTGATGGTGGAAATGAGCAGAGCTGTCACAGTGAAGGTGGAGATGGCTGAGAGTAACTTGGTCAGCACAATTGTCACTTCCATGGCGAAGCCAGTCACTGGGAAAGTATAAGCCCACCATGCAAGGGAGAAACTGATGGATTCAACGACAGCATCAGCCACAGTGGCCTCAGAAACAGAGAGAGCAGAGTCAAAAGCATAAACAGAGGATAGCATAGATCACATCTACGAGCAATGTGATGCACATCGACATTGATCGATCGAGAGGCGTAGAGGAACAAGAAAACGAAGTATGCTATCCGCGATCCGCTGTCCAGGTCCTCGCGAATCCTTGCCCATGCCATGGCAGCAACACAGGGTGCTGCTACGGACAGGAAGAACACCGGGTGGAGCTGGAGCTCCTGCTCGTTCGACGGAAGCCTCTGATAAAAGAGTGGTAAATAGGACTGTGTAATGCGCCAATCCGACAGCGAAGAAGAAGAAGACAGGGCCTTCTTTGAGCCCCAGGGAGAGATGGTTCGAAGGGTTGGCCACCTTCGACAGCCGATGATGACCGCCGGCCATCCACTGCCCGTAGATTTTTAGCTCGAGGAAGAGGATGGGAGCCCAAACCTGATCTGATGTCGTAATTCACGTCTTTATCTTGCTCTAATATTAACGTGTCATCATTACTATTATTTTGCTTTTCTAATTAATTGTCTAATTATTGTGAGAAATGAATGCATTAAAAAGGAAAAATTTTGCACCATATAAGAATTGAATCACAGGAAAGCTTTATTTACTAATATGTTTGTGATTTTATTAGCTTCATTAAAACTATGGAATATGAAAATTAAAGGATGGTTGAATAGATTATGCAGACGAATCGCTCGATATGTATTTAAAAAAAAAATGAGTAAAAACGTGTAAGATTTGAATTAATTTTGTTCTGTGATACTTGAGTATTTACATTGATCGATAATTTTGAAAATTAAGGAAGAATTCAATTGAGAGCGTCCAAATTTATATTCTTATTTATATTTATTTATCTATTTGGGGAGTATACTCCCTGATGGGTGCTTGGACAAGTATCCAGATCAGTATCCGAATCTAATTCGGATTTGCAGCTCACAACTCTGAATCCGACCCGTTCTAAAGAAGTACCACGCTCTTTCCAACCACAACTCCTCCCTGCGCTGCGTGAATGGAGGAACGAAGTGGGACCCATTTGAAATCCGAGTAAGGAAATCGGGTAACGATCGAAGGAGTACTCCAAGTATTTATCTTGTCCGAGTACATCGGACCTTAAAACTTGCTGCGTCCGCCCGCCGCCGAGACTTGCTTCGTGCCCCGACCGCTCCCCGTGTCCTCTTATAACGCACGGGCCGGTTCTAGCTTAGGGCTTCCATCCATCCGCCGGATCCAAACCCCGCCCCCCCCCCCCCCCCCCCCCCCCCCCCCCCCCCCCCCCCCCCCTCGCCACCGCCTTCGCTGCTGCCGGGAGGTCGGATGGAGGGCCACAGATTTTGGCAGTACATGGTGGCGGGATCTGTCGCCGGCATGGCGGAACACATGGCGATGTTTCCGGTGGACACCCTCAAGACCCGGATGCAGACGGTCGCTGCCTCCGCCTCCTCCTCGTCCCAACACCGTCACCCCACCGTCGGCCGCTTGCTCGCCTCCATCGTCCGCTCCGAGGGACCCTCCGGCCTCTACCGCGGCATTGCCGCCATAGGCCTTGGCGCCGGCCCTTCCCACGCCGCCTACTTCGCAGTCTACGAGCTCTGCAAGGACCGGCTCGGCGGAAACCGCCAGGACGGCCGCCACCACCCCCTCATCCACGCCGCCTCCGGCGTGGCCGCCACTGTCGCCAGCGATGCCTTGCTGACTCCCATGGACGTCGTCAAGCAGCGGCTCCAGCTCCGCTGGAGCCCGTACAGCGGGGTGAGGGACTGCGTCGTGCGGATGCTGCGGGACGAAGGGATCAAGGCGTTCTACGCCTCGTATCGGACGACCGTCCTCATGAATGCGCCGTTCACGGCCGTGCACTTCGCGACGTATGAGGCCGTCAAGAAGATTTTCAGTGAGATCGCACCAGAGAACGCGAGCGAGGAGAGGCTCTTGGTTCACTTGACGGCGGGTGGGGCGGCCGGAGCACTGGCAAGCGCTGTGACCACTCCATTAGACGTGGTAAAGACAAGGCTGCAATGCCAGGTATGGTGCCTAGCTTCGTCTCTTTTATGTCAAGCATGATTCCTATTGCCTGCAAAAAATGTTCTTTGACATGATCTTCATCCTTCTTTGAGGGAAAAGTACAGGACAGCAAAATTAGAACACAATCCAGACCTTAGTGTCAGAGGTCAAGCCTAGATACTGAGCGCAAAAATTGTTTTGTAGTTTATCAAGATCATTATTGCATTTACTGGATATATTAGTTTGATGCTGTTCACCCTTTTATTTGAGTCAAGGAAGAATAAACTCTTTGTATGTATTGGTCAACCAATTATATCATCATCTTAGTGGTTAGAAATACAGTCCTGATTGGGAATCCGACTTCTAGGGTTCAACTCATGACATGCTTCATTGATCAGGATCAATATCACAATCTTCATAGGTATCCAAGTAAATATGATAAAAGAACAATTGCAGCAATAAGTGTGTTTCTTCATTGAAATTGAAATATGAGAAGCTGTTGCATGTTGGATTTACAGGAAATCGACATTGAAGGAGTTTGTTTTTAATAGGATCTAGTGGCAGAGGTGCGATCTACTAAATCCAGTCTGTAGATCCTGTAAAGATAATATGAGTTTCATTTATTACTGGCTTTTTTTTTCCTTTAAGTATTACTGAAGGAAGAGGAACTGTACCATATGCATGATCTAGAGAGGTAGTTTACATTTGGGGTCTGCAAATAAAATTTTAATAATTGTATGAACCATTTTTTCAGCAATTATTGCTCTGGGTACCTATAAGATTCGGAGACCTCATTCTAGTGGCTTTTATATTGTATCTGATGTCATTTAGTTGGTGACAAAGATTGAAGTTAAAGAATTTCAAGAGAGGAGGTCCTTGATGCCGTCTGCATTTCATATTAAGCTGCGCCTTGACTTTCAGGAGCTTTTGCTCATTAGGTGGTTAGTAGTGGAGGGCCGGGAATTTAGGCTGAGGCCTGGTGCCCAGTAATTGGGCCAAGGTTGTGGGGAAAGAGACCTGACCTATCTTATATGTTATATTTTGATCTGTTTGCTCTGTAGAAAGGCAACTGATTGTTTTCAAGGGCACTTGAGTTTTCAAGGGGATTAGCTTGTTTTTGTAGAAAAACATGTTACATCATATGTGCTTCATGAGATTGTATCTGATTCATGTGTGCACATTTTAGTTTTGTGATGAGCTAAGGCTCATATTATGATAGTAAAGTGACAAATAACTCAAAGCCGATCTTTTGAGATTTTTGCTCATCTTCTTAGGACATTCCATCATCATATATTACCATTGTTCTGCAGTCTTCTGTTCATGCTTGTTCATAACTTTTTATCTCTGCTATATTACACTTTACCTTTATTTTCTTGTGTTACTCACTTAGTTCTAATTGATACAAAACGGTCATTAAATAGAGAGTAAATTTATAGCTCTTGCATATCTCTTATATGGTTCATTTGGTTGAACCTTTTTAAGTATCCTTTAAATGGCAAAACATTCATCATTTTATAGTTCCTTTATGCTACCAAAGTTCTATATTTCATATTCTCCCTTGAAAGTTCCACTTGTGACCAAACGATGCAGCGCAATGGTAGGCAGCATCTGAAACCATTCCTATTTTGTGTGTGTTGTTGGGTGGGTGGCTGTTGTTTGCTTGAGCACCATGTCAACAAGTACTCAAGTTACTCAAACATAGATTTGTAAGATGAAAAGCCTATTAGCGAACCACATGTAACGTAAATTAGGATTATTACATAGGTCCTCATGTAATTTTTGTTGAGATTCTGCATGTAATAAAGATGAAAAGTTTTGTCGATCTCTGGTACGTCCATGCAGGGGGTGTGCGGGGCAGATACATTCAACAGTAGTTCGATTAGAATGGTCATGGACAAAATAGTCGCTAAAGAAGGACCTCGAGCTCTGCTGCAAGGTCTGAAGCCTAGAGTGCTGTTTCACACCCCAGCTGCCGCAATTTGTTGGTCGACATACGAAGCCATGAAAAGCTTTCTCCAGAGGAATACTCGTCAAAGTTCTTCTTCACCATGATTTTCTTAAGAGTCTCAACTCTTTAGGTTTCTCCTCATCTGAACAGATGTAGCAGTAGCTAATTTAGGTGGCAGATCAAATACTTGTTTTGGTTTTCACAAAGGTGGATCTACCAAATTTTATCCTTTTTATTCTTCACTTAAAACAGTGAGAGAAAAAGTTGGATGTATTTGTCCAGATAATTAGATAATAGTGGTTTAAGAATTCCATCTCTGTAACCTGGATGGTTGCTTAGCAGGTAATCAAGTTTCACTCTCTCTCTCTCTCTCTCTTACATGTTGCAATAGTTACTAAACATCCACCGATTTGTGTTGTTTGGAGAGGCAGAATGATCAAAAAATTTCTCATGTTCCACAAACAGCAACCAAATACCACATGAGTACACCAAAAACAAAATACGTATAGGGGATATATGGTACAAGATGACATCAAGAGGCCTTACTGGCAGCAGGAGAATCGATCCATTCAAATACATGCTATCAATCATATTATATTGCGTGAGCATCCCACCATCAAATGCTTAAAATGCTAGTTTTAATAATGAACAGAACAAAGGGTTTGTACATTTTTATTCACATCTATATATCTTTAGTGTAGCACATATATCTCTATATATTAAGATGCATCACATATATCAGTTTATCTTGTCGGTCACTAACCTTATTTTAAAAAATATAAAAACTTTAAGATGCTAATTTTTTTCACAACAATTTTTAAGATATATATTTTTAAATAGGTATGTTATCTACTTAAGTAATCAACTAATGAATATTCACTTGAAAGATATATATATATATATATATATATATATATATATATATATATATATATAGAAGTTGCAAGGAAATACAAGCTAAACTTAAATTTAGAGAAAATAAATACGAAAATCACTTATAAAGCTCGAGTTTAATATGAATTTATGGAATTCATATGGTATAGCTTTAATTATCCCTTAAGGTTAATTTCTATTAATTGGTTATTACTGTAGAGACGTTAAAATGATATAATGGTAGGAGTCTAATAGGTAGTTTAGGGGTTCTTTTAATTTTTAGATTTTTTAATTCAAATAATCTATTTGGTAGTGTATTTGGAAGGAAGTTAACAAAAAGGGTTACACGCAGAGGATAGATATATTATATTTGGAGGAACGTATATGATATATTAAAGTTATAAGCCGAATGTACTATGTCCAAAATATGCAAGGGTAATTATGTAAATATATCTAATTTTGATGGTCCATCCGTCTTATCAAAGTCGTCGTCTCTTTAGCTTCCCAGCTTGCGTGACAAACATGACAGCACCGATGGGGTTGTCCTAAAACTAAATCTCCACCGTACACGTAGTGGCAAATGCTGAATCATGCTTACGTTTAGCTACACGTGTTAACCAATTGGCGAACTCCACGAAGGGTTGGAGTACTCCAACCGGCCCTTTAAACCACGCGCAAGGAGGGTTTAGGGCATTGCCGCTTCCATATCGCTCTTCGTCGCCGCCGCAAGCAGGGCCACGCCTCGCCGGAGACAGGTGCGGTGAAGAGCAGGTTTCAACATGAGGTGTGTGCTTTTCCTTTCCCGAGTCTGTGTAGTTCGTCGCCGGTTTATGTATCTTTTTTTCTCGTTGTTAGATGGTGGTAGACTTGCGATCTTGCAGCAAAATAGATTCGATTTTTATCCATTGTGGGACATGCAGTTGGTACGTTATTTACTTGATTGAATTGGCTAAACCAGTTCGGTGCCTTATGGCTTGTCCATGATCAATCTGGCATCAACTGTCCTACTGTTCGAAGTCATCAAGAACAAATATAAATGTTCACAATTATGGAATTCTTTCATAGAAGTGCGGTCCCTAACAGTGGAAATCAGTTTTGAAGAGTTCGAATAATGCTTTTCCCTTTGTGTAGATTATTGCCATTAGTTGCTATTTGATTTCTTTAGTTTAAGCATTTAGATTCTCTTAGGCAGAGGTTGCTTCCAGTGAGGATGATTCTGTATTTTGATCTCCACATGGTTGTTTCCTCCCCATCTAATTCTCAAGCACCTTATGTCGGGCTTTGGCCATTTCGCCAGCCCACTTGACTGGGGGTGTTATAATATGTGTAGTTCTTCTCTCGTTTAGCAGCTTAGGTTTTGGATTAGTTGGTTTGATTCTGAGATTAGCAAGAACATGGTTGTGTACCTCAAATATTAGTTGTGTATGTTTTTTATGGTGATATTTGGCCAAGAAATATGATTGATTTCTGTTTTGATTGTTGTGGCTTTTGTGATAATTTATCATTTAATGATTGTCTAAAAAGTTATATGCTACATTTCTCAGTCGATATCCTGAAGTTAAATGGGCACAGAGGCTTGACAAGGTTTACATCACTGTACAATTGCCCGATGCAAAAGATGTGAAGGTTAATCTGGAGCCTGATGGGATTTTCACTTTTTTTGCCACTGCTGGCATCGGCAACAACACTTATGAGCTAAAGATGGATCTTTATGATAAAGTAGATAAAGATGTAAGGTTTTCCTTTTGAGTTATAAATTAATTTATTATGTTTTCTGCTCTCTTTTATATACTTGCATAATGTTGTCGAGCAGGCAAGCAAAATAAACATTGGTGTCAGGTCTATCTTTGTCGTGGTAGAAAAAGCAGAGAAGCAGTGGTGGAAAAAGCTTTTGCGCGGTGATGGAAAGGCTCCACACTATTTAAAAGTAGATTGGGATAAGTGGGTCGATGAAGATGATGATGGTTTGTTCCTTCATATGTTTTTGGCATTTCTTGTAGTTGTCTGGTAACAATGGTAGCCATATGATAGTCATAAGTTGTTTGTCGATTATACTAATTCTAATAGAATAAACATGTACTGACAAAAATGCCATTTATCATATAATAGTCAAAAGTGCATGCTCTTGTGAATCATCTGCAGTCAAAACCGAGCTAATAGTTACTATCGATAGTGTTATTTTCAGATCTTCCTTTTCCATGCTAATGTCATGCTTGGAACCAGTAGTGACTTGTGATCCTCAAGTGTGACTGTGTAAGTCATGCATCCATCTTAAGAGAAAGTGGCTTTTGCAAAGTGCATTATTTTGAAAGCTGGATATATATAATGTTAGGATCAGATTTGTTCGACCACAGATCAAAGTAATGACCATCAGTGTCTTTCTTCATATCTGTGGATTTTGATGCAAATAATAATATTAAACATTTCAGGCACATAATACTGGTATGGTGTATTGAACATGTTATGGTTAATATATTGATAACATTGTACAAAATTATAAAAGGCTATTGGTGACTCCTTTTATGTGTTGCTTTCTCACATATTTGTCTTACATAAACATATTCTTTGAAGCTCTTGCCATATATGAAGCCTGCATGTCGAGTTATTTGGATTATTGAATATATTTTATTGAATTTGCAACATTCTGAAATTGATAATCTCTTAGAAACTTAATTACCTTTCTGTTCATTGCATCACAGATAATTTACAACCACTAATTTACCAGGTAGGAAGCATGAGTCATGGACACACTCAAATGTCTAAACATGCTGGAAGAGTGGCATGCACGACAAATACTTGTTTCAATTGGTTCAACTGATAAAATAGGATCAATATTGTGTTTATACTTGCTACCTGGTGTTAGAAAATAGTCAAATTTTGTCTTCCATGCAGTTTTGCAATTTACATTTTAGTTGTGGGTATTGAGTTTGCTTTCTTTTTTCTCACTTTAACAGGTCCTGGTGATTTGGACTTGGGAGGAATGGATCTCTCGGTAATGACTACAACACCATGAATGTCTTCCTACTAACTCTTGGTTTACTAATTATGATTTGTTATTTATAATTTCTTGCCAGAATTTTAACAATATGGGGGGTGATGGTATGGAGGATGATTTCGAAGATAGTGATAATGAAGGTAAGAATTAGAATCTCCCATTTGAACAAATTAATTTTTATGTTAAAAAAGGAGTGTTTAGTTCAAAGTTGTTGAAATATGGTAGTTTTTGTGTACCATGCTTATGCTTCTATATCCAAATAAAATCCTTGTAGTATATGCTGAGTAACTTTAGAATTATAGCTAACTAAATACATAATTCAAAAGTAGAATACTTGGTTTCCTTGGGGTTGTTTTTTCACAGAGCTGCAAAAAAGATCTGTTGTTTTATGTAGAGTAACATAAAATTCACTGTTGGAAGAATGGCTTCCCATTAAAAAAGAATTCATATGGCCCAAGAAGTGAACAATAATGTTGTCTGGATTTGGATCATAATGTGAATCACAAAGGACCTTAAGCTAGATCAAGTAGAGATGAAATCAATTATCAATTTTTTTTCAATGTTTTTAGGCTTCGTCATTTCAGAACTTAGGAAACACAAACTTGTTAACTAGAATAGTTGTGAATAACAAAACGTCATATGTAATTGAAAAAAATGAGTTTTGTTTTTTTACTATCAGACTAACCTATACAAGTCTTGTTTTAGCTAGATTTTCTATTTATATAATCAATAAGTTATTGTTTTAATAGATTATGATGTTATAAATTTTATTTTCTCTATTTGAAACAATATGTACTATAAGTTAAATGTCATAATCATGATTGTTATTTCTGTGAAGGCTTATCATAAAAAATGAATCATTGTTAAGCATTATTATGATTCTAATAATTTATAGAGAAACAGTCATTAATGCGATAGTGTAATCAAAAGTCTAGTTACTGTTTCTATTGTGCAACTTTATGCCTTTGCCGAGAAGTCCGCACGGCTTGGTCTGATCTTGAGTGCGTAAGATTGTTCACATGATTTCTCGGAGGAGGTCGGTATTGGGTCGGGTTTGGCCGTCACGTTTCGACCCGATCAAGGAGTTTCTTCCTCGTTGGGTTCCTACACACAGGTCAAAGTCGAGGGGGGGATTTCTCGGCTCGACACCTCTGAAGGATGTAATGGTGAAGGAAGTTTTAGTGTTTGAAGCCGCCCTTGGTGTTGGTCAGGAGGGTGACTTCTATACCTACGAACGGAGGTTTATCGTACATGACCTTTTAATGGCTTTCGACTTCTTGCGTGGTCGGCTTATATGTTTCGTGCAAATGTCGATTGACTTGCACGTATCATCGTCGCTTTGAGCTTTCGAGAGCGGCTCTATATTATGCGGCGTTGTCTTGTACGGCTTTTGACGACACAGGTAGATAATTATTCGTTCGAGTCTGAGGTGTTGTGTTGACGCGTAGCATGCCATGTCAACCCAGAGGCTCCTCGTTGGTGCTTTTGTGGCTGTCGATTGTTGCCATGGGGTGATACCACAATATGCCATATCATTCTCTCCGGAAACCCTCGTCGCAGGGCGCCCAGCCCCCCCCCCCCCCCCCCCCCCCCAACAAAAAAAAGGCTTCGTGCTTTTGTGTGGCTCGACTGTTGGCCTCAACTGGTCGGGCTTGGAAGAATTTTTTCGGTCTTCCAATATCAATAAGTTGATTGTTTCGCTCCAGTATCTTCCAAAAGGGAAAAAGATTTCTGAGAGTTGTTTTGTGGATTCACAAGAGAATACTTTGGTTCTCCCAATTAACACATAGAGGTTAGAATGATGCTTATGTGTGCCCCTGCTTTGCAAGGCTTTTGTTAGCTAGGTTACATTTGCTTCCCTATCTTCTGTCTACACAAATAGCATCTCTTTCAGAGTTAGACGGGGATATATAGCTCAGAGACGTCGAACAAAAATGCGTTTATTTGCATCAACCTTTAAAGAAGCTCATTCAAGACTTACTCGAACGATTACTCAATAGAAAATGAGAGCTTTGGCTTCCTTTTCTCAAGATAGAGGCAGGCAAAAGAGGGATTTTTGTCGTTTGTGGATCACTCGGATAAATGCAATAACTTCTGAGAATAAGGTATTGTATAGTTATAGTAGATTAATACACAATGTTGCGCGACATGAGCTCAGTTGCCCGGGTTTCGTCCAAAATTCATGGAAATTGACTTGGTAGGGAATACCTAGGGGCACGAGACAACTTCTCTAAGGAACTCGGTAAAATAGCCCCGTAACTTTGGGAGAAGGGGTGCCTCCTCACAACGGGGGTTGCAGCGACCAAGCCCGGGCGACTGTTTACCAAAAACACATAGAACCAGACTCTCGAGCACCAATACTGGATTTTGTCCCAGAACAATATCTTTCCTTGGACCCCAAGATCAAGCAAGATAGGAGTATTCAGTTTAGTACTTATTTAGGCAAAAGGAAACTTCAATTGAGGAAATCCAACTTGAGATCGACCTGTGTTTGACTCCTCTTATGGCAAATTACCTATCAAACCTTACGCCAGGCTCTTATAATGCACTTATAACCTACTCAAAATGGACTTGCGCTAAGAACAATACTTGTAGAGATTGATTCCGCTTCCTTTCGAACTTACTAAAAGCTCTTATTATTGCAACGTTAGCTGTGACTTATATAGGTGAATCCATGAAGGGTTATCATTGACTAGCTTTCAAAATAAAATAGTCTTTTATTATTATTATTATTAAGTAAGTTTATCCTAATTCGTGCATGGTCGATGATCCCCTATAGGATGCGGTCAGCGAGAATTAATTATTGGGGACAGGCTGACCGATAAAACGGTCGTAGTCACATATACAATTCTCAATCATAAAGGTCCTTGATTTTGTTCTCTCGCTATCAATTGATAGGGTACAAGCTATCCTATCTTGGATCCAAGATAAAAAAGGATAAAAACCTTCTAAACCCCATGCTGTATTTATAGCTTGTACCCTCCCTTCCTGTTAGCCCATAAGGATGTAATGACTAGAAGAGTGACTGATAATAATGATCTGTATAAAAGAGATGCATAACTTAATAACATAGTTGACCTCTGCTCGGACACCTTACTTGCTAACAAACTTCCTAATGCTTATAGGAAGACACTTTTTGACACCCCTAAATACATAAAGTCTCGTTCAAATAAAGATTTTATGTCCAATTTGAATTGATCTAAGTTGATCCTTCCCGTCGCCAGAGGTTTCCGAAATAGTGTAATGTAAAAAGAAGTGCTTCGAATCATTGTTATTTGACTCGGACCTGTTCTAGAAAAGTCGAGGTATTTCAAATTGTTTGTTGACACAGATAAAGTAAGGGAAAACCTCTGAATTGCCTCGTCGTAGGCTTGGCTCCATACTGGTAATGATGCAGCTGTGATACGAGGTGTGGATCATACGGTAAACTGATCATAAGACATAACTCGAGAATCGGACCAGATTGGGAATACATTGGTATTGCTCTGGTTAAGACATACCTTGATTTTGAATTGGTTTAGGTGTGCTCGACAATGGACTAACCGAAACGTAGTAAGCAATGTGGCATGCGCTAGGTTCCTTATGCGGGTGGTAGCTCGAGGCATGACTGAAGCGTCCTTTGTTGGTTAGGTCGCTGTCGTGATGAGATTGATGGTTTATTCATTGGTTGATCGGGCGCTTTTGTTTGGAAGTTGGATCGGTTGGGCAACATAACTCTAAACTTGGGTTGGTCGAGTAACACTACCTTGGCATTGGACTGGCCAAGCAATATTGTTGAGATGTTGGGCCACTGGTCCAAGTCGAACAACATGACTTGGACATTGGACTAGTCGAGTGGTACTGCTCCGGGATCGAGCAGTAGACTAGTCGAGGGTCGTAACTTGGGCATGCAACTAGACAAGTGACACTGTTCGTGCGTTGGCTTGCGTTGCTTGGGTTTGAGACTACTCATGTTTGGTCGAACAACATTGCTCGGGCACATGTTTGGCTGAGAAACACTACTTGGGCACATGTTTGGCTGAGCAATGCTATTCGGGCATGTGTTTTGGCGGGCCTTTTCTCGCTGAGGGGATAAGAGGATTTTTGAATGGGGTGGCCTCTTCCCTAGGAGTAATAATGGCACGATGCACTTCTCTCTATGGAGGTGAAGGGTCATCTTGGACGACGAGGCTTTCTTTATAAACCCCTTCGCTGGTCTCACTCTTCTACTTTGTTCATTTTCTCCATTTCTTCCCTTTGCCCTCATCATCCTCTCCTCGGTTCATAGGAGTTCAGGTCAGTTAGGATGTCGCCTTCCCCTTCTTCCCTTTATTCTTCGTCTGATCGGGTGATGCTCGAGGTTGTGGCTTCGACCTCGGGTAGCCCAGGGGTAGAGGTAATAAGTTCATCCTCGAGAGGAATGTGTCTGATGAATGAAAAGGCCATCCGGGCCCTTGAAACCTTGAAATTGCTATATGATCTCGATTCAATTATGACCGAGCAACTTCTTGGTCACGTCAGGGAGTGCTATATTATCCTGGTCGATTATGAGTTGCATGTTCCTCGACTCGGACAACGTGCCTACGATATGTTTTCGAATGGGTTTTGGTTTGATTCTTGATGCATTGAAGCGGGGCTTCAGTTCCCATTGCATCTAGTGATCGAGGATTGTCTCGCATGGTGGCTAATTTTGCCATCGCAGGTGGCACTTAATTCGTGGCGCTATCTGATGGCTTTCTTTGAAGAGTGTCGAGGAGCTGGGATTACCCCGACCTAAACCCTCTTCTTGTTGTGTTTTTGACGATTATTATCTGTCATCTTGAAGCTGTTTCAGGGTGAGCGAGGTACCCTCAAACAATAAAGGGTGTAACACTTGATTCTTTTTCATTAGTTATGGTCGGGGGTGGGATTTTGGTCTTGAGTGGGCGTGTCAAACCATCAACAACACTTGCCTGGGTTTGTCGTATGAAGAGTCTAACAGGTCGGGCACTTGAAGAAGATTTTGTTTTCTTCTCGCATGATTAGGAAGATGCTCAAGGAGTGGTTGGTGGAGGCGGGCATCAGCCTGACTCCTCAGGGTATGGCTCGAGCCTGTCCTCGCTATTTTTTGTGCTTGCTAAGTGCCTTAATGATGTGTTTGGTTTTCTCTTTTGCTAGGCATGGTAAGCCTTAAGGAGATAAAGAGGATGCCTCACACTTCTTTAGCCTCGCGTCCTCCCCAATCGACCCCCTCGTCGTCGACAGAAATGGCCTCTAGAGCACTATCGAGGGACACAAAGCTCGATCGGTCACGAAAGAAGCAAAAGGTCGAGACTCGCAGGATATCAGAGAGGGTTATGGCTCGGGAAGCAATTGCCTGGAAGGTTGGCGGCTCGGGGGAGGTGTCACGGAGTACCTCTTAAAGTGAAGGTTTTGTTGTCGGAAGCACATGTGCTAGGGGTGTCCCCTCTTTCAAGGCGGATTCTTCGGCGAAGGCATCTCAGTCGGCGTCAATTCGAGATTTATGTCGAACCTGTGCGTGTAGCGAGGATCAGCCATTCCAGGCTTTGTTCATGACTGACCTACCCGAGGGGGTGTCGGGCGCACCTCTCCGGCTTTGTTCAGTTGGTTTCTTTCTTGTGTGGCGTGTCAGTAGGTTCAATCCCGGACGATGTCGGTTATTCGGTGAGGACCTTTCCAGCTCGGTGTTACTTTTCCTCGAGCATGAGTCAGGTCACTGATCTCAGCACTTCGCAAGACTAAGTCTCCAACCTTGATTTGCTGAGGGTGTACTCTCCGATTCGTTTCCTTGAGGAGGTCGAGGTTGGCTTGGAGCCCTTCCTCCGACGCGCCTTCAGTGAAGTTTATGACACGAAGAGTTGGGAAAACCATCTCAGTGGTAACACGACTTCGGTTCCAAACGTTAGACTAAAGGGTGATTCCCTCGTGACAATCTTCGGTGTAGTGCATGATGCTTATAGGATGCTCGAGAGTTCGTCGACCCATGCGTCAAGCTCCCCGACGACCCTCTTATAAGACCTTCAAGTATGGCTCGGTTGGTTACCTCGCCCACGTCATTGGTTTGGGGGTGTGCCATCGAGCTGAACCTTGGCTGAATTTATTTAACTTTGGCATAATATTTTGAACTTTGAATTGTTGAATTGGGTCCTGTTGTCAGTGACGATGGCTTTCGGGGTACTGAACCAGGTGAATGTTCTTCCAAAGGAACCCTTCAATGTGTTTCTCGGTGATGGATGCTAAGGGTTCAGCTTCTATCCATTTGGTGAAATAGTCCACCTCGACTGTAAGGAACCTTTAGTTGTTCCAAAGTAGGGGGAAATAGGTCAAGGAGATCCATTCCCCATTCGTGAAAGACCATGCGTAGTCAATCGAAGTTAATGGAATCGTGGGCTAATGCAGGATTTGAGCATGCATCTGGCATTGCAGACATCGTTGGACACAAGTCATCGCGTCCCGATGTATGCTTGGCCAGTAGTAGCCTTGTATGAGGATTTTGAAGGCTAGAGTTTGGCCACCGATGTGCTCTTTGCAGATGCCCTAGTGGGCCTCGGCCAGAACGGTCTCAGCCTCCGTAGGCTAGGCACTGAAGGAGGGGCTGGCTGAATGGTTGACGGTAGAGCTGGTCGTTGATTTCATAGTACCAGGTCTAAGTTTGCTTGAGTCATCGAGAGGCGGTTAGATTGATTGGTAAGGTTTTCGTCTTTGTAATGAAGGATCTCCATCCAATTTGGGGTGGCTTCAGTCATGGCTATACTCCGAGTTGTACTGGTTCAGCAAGGAAGCTTCTTAACTATTTTGAGGCATCTTCCCGAGCTTCGTGTCGAGGCGAGCTTGGCTATCGCGTTTGCTTGTGCGTTCCTCGCTCGAGGTACCCTTGTTATCGAGAAGTATTGGAAGCGATTGATGAGTCGGTATACCTCGGCCAAGTATCTTGCCATGGTTGCTTCCCAAGCCTCAGTCTCTGTTAACTTGGCTCACAACTAGTTATGAGTCGGTGAAGACTTTGATTTCTTTCACTTGTAATTCCAGGGCTAGACGAAGCCCCATCAATAATGCTTCATACTTGGCTTCGTTGTTGGTAGCTTTGAACTCGAAGCGAAGTGCATGTTTGCACGACTGATCGGTTAGTCCCTTTAAGACGAGATCAACATCTTCTCTCTCGGCGTTGATCCATCGACATATAGGGTCCATCTTTGCTCGGTGTGTAGGCGACTCTTGCCCTCGGAAAGAGCCAGCTCAGAAATAAAGTCGACGATTGCTTGGGCCTTGATGATTGTTCTTGAGTCGTAATGGATGTCGAACTCAAGCTCGATCAACCACTTGAGCATTCGACCCGATACATCAAATTTGGGGAGGATCTGGCGGAGTGGTTGGTTGGTCACTACTTTTATTGTATGAGCCTGAAAGTAGGGGCGTAGCTTCCTCGTCGTCTGCACCAGGGCTAGCGCTAATATCTCGATCGGTGAGTATCGTTCCTCAAGTCCATTCAAAACATGGCTGGAATAATAGATGAGTTGTTCCCCTACGCCTTCTTTTACCCAGACTGAGTTGACCGCGTGCTTTAGGCTGCTAGGTAGAGGCTTAGTGGTTCGCCTGGAGTGGTCGAAGCGAGCTAGGGTAGGTGGGTGAGGTGCTCCTTAACCTTTTTGAAGTCTTCTTCGCACTCCAAAGTCCACTCGAAGCTTTTTGTGCTCTTTGAAGATCTGAAGAACGAAAGGCATTTGTCTCTCGACCGAGACAAGAATCGATCGAGAGCGGCTAGCCTCCCAGCCATACGTTGAATTTCCTTGACCAACTGAGGAGACTGCATCTCAGTTATGGCTCAGATCTTGTCGGGGTTTGCGTCTATTCCCCTCTGGTGGATGATAAAGCCGAGAAACTTGTCGGAACAAACTCCGAAGGCGCACTTGGCAAGGTTGAGATGCATTCCGAACTTCCTGAGTGTTCAGAATGTCTTGGCTAGGTCTGCTAAGTGGGTGCTACCGAGCTTGCTTTTGACGATCTTGTCGTCCACGTATGCCTCCATGTTCGTTCCAATCTGCTTCTAGAACATCTGATTGACCATCCTCTAGTATGTTGCTCCCATATTTTCTAGGTCAAAAGGCATGACTTTATAGTAGTAGAATCCTTGGTCCGTTATCAAGGTAGTATGCTCTCGATCTTCGAGTGTCATTGGTATTTGGTTGTAGCTTGAGAAAGGATCCATGAATGTAAGGAGCTCATGTCTTGAGGTTTAGTCTACCAATTGATCAATCCTCGGGAGGGGGTAAACAATTCTTCGGGCAAGCCCGGTTAAGATCGGTGTAGTCAACACACATCCTCCAGCTTTCTTTAGGTTTTTTTGACAAGCACTACATTAGATAGCCATCGAGGGTAGTTGACCTCGGTTATGAACCCAGCCTCTATTAGTTGGTCTTCCTTATCACTGACTGCCTTCTTCCAATCGGGGGTGATTTTCGGGACTTTTGCTTTATCGAATGTTCTTCGTGGAAGATGTTTAGGTGGTGCTGCGCAACCTCGGGATCAAACCCCGATGTCTTTTGGTGGCCAAGCAAAGATGTCAACATTCTCTATTAGGATGTCGATGAGCTAAACTTGTTCCTTCTCCGGGTGCGCAGACCTGATCTTGACGACTTTATCAGGTCTGCCTTTGTCCAAGGGGAACTTGAGTATCTGCTTGGTGGGCTTAGGACGAGGCGAAATCTTGGTCGTGTCTTAGGGGTCGGCTATTGGCGGTTCGGGCTTCATCTTCTTAAGGAGCGTGACTGCCGTCAAGTAGCACTGCCTTGATTCTCGAGGATCACTTCTTGCTTCCCTAACCTCTGCTTGGGTCGGGAACTTCATTGTCCGATGGTACGTGGAGATAATTGCCTTTAACTCGTGAGGGTTGGGTGGTCGAGAATGATGTTGTACGTCGAAGCGAGCTCGAGCACCATGAAGGTGATCATCATGGTCTTTGACCTCGAATCCTCTTTGATGGTGATCGGTAGGGTGGTTGTGCCGACGGGTGAGATGAAATCCCCGGTGAACCCGGTGAGTGTAGATGCCATTATCCTCTTTCTTGGTTAGGTCAAGCTTCTGGAAAGCGTCGAGATTGAGGACGTTGGTCAAGCTTTCGGTGTCCACCTTTATCCTTTTACCATAGCGTAGGCAATCCCTACCGAGATCGCCAAAGCATCAACATGGTCGGGGTACTCTTCTCCCGCCCGTAAAGCGATCTCGGGCTCGTCCCTTTGTCTGTGACGTTTTTCCACGTCTGCTCGTGCATAAACCTTTTGCCCTGACATGATGTCCCCACTAGAAGCTGGTCCACTGACGATGACATCAATCTGCTTTTTCATAGGTCCATGAGGTCCCGGGGACGATTCTCGTGGCTTTTTGAGGTAGCGCGAGTGCCCCCTGCGGATGAGCTCCTCGATTTGGTTTCTCAAGTCGTGACATTCTTTTGTGTCATGTTTGTAGTCACAGTGAAATAGATAATACTTAGATTGGTCTTTGAGCTCGGGCAGTGTGTTGATCGGGTTGGACGCTTTGACTATGGACATGACACTAAAGAATGTCCGGGATGAGTTCAACGACAGTAAGGAGGACCTCGGGATTGACAGCTCTGGTTGGTCTATCTTTCTTCTTGGCGACCCTGACGGCTGTCCTCGAGACTGTTCCATGTGGGGTCTCTTGTGGTCATCGTGCTTTCGGGCAACCAAAGCCTTAGCAGTGATATATATTGATTCGCTGAAGCATTTCGAAAATAGTTGCTGTCGATCGTTCGACCAACGACTAAAAGAATTTGGACGATCGTAGTCCCATTAGCAACGCCTGCATGTTTAGTGAGGGGTGAGTGTCTAGGACTCCTCGAATTTCTATCGCGAAGCGGGTGACGAAGTGAGATTGGGGCTCGTCGTCTTTCTGGTTCAGACCGAGGAGCGTGGCCGGGGATGGCTTAGGTCGCGCGTTGGCCATGAAGTTAAGCTCTAATGCTCTTGCCAGTTGCTCAAAATATAAGATTGAAGCCGCCCCAAGTCGATTGTACCACATATGAGTCGGGCCTCGAAAAGTTATGGGGAACGCTCGGCACATTAAAGCATCAGAGGTGCCATATAGAGCCATATGGGCTCAGAAGGTGACTATGTGTTCCACTGGGTTGAAGCCGCCATAGTAGGCCCCCAACGTCGGGAGGCGGAAGTTGAAGTGGATTGGTTAATCTTAGATTTCTTAGACAAAGGAAGATTCGCCCGAGGAGCCCTCCTCGAACTCTTCTTTTGATTTGTGGAACTCCCTTTGGACCTCATCTTAGTGACGATTGACCGAACACAACTAAATATGCAGAGAGTCTATCGAATCAAATGAGTGTGTCAAGCTCGAGGCAGCTCGGGCTTGTGCATCTATGGGCGTTGTATTCCAGTGTCGGCCTCGAGTCTAACGACCGCTCCTCGGCTGACAGTTGAGTGTTCGTAGTTTTGGGTTATTGGTCGGCTGCGGAAGGATCTACCACATGGTAATGAGAGTTGGCTGTGTTGTTGGAGACGGTGGTTGAGGCTGTGTAGTTTGCTGAGCAAGTTGTGCGATGAGGGCAATGATCGTTTGCATCATCCCTGTAAGGGCTTGCACTTGATGGGTGAAGTTGAGTAACGCCTCGGGTGAGATACCGGGCCTTCTAAGGTTTGTTCTGGGAGGTGAGAGCTTGAGATCGTTAAATAGCCGCCAGTAATGGTTTTGTGTCGAGATAGAGACCTTTCCATCCACGTGAGGAGGAAAAGGTAGTGGTCCTTCGAGCCCAAGGGTCGGGTGAGCAGCTGACATCTCCTCCCCTCGGCTCTCACTAGGGTTTGCTTGGCTGTGGGCATTCTTGCGACATTGGGCCCTCCTTCTAAAGTCAAAAAGTTGTGCAACTTTATACCGTGATCAAGAAGTCAGCACTGTTTGGTCCGATCCCGAGTGCACAAGATCATTCACGTGGTTTCTCTGAAGAGGTCGACGTTGGGTCGGGTTTGGTCGTCACCTTTCGAACCGATCAGGGAGATTCTTCCTCATCGGGTTCCTGCACACAGGTCGAAGTCGAGGGATTTCTTGACTTGATCTTTCTAAGGTTGAGTTAGAAGGATGTAATGGTGAAGTTTTAGTGTTTGAAGCCCCCCTTGGCGTTTGGTCAGGAGGGTCACTTTGATACTTGAATGGAGGTTGGTTATACATGATCTATTAATGGCTTTCAACTTCTCTGGCAGTCGGCTTGTATGTTTCGTGCAAGCGCCGACTGACCTGCTCGGATCAGTGTCGTGCGACGCCACTCTAAGCTTTTCGGAGCGGCTCTATATTATGCAACGTCGTCTTGTACGACTTTGGACGACACAAGGAGTAGATAGTTATCTGTCCGAGTCTGATGTGTTGTGTTGACATAGCATGCCATGTCAGCTCTGATGCTCCTTGTTGGTGCTTTTGTGGTTTCCAATTGCTGCTATGGGATAGTACCAGAATATGCCATATCAGTTTGGCATATGTATGTCTCATATGATGTTCGGTTTAAAGTGAATGATGGATCACTTTACGTATCATATACTTTAGATCTCTTTTTGGAAGAAATAGTTTCCATAAATTCATCAAAATCGGAATATCCGGAATGACATTAATCCATCTGATGGGGACGATTCTGGTGCTTGCTTAGTAGATGCGTTCCGCCTCCGAGTTTCCTAAGCAAGCACTTGCTGGTTCAGGCCCGTGTGCGCTAGCCCGCCCGCGGTCTTCTCTGTACAGAGTGGGAGCTTGTCCGGATGAGTGGTGATTCAGAGCTCGACTTGGGAGGTCGGCTGCTGGAGTGGTGGAGTCCGGGTGAAGAGGGAGTACTCCAATTTAGGTCGGCCGCTGACCCCTGCAAGAAGGTCGGGTCGGGTAGGTTCCCGACGTGACCCCTCCGAAGGTCAAGTTAGTTGATGGGTTTGTTCCTTTCTTCGATCCCCCCCGCCCCGTAGAGGTGCAGGAGCTTTTATAGTGGGTGTTGTAGATCGTTCGTACGTGATAACCTTACTGCGTTTATAGCTTACCATGTCGTCGTACCCTCCCACCATGCTTGCTGTCCTTGCAATGAGGCGTGCGTTTGCAGGTGGGGGTGCCGACCTTACCTGTGTCAGGTCGGCTGTACGACCACTGGCGCCCCCCGTATATCCGGCCGGTTACTTGCGTCAGGTCGGCCACGTGGGCGGGCCAGCTGTCCGAGGGTGTGATGACTTGGCGGCCAGGTCAGCATTTGTCATATCATTCTTCCCCTCCCGGGAAGACCTTCTCGAGGCGCTTGATGAGGGTGCCGAAGATGAGGTCTTGTGCTTAACCGTCGGTTCGAGGTCGTCCTGAACTAGTTTTGAGTGCGGACTTGGGGATTTCAAGTGGTGCGGTGGTTGATCCGACTGAGCAGGAGCTCGGGGATTGCGATGTAGCAAGAGTCGATTCGACCGAGGGGGCGAACTTGACTTTTATTATCATCTACGTGCTATGATACCAGTGGGACAATATTATATTATATATATATAAAGATATAGATATATATATATGTATATATATATATATATATCTTCCGTCCTTCGCCTAGGGTTTCGGTCAGAGTTATGGCGCATTTAATGCGCTAAGCGCTTTTTCGGGGTGGCGGCGCTTCCTCTTACCTCGGGAAGCTGAAACGACTCCCCTGGGCGCTATAAGTTAGCTGTGGGGCAGAGACATCACTCGTTCATTTTGCCTTCTTCCTGCCTCCATCTCGGACCACCATAGCCATCCTTCGTCTCGTCAGCTAGGCAGCTCCTTTTGAACAGGTCGCGATGACCTCGTCAGACTCCTCGATTAGTGTCAGGGTCGTTTCTCCCTCGGGGTCGGGGGAGACAAGTCGGAGTGATCCCGAGGTTGGTTCCTCGGGAGCCTCTTCTGAGCCCCCGTCGCCTGTCGACGCGAGGGTTCAGAGGGATCTGGAGGTTATGATGTCATATCATGATCTCGACACGACGGTGACCGAGGGGTCACTTGCCGTGATTAGGGAGCGGTACAGCATCCCGACTTAATACGGGTTGCATGTTCCAGAGCCGGGGCATCGTCCTTATAGCTTGGATGTCCCCGGCATGTGCATCTCGGTAGATGCCTTAGAGGTCGGTCTTCGGTTTCCTTTGCACCCTCTAATCGAGGAGTGCTTGAAATGGTGGAGAATTTCTCCCAGCCAGGTAGCGCCCAACTCGTGGCGTTACCTAGTGGTTTTCTTGGTTGAATGCCGAGTAGCCGGGATTATCCCAACTCGGGACTTGTTCATGGCGTGTTTTCGCCTATGCAAGAGTCGGGGCGGTTATTACCTTACCGCCCGAGTTGGTTTTAGGGTCAGCGGGGCACCTTCCAGTAACAAAGGTTGGAAGTCCCGCTATCTTTACGTTAGTGGTTTGGGTTGGGGGTTCGGGCTCAGCTGGTCGGCTCACCCGATCGGCAACACCCCCCCTTATTTGTCCGAGGAGGAGACCGTCCTGGTCGGCCGACTGAAGGGGATTCTTTCCTCTTCTCGTGCGATCAAGGAGATGACCGAGCTTTGGCTCGTCGAGGCGGGTTTGAGTCCGGCCTCTAGGGGTACTAGCATTTCGCTCTACTCTATCTTTGTTAATTTCTTACTGACCTGTGAGTTGGGATGCAGACCGGATGGATCTCGGGGAGCTTCGCGGGATGCCGAGAATGACTAGCGGCAAGGCTCCTCTGACCCGTCCTACCGTCCGTGAGGTCGGTGCGTCTCCCGCGAGGGAGGCTCCGAGGGCTTCGTTGAAAAGGCCGGCTCCCCCCCCGACCGAGCAGGCAGAAGCTGCGGGGAAGCAACAGAAGAAGACGAAGGTGCTGACGAGAAAGCACAAGTCCCATGTCGGCGAGGGGGGGTCCCGCTCTCGCTCCAAGGGTAAGGAGCCTGCCGCATCACCGGAGAGGCCCGAGGCGCCTGCTGAGTCCGAGGAGGGGGCCGCTTCACCGGTCCACGAGCGCCCGATGTCCATGAAGGACCTTTTCAAAACCAAGGTTTACAAGGGCGACCAGGGCTATTATGCCCTGCTAATGTCCGACCTGGGGCATCAGGACCCCGAGAAGGAGCTTAAGGCCCGGTGGGCGGGGCTGAAAAATTCGACGAAAGTGTGGAACAACTCGTCAGCAGCCGAGGAGTACGGAAGGGGGCTTCTCCATCCCCAACTGGCGCGAGAGTTGTACACGCTCCCTTCTGAGGTCCTGATGGCTCGAGCCACCAAGGAGATGGTCCTGGTAAGCCTTCCGACTTGTGCCTTAGGAATGTAAGTTTTTCTCCTTCGCTACATCCTAAAGGTTGTTCTTTCGTGCAGGGCCAACACTTCCAAATGGCACTGGTTGACCGGGTTCATGATGCGGGTCGGCTGATCACCTTCATGGACCATCGGGTCAAACAGCTGCAAGAAGAGCTCGACGCCCTGAAGTCCAGGGGAGGACCCGAGGCGGTTGCCGAGGCCGAGGAACGCGCGTCCAGGCTGAGGGAGGAGCTCGAGAAAATAAAAGGTGAAAAGGCCGAGGAGCTCCTCAGACGCGAGGCCTCGGAGAAGGAGCTGCAGGCGATACGGGGCCATCTGGGCGACGCCCAGCAGCTGCTGGAGGAGGCCCGAACCAGGGCTCGGAGGATGGATGACGAGCTGCTGCAGGCCGTGAAGGACCTGGAGCATGCCCGAGCCGAACTGCCGGGGGAGGCGGTCGCCCAGTACAAGGGGTCCCTCGGCTTCAAAGAGGGTCTTAAGCGGATGGGTCGGGTTACTTATGAATACGGGTATCGGGTGGCGCTGGCTCGCTTTCGCGCCCGATACCCTGATGCCGACATCGAAGAAGATCCATTCACCATCTATCCCGAGGACGACTCAGTGCCAATGGAGCGGCAACAAGATTTTGACGACTCGGTGCCTCCCGAGCCCTGATTTTGTTCTCCCTTTCTCTTTTTTTTTTTTTTTTTGAAGCTTGTAACTCGGGTCGGGTAGCCTTCATCTTCACTCCCGACCTCTTTTGTACTCGTTTCAAATCAATACAAGTCAAGCTGTTTTGCTGATATTGCTGCGTTTCAACTCGGTACAAGTTGCAATACAAGCCGAGTCATTTTGCTGACATTATCATGCGTAAAATTTTCGCAAGTTTGTAATGTGCCAGGTTCTTGCCAGCACCCGTCCTTCCATCGTTGCCAACGTATAAGTCCCGTCTCGGATAACATCGATAACTCGGTAGGGGCCCTCCCAGTTCGGGGCCAGCTTGCCGCGGGACTGGGTCGGGTCGCTGACCTCGGTCTTTCGGAGCACCAAGTCGCCCGCCTTGACGTGTCGGGGGCGTATTCGACGGTTGTAGATCCTGGCGACGGCTCTTCTATAAGCCAATGCTCGGAGATGGTCATCGGCACGCTTCTCCTCCAATAGGTCGAGGTTCCCACGGAGTTGTTGGTCAGACTCCTCCAAAAGCGGTTGGGGGTTGGCACGGCAGTCGCGACTTCCTCCATCGTTTGAGGGTGGTCAGGTTCCGTTTGGCGCTCCGTACCCGAATCCGTGAATGGGCGTTCTGGCGACATGAGCCCTCCTTCTAGCCCCAAAATGATGGAGACGATTCTGGTGCTTGCCTAGTAGATGCGTTCCGCCTCCGAGTTTTCTAAGCAAGCACTTGCTGGTTCAGGCCCGTGTGCGCTAGCCCGCCCGCGGTCTTCTCGGTACAGAGTGGGAGCTTGTCCGGATGAGTGGTGATTCAGAGCTCGACTTGGGAGGTCGGCTGCTGGAGTGGTGGAGTCCGGGTGAAGTGGGAGTACTCCAATTCAGGTCGGCCGTTGACCCCTGCAAGAAGGTCGGGTCGGGTAGGTTCCCGAGGTGACCCCTCCGAAGGTCAAGTTAGTTGATGGGTTTGTTCCTTTTTCCGATCCCCTCGCCCCGTAGAGGTGCAGGAGCTTTTATAGTGGGTTTGTAGATCGTTCGTCCCTGATAACCTTACTGCGTTTATAGCTTACCATGTCGTCGTACCCTCCCACCATGCTTGTTGTCCTTGCAATGAGGCGTGCGTTTGCAGGTGGGGGTGTCGATCTTACCTGTGTCAGGTCGGCTGTACGACCACTGGCGCCCCCCGTATATCCGACCGGTTACCTGCGTCAGGTCGGCCACGTGGGCGGGCCAGCTGTCCGAGGGTGTGATGACTTGGCGGCCAGGTCAGCATTTGTCATATCATGGTCACGGCAGAGGCTTTCCTCGGCCTCACTAGCCAGGTCCAAGCACTAGCGGGGATTGCAGACCATAATCCCATACCTGCCCCAGCTCGTGCATTCAATGGCTCACCAACCGGCCCCCCCCGGCGGCACCCCCGCAAACGGAGTCACCGATGGCCCCAAATCGGGGGATCCTGCCCAACGTTGAGGCGCCACCACCTTGGGTCGCCGAAGTCCTCCCAGCTTCGTCGACCCCGACGCCAACCCGATCTCAAAGTCGCTCCTACAATCCAGCACCGACTGAGCTCGATCTCGACACCTTATCGACCGACTCCACCGACTCCTTGAGAGAGCAAGTTCGCCGAGTCCATCAGCGACTTGACGAAGTCCAGAAGGAAGTCCTCAGATCAAGGGAGGAGGCCGGGGAAAGCTCTAAAGGCGGCTCCCCGTTCACCCCCAAAATACAGTCCAAGCCTCTCTCGGCCACCTTCAGGCTCCCGGCCCTCGAGCCCTATGATGGCAGCAGCGACCCGATGGTCGGGCCTTCCCGACCACCCTTAGGGGGTCGGCCAGGGCCTAGTATGCCCGTCTCAAACCCGCATATATATCCTCATTTGACGTATTGGCAAAAGAGTTCGAGTTGAACTTTTTGGCAAGCGCACGTCCAAGGCCAACCACAGCCTCACTTCTCGGAATGGCCCAAGGGAGTGATGAGCCCCTCTCCCAGTTCGTCGGAAGGTTCACATCATAGGTCCAGGGCATCCCCGACCTCCATCCGTCACTGGCCATCCAGGCATTCCTGACGGGGCTGAGGCCATCAAGGTTCTTTTGGTCGTTGATCGAGCGACCACCGACAACTCTGCCCGTGATGTTGCAATGGGCGCACCAATATATGGCGGCCGAGACACTGATAGCTGGCAAGCGGGACGAGACGAAACGCTCCCAGGGAGAACAGTCTCGGGGAAATCTGGCCCCACCTCCGAAGAGGAGGGAAGATAGGTCGGGTTTGTTGCCAGCCAGACCCCCCCCCCCCCCCCCCCCCCCCCCCCCCTCAATTCGACCCGAACGGAGATCTTCTTCCAAATACGAGAGAAGGGGCTCTTCAAGGCACCAAGCTCGATGAAGTCGCATCCCGAGCGACGCGACAAGAGGAGGTACTGTCGCTTCCACCGGGAATATGGTCACGACACCGAGGAATGTCGTGACCTCTAGTTCCAAATTGAAGACCTCATCCGTCGCGGGCACCTGCGGCGATATGTCCGCGAGCAACCCCCTCTCCCAGACGCTCGGCCCTCCCGAGTCCTATCACCCCGATCGCAAGGCCCGATCGAAAAACAGATCGACGTCATCTTTGGCGGTCTAGCGTCAGGCGGTAACAGCTCCTCGGCGCGAAAAGCATACGCGCGATCCGAGGCCGGAAGGACCCTCAACCGGCTCAGGGCGGTATCATTCATGGTGGTCAAGCTCCCGTCTGCGTACAACGCCATCATCGGGCGCCCGACCCTCAACCGGCTCAGGGCGGTCGTATCAACGTACCACCGGGTCTTTAAGTTCCCTACCCGAGCTGGGGTCGGTGAGGTCAGAAGCGACCCAAGAGAATCTAGGCAATGCTACTTAATGGCGACAACGTTGTGTAAGAGGCCGAGAACCGAACCATTTGGTGTCATGCCCCCAGGTCCAGAAGAAAGCACCCGAGACACCCGCTCTGCAGAAAGAGTCTTAGAACTGTCACTGGACCCGAGCCGCCTTGATAGACTGGTAAAGGTCGGGTCGGAGCTTCCGAAGAATCAACAAGTTCAACTGATAGATTTCCTGCGAAAGAACGACGATGTCTTCGCATGGACCCCAAACGACATGCCGGGGGTCGACCCAAAGATCGCCCAACATTACTTGAACATCTCCCCCGACGCCCGACCTGTGAAGCAGCGTCCGCGCAAATTCGCTCTGGACCGACAGAAGGCTATAGAAGATGAAGTCATTCGCCTATTGGACGCATAGCTTATCGAAGAAGTGAAATACCCGACCTGGTTGTCCAATGTTGTACTTGTCAAGAAAACAAATGGAAATTGGCGGATGTGCGTTGATTATACCGACCTCAATCGGGCTTGCTCGAAGGACTGCTACCCCGCTTCCCCGCATCGACCAACTTGTGGATGCCACGTCGGGGCATCACTTGCTTTCTTTCATGGACGCCTTCTCAGGGTACAACCAAATCCAAATGGCCCCGAGAGACAAAAGAAACACGGCCTTTATCACTCATAACGGAACATATTGCTACAAGGTGATGCCATTCGGATTGAAAAACGCCGGCGCAACCTCCCAACGGCTCGTGAATCGCATGTTCAAGGATCAGGTCGGAAGGAACATGGAAATCTATGTAGACGATATGATAGTCAAAAGCCGGCAAGCCGAGACCCACCTCTCCGACCTGGCGGAGACATTTCACACGCTAAGGAAGTACAAGATGCGCCTCAACCCGACAAAATGTACTTTCAGCATCACATCCGGGAAGTTCCTCAGTTTTATAGTACATCAACGGGGAATCGACGCCAATCCCGACAAGATAAAGGCAATACAGGAAATGCAGCCCCCCAATACTATAAAAGAGGTCCAACGACTTGCGAGAAGATTGGCAGCCCTGAGCCGCTTCATTTCCCGAGCTGGAGACAAAAGTTCTACCTTTTTTCGCGCACTAAAGTCGGCAAAAGACTTCAAATGGACCCCTGAATGTGAGGAAGCATTCCGCCAACTCAAAAGTCATATTGAAAACCTACCGCAACTAGCTTCGGTAAAGGATGGGGAGCCTCTCGGCTTATACCTCGCTGCGACCGACCTTGCGGTTAGCTCGGTCCTGATAACACTCGATAAAGACGGGGAAAAGCCGATCTACTACATTAGCCATGTCCTGGCGGGACCTGAGCTCCGTTATCCCCCCATAGAAAGGATAGCTTTGGCGTTGATCCTGGCTTCCAGAAAATTGAGGCCGTATTTCCAGACACATCCCATCAAAGTAATAACCGACCAACCCTTGCGCCAGATCCTCTCCAAATTTGATGTTGCAGGTCGGATGCTCAAGTGGTCGGTAGAGTTAGGGGAATTCGACATCGAATACGAGCCGAGAAAGGCGATCAAAGGCCAAGTGCTCGCAGACTTCCTCTCGGAGCTCGCACCCTCAGAAGTCCTGGCGAACCCGAACCCTGGATGGACTTTGCATATCGACGGCTCCGCCAACTCGGAAAGAGGAGGCGTCGGCTTGGTGCTCAAGGACCCCTCCGGCCACACCTACGAACACGCCCTGCGATTAGGATTCAAAGCTACAAACAATGAAGCCGAATACAAAGCGCTCTTGTTCGGTCTCGAGGTCGCGGCCGAGCTGGGAGCAGAAGACGTCGAGATATTCATCGACTCCCAACTCGTCGCGGGCCAAGTTAACGGCACGTTCGAGACCCGAGAAGCAACAATGATCAAATACCTGGCCGAGACGCGACTTTTGACGGCTCGGTTTCGAAGGTGTACCATCACCAAGGTACCTCGCGGCGAGAACGCGCAAGCAGACGCCTTGGCCAGGCTGGCTTCCTCCTGCGTGACCGACACGCCGACTGGGGCAGTGGTGAGAACCATCGGGCCCTCCGTTAATTCGACTGTATTGGTTGTTGACGAGGGAGAGGGAGATGGAGGCTGGACCGACGAGATCCTTCGCTTCAAACAAGCAAGAATCCTCCCCGAGGACAAGGCGGCCGCCCGAAGAATTAGAAGGGCGGAACCATTGTACTGCATCGTTGATGGCTGCCTCTACCGGCAAGGCTCGGCCAGGTCAGCATTTGTCATATCACCATCAATCTCAAATTTGCTCAACGAATCCCTTCTCCCTCTTTGTGTTGGCTAGCAGTTTTTTAGTGAATCCTATGTAGACATTTAAAACAACTGTTAATTATTTATATGTCAACCAACCATTGGATCTGACCTTTACTGATATTTTAACAGAGCAATCTGCAAAAACTGAGGACTCGCCAAAGACCGGAAATGAGAAGGCAGAAGCCTCATCAGAAGTCAAAACCGATACGGCTGCCAGCACGTGAAACAATTCTTTCAGTAGTTGTTGCTTATGTGTGCCATTGTTGCATTTTTATGATTGAAAAGTATTGACTAATCATGGATTTAATGCTCCTCCCTATGGTTGCTTATTGGATTTAACGTGGAAAATGATTTATGTATCCCAGTGACAGCAGAGATGAACACCTTTTATTTCATTCCGTGTTTGCCTTTGTTTTAATGTGTCATGGATAACCTGGATTTCTGCGAGTGCCATTGTCTATGGCATCATCTCATGCTTTTTGGTTCCTCCTGCTGAAGGAACTACCTACTATATTTTTCTGAATCCGATTTAATAGTTTGAATTTTAGATATTTTCTAAGATATTATATGGTGGTACATAAAATATCGAGCATTCGAGGGATTAATATCTTATGTTGTCTAAAAATAACACTGGGGTTGCATCATTGAAGACACCATGCAAGGCCTCTCCTTTGACGATTGGGATATGCTTTAAGTCATCACAGTTGGTGCAAACATTAACTTATACAAGACTAGTAGATGCTCGAAGGAGAAGGGGAAGAAGAAACCACCGCAACTCCATTCAACAGCTGGGAATGGGAACGCCGCAGGATTTGGAGACCTTCTTGCTGTTATCGGAGTTGATGTAACCTTTCAAGTTGGGGTTCTTCCTGTACTGGCAAAGGCAAGGCCGCTGCTCCTTCAGCTTGGCGCAGCAGGCGGCGGTGGGCGGCGCCGACGTCAGTATAGCCCCTGCGCATGAGCTGAGCTCCGATGGGTTGCATGTCACCGACACCGCCGTCGGAGCTCGGCGCAGGAGGAGTGCAGTCAGGAAGAGGAAGAGGATCGATTGCTTCATTGTCACAGTGGACTTCTCAAAGAGAAGTGTGGTTGGTGTGGAATGGGAATGGGGGAAGGGGGAAGAGAGAAGGGAGACTATTTATAGGCTCCACTGCGGCAAGCGAAGGAGGGGGGAAGAAAGATCACAGGTCCTCATCTCACATGGGCCACTGTCCTGCTTCTCTGGAGTCGACCGACATATGAGAAGATAACAATGTTAATGATTTGTATGTTAATAATGGTGACGAGAAACAAGATTGACAAGGCTGCCTCCCTCATCTCGAGCTCTTCTGCACAAACTTCCACTGTCTGGATTGTGAAAAGCTTAGTTCTAATACTACATCATTCAGGAAGGACAGTCGTTTCCAACTTTTCCTTTTCTTTTTTCTTTCTGAAACAGTGCTGCAGTTTTGTCTGGGTTGTGAAGAGTGTTTTGTGAGCCTTGGATGCTACTTCTCAGAGGACACTGGTAGAAATGATGTGACATGATGGCCTAAAACTCTGGGTCTCCTCTGCCATGCATGTGACCTCTCACTGCACCGGTTGGGAACCCATGGTATGCATCAGAGGACATCATGGTACAGTGCATGCATGACCCGGAGATTGGATGCTTCCCATTGTCCACATATGGGTAGCAGAAGAGATTCTGTAACGCTACACACCATGAATCATAATACGGTGGGTGAAGCCGTGGATGAATCATGTATCACGTATCTATCTATCTGTACATGTAAAACGACGCATCTAATGTTTCATCCTCAGCTTTCCCTGTCTCTGCTCATCATGTACTCCTCTTTCCACCCGTTCACTTTTGCTTCAGTTTTGTAGTCATGACTTTGTAAAATTAAATATATATTAAGGCAAATGATGAGAAAAACATGGTTAGTTTACATATTCTGAATTATCTTTTTTATATCAAGGAAGAAGCTGGCTAAGTGATGCTTGCATGGAACATTACATACAGAGAGAGAGAGAGAGAGAGATGAAGAACTGGGCATGATAAACGAGATTATTAAAGTTGGTGTTGAGAAGTCCACGGGTGCGATTAGGTCAGAGTGAACTCATTGAAGCAATCAACGGAGGTTTTCTTTTGGTCTGACCTCCTCAACAGATCAAGTGGAGTGATCGACCCACCTACTCAAGTCAACTCAGTCCATTCAACCCTCATTCTGCTCATCACCATTAATTACTTCCCTCCTTGTGTTATCGGGTAGGATCCATGCATCTTGAATACGAAACCTTGTAATAACATGACTCAGTGTTTGGGGTTATAGATCCCGTTTGGTGTCGTATCCATTAGCCCGTCGTTGACCATTAGAACAGCTTCGAATCTATATTACTGCTCCCATTTCTCCGTCCATGCATGACGCCAATGCAAATGTGAGAACGATAAACCATTCCGTCGTCAAAACCTTATGAATGAAGATTTACTGGTAAACAGCCGTGTTTTGAACCAGTCTAAAAGTCTACGAAGCCCAGCGAGCACGCTGAATCGACCTCGAGACCATGATAATCGAGCACACAGGCGTCGTGAGCTATATATGGAGCACCGTCTCAACCTTTTCCCTCACACAAACCTTAGCCACGGTCGTCTTCATATTGACAAGCCATTGTTCTTGGATCATCTGCTCGATCGATCGACTAGTTCATTTGAACGATCATGGCCACCGCGTCCACGCAGCTGTTGCTGTTCCTGCTGCTGGTTTCGAGCAGCTTGCGGCCTCTCACGGCGGCGAGGGTAATGGAGGGAGACGAGTGGTGGCGGGAGCAGGGCGGCCTGTTGCTGGGGTCTCTGCAACAAGGCCCGGTGCCGCCTTCGGGACCTTCGTGTTGCACCCACAACCCTAACAGCCCGAGCTGCCCTCGTTGCCCGTGATAACCATATCTGCATGCATGTCCACCAAACCATCGAAACCATGGCGAGGATCAGCATTGTTCTTTGTTTTTTTGCCTTTGATAGAAGTTGATACGTCACACAATAATATCTCCTCAGAAATTGGTTCATCTCTAATAAAATATCCTTAATTTTTTTTTTCCAGCTTTCTTGTGGCTGTTGTACTTTGCTCAGGGAATTTGACTTTTCTTCCTAAATTGAAACTATGAAAGATTGTGACACCTTCACATAAGACATGAAGTCACGTGACGAGCATTGGGTTTGGTTCACAGAAATAGTGCTGCAATTTGACAGTCAACCATTTTGACCTTCTCCACCGGTCGATTCGAGTGATCATATTAACCCATGCCATCAAATCCCTTCGATCTGGCGCAGAAATATCTGGTTGGATTTCAAATTGAGTTTTTGAGTTGCTGCAAAGTATCATTAACTTAAGCTATTTTTGTCAAAATCTTGCCAAAATCGTGTGACATCATCGTGTGTATCGATCCGTAAAGTTAATATTCTCAAAATCTCATATAATCTCTTAGGAGCTATAAAAGATAAAATGAATTAGAGAAAACGTTTTTCACGGGATCTACAAATAGCTATTTCGACAAATACTTTATATAGTCAATACAAACTACAATAATTAATTTTACAAACTTTGAATTGTTTGATACAAATGATCAAAGTTTATTACAGACCGAAGGTGTACACTTTAATAAAATTTTCACATTGGTCAGCTCTTTATTGAGTCCGATTTTCACATCGACTTTAAATATACTTTCATTTGATGTTGCCACGGTCGCTCAGTCACTTGATCTTGCAATACATCCACTAATACATTACCTCATACGAGATCATGCAATGACTTCTTACCGCTCGCTTGGTCTGTTGAGCTTTGTGGAGTTGTTGTCTTAAGGTATTCCTCCTCAACATGTGTGGTTCGTCGTATATGATTCTATCTCTGGATAACCAGGACTTATTTCTTCTAAATATCTATCCTGTTGGAGCAACTTTCTTCTTCACATTCTTCCCTTTGGAAGTGTCGGAGACCACCATCCTCTTATACTATTCCGCCTTGCTGAACAAATTGTGCATTGTTCTACCCATGCAAATGCACTTGTTAGATTGTAACTCTTCGCTAATACAGCTCTCGCTACACCCTCCAAGGACTAGCAATATGCCAAACTTGTTGGACATTTCAGCCTTCTACGGATGTATCATTCTCATGCCGAAGAGAGAGTTTCAATGTTACATGACACCAAGTTTCGGTCGCCTTGGGATGACCACAGACACTCCACAATCTACATACAAGCCCTTATGGTACTGAATTCTTCGAGTAAGTAACTCCCCTCACCTCTGTGAGCTTTGCACAACTCATTCATCATTTGTGCAATACATCTCACTTTGCACGATCATATCTTTTTACTAAGCGCGCAGCTTGCCTTGAGCACCATCAAGTTTGATTGCCAACATCGAGTCATAGCTCGAACTCAGCCATCTTAACTTTTATACGCTACGCATTCTTCCTAGCTAGCTTGTCCTCGTAGTGCCTCCCGCACAATGGGTTGGTTATTTCTCTGAATGCCAATCTTGGTGTCTGCTCTTCTGAGCGATTACTTTATATAGTCAATACATATTACAACAATAGACTTTACAAATGCTGAATGGTGACAGATAAAGGATCAATGTCCATTACAGACCGAAGTTCTCACAAGTGTACACATGACACAACTCTCATTTATAGGCTGATATCAGCCATGAAAGTTAACTAAACTAGGCATGCTACTTGCGATACAAAGTATGTATAAAACTTGAAAGACACAGACATACATGAGCACTACATTAAGCATCCTCTTTATATTTTTTGCCATGACAGGACGAACCTCTGAAGTCCCATGTTTAGGCGGAAGTTGTCTAGTTCCGGACATACATGAGCTCCCTAATATTGTTAATCGGGGTGGCTTTATACCTCTTGTCGGGGAGAGGGGGTCATTGTACGAGAATGTTTAATGACCGGTGATGTCACCGTACATGAGTGTTATTGCGTGTTGGCTCCTTGGGAGTGTTGCACCATCTTTTGGGCGTCGATATCGTCTGGGCTGTGTTGTGCCTTGCCATGCTTCTTAGATGGTAGGACCGATTGACGATCTATCCGCTGACGTCGTTTGGACGATATCACACCTTACCATGCTTCTTGGATGATGAGATAGAATGACGACTAATCTCGAGGTCATGGTATGACTGAATTGGAGGGGGTGCCTAGTTGGCTCTACCTTGGCGGTAGAGCGACATTAGTGGAATGGACTAGAATATGTCATATCAAGGTGAAAACAGTTCATGTTCATATATATATATATATATATATATATATATATATATATATATATATATATAAATATATATATTTTGTGATAGATATATAATTCTTGAGAGAGAACACCTGAGCATATTATCGGGTCGGATCTGACCAGGCACGGAATCCCAACTTGAGAGCGGCCAAAATGATCTCCACCCGTTAACCCCGTTGTCGACTTGTGCAACAGCTTGAAATCTTCCTCTATCTCGTGAGTCCGATCCGTCCGTGACGGCAATGCAACTTTGGGAACGTTAAACCACGTTTTATCGTCGTCAAAATGTTGGGAAGACGGGGAACGAAGCTGTTCAAGTAAACAGCCGCGGTTTGAACGAGTCTAAAAGTCTCCGGAGCGAAGGGGATACTTTGAATCGACTTCAAACCCATGCAGAGCACACAGGACGACGATCGACGGTAATGAGGTATATATATATATGTATGCTCTCAGCCCTTTCAGGCACACCAACCTTTGCTTCATTCATCCTCGACCTGATAACCCATCTTTCTTGGATCGTCTGCATTGATCGACCATGGCCACCGCGTCGACGCAGCTGTTGCTGTTCCTCCTGCTGGTTTCGAGCAGCTTGCAGCCTCTCACGTCGACGAAGGCAATGGAGGGAGACGAGTGGTGGCGGGAGCAGGGCGGCCTGTTGCTGGGGTCTCTGCAACAAGGCCCGGTGCCGCCTTCGGGACATTCGTGTTGCAACCACAACCCTAAAGACACGAGCTGCCTTCGTTGCCCGTGATAACCGTAGCTGCATGCATGTCCACCATACCATAGAAACCATGGCGAGGATCATCATTGTTCTTTGTTTTTTTGCCTTTGATAGAAGTTGATACGCCACACAATAATATCTCCTCCGAAATTGGTTCATCTCTAATAAAATATCCTTAATTTTTTTTCCAGCTTTCTCGTTTCTGCTGTACTTTGCTCAGGGTTTTTTCCTCTATATATATATATATATATATATATATATATATATATATATATATATATATATATATATATATATATATATATATATATATATATATATATATATAATTAAAAATTGAAATTATAAAAGATTATGACACCTTCGCATAAGACATGAAGTCACGTGACGAGCATTGGAGTTGGTTCACAGAAATAGTGCTGCAATTTGACGGCCAAATATTCCTCCATTTTGACCGACCTCCACCGGTGGAGTCGAGTCATCATATTAACTCACGCCATTAAACATTCCTCAACTTTGACCTTCTCCATCGGTCGAGTCAAGGAATCATATTAACTCATGCCATCAAATCCATTCGACCTGGCGCATAAATATTTGGTTGGATTCAAATTGAGTTGATGCACATTTCCACAGCTGGGGGAGCCATACTATCACGAATTTAAATAATTTTACCTAAGTAACGTAAAAGTCAATATTCTCGAAACCTCATATTGGTTCTTAAGATCTATAAAAGATCAAACGGATTAGAAAAAATATTGTTTCTTAGGACCTACAAAAGATAAAACGGATTAGAAAAAATGTTTCCAAAAGGATTCACAAGATTTCAGCAAACACTTTATATATCCAATACAAATTACAATAATTGACTTTTCAAACTTTAAACAGTCTCAAATAATGGATCAAGGTCCATTATAGATCGAAGTCCTCACGAGTGTCAACATGATACATCTATCATTTACAAATCGATACCGATAATGAAAGTTAACTAAACTAGGCCCGTTATTTGATGTATAAGGTATGAACAAAATCCGAAAGACCTAGACATACATGAGCATTACGTTGAGCATCCTCTTTATATTTTTGTTCGTGACATTCTCCCCCACTTATTCCTTCGACGTTCTCGTAGAAGTCGTTGTAGACGCTGCATCTCCTCACCGTTTGCTGAATCTTCAAACTTCAGCTCTAGCTGCAACATACCTCTTGGGTCCCAGCTGCTCTCTGTCACTGCTGTGAAGTAGTTGAATTTTGATCCGACATACTGCTTCAATTCGCTAATAATTGACTTTGGTGTGGGGTCGGCTGAGTTGTGTTGATTCTTATTGATTATTGCATATTGTTTTGATAAAGTAAAAGACCTTCCTTGTTTTGCTCCGATATCTCAAATGTCTCATGCTGCTTAAATTGAGTGGATGCTTGTTGGAGCTTTAACGAGCATCGTCTCGTAGACTTTAAAGTTTTTGAGGTATTTCCTTCATAAAATTTGTCCATTGATTCTTCTTCAACTTAGTTATCGCTTCTAAATAGGTTCACTTCAATTCCACTTTCGATTGACATTCTGTTGAGAAATGAAACGAACAATCTACTCTCAGTAGCACTACCGATCACCAATGATGAGGATTTGACAACTATTGTCTTCCATTAGGTTTCTTCGAAGGATTTTTGAACTTGTGCATATCTCCTCTATTGGATAAATAAGAGAACTAGGGTATTCGGTTTCGCCCATTTTCTTAAGAGTTTAGAAGACAAAGTTACTTGACTTCGCCCGCGTCATCGAGGTTGTACTTCATGTATTGAGCTGGTTACTAGTCTTCGCTCACTCTTTGCTTACACTTTCAAAGCACCCGAAGTATTTGACACTCTTTGCGTTGAGTTAGCTACTGTGATTCACCTTCTCTCGTTCTAACTTTCCTACTTTAGAGCACCATAATAGATAGAAGCAAGTAGCTTAGAGCAAGCACCATATCCATCCATATCCATATATGAGTAACAACTACCACTCAGTCTTCATTGAGGAATTTAGTTTTAAGGGCTATATGATTGAGTTTTTAAGTGTTTGTTTGTTATTGAACTCGAAAGAATGAAACACAGACATAAATAAGAATGAGGACGCTCCCCCACTGGGCAGAATCAAACTATCAAGTAATAATTGAAGAATGTAGTTTCAGGTTTTAAGTAAGAGGTTGCCCTCGCAGAAAGAGGAGTTCGACTACACCAAGGTAGGAAGTCAGAATTGAAATATAAAAACACAGAATACAGAATGAAAGCTTGTTTGGACTATCAGAATTAAAGAAAGGATCGGAAGACTAAAACAAGATATAGGGAATTGAGATCACAAGTGACAGACCCAAACTCGAGATAAGGAATCAAACTAGCAAGTAGAAGACTAACTATCGAACATAAATAAGTAGGAATATTATCCGACGAGCGAGGTATCTTCTAGTTTTTTGTTTTTTTAACGCAAATAGATAAATAGGATGGAACTCTTATAGTAGAACACTGGGGATTCAACAAGAACAAGAACAGTGGTTGGTTGGGTTAGACTCATAAGTATCTTAATTCCACTCCTCCTCGCCTCATATTCAACTCTACCTACACAGCGATAAAGAACAGGAACTGGAATCCCCAGTGTGGGTGAAGTCTCAAGCTTTTATTTTGAAGAATGATTTGTTTACTCCAGGCTCTAATGCAGGTAAATCCTCCAATTGAAGCAGTTCGTCTCGAAGGTAGTGGACCAAGAATCTAATAAAGTATGGAACCTTGGTGATAATGGAATTTATAATTATCAGACTCTAACTGTAAATACAGAATATTAACTTAGTAGTATCAGATTTGAACTAAGAACAAAGCATATAGGTATGATATAGGGCATACATAATACCATTTATAAGAATCCAACTAGGAATTAAGAATTTAAGGTAGTACTGGCAAGACTTAAAACTCATAAGTAGTATAGTATTAGAAGCTAACTCGTAAGAATAACTCCTAAGTATCAGTATTAAACTCAGAAGTAGAAGTATTAGTATCGTTATAAGTAGTAGGAATTGCACTAATCAATCTAAGAATTGAACTAAGCAGTAGAAGACAACAACTCTAAACTAGGAATCAAACAAAGAAGTCGGAATTCAACTACTACTGAGAATAATGAAAACATAATTCAATTTGAAAGTAAGGATCCCTGTCAAAGTTAACTAATACTAATATAAAAGAATGAAACGAAAGCCTACTTCGTTCCTTGGTCGAGCCCTCCTGCATCAAACTGAAGTCCCCCACTTTCGGTTATCTTGATGAGAAGCTCATTGACTCCGGTCTTATGAAGTTTCTTGGTCTCTGACCTTCTGCCTTGTCTTGATACTTAGAGTTTGCCTTTGCATTCTCCACCTCCTCGACCCCTTTCACGACCAACGCTCTTCCTCTATGAGAGCAAGGGATCGATGACTCCATGGAAGTCTCAACTCTACGATATCATGGCGTTGCTAAGCCCATAGACACTACTACCTGTTGCCTTGCATCTGCGTCCCTTTCTTCGTGATCGGTAGATCCGACTCTACGACATCGTGACACTCCTTCGAATCCACCTTCATTCTAATCGACGTTTTGCTTTTGGGCAGCTGAGCCCCTCTGGACTCGTTATCGCTTTCTCGCCCCTTTCGACCACCCATTTCAACACCTTTGTGTTCTTTGCGTAGTTCTACTTGGTCGATAAAAAATAAACCGTAACTCCCATGCATAGCCTCCGTCATCCTATTGCATGACTCGTACCAATTTTGTTCTCCTTAGCTTCCTTGGTAGCGACACTCGCTTACTCAGTCTTGTACTCTAACTTATTGGGCTTCCTTATGCAAATATAAGCACTGGAGCAGTTCAACTCTCTAGCCGCTTCGATCATACCTCTGTACGATCAAGTCCCCCCCATGGGACTCACTGGTACTTGCACTCAGAATTCTCCCTCGATGTTACACAACCCCCATATGTTAATGACCAATGCTTTCATCTGATACAAAATCGGATGCAGGTACGAAAGACCCATCTCTGTGGTACCATGACATTCACTCCTTGAATCCATAGCCCTTCTTACCGTCATGTTGTTCACCAAAGTGGAGCTCCTAATATCTCTTGATCATTCCTTTATATGATCACATCCCTCACGGGACTTCTCCTGCGTGTATTGTATTCTCTCGAACTATTCCACCAAGACCTGCTGCATCATATCACCTCCTGGTGATATTTCTATTGCATTCAGATTATTGTGGGATGAACTTGGACCACGATCTCTCAATATATGGCCTCTATCAACACATCGTAGGGTCTCCGCCATTCCGATTGTGTTCACTCTTTTGACAATTAACCTTCGCCCACCCACTCTTGGGTCACACCCAGACGAAGCATCGCTCTAGGACAGTCCGCTGCCTATGCCTAATAGCTCTCGAAGTCCCCAGACTTTGTTGAAATTGGTGTACCATTGTCTGGATCCTGTGCCTCTATCTCTCACCAGCACAATCTCCATTGCACAACGCTTTCTTCATGACAACTCGAATGGTAGCACTATGACATATTATTCAAGAGTACCCTCTTCTGCATCCTCTTGTCTTGTGCTAAGGCCTTCTAATGCCAACTCTGCCTCCGCAAGTTGAATCACCTTAGTTCCTTCGTTAAGTGCATCTCTAAGACAAGGTGCATACGCCTCGAAGCTCCCTTCGTTTTTGGCACTATGTAAGATGAGTCTGCTCCATCAGAATGAAGAACCCATGGAATGACATGATCTCACTTTTGCCTCTACAAGAGTTCAAGTCTTTGACATCTGTCCAAAGAAAGTTCTGTGCCTCCGCCCAATGTTACATCTTCTACGTCGACTCCCTTCATGCGGCTTGGATACTTCACTTAGTTCCGCCCAAGTTGCTCCACCCCACGATTTGCATTGAGTTGATGGTAGCCCTCGCACCCACCATTCTATGTGTTAGCTCTCTGTTGAGTACGATTTTCACATCGGCTCTAAGTGTGTCTTCATTTAATGTTGCCATGGTCGCTCGCACACTTGATCTCGCAATGCATCCACCAATGCATTACCTAATGCGAGATCATGCGATGACTATTCGCCGCTCGCTCGGTCCATTGAGTTTTGTAGAGTTGTCATCTTGAGGTATTCCTCCTCAACATGTGTGGTCCATCACACATGATTTCCCTCTAGAGAACTAGGACTTATTCCTCCTGGATATCATTCATATTGGAGTAACCTTTCTCTTCGCATTCTTCCCTTTGGAAGTGTCGGAGACCACCATCCCTTTGGACTACTCCACGTTGTTGAACAAATTGTGCATTATTCTGCCCTCGCAAATGCACTAGTTAGATTGTGACTCTTCGCTAAAACAGCCCCCACTTCACCCTCCAAGGCCTAGCAACATGCTGAACTTGTTGCACACTTCAGCCTCATATAGATGTATCCTTCCTATGCCAAAGAGAAAGTTTCAATGCTCTATGGCGTCGAGTTTAGATCGCCTTGGGATGGCCAAAGATAGTCCATCATTCGTATACAAGCCCTTGTATAAGTATTGAATTATTTGAGTTAGCAATTCCCCTTACCTCTGTGAGCTTTGCACAACTCTTTCGGTGGTTGTGTAACACATCCCACTTTGCACGACCACATCTTTTTACCAAGCGCCAGCTTGCCTTAAGCACTATTAAATTTAATTGCCAATGTCAAGTCATAGTGTGAACTCAGTCATCCCAACCTTTATGCGTTACGCAATCTTCCTAGCTTGTTTGTCCTCGTGGTGCCTCTCACGAAAAGGATTGGTCATTTTTCTGAATGCCAATCTTGGATGCCCACTTCTCTGAGCGATTACTTTCCCTACATCTCAATGTTCGTTTCCCCTAAATGATCGTGCGTGCTAGCTACCCTCCATGCAGCCCAGCTAGGTCTCCACGTTTGCATGACAAGTGTTTCTACATGTGCTTGGCTCACTCTAATACCAAATGTCATAAACTTAATTGGTTTTGCCTAAGTCGAGCGGAACAATAGCGTATCCATCTGTAAAGGTCAGCCTCTCCAAAACCTCCTATGGTCCCTTTGGACCTACAAAAGAGAAAATGAGTTAGAGAAAGTGTTTTCCACGGGATCCACAAGCAACCATTTCAGCAAACACTTTATATAGCCAATACAAATTATAACAATGGACTTTACAAACTCTGAACGGTCACACATAAAGGATCAAGGTCCATTACAGACCGAAGTCCTCACAAGTGTACACATGACATAACTCTCATTTATAAACCGATACCGGCTATGAAAGGTAACCAAACTAGGCCTGCTACTTGCTGTACAAAGTATAAACAAAATCCGAAAGACACAAGCATACATGAGCATTACATTGAGCACCCTCTTTATATTTTTGTCTATGACAAAACGGACCTCCAAAGTCCCATGTTTAGGCAGAAGTTGTCTAGTTCTGGACGGCTCTTCATTTGGCTGACAGTCTTCTCGAGCCGACCAATCAAACGCTGACGGATCTGACGGTGCTTGAAGAGGGATCAGTTGGGATGTAGGGGGTGCCAGAAGAGATATGGATATGACACTAGTGACGGTGCCCACAACGTCATAGTCTGTGAGGCGAGCTGAGGGAAGAGGCTAACTTGGGGAATGAGAGGAATGATCGACTGAATCATTCTGGTTAAGGTTTGGACTTGTTACATGAGGCTGAGGAATGCCTCTAGCGAGATGGTGGGTTGCACTGTACCACCCACGGGGGAGAGAGCCTCGGGTCGTTAAACAATGTCCAGTACCTGCTCGGGGTCTAGGACGAAATGTTCTCATCAAAAGAGAGAGGGAAAGAGGCAGATCCTCCGAGGCTAAGGACTGGGTGTGCGACGTGAGTCTCTTCCCTGGGTGCTCCCTAGGGTTGGTCGGCTGTTTGCACTCTTGCGATATCGATCCTCCGTCTAGCGCCAAAAATGTTATCTTTCTTTATACCGAGTTCGAGGTTGCGTCTCAGCTTGGTCTGATCTGAGTGCATTAGGGTGTCCACGTAGCTCAAACATGCCAGGTAGAGGGTGTGACAGGTTGATGACTCTACTTTAAAATCTTTGGGCCATCTTCCTGAGCCGGGCTTGGCATTCATCTCCTTCTCCTCGCCTGCGTGTCCCACACAAAAAGCCTGAGCTAGGTGGAGGGTCGATATCCATTAGCCCGTCGTTGACCATTAGAACAGCTTCAAATCCATATTACTGCTCCCATTTCTCCGTCCATGCATGACGCCAATGCAAATGTGAGAACGATAAACCATTCCGTCGTCAAAACCTTATGAAGGAAGATTTACTGGTAAACAGCCGTGTTTTGAAGCAGTCTCAAAGTCTACGAAGCCCAGCGAGCACGCTGAATCGACCTCGAGACCATGCTAATCGAGCACACAGGCGTCGTGAGCTATATATGGAGCACCGTCTCAACCTTTTCCCTCACACAAACCTTAGCCACGGTCGTCTTCATATTGACAAGCCATTGTTCTTGGATCATCTGCTCGATCGATCGACTAGTTCATTTGAACGATCATGGCCACCGCGTCCACGCAGCTGTTGCTGTTCCTGCTGCTGGTTTCGAGCAGCTTGCGGCCTCTCACGGCGGCGAGGGTAATGGAGGGAGACGAGTGGTGGCGGGAGCAGGGCGGCCTGTTGCTGGGGTCTCTGCAACAAGGCCCGGTGCCGCCTTCGGGACCTTCGTGTTGCACCCACAACCCTAACAGCCCGAGCTGCCCTCGTTGCCCGTGATAACCATATCTGCATGCATGTCCACCAAACCATCGAAACCATGGCGAGGATCAGCATTGTTCTTTGTTTTTTTGCCTTTGATAGAAGTTGATACGTCACACAATAATATCTCCTCAGAAATTGGTTCATCTCTAATAAAATATCCTTAATTTTTTTTTTCCAGCTTTCTTGTGGCTGTTGTACTTTGCTCAGGGAATTTGACTTTTCTTCCTAAATTGAAACTATGAAAGATTGTGACACCTTCACATAAGACATGAAGTCACGTGACGAGCATTGGGTTTGGTTCACAGAAATAGTGCTGCAATTTGACAGTCAACCATTTTGACCTTCTCCACCGGTCGATTCGAGTGATCATATTAACCCATGCCATCAAATCCCTTCGATCTGGCGCAGAAATATCTGGTTGGATTTCAAATTGAGTTTTTGAGTTGCTGCAAAGTATCATTAACTTAAGCTATTTTTGTCAAAATCTTGCCAAAATCGTGTGACATCATAGTGTGTATCGATCCGTAAAAGTTAATATTCTCAAAATCTCATATAATCTCTTAGGAGCTATAAAAGATAAAATGAATTAGAGAAAACGTTTTTCACGGGATCTACAAATAGCTATTTCGACAAATACTTTATATAGTCAATACAAACTACAATAATTAATTTTACAAACTTTGAATTGTTTGATACAAATGATCAAAGTTTATTACAGACCGAAGGTGTACACTTTAATAAAATTTTCACATTGGTCAACTCTTTATTGAGTCCGATTTTCACATCGACTTTAAATATACTTTCATTTGATGTTGCCACGGTCGCTCAGTCACTTGATCTTGCAATGCATCCACTAATACATTACCTCATACGAGATCATGCAATGACTTCTTACCGCTCGCTTGGTCTGTTGAGCTTTGTGGAGTTGTTGTCTTAAGGTATTCCTCCTCAACATGTGTGGTTCGTCGTATATGATTCTATCTCTAGATAACCAGGACTTATTTCTTCTAAATATCTATCCTGTTGGAGCAACTTTCTTCTTCACATTCTTCCCTTTGGAAGTGTCGGAGACCACCATCCTCTTATACTATTCCGCCTTGCTGAACAAATTGTGCATTGTTCTACCCATGCAAATGCACTTGTTAGATTGTAACTCTTCGCTAATACAGCTCTCGCTACACCCTCCAAGGACTAGCAATATGCCAAACTTGTTGGACATTTCAGCCTTCTACGGATGTATCATTCTCATGCCGAAGAGAGAGTTTCAATGTTACATGACACCAAGTTTCGGTCGCCTTGGGATGACCACAGATACTCCACAATCTACATACAAGCCCTTATGGTACTGAATTCTTCGAGTAAGTAACTCCCCTCACCTCTGTGAGCTTTGCACAACTCTTTCATCATTGTGCAACATCGAGCCATAGCTCGAACTCAGCTATCCTAACCTTTATGCGCTACGCATTCTTCCTAGCTAGCTTGTCCTCGTAGTGCCTCCCGCACAATGGGTTGGTTATTTCTCTGAATGCCAATCTTGGTGTCTGCACTTCTGAGCGATTACTTTATATAGTCAATACATATTACAACAATAGACTTTACAAACTCTGAATGGTAGCACATAAAGGATCAAAGTCCATTACAGACCGAAGTTCTCACAAGTGTACACATGACACAACTCTCATTTATAAGCTGATATCAGCCATGAAAGTTAACTAAACTAGGTTTGCTACTTGCGATACAAAGTATGTATAAAACTTGAAAGACACAGACATACATGAGCACTACATTAAGCATCCTCTTTATATTTTTTGCCATGACAGGACGAACCTCTGAAGTCCCATGTTTAGGCAGAAGTTGTCTAGTTCCGGACGACTCTTTATTTGGCTGACAGTCTTCTTGGGCCAACCTATTAAGCATTGATGAATCTGACGATGCTTAAGAGGGATCAGTTGGGACATAGGGGATGCTCGGAAGAGATGGTTGGGGCACTAATGACGGTGCCCACAATGGCATGGTCTGCAAGACGAGCTGGCTCGCTTGGGGAATAATAGAAATGATCGACTGAATCATTCAGGTCAAGGTCTAGACTTTTTGCGTGAGGCTGAAGAATGCCTCTGGCGACACGGCGGGTTACATCATACCACCCCCGGGGGGATAGAGCCCTGGGTCATTAAATAGTCTCCAGTACCTGCTCGGGGTCTAGGATGGAACGTTCCTATCCAAAGAGGGAGGGAAAGAGGCCGATCCTCCGAGGTCGAGGACCGGGTGTGTAGTGTGAGTCTCTTCCCCAGGGTGCTCCCTGGGGTTGGTTGGCTGTTGGCGCTCTTGCGATATCGGCTTTCCTTCTAGCACTAAAAATTTTACCGTTCCTTATATTGAGTCCGAGGTGGCATCTCGACTTGGTCCGATCCGAGTGCACAAGGGTGTCGACGCAGCTAAAACGTGTCGGGGAAAGGGCGTGATGGGCTGATGACTCTACTTCAGAATCTCTAGGCCGTCTTCCTGAGCTTGGGCTGGTGTTCGTCTCCTCCTCCTCGTCGACCGTGTCCTAGACAAAAAGCTGAGTCGAGTGGAGGGTCCTTACGACTCGGCCCCTCCAATGGTTAAGTAAGTTGCGAGCCGAAGTTCACGAGAGAGTGTCTGGGTGGTGTTGTATGTGTGTCTGTGAGCTCTCTGATACTATTAATTAGGGTGGCTTTTATACCTCCTATCGGGGGGAGGGGGTCATTGTACGAGAATGTTTAATGACTGGTGACGCCACCGAACATGGGTGTTAATGCGTGTTGATGCCTTGAGAGAGTTGGACCATATTTTGGGTGTCGATATCATCTGGGCTGTGTTGTGTCTTGCCATGCTTCTTGGATGGTGTATCCGCTGACGTTGTCTATACTGTATCACACCTTATCATGCTTCTTGGATGGTGGGACGGAGTGTCAACCAATCCCGAGATCATGGTCTGACTAACTTGGGGGTGCCTAGCTGGCTCCACCTTGACGGTAGAATAACTTTTGTGGAATGAGCCAGGATATATCAAGGTGAAAAACAATTCATCTTTTTTTTTTTTCCTGATAGATATATAATTGTTGAAAGAGAATTATCCACCCTTTTATCCATTGTCGACTAATACAACAGCTTGAAATCTTCCGCATCTCGTGACGCGAGTCGCATCCGTCCATGACGGCAATGCAAATGTGGAAACCACGTTTTGTCGTCGTCAAAATGTTGGGAAGACGGGGAACGAAGCTGTTCAAGTAAACAGCCGCGGTTTGAACGAGTCTAAAAGTCTCCGGAGCGAAGGGGATACTTTGAATCGACTTCAAACCCATGCAGAGAACACAGGACGACGATCGACGGTAATGAGGTATATATATATATGTATGCTCTCAGCCCTTTCAGGCACACCAACCTTTGCTTCATTCATCCTCGACCTGATAACCCATCTTTCTTGGATCGTCTGCATTGATCGACCATGGCCACCGCGTCAACGCAGCTGTTGCTGTTCCTCCTGCTGGTTTCGAGCAGCTTGCAGCCTCTCACGGCGACGAGGGCAATGGAGGGAGACGAGTGGTGGCGGGAGCAGGGCGGCCTGTTGCTGGGGTCTCTGCAACAAGGCCCGGTGCCGCCTTCGGGACCTTCGTGTTGCACCCACAACCCTAACAGCCCGAGCTGCCCTCGTTGCCCGTGATAACCATATCTGCATGCATGTCCACCAAACCATAGAAACCATGGCGAGGATCAGCATTGTTCTTTGTTTTTTTGCCTTTGATAGAAGTTGATACGTCACACAATAATATCTCCTCAGAAATTGGTTCATCTCTAATAAAATATCCTTCATTTTTTTTCCAGCTTTCTCGTTTCTGCTGTACGTTGCTATGGGTTTTTTCCTCTATATATATATATATATATATATATATATATATATATATATATATATATATAATTAAAAATTAAAATTATAAAAGATTATGACACCTTCGCATAAGACATGAAGTCACGTGACGAGCATTGGAACGTTCACAGAAATAGTGCTGCAATTTGACGGCCAAATATTCCTCCATTTTGACCGACCTCCACCGGTGGAGTCGAGTAATCATATTAACTCACGCCATTAAATATTCCTCCATTTTGACCTTCTCCATCGAATCATATTAACTCATGCCATCAAATCCATTCGACCTGGCGCATAAATATTTGGTTGGATTCAAATTGAGTTTTTGAGTTGATGCACATTTCCACAGCTGGGGGGAGTCATACTGTCACGAATTTAAATGATTTTACCTAAGTCATGTAAAAGTCAATATTCTCGAAACCTCATATTGTTTCTTATGAGCTACAAAAGATAAAACGGATTAGAAAAAATATTGTTTCTTAGGACCTACAAAAGATAAATCGGATTAGAAAAAATATTTCCAAAAGGATTCACAAGATTTCAGCAAACACTTTATATATCCAATACAAATTACAATAATTAACTTTTCAAACTTTAAACGGTCTCAAATAATGGGTCAAGGTCCATTATTGATCGAAGTCCTCACAAGTGTCAACATGATACATCTATCATTTACAAACCGATACCAATAATGAAAGTTAACTAAACTAGGCCCACTATTTGCTGTATAAGGTATGAACAAAATCCGAAAGACCTAGACATACATGAGCATTACGTTGAGCACCCTCTTTATATTTTTGTTCGTGACATTCTCCCCCACTTATTCCTTCGACGTTCTCGTAGAAGTCGTTGTAGACGCTGCATTTCCTCACCGTTTGCTGAATCTTCAAACTTCAGCTCTAGCTGCAACATGCCTCTTGGCTCCCAGCTGCTCTCTATCGCTGCTGTGAAGTAGTTGAATTTTGATCCGACATACTGCTTCAATTCGCTAATAACTGACTCTGGTGTGGGGTCGGCTGAGTTGTGTTGATTCTTGTTGATTACTGCATATCGTTTTTATAAAGTAAAAGACCTTCCTTGTTTTGCTCCAATATCTCAAATGTCTCATGCTGCTTAAATTGAGTGGATGCTTGTTGAAGCTTTAACGAGCATCGTCTCGCAGACTTTAAAGTTTTTGAGGTATTTGCTTCATAAAATTTGTCCATTGATTCTTCTTCAACTTAGTTATCGCTTCCAAATAGGTTCACTTCAATTCCACTTTCGATTGACATTCCGTTGAGAAATGAAACGAACAATCTACTCTTAGTAGCACTACCGATCACCAATGATGAGGATTTGACAACTATTGTCTTCCATTAGGTTTCTTCGAAGAGTTTTTGAACTTGTGGATATCTCCTCTATTGGATAAATAAGAGAACTAGGGTATTCGGTTTCGCCCATTTTCTTAAGAGTTTAGAAGACAAAGTTACTTGACTTCGCCCGCGTCATCGAGGTTGTACTTCATGTATTGAGCTGGTTACTAGTCTTCGCTCGCTCTTTGCTTACACTTTCAAAGCACCCGAAGTATTTGACACTCTTTGCATTGAGTTAGCTACTGTAATTCACCTTCTCTCGTTCTAACTTTCCTACTTTAGAGCACCATAATAGATAGAAGCAAGTAGCTTAGAGCAAGCACCATATCCATCCATATCCATATATGAGTAACAACTACCACTCAGTCTTCATTGAGGAATTTAGTTTTAAGGGCTATATGATTGAGTTTTTAAGTGTTTGTTTGTTATTGAACTCGAAAGAATGAAACAATAAGAATGAGGACGCTCCCCCACTGGGCAGAATCAAACTATCAAGTAATAATTGAAGAATGTAGTTTCAGGTTTTAAGTAAGAGGTTGCCCTCGCAGAAAGAGGAGTTCGACTACACCAAGGTAGGAAGTCAGAATTGAAATATAAAAACACAGAATACAGAATGAAAGCTTGTTTGGAGTATCAGAATTAAAGAAAGGATCGGAAGACTAAAACAAGATATAGGGAATTGAGATCACAAGTGACAGACCCAAACTCGAGATAAGGAATCAAACTAGCAAGTAGAAGACTAACTATCGAACATAAATAAGTAGGAATATTATCCGACGAGCGAGGTATCTTCTAGTTTTTTGTTTTTTTAACGCAAATAGATAAATAGGATGGAACTCTTATAGTAGAACACTGGGGATTCAACAAAGAACAAGAACAGTGGTTGGGTTAGACTCATAAGTATCTTAATTCCACTCCTCCTCGCCTCATATTCAACTCTACCTACACAGCGATAAAGAACAGGAACTGGAATCCCCAGTGTGGGTGAAGTCTCAAGCTTTTATTTTGAAGAATGATTTGTTTACTCCGGGCTCTAATGCAGGTAAATCCTCCAATTGAAGCAGTTCGTCTCGAAGGTAGTGGACCAAGAATCTAATAAAGTATGGAACCTTGGTGCGAATGGAATTTATAATTATCAGACTCTAACTGTAAATACAGAATATTAACTTAGTAGTATCAGATTTGAACTAAGAACAAAGCATATAGGTATGATATAGGGCATACATAATACCATTTATAAGAATCCAACTAGGAATTAAGAATTTAAGGTAGTACTGGCAAGACTTAAAACTCATAGGTAGTATAGTATTAGAAGCTAACTCGTAAGAATAACTCCTAAGTATCAGTATTAAACTCAGAAGTAGAAGTTTTAGTATCGTTATAAGTAGTAGGAATTGCACTAATCAATCTAAGAATTGAACTAAGCAGTAGAAGACAACAACTCTAAACTAGGAATCAAACAAAGAAGTCGGAATTCAACTACTACTGAGAATAATGAAAACATAATTCAATTTGAAAGTAAGGATCCCTGTCAAAGTTAACTAATACTAATATAAAAGAATGAAACGAAAGCCTACTTCGTTCCTTGGTTGAGCCCTCCTGCATCAAACTGAAGTCCCCCACTTTCGGTTATCTTGATGAGAAGCTCATTGACTCTGGTCTTATGAAGTTTCTTGGTCTCTGACCTTCTGCCTTGTCTTGATACTTAGAGTTTGCCTTTGCATTCTCCACCTCCTCGACCCCTTTCACGACCAACGCTCTTCCTCTATGAGAGCAAGGGATCGATGACTCCATGGAAGTCTCAACTCTACGATATCATGGCGTTGCTAAGCCCATAGACACTACTATCTGTTGCCTTGCATCTGCGTCCCTTTCTTCGTGATCGGTAGATCCGACTCTACGACATCGTGACACTCCTTCGAATCCACCTTCATTCTAATCGACGTTTTGCTTTTGGGCAGCTGAGCCCCTCTGGACTCGTTATCGCTTTCTCACCCCTTTCGACCACCCATTTCAACACCTCTGTGTTCTTTGCGTAGTTCTACTTGGTCGATAAAAAATAAACTGTAACTCCCATGCATAGCCTCCGTCATCCTATTGCATGACTCGTACCAATTTTGTTCTCCTTAGCTTCCTTGGTAGCGACACTCGCTTACTCAGTCTTGTACTCTAACTTATTGGGCTTCCTTATGCAAATATAAGCACTGGAGCAGTTCAACTCTCTAGCCGCTTCGATCATACCTCTGTACGATCAAGTCCCCCCCATGGGACTCACTGGTACTTGCACTCAGAATTCTCCCTCGATGTTACACAACCCCCATATGTTAATGACCAATGCTTTCATCTGATACAAAATCTGATGCAGGTACGAAAGACCCATCTCTGTGGTACCATGACATTCACTCCTTGAATCCATAGCCCTTCTTACCGTCATGTTGTTCACCAAAGTGGAGCTCCTAATATCTCTTGATCATTCCTTTATATGATCACATCCCTCACGGGACTTCTCCTGCGTGTATTGTATTCTCTCGAACTATTCCACCAAGACCTGCTGCATCATATCACCTCCTGGTGATATTTCTATTGCATTCAGATTATTGTGGGATGAACTTGGACCACGATCTCTCAATATATGGCCTCTATCAACACATCGTAGGGTCTCCGCCATTCCGATTGTGTTCACTCTTTTGACAATTAACCTTCGCCCACCCACTCTTGGGTCACACCCAGACGAAGCATCGCTCTAGGACAGTCCGCTGCCTATGCCTAATAGCTCTCGAAGTCCCCAGACTTTGTTGAAATTGGTGTACCATTGTCTGGATCCTGTGCCTCTATCTCTCACCAGCACAATCTCCATTGCACAACGCTTTCTTCATGACAACTCGAATGGTAGCACTATGACATATTATTCAAGAGTACCCTCTTCTGCATCCTCTTGTCTTGTGCTAAGGCCTTCTAATGCCAACTATGCCTCCGCAAGTTGAATCACCTTAGTTCCTTCGTTAAGTGCATCTCTAAGACAAGGTGCATACGCCTCGAAGCTCCCTTCGTTTTTGGCACTATGTAAGATGAGTCTGCTCCATCAGAATGAAGAACCCATGGAATGACATGATCTCACTTTTGCCTCTACAAGAGTTCAAGTCTTTGACATCTGTCCAAAGAAAGTTCTGTGCCTCCGCCCAATGTTACATCTTCTACGTCGACTCCCTTCATGCGGCTTGGATACTTCACTTAGTTCCGCCCAAGTTGCTCCACCCCACGATTTGCATTGAGTTGATGGTAGCCCTCGCACCCACCATTCTATGTGTTAGCTCTCTGTTGAGTACGATTTTCACATCGGCTCTAAGTGTGTCTTCATTTAATGTTGCCATGGTCGCTCGCACACTTGATCTCGCAATGCATCCACCAATGCATTACCTAATGCGAGATCATGCGATGACTATTCGCCGCTCGCTCGGTCCATTGAGTTTTGTAGAGTTGTCATCTTGAGGTATTCCTCCTCAACATGTGTGGTCCATCACACATGATTTCCCTCTAGAGAACTAGGACTTATTCCTCCTGGATATCATTCATATTGGAGTAACCTTTCTCTTCGCATTCTTCCCTTTGGAAGTGTCGGAGACCACCATCCCTTTGGACTACTCCACGTTGTTGAACAAATTGTGCATTATTCTGCCCTCGCAAATGCACTAGTTAGATTGTGACTCTTCGCTAAAACAACCCCCACTTCACCCTCCAAGGCCTAGCAACATGCTGAACTTGTTGCACACTTCAGCCTCATATAGATGTATCCTTCCTATGCCAAAGAGAAAGTTTCAATGCTCTATGGCGTCGAGTTTAGATCGCCTTGGGATGGCCAAAGATAGTCCATCATTCGTATACAAGCCCTTGTATAAGTATTGAATTATTTGAGTTAGCAATTCCCCTTACCACTGTGAGCTTTGCACAACTCTTTCGGTGGTTGTGTAACACATCCCACTTTGCACGACCACATCTTTTTACCAAGCGCCAGCTTGCCTTAAGCACTATCAAATTTAGTTGCCAATGTCAAGTCATAGTGTGAACTCAGTCATCCCAACCTTTATGCGTTACGCAATCTTCCTAGCTTGTTTGTCCTCGTGGTGCCTCTCACGAAAAGGATTGGTCATTTTTCTGAATGCCAATCTTGGATGCCCACTTCTCTGAGCGATTACTTTCCCTACATCTCAATGTTCGTTTCCCCTAAATGATCGTGCGTGCTAGCTACCCTCCATGCAGCCCAGCTAGGTCTCCACGTTTGCATGACAAGTGTTTCTACATGTGCTTGGCTCACTCTAATACCAAATGTCATAAACTTAATTGGTTTTGCCTAAGTCGAGCGGAACAATAGCGTATCCATCTGTAAAGGTCAGCCTCTCCAAAACCTCCTATGGTCCCTTTGGACCTATAAAAGAGAAAATGAGTTAGAGAAAGTGTTTTCCACGGGATCCACAAGCAACCATTTCAGCAAACACTTTATATAGCCAATACAAATTATAACAATGGACTTTACAAACTCTGAACGGTCACACATAAAGGATCAAGGTCCATTACAGACCGAAGTCCTCACAAGTGTACACATGACATAACTCTCATTTATAAACCGATACCGGCTATGAAAGGTAACCAAACTAGGCCTGCTACTTGCTGTACAAAGTATAAACAAAATCCGAAAGACACAAGCATACATGAGCATTACATTGAGCACCCTCTTTATATTTTTGTCTATGACAAAACGGACCTCCAAAGTCCCATGTTTAGGCAGAAGTTGTCTAGTTCTGGACGGCTCTTCATTTGGCTGACAGTCTTCTCGAGCCGACCAATCAAACGCTGACGGATCTGACGGTGCTTGAAGAGGGATCAGTTGGGATGTAGGGGGTGCCAGAAGAGATATGGATATGACACTAGTGACGGTGCCCACAACGTCATAGTCTGTGAGGCGAGCTGAGGGAAGAGGCTAACTTGGGGAATGAGAGGAATGATCGACTGAATCATTCTGGTTAAGGTTTGGACTTGTTACATGAGGCTGAGGAATGCCTCTAGCGAGATGGTGGGTTGCACTGTACCACCCACGGGGGAGAGAGCCTCGGGTCGTTAAACAATGTCCAGTACCTGCTCGGGGTCTAGGACGAAATGTTCTCATCAAAAGAGAGAGGGAAAGAGGCAGATCCTCCGAGGCTAAGGACTAGGTGTGCGACGTGAGTCTCTTCCCTGGGTGCTCCCTAGGGTTGGTCGGCTGTTTGCACTCTTGCGATATCGATCCTCCGTCTAGCGCCAAAAATGTTATCTTTCTTTATACCGAGTTCGAGGTTGCGTCTCAGCTTGGTCTGATCTGAGTGCATTAGGGTGTCCACGTAGCTCAAACATGCCAGGTAGAGGGTGTGACAGGTTGATGACTCTACTTTAAAATCTTTGGGCCATCTTCCTGAGCCGGGCTTGGCATTCATCTCCTTCTCCTCGCCTGCGTGTCCCACACAAAAAGCCTGAGCTAGGTGGAGGGTCGATATCCATTAGCCCGTCGTTGACCATTAGAACAGCTTCAAATCCATATTACTGCTCCCATTTCTCCGTCCATGCATGACGCCAATGCAAATGTGAGAACGATAAACCATTCCGTCGTCAAAACCTTATGAAGGAAGATTTACTGGTAAACAGCCGTGTTTTGAAGCAGTCTCAAAGTCTACGAAGCCCAGCGAGCACGCTGAATCGACCTCGAGACCATGATAATCGAGCACACAGGCGTCGTGAGCTATATATGGAGCACCGTCTCAACCTTTTCCCTCACACAAACCTTAGCCACGGTCGTCTTCATATTGACAAGCCATTGTTCTTGGATCATCTGCTCGATCGATCGACTAGTTCATTTGAACGATCATGGCCACCGCGTCCACGCAGCTGTTGCTGTTCCTGCTGCTGGTTTCGAGCAGCTTGCGGCCTCTCACGGCGGCGAGGGTAATGGAGGGAGACGAGTGGTGGCGGGAGCAGGGCGGCCTGTTGCTGGGGTCTCTGCAACAAGGCCCGGTGCCGCCTTCGGGACCTTCGTGTTGCACCCACAACCCTAACAGCCCGAGCTGCCCTCGTTGCCCGTGATAACCATATCTGCATGCATGTCCACCAAACCATCGAAACCATGGCGAGGATCAGCATTGTTCTTTGTTTTTTTGCCTTTGATAGAAGTTGATACGTCACACAATAATATCTCCTCAGAAATTGGTTCATCTCTAATAAAATATCCTTAATTTTTTTTTTCCAGCTTTCTTGTGGCTGTTGTACTTTGCTCAGGGAATTTGACTTTTCTTCCTAAATTGAAACTATGAAAGATTGTGACACCTTCACATAAGACATGAAGTCACGTGACGAGCATTGGGTTTGGTTCACAGAAATAGTGCTGCAATTTGACAGTCAACCATTTTGACCTTCTCCACCGGTCGATTCGAGTGATCATATTAACCCATGCCATCAAATCCCTTCGATCTGGCGCAGAAATATCTGGTTGGATTTCAAATTGAGTTTTTGAGTTGCTGCAAAGTATCATTAACTTAAGCTATTTTTGTCAAAATCTTGCCAAAATCGTGTGACATCATAGTGTGTATCGATCCGTAAAAGTTAATATTCTCAAAATCTCATATAATCTCTTAGGAGCTATAAAAGATAAAATGAATTAGAGAAAACGTTTTTCACGGGATCTACAAATAGCTATTTCGACAAATACTTTATATAGTCAATACAAACTACAATAATTAATTTTACAAACTTTGAATTGTTTGATACAAATGATCAAAGTTTATTACAGACCGAAGGTGTACACTTTAATAAAATTTTCACATTGGTCAACTCTTTATTGAGTCCGATTTTCACATCGACTTTAAATATACTTTCATTTGATGTTGCCACGGTCGCTCAGTCACTTGATCTTGCAATGCATCCACTAATACATTACCTCATACGAGATCATGCAATGACTTCTTACCGCTCGCTTGGTCTGTTGAGCTTTGTGGAGTTGTTGTCTTAAGGTATTCCTCCTCAACATGTGTGGTTCGTCGTATATGATTCTATCTCTGGATAACCAGGACTTATTTCTTCTAAATATCTATCTTGTTGGAGCAACTTTCTTCTTCACATTCTTCCCTTTGGAAGTGTCGGAGACCACCATCCTCTTATACTATTCCGTCTTGCTGAACAAATTGTGCATTGTTCTACCCATGCAAATGCACTTGTTAGATTGTAACTCTTCGCTAATACAGCTCTCGCTACACCCTCCAAGGACTAGCAATATGCCAAACTTGTTGGACATTTCAGCCTTCTACGGATGTATCATTCTCATGCCGAAGAGAGAGTTTCAATGTTACATGACACCAAGTTTCGGTCGCCTTGGGATGACCACAGACACTCCACAATCTACATACAAGCCCTTATGGTACTGAATTCTTCGAGTAAGTAACTCCCCTCACCTCTGTGAGCTTTGCACAACTCTTTCATCATTTGTGCAATACATCTCACTTTGCACGATCATATCTTTTTACTAAGCGCGCAGCTTGCCTTGAGCACCATCAAGTTTGATTGCCAACATCGAGTCATAGCTCGAACTCAGCCATCTTAACTTTTATACGCTACACATTCTTCCTAGCTAGCATGTCCTCGTAGTGCCTCCCGCACAATGGGTTGGTTATTTCTCTGAATGCCAATCTTGGTGTCTGCTCTTCTGAGCGATTACTTTATATAGTCAATACATATTACAACAATAGACTTTACAAATGCTGAATGGTGACACATAAAGGATCAATGTCCATTACAGACCGAAGTTCTCACAAGTGTACACATGACACAACTCTCATTTATAGGCTGATATCAGCCATGAAAGTTAACTAAACTAGGCATGCTACTTGCGATACAAAGTATGTATAAAACTTGAAAGACACAGATATACATGAGCACTACATTAAGCATCCTCTTTATATTTTTTGCCATGACAGGACGAACCTCTGAAGTCCCATGTTTAGGCGGAAGTTGTCTAGTTCCGGACATACATGAGCTCCCTAATATTGTTAATCGGGGTGGCTTTATACCTCTTGTCGGGGAGAGGGGGTCATCGTACGAGAATGTTTAATGACCGGTGATGTCACCGTACATGAGTGTTAATGCGTGTTGGCTCCTTGGGAGTGTTGCACCATCTTTTGGGCGTCGATATCGTCTAGGTTGTGTTGTGTCTTGCCATGCTTCTTAGATGGTAGGACCGATTGACGATCTATCCGCTGACGTCGTTTGGACGATATCACACCTTACCATGCTTCTTGGATGATGAGATAGAATGACGACTAATCTCGAGGTCATGGTATGACTGAATTGGAGGGGGTGCCTAGTTGGCTCTACCTTGGCGGTAGAGCGACATTAGTGGAATGGACTAGAATATGTCATATCAAGGTGAAAACAGTTCATGTTTATATATATATATATATATATATATATATATATATATATATATATATATATATATATATATATTGTGATAGATATATAATTCTTGAGAGAGAACACCTGAGCATATTATCGGGTCGGATCTGACCAGGCACGGAATCCCAACTTGAGAGCGGCCAAAATGATCTCCACCCGTTAACCCGTTGTCGACTTGTGCAACAGCTTGAAATCTTCCTCTATCTCGTGAGTCCCATCCGTCCGTGACGGCAATGCAACTTTGGGAACGTTAAACCACGTTTCATCGTCGTCAAAATGTTGGGAAGACGGGGAACGAAGCTGTTCAAGTAAACAGCCGCGGTTTGAACGAGTCTAAAAGTCTCCGGAGCGAAGGGGATACTTTGAATCGACTTCAAACCCATGCAGAGCACACAGGACGACGATCGACGGTAATGAGGTATATATATATATGTATGCTCTCAGCCCTTTCAGGCACACCAACCTTTGCTTCATTCATCCTCGACCTGATAACCCATCTTTCTTGGATCGTCTGCATTGATCGACCATGGCCACCGCGTCGACGCAGCTGTTGCTGTTCCTCCTGCTGGTTTCGAGCAGCTTGCAGCCTCTCACGTCGACGAGGGCAATGGAGGGAGACGAGTGGTGGCGGGAGCAGGGCGGCCTGTTGCTGGGGTCTCTGCAACAAGGCCCGGTGCCGCCTTCGGGACATTCGTGTTGCAACCACAACCCTAAAGACACGAGCTGCCTTCGTTGCCCGTGATAACCGTAGCTGCATGCATGTCCACCATACCATAGAAACCATGGCGAGGATCATCATTGTTCTTTGTTTTTTCGCCTTTGATAGAAGTTGATACGCCACACAATAATATCTCCTCAGAAATTGGTTCATCTCTAATAAAATATCCTTAATTTTTTTTCCAGCTTTCTCGTTTCTGCTGTACGTTGCTCTGGGTTTTTTCCTCTCTCTCTCTCTCTCTCTCTCTCTCTATATATATATATATATATATATATATATAATTAAAAATTGAAATTATAAAAGATTATGACACCTTCGCATAAGACATGAAGTCAGGTGACGAGCATTGGAACGTTCACAGAAATAGTGCTGCAATTTGACGGCCAAATATTCCTCCATTTTGACCGACCTCCACCGGTTAACTCACGCCATTAAATATTCCTCCATTTTGACCTTCTCCATCGGTCGAGTCAAGGAATCATATTAACTCATGCCATCAAATCCATTCGACCTGGCGCATAAATATTTGGTTGGATTCAAATTGAGTTGATGCACATTTCCACAGCTGGGGGGAGTCATACTGTCACGAATTTAAATGATTTTACCTAAGTCATGTAAAAGTCAATATTCTCGAAACCTCATATTGTTTCTTATGAGCTACAAAAGATAAAACGGATTAGAAAAAATATTGTTTCTTAGGACCTACAAAAGATAAATCGGATTAGAAAAAATATTTCCAAAAGGATTCACAAGATTTCAGCAAACACTTTATATATCCAATACAAATTACAATAATTAACTTTTCAAACTTTAAACGGTCTCAAATAATGGGTCAAGGTCCATTATTGATCGAAGTCCTCACAAGTGTCAACATGATACATCTATCATTTACAAACCGATACCAATAATGAAAGTTAACTAAACTAGGCCCACTATTTGCTGTATAAGGTATGAACAAAATCCGAAAGACCTAGACATACATGAGCATTACGTTGAGCACCCTCTTTATATTTTTGTTCGTGACATTCTCCCCCACTTATTCCTTCGACGTTCTCGTAGAAGTCGTTGTAGACGCTGCATTTCCTCACCGTTTGCTGAATCTTCAAACTTCAGCTCTAGCTGCAACATGCCTCTTGGCTCCCAGCTGCTCTCTATCGCTGCTGTGAAGTAGTTGAATTTTGATCCGACATACTGCTTCAATTCGCTAATAACTGACTCTGGTGTGGGGTCGGCTGAGTTGTGTTGATTCTTGTTGATTACTGCATATCGTTTTTATAAAGTAAAAGACCTTCCTTGTTTTGCTCCAATATCTCAAATGTCTCATGCTGCTTAAATTGAGTGGATGCTTGTTGAAGCTTTAACGAGCATCGTCTCGCAGACTTTAAAGTTTTTGAGGTATTTGCTTCATAAAATTTGTCCATTGATTCTTCTTCAACTTAGTTATCGCTTCCAAATAGGTTCACTTCAATTCCACTTTCGATTGACATTCCGTTGAGAAATGAAACGAACAATCTACTCTTAGTAGCACTACCGATCACCAATGATGAGGATTTGACAACTATTGTCTTCCATTAGGTTTCTTCGAAGAGTTTTTGAACTTGTGGATATCTCCTCTATTGGATAAATAAGAGAACTAGGGTATTCGGTTTCGCCCATTTTCTTAAGAGTTTAGAAGACAAAGTTACTTGACTTCGCCCGCGTCATCGAGGTTGTACTTCATGTATTGAGCTGGTTACTAGTCTTCGCTCGCTCTTTGCTTACACTTTCAAAGCACCCGAAGTATTTGACACTCTTTGCATTGAGTTAGCTACTGTAATTCACCTTCTCTCGTTCTAACTTTCCTACTTTAGAGCACCATAATAGATAGAAGCAAGTAGCTTAGAGCAAGCACCATATCCATCCATATCCATATATGAGTAACAACTACCACTCAGTCTTCATTGAGGAATTTAGTTTTAAGGGCTATATGATTGAGTTTTTAAGTGTTTGTTTGTTATTGAACTCGAAAGAATGAAACAATAAGAATGAGGACGCTCCCCCACTGGGCAGAATCAAACTATCAAGTAATAATTGAAGAATGTAGTTTCAGGTTTTAAGTAAGAGGTTGCCCTCGCAGAAAGAGGAGTTCGACTACACCAAGGTAGGAAGTCAGAATTGAAATATAAAAACACAGAATACAGAATGAAAGCTTGTTTGGACTATCAGAATTAAAGAAAGGATCGGAAGACTAAAACAAGATATAGGGAATTGAGATCACAAGTGACAGACCCAAACTCGAGATAAGGAATCAAACTAGCAAGTAGAAGACTAACTATCGAACATAAATAAGTAGGAATATTATCCGACGAGCGAGGTATCTTCTAGTTTTTTGTTTTTTTTAACGCAAATAGATAAATAGGATGGAACTCTTATAGTAGAACACTGGGGATTCAACAAGAACAAGAACAGTGGTTGGTTGGGTTAGACTCATAAGTATCTTAATTCCACTCCTCCTCGCCTCATATTCAACTCTACCTACACAGCGATAAAGAACAGGAACTGGAATCCCCAGTGTGGGTGAAGTCTCAAGCTTTTATTTTTGAAGAATGATTTGTTTACTCCAGGCTCTAATGCAGGTAAATCCTCCAATTGAAGCAGTTCGTCTCGAAGGTAGTGGACCAAGAATCTAATAAAGTATGGAACCTTGGTGCGAATGGAATTTATAATTATCAGACTCTAACTGTAAATACAGAATATTAACTTAGTAGTATCAGATTTGAACTAAGAACAAAGCATATAGGTATGATATAGGGCATACATAATACCATTTATAAGAATCCAACTAGGAATTAAGAATTTAAGGTAGTACTGGCAAGACTTAAAACTCATAGGTAGTATAGTATTAGAAGCAAACTCGTAAGAATAACTCCTAAGTATCAGTATTAAACTCAGAAGTAGAAGTTTTAGTATCGTTATAAGTAGTAGGAATTGCACTAATCAATCTAAGAATTGAACTAAGCAGTAGAAGACAACAACTCTAAACTAGGAATCAAACAAAGAAGTCGGAATTCAACTACTACTGAGAATAATGAAAACATAATTCAATTTGAAAGTAAGGATCCCTGTCAAAGTTAACTAATACTAATATAAAAGAATGAAACGAAAGCCTACTTCGTTCCTTGGTTGAGCCCTCCTGCATCAAACTGAAGTCCCCCACTTTCGGTTATCTTGATGAGAAGCTCATTGACTTCGGTCTTATGAAGTTTCTTAGTCTTTGACCTTCTGCCTTGTCTTGATACTTGGAGTTTGCCTTTGCATTCTCCACCTCCTCGACCCCTTTCACGACCAACGCTCTTCCTCTATGAGAGCAAGGGATCGATGACTCCATGGAAGTCACAACTCTACGATATCATGGCGTTGCTAAGCCCATAGATACTACTATCTGTTGCCTTACATCTGCGCCCCTTTCTTCGTGATCGGTAGATCCGACTCTACGACATCGTGGCACTCCTCCGAATCCACCTTCATTCTAATTGACGTTTTACTTTTGGGCAGCTGAGCCCCTCTGGACTCGTCATCGCTTCCTCGCCCCTTTCGACCACCCACTTCAACACCTCTGTATTCTTTGAGTAGTTCTCCTTGGTCGATAAAAAATAAACTGTAACTCCCATGCATAGCCTCCGTCATCCTATTTCATGATTCGTACCAATTTTGTTCTCCTTAGCTTCCTTGGTAGCGACGCTCGCTTACTCAGTCTTGTACTCTAACTTATTGGGCTTCCTTAAGCAAATATAAGCACTGGAGCATTTCAACTCTCTAGCCGTTTCGATCATACCTCTGTACGATCAAGCCCCCCCATGGGACTCACTGGTACTTGCACTCAGAATTCTCCATCGATGTTACACAACCCCCATATGTTAATGACCAATGCTTTCATCTGATACAAAATCTGATGCAGGTACGAAAGACCCGTCTCTGTGGTACCATGACATTCACTCCTTGAATCCATAGCCCTTCTTACCGTCATGTTGTTCACCAAAGTGGAGCTCCTAATATCTCCTAATCATTCCTCTATATGATCACATCCCTCACGGGACTTCTCCTGCGTGTATTGTATTCTCTCGAACTATTCCACCATGACCTACTGCATCATATCACCTCCTGGTGATATTTCTATTGCATTCAGATTATTGTGGGATGAACTTGGACTACGATCTCTCAATATATGGCCTCTATCAACACATCGTAGGGTCTCCGTCATTCCGATTGTGTTCACTCCTTTGGCAATTAACTTTCGTCCACCCACTCTTGGGTTACACCCAGACGAAGCATCGCTCTAGGACAGTCTGCTGCCTATGCCTAATAGCTCTCGAAGTCCCCAGACTTTGTTGAAATTTGTGTACCATTGTCTGGATCCTGTGCCTCTATCTCTCACCATCACAATCTTCATTGCACAACGCTTTCTTCATGACAACTCGAATGGTAGCACTATGACATATTATTCAAGAGTACCTACCCTCTTCTGCGTCCTCTTGTCTTGTGCTAAGGCCTTCTAATCCCAACTCTGCCTCCGTAAGTTGAATCACCTTAGTTCCTTCGTTAAGTGCATCTATAAGACAAGGTGCATATGCCTCGAAGCTCCCTTCGTTTTTGGCATTGTGTAAGATGAGTTTGCTCCATCAGAATGAAGAACCCATGGAATGACATGATCTCACTCTTGCCTCTATAAGAGTTCAAGTCCTTGACATCTGTCCAAAGAAAGTTCTGTGCCTCCGCTCCGTGTTACATCTTCTACGTCGACTCCCTTCATGTGGCTTGGATACTTCACTTAGATCCGCCCAAGTTGCTCCACCCCACGATTTGCATTGAGTTGATGGTAGCCCTCGCACCCACCATTCTATGTGTTAGCTCTCTGTTGAGTACGATTTTCACATCGGCTCTAAGTGTGTCTTCATTTGATGTTGTCATGGTCGCTCCCACACTTGATCTCGCAATGCATCCACCAATGCATTACCTCATGCGAGATCATGCGATGACTATTCGCCGCTCGCTCGGTCCATTGAGCTTTGTAGAGTTGTCATCTTGAGGTATTCCTCCTCAACATGTGTGGTCCATCACACATGATTTTCCTCTAGAGAACTAGGACTTATTCCTCCTGGATATCATTCATATTGGAGTAACCTTTCTCTTCGCATTCTTCCCTTTGGAAGTGTCGGAGACCACCATCCCTTTGGACTACTCCACGTTGTTGAACAAATTGTGCATTATTCTGCCCTCGCAAATGCACTAGTTAGATTGTGACTCTTCGCTAATACAACCCCCACTTCACCCTTCAAGGCCTAGCAACATGCTGAACTTGTTGCACACTTCAGCCTCATATAGATGTATCCTTCCCATGCCAAAGAGAAAGTTTCAATGCACTATGGTGCCGAGTTTAGATCGCCTTGGGATGACCATAGATAGTCCATCATTCGTATACAAGCCCTTGTATAAGTATTGAATTCTTTGAGTTAGCAATTCCCCTTACCTCTGTGAGCTTTGCACAACTCTTTCGATCGTTGTGCAACACATCCCACGTTGCACGATCTCATCTTTTTACCAAGTGCCAGCTTGCCTTGAGCACCATCAAATTTAGTTGTCAATGTTAAGTCATAGCGTGAACTCAGTCATCCCAACCTTTATGCGCTACGTAATCTTCATAGCTTGTTTGTCCTCGTGGTGCCTCTCACGAAAAGGATTGATCATTTTTCTGAATGCCAATCTTGGATGCCCACTCCTCTGAACGATTACTTTCCCTACATCTCAATGTTCGTTTTCCCTAAATGATCGTACGTGCTAGCTACCCTCCATGCCGCCCAGCTAGGTCATCACGTTTGCATGACAAGTGTTTCTACATGTGCTTGGCTCACTCTAATACCAAATGTCATAAACTTAATTGGTTTTGCCTAAGTCGAGCGGAACAATAGCGTATCCATCTGTAAAGGTCAGCCTCTCCAAAACCTCCTATGGTCCCTTAGGACCTACAAAAGAGAAAATGAGTTAGAGAAAGCGTTTTCCATGGGATCCACAAGCAACCATTTCAGCAAACACTTTATATAGCCAATACAAATTACAACAATGGACTTTACAAACTCTGAACGGTCACACATAAAGGATCAAGGTCTATTACAGACCGAAGTCCTCACAAGTGTACACATGACATAACTCTCATTTATAAGCCGATACCGGCTATGAAAGGTAACCAAACAAGGCCTGCTACTTGCTGTACAAAGTATAAACAAAATCCGAAAGACACAAGCATACATGAGCATTACATTGAGCACCCTCTTTATATTTTTATCTATGACAAAACTGACCTCCAAAGTCCCATGTTTAGGCAGAAGTTGTCTAGTTCTGGACGGCTCTTCATTTGGCTGACAGTCTTCTCGGGCCGACCTATCAAACGCTAACGGATCTGACGGTGCTTGAAGAGGGATCAGTTGGGATGTAGGGGGTGCTAGAAGAGATATAGATATGACACTAGTGACGGTGCCCACAATGACATAGTCTGTGAGGCGAGCTGAGGGAAGAGGCTTACTTGGGGAATGAGAGGAATGATCAACTGAATCATTCTGGTTAAGGTTTGGACTTGTTACATGAGGCTGAGGAATGCCTCTAGCGAGATGGTGGGTTGCACTGTACCACCCACGGGGGAGAGAGCCTCGGGTCGTTAAACAATCTCCAGTACCTGCTCGGGGTCTAGGACGAAATGTTCTCATCAAAAGAGAGAGGGAAAGAGGCAGATCCTCCGAGGCTAAGGACTGGGTGTGCGACGTGAGTCTCTTCCCTGGGTGCTCCCTAGGGTTGGTCGGCTGTTAGCACTCTTGCGATATTGACCCTCCGTCTAGCGCCAAAAATGTTATCTTTCTTTATACCGAGTTCGAGGTGGCGTCTCAGCTTGGTCTGATTTGAGTGCATTAGGGTGTCCACGTAGCTCAAACGTGCCAGGTAGAGGGTGTGACAGGTTGATGACTCTACTTTAAAATCTTTGAGCCATCTTCCTGAGCCGGGCTTGGCATTCATCTCCTCCTCCTCGCCTCCGTGTCCCACACAAAAAGCCTGAGCTAGGTGGAGGGTCCTTTCGACTTAGCCCCTCCGATGGATAAGTAAGTTGCAAGCCGGAGCTCTCGAGAGAGTGTCTTGGTGGTGTTGTATGTGTGTGTCTGTGAGCTCCATGATACTGTTAATCGGGGTGGCTTTTATACGTCCTATCGGAGGGGGGTCATTGTACGAGGATGTTTAATGATTGGTGACACCACCGTACGTGGGTGTTAATGCGTGTTGGCGCCTTGGGAGTGTTGGACCATACTTTGGGTGTCGATATCGTCTGGGTTGCGTTGTGCATTGCCATGCTTCTTGGATGGTGGGAAGGACCGATGATATGTCCGCTGACGTCGTTTGGACTGCATCACACCTTACAATGCTTCTTGGATGGTGGGACAAAGCGACTTCGATCATACCGTATGATCAAGTCCCCCCCATGGGACTCACTAGTACTTGCACTCGGAATTCTCTCTCGATATTATACAGCCCTCATATGTTGATGACCAATACTTTCATCCGATACAAAATCTGATATAGGTACTTAAGACTTGTCTCAGTGGTACCATGATATTCACTCCTTGAATCGATAGCCCTTCTTACCGTCGTGTTGTGCACCAAATTGGTTATATATATATATATATATATATATATATAATAAATAATAAAAAATTGAAATTACAAAATATTATGACACCTTCGCATAAGACATGAAGTCACGTGACGAGCACTGGAGTTGGTTCACAGAAATAGTGCTGCAATTTGACAGCCAAATATTCCTCCATTTTGACCGACCTCCACCGGTGGAGTCGAGTGATCATATTAACTCATGCCATCAAATCCATTCGACTTGGCGCAGAAAAATCTTTTGTAGGATTCAAATTGACTTTTTGAGTTGATGCACATTATCACGGATGCATCCTCAATTTCATTCTAACAAAATAATGATAGTACACTCGACTTCACGATTTAGTCAAAAAATTGATTATTAGATGTTGATTCAGAGTCAGTTGAGTCACTCTTCCACTTCTGTCTTAGTTCTATCTCGGTCACCACGTTTATCTAACTATGCCGGGAGCATTTTCGATGGTTCATCCATTGCTTAAGCTATTCTTGGGTTCGAATTATTAGGTTGAGGTTTGGATCAGTATTAGAAAAAAAAGAAAGAAAAAGAACCTAGGGCTGGATCATTACTCCCATGATCATAGTGATCGACTGTGTGCTTCTCCCGAGCTCAATCATATATATATATATATATATATATATATATATATATATATATATATATATATATATATATATATATATATATATATATATATATAGGCACTCAGACCAGCATTAATATCCTGAGACGTCTTCGTCCTCAAAATCCATTAATCATCATAGGGAATGGCTTCTTCCTTCTTCCAGGCAGCAGCTTCTGCTTTCGACGTTTTGGCCTCTGATGGCAGAGATGCCGGTGGAAGGAGAGTAGCGGCACGTACAAGGGCCGGTGCCGCCTTCGAGACCTTAATGCTGCACACATAACCCTAACAGCCCCATCTGCCCACGTCGTCCATGAAAGAGTAGGATCGAAGAAAGGCCGATTACACGCGTCGTGGTTGCGTGGAAAGCAATCGCCAAACCATGGAGATCATAGCTGGTAAAGATTTCATATTTCTTGGTAAAAATTTTCATATCTTTCGGTTTTGTTTGGTAGAACTTTTGTATCACATACTGGTCAACTCAATAAAAATGAACACGTTGTTGGTGTCAGATTGAAAAGTTTGTGATGTGGAAATGACAAGCATGCAGTAGAGAGACCTCTAATAAACTATTTTATCTTCCAAATGCTGCTATCGACTGTTTAATGGATGAACACATCGAACTACAAGCAGGTTTTCTGCAACCAAAACGTAGATAATTGTAGTGTTGGATGAGAAATTATTGAACTTCACATCACAACAACTCTACATAAAGACTAACGCTGATGAAGAAAGTAAAGGGTGAACAATCATATGCTCCTCGTCCACTGGGACACCAAGCAAACCATGCCTCATCTAATTTTATATGACTGGAGAGAGTAGGATAGAAGCATAGAAAAGTAGAAGCTCAGTAAGGTGAGGAGAAACAAGGGAGCTGATCACCTTGTCCTTCTTTAAAGACATGAACCAGATAAGCTCTAGTTTAAGCAAACTCATTGTACCGAGATAACCATCAGCAAGAAGCAAACACCAAGTTTGTAACTATGAATATATAAAGGAGTACTATTGTAACAAATGACTCGGGCATTGAAGGAAATTACAGATTGACCTAGAATCTTAAGAACATATGCAAGAATGACATGCTGAAATCATGACTGGATATGATAAACATGTACTTCAAAGAAAACACAATTTTTAAGACTTATGAACAGCTGCAGAAGTCATCACACATTGAAATACTATTGTAGTAATGCATAATAACTAATGGGTAGGATAGGTCGCAACATCTGCACGCTTCGAAGTCATACAATGATAAGAGAGAAATCACAATGAGATAGATATGAAGAGACATTTCAAGAATCATGGTGAAAAATGAATCATGCATTCATGAATAAGTTGTAAGTTTGATAACTCTTTATGTACATACCCTTTGATATTCATGAATCATTTCTTTCAACAATCACAGAAATATTTGATGTTTTTGATAGTAGTGCTTTTATGCTCTCGGACGAACATAGCTGATCCCTCCCAGAAATAAGCAAGCATCCCAAGAATCCTGAAATTGTGAACAACCAACAAAGCGAGTGAATTATTATACAAAATTCAACCATAGAATTGATTTCCTTTTACCAACACTGTCACAGTTGAGTTGGCTGTCTTGGACAAACTGAGGTACAAAGATTATACAAAAAAATTAAGTAATACTCAGTTAAATAGTCCCTCATAATAACATCAACAGAGTGTCCTGGTTGCTGCAAGTATCTCATGAAAGAAAAAGCTGGATCATTACATTTTCTGATACCAATTAACCATTCTGATCGTTCTTACAGTAATTTGAACAAACTATAAAGACTTCCAGAATTGTTGAGCAAAAAAATTATGCACAATCTTACGTCAACTCGGGTAGAGATCCAATATCTTCCTATCATAAACTGTATCAAAATTTTGCAAAATTTGCCTGCTAGTGAGCATATTTGACGACTCCAAAGATGGCGAGAGATGCACATAGCCCCATGCACAGTACCACCTTATTGAAACAGGAAAATGCAATTGTTTCTGCCGAAAAAGAAGTTATAGAAAGCTGCAGCTAAAGGTTTTTAAATTGGACCTGGATCCTTGATGATTATAAATGATTTTCTCAACCTTGTGGTACCAAATAGGGGCATCATCAAAGCAGGAGCCCAAGATGAAGCAGCACTGCCAGGTCATTGTCAAAGCATTGTAGTAAAACTGATCTTAATAACGCTGTTGATTGTAGGAAGAAGAGGAACCCTGATCTATTCTTTTTAGACCCTTTGAGCATATAATCTCTCGTAAAAAGCATTGAAAATCATTCTTTTATGATATGAATCAATTTTGATGTCGTATTCTTAAAGAACAATTAATTCACAGCCTCAAAAAACAGGACTTGTGGCTGCAAGTGTCCCCTTTCGCACATGGTGAGAACATCATTCCAGCCACCAATCACCTGCATGATTAGCTTCAACCATATTACAAAGCTTGCAACAAATCAAGAAAACAAGCACACCTGTCTAAGGTTACCTTGACAGTTTGATCATCATACATAACCCACTGATCGCACTCATATGCAAAACAGTGATAATGTTGCCCATAGTAACAAACCTGAATACAGGAAGACAATAATTTTCAGCTGATTGCTACAATAGAAGTAACCTTAACAGCGTGCATATGCTAGTCTTGCTATAAGTTGGAAAGATAAATAAAGTTTGACGTATATGAGATATCTATGAACATATGCAAGCACAGGGAATAAACAACGACCTTGAACTTCTCGTACACACAAGTATCAGATTCTTCAGGATTCTAACATATCTTCAACGCCACAAAAAAAAATAAAAACCTATTCGTGTAGTTAAGCAGGACATGAATCATCATAAGAGCTCAAGGATGCCCATGCAAGAAAAGTTGTCGCTTGCAAAGCACAAACTATTCTGGAGAGTGTTCTGATCCTCAAAATGAGTGCACTCACTCTATCATTGTTACAAGGACACTAATTAGATACTTAATTACCAAACACCTCGGGTCCTTATTCCTCAATCATTTCTTGTTCATTGTAGGGCACCAGGAGTGCTTAACAGTCAAGAGCAATGTTGATAACTTGTTAGTTGTGAGGCCAACCGTGCTACATATATCTTACAAGAGGTGCATTGTTTTAAGGAACCGTAACATATCCCAAGTAAACAAATATTATTTATTTTGTAACTTGTAATCTGTGTCAATCCGAATAGTCAAAGATTGGAAGTGATAGGACGTTGTGTTGCGCTATGGGCTTAGGTGAATCTACTACCAATAACTTGATCACAAGCATTTCAGGACCATGTGGTTCCGAGCTTACCATCTTAATGGATCAATACTCCTGTCTGACCTTGTAAGGACAACTGGTACAGAATGGGCATAATATTAGGTATGACAAAAGGACCCAGGTATGAAAGTGGGAAAATATGAAACTAAACAAGTGGGAAGATGTGATGAACTTTAAAACTAAACAAGTCTACTATTATTAATTCATCTTAAGCACTTTTAGTCCATGGTCAAATTATTGAGTTTGCAGTATCATCAGACAGGATTTTGACATAATCATTGTTAGGTTTCATTATATTGATTTACTCCTTAAAAATGTAAATAACCATTATAGCTTGAATTGTCTTCATTTGGTAATGAACTTTTCACATTTTTCAAAACTTTTCTAGCCTTAAGCACTGAATTGAACCTGAACTATCAAATCATCCCAAGGTTGGACCAAACCAAAGAAAGATAATTTGAATCTTCATTCCACCCTAGGATGTAATTGCGACTTATGGCTTTGTTGTTGTTGTTGTTGATATATTCCACCCTAGGACCACTGTATACCATGTGGTGGCATAACTATGCAAGTTTAGGAACATTTCTCTCCTAGGGAAGCATTATATACCCATCATCATCAGTATCATCATGGGTTTAAGATGCAGTAATTTACTCTCTTCAGTTGCACTATACTTAAATGAGTCTACAGCTAACAGACATTGAACCTCAATTGTAGTAGCTCATAGAAATTTTGGATACTAGTGCATCATGGAGAAAGAAGATAAGGTGAGTGATGTGCTTAATCAGAAAACAGGATTGTCTGGACGGAAAGAGAATATATGAGTACAAGAGTACAGGAAGATAAACCAGTAAAAGAATGCTTAGTCAGCATTTTCTTAAAAAACAATAACAAAAACTTCAATTTAGGAACCATCTGCATATTTATTTACTGTTATTTTTTCTCTCAGTTACAATGACAACTCCAAAAATTTTATTGGCCATCTTGGTTTTTAGCATGAACCTGGACTACTTATTTTATTTTACATGCTTCTATCATCTCTAAAAAAATTCAAGACCATCAGAGAATAACAAACTAGAACAAAAAATGGATCAAAATTGGCTTTTCCATGATATCATAACAACTGAAAACAAATTATGGCATTAGCTACCAACATACCACTGAAACCAGAGAATGCTTGCTCCCTTTATCTATACCACAGTAAAGAACACCAATATCCACATCAGTGGTAATGGCTGCCAATGTCGCAGATATGTCATCTGCACTTTCATTTGTACTTTGCCAGCCTAAAACTGAAACAGAAACTTAATTAGTCAGAAATAGTATAGAGATGTCTGATTCAATTTAACACACTGGAAAAGAGCGCAGAGTGCAAATTCAGTAACTTGTGACTTTGCGAAACAACTAACTGAACTCGACCACATATCTAAGAATTAGCATTAGGCCTAACTCAATCAGGCAAAGATTGCATATAATTTCGATCTAGTGATCAGGTCTAATTAAAGTTTAGTTTATGTCCTCAATGAGTATAACACTGACAGATTTCTTTTAACATTCAAAGCCTCAATTACCCTACATGATCTGTGGCACTGTTTGCACCATGCTAGGCAATGAATGCATGAAAAGGCATATCTCATAAAAGGATAAATATGTGACCATGAGCTGCTACACACAGATGATATGCAATGCCATGCAGCAATACTCAGCCATGCACATATTGCAAATTATGTATCTATTTGCTCTGTTGGCCTCTATCACATTAAGCACCATGAAATTTGACATAGGAATACAATTTATTATCAAAACCATCTTGTATATATGGCCTAATCTTCTGACACCATCAGCTCAAAACAAATATCTGTTATGCAATAGTAAAAATGGCCTATCTCAAGCCAATACCTGGGCAAAGATGAACAGGATTAGTGAACATGCTATTTAAAAGGGATCAAATGTTACCAGCTGTGAAAACATGTGGTGGATGAGACAGAATATGATTCATATAATTTGGTTTTCCACAACCACCAGCCTCTACATCACAAGATAACTGGTGATTCATTTCAACAGTCTTCAATAGTTCATCAAAAGAACTTTCTGGGCACATAATCTGAGGCAGCAAAATTGAAAATTTTAAATTAATAGGTTGAAGAACATAATACAATTCATCACATTTTTTAAGGAGATAAAAAAACAACTTGGATCTTTAACAAGATAATTTATGAAAATAAGTTGTAAGACATGCCTTTGCTGTTCGTAAAGAATTTGCATTGATGTTGTGGAAAAATGAAGTATACTTCAGGTGTCTGGTCTGACAATGGCAGCTGTAACAGTTCATTTGTTCATCGATGTTCATTCCAAACAGGGAATGTGCAATACAAGAACTGTTTGTACAATCCCATGATCCCACAGAATTACTTTCATATGATTCAACATCACAATCACCAGAGAAAATATTAAATGACTTGTGCAAGCAGTCAAAGATTACTGCTAAAACTTCAGAAGCATCATTCATCTGTGCCTGTCAATTGCAACTAAATCTTTTAGATACAACACAATGATAAACCAAATACACTCATAAAGCCTTGCAAAAATTAAATGAGCAAGATCTTCTAAAACTTATGTTTCATAGGATTAGAGAGGAAATTTGTATATCCATAACTATGCTATAATTACCTCTTGAAAGAATTTGCTATCAGGATACAAGTTGCTCAAAGCAATCCTCAGAGATGTAGGTGCAACAGCATCATTTAGTCCATCATCAAATGCTTTTCTCAAATCTATAAATATATCATAAAGTGCACAGACAACACAGGGATTTCCAACATGCATGTGTGCTGACGACATTTTCAGGAACTGTTCTCTGAACCGTCTTAAATGCCACAATGACTGAATACAAGAGTACATATCACTGGCATGTAGATTTTAACAAAGGACAGTTTAACAAGTATATGAAATACTTGGTTACCTGGATTATTACATTCAAAAAGCAATTGTATTCACCAACTGCATTTCTGAGCCCAGTGCCAACAATATCCTTTCTGCTTGAAATGCTTCCACTTTCAGTAGCAGAAGCACAATAGTCATCACCTTCTGTTGATTCTAGATGAGAAAACAGATTAGAAACTAAAACTCCTGAAAAGGAACAAACTCTCAGCAGAATTCAGTATTCACCGCATTACATTAATAACTACTCAGTAAAGAACACACACAGATGTGTTCTCACGTATTCAATGAAAATTTGCTGCAAATACACAAAAGAACATAAAAAGAAGCGAAAGACAGAATGAGAGATGAATGGGAGTTGCATGATTACAGGAATCATACTGAATAAGCCAGCAATGAACATCTAAGGTAAACATATAACTTGTTCTCTATCATGGCAATCTGTATGCATTTTACAATGAGTGTGGATAGATCTGTTACGAGGAACAAGAATAGAATCATAGAATGTTACAAGTTCTGAAATATATTGTGATGGTTTGACTTCTTCAAATCACTTGCACATTTAGATCGAGCATGAAGAACATCTTGACGTGCATTTGTGCACACAAATGAAGCAAAATTAATTTACATGAAGGATGAAAAGCCCAAAGGTAAACAGTAGCCATCTGTTGAAGGCAACATTTCCCTTTATAGGCTTTCAGACCATTAATTCTTAATGTTCTGGATTGCAGACGTTTCATGATCACAACATAAATTGCTGCTTCTCATCATTTTTTATAGCATAGGCTTATACAAGAAGAGTTGTAAAATTAATTACCCCACAAACCTCAAGTTCAATGTTCATACTAATATTATGTTTAAATCAATCTTTTGCAAAGGATAATTTGTACACATCAAAGATATCTAGTGACCTCCTTCCTGTACCTTTATTATTTTCAGTGATAACAAGCGATATAGGTCATTATACCACTTCGTATATTGCTTACCAGTCTAATAGATCACCGAACCTCGTACTCGACCAATACTCAAGTCCTCATTATAAGGCTTGAAGGTTTGTTGTTAGCGATTAAGGCTTAGTATTTATAATCATGTGTTTCTAGGCAAGGTTTGCCACATAGGTCCGTACCAGCGTATCGAGATTATCTTGGTACAGGATGGTACATGGTACAGGGCAGTACACACAATATGTACCGCATGGTATATTAAAATATATTATAATATTTTATAATATATTATATAAAATAAGATTAAATATTAATATATTAAAAAATGAAAAAAAACTGCCGACGTCGCCTCGATCTTTCTCCTTGTGCGGGGAGACGTTTCGTCTCCTCGTGCGGGAGACGTTCCGTCTCCACGCGCGGAAGAAGAATCGCCCGCAGGCGAGGACGACGCATGGGCGAGGACGACGGGGGAAAGGAGGTACGTATCCTCTTCTTCTTCTTCTCTTCTTCTTCTTCTCTTCTTCTTCTTCTTCCCTTTTTCTCCCTCAATTGACCGCCGACGGTCAATTTCTCCCTCAATCGACCACCGACGATCGATTTTGGCAGTACCGCCTGGTAGCGGGCGATCCGCGTACAGGTCAGCTGTCGGACCGGTATGTACCGGGCGGTACAGGGTCTTACCGCTCGATAAGGCAATCCTTGGTTCTAGGCCCATTTTATCTCAGGCTATTAGAGTAGTAGATCTACCTGGCCAAATCATGACAGTTGATATTAGCACAACTCTACAAACAACTATATGGGACTAACAGATAATGAAATGAGGATAATGGACAAACTCTGAGATGGATGTTTCCTTAGGTCAGACCCAACATCCTTAGGTCAAACCCACATCAAAACCCCAAAGGGAGATTCTAGGTTATGTGTGGCCTTGGCAAGCATGTCAAGCCTTGGAGTGGGGAAAGTTGTAATGTCCCAACTAGTCTCACCTTGGAAGGAGATGTTAGGTAGGTCGGCACATAAGGCTTGATGGTTCTACCACCAGTAGTTCAAGCTAAAGCTTTCAAACCACATAGTTCTAGGCCCATCACGTTCAAGATAGCAGGCCATAAACCTAGCAGATCAAGTCATGACAATCAGTGTTTTTCAAAAGCCACTCAAGCGAGGTGAGGCCCAAGCGCCTTGTGCTGTACCCAGACATCGGGCGAGCACCCAAGTGAAGAAGGGTCTGGGTTCATGTTGGGTTCAATTAAACCAACTAATCTACCCCAACACAAAACCCGCTGCTCCCGCCCCCTGTTTGTCTTTGAAGTGAAACCCTACGTTCGCCACCACCGCCTTCATCCGCAATTCTGTCTGCCATCTTCATCTATAGCTTCTTCTATCAACACCCCCATGGTCTGTAGCTTCCTTAGCCACCGTCCCCTTAGTTCGCAACATCCTTCGTCGCCGCCACATTCGTCCACAGCTTCCATTGCCACCGTCGTCTTCATTCGCAACTTTGTCCATCGCCCTCTCCTTCCCCTCCCTTCCTCCCATAACCACCGATTACTCCTCTTCTCAGTCCATTCTTTCTCATTTCAATTAACTTGTTGCACCATATTGAGATGGTGCACTATTACTTTGTTAGGAGTTAGAACTGTTTGCCATCGTATTAAAAACATTGTTTAGCATAGGTCTCCATCAGTAGAACTCTGTTTAGCATAGGTTTCAATCGGAATATATTTTTTAAAATTTTATATTCTGGAGTATCTCGCTTCGTTCTGGTGAGCACCCAGTGCTTTTAAAAACATTGGTGACAATTCAAAACTAATGGAACAATTATGTGTATTTGTCACTTCTAAAAGTCCTATCCACTTCCAAATATGGTAACATAGTAATTTTAGATTAGAAGTTCATCCTCAAAGATATGGTCTTGATGTTTTTGGTCATATCTACTTATTAAGTGGGAAATTAGCAACTACTATTGGACCATATATAAAGATAAAATACACAAAATACAATTTCAGAGACACAAATAAATGGAAGTTATATCAGTGTGTTAGACTTTGTTACTATGTCAGTCTTAAATGGAGTTCCAACTTCATCAGTCTTAATTGATAAATTGTTGAGAACAAGGTTCATCAAACCGTACCATACCGGTATACCGAGCTCAGTTCAGTATAGTACGGTATGCTGATACCAAGTGACACACATAGACACACACAAATATATATATATATATAATAAAGTTAAAAAATAAAAAAAGGGCGACGTCGCCTCGTTCCTTCTCCCCGTGCGGGGAGAAGAAATCACCCGCGAGCGATGGATTACACGGGCAAAGAAAACTCTCACAAGCAGTGGATTAGGATCGGAAGAGTAGTGTCGGACTCCAGGATCTCCCTTTTCTTCGTCCTCTTCTTCTTCTCCCTCTTCTTCTTTCTCCCTTGGCTGATACCGCCCAAAATCGGCTGCAGAAATTGATTGTTACCAGTCGATTTCGGGTGGCAATGGGGCGAAAACAGCCCCAATAGGTGGTGCCGCCAAGTAGCGGGCGATCCGCATTTCGATCAGCGGGTGGACCGGTACGTACCACCCGTGCCGGGCGGTACGATTCGAAACGTCGAACCTTGGTTGAGAATACAAATGAACTCGCTATACACTATCAAAACAAAGTTCATCATCGAATCTTAAGAAACCTGGACCTGAATATCAAAACAAAGTTCATCATCGGAAATATGTTATGATGATAAGTAAGAATTTCATGTTAACAGATCAATAATTCCTGAAGTTCTTAATAAATTCTACATTTACGTTTTTTGACATTGGAAATGTCATATATCAGTGGTAAAGAACATACTAATACATCCCAAGATGTATAATCATTTAAACCTTCAGAACCTAATCTGGAACTGCCAAAACCACCTAAAGACGGGAACTGTCAAAACTACCTAACAAGCACTCTGAGGCTAGGCTGAAGCTGACTCAAGGCAACAACATGAAGCTTGCTTCCATGTATGTAATGATCAAAACTTTTTAAACAACCACCAAACTAATTTGGTTATAACAATCTATTTTATGCTTCCAAAGATAACGGGGAGATGGACAAGAAGACCAAGACACTAAACATACCAAGACTTTCACGCACAGCTTTCTTGAGATCTTCTTGGAACCTTTGCTCATCATCTTCCTCATTGTGCAACTGTCTCAATGTCTTCACTTCATTATCTCCTGGCCAAAAATAAGCAGATTTCTTTAGTGACAAATTATAACAGTCGAATGACTATGGAAGCAGAACCTAAACTGTCCGCTTGTGACTAGTGCTTCTTGAAATTCCTATTACTAAGCATGGAAACATCATAATAGACAAGCCACTTATTTCATATAACAATGAATAATAGAGTGACAAGCAAGTTTCTTAATGACGTATGCATTACACCATATTACAACAATAAAAAGCAGTCATAACATCACAAATATTTGGGGGTTAGCTACATGGACCTTATCATGCCATATATTTAGTTAAATCAAGAGCACTCAAACCTATTTTTATTGTTTCATTACACACTTTATTTCAATAATAAATTTCAAACAACCTCAAAACCTTCTTTTTCACAACTGAGAAAGGAATTTTGAGTAGACAACCTTAAAACCTCAAATCTTCTTTTGAACAACTTTTCATGAATACAAGATAAAAATATTTTTTTGTTCTAAAAGTTATTACGAAAGATTATAAAGTCCAGGAATACAACAAGATGTTGTGCCAATAAAAGATTTATGAAATAGAAACAGCAAGGCGAGAAGCCCTACGGCTTCAGTTAACAAATGCATATGACTGAACAGAAACACATATTCCAGAATCAGCAATTAACAGCTTAACGAATCAATATGACCATCAACTGGAGCGTAGCCACCCACAAAAGGAGAAATGAGAATCTATGGTGATAAGCAATCACAATTTGAATTATGTTATTTTGCTGCAAATGGCAAAGAAAACAGAAAGTATGGAACTTTGTTTGTTACATGTTAACTACAGTACCATTTCCATGGATGACATATTTTTTTGGGCTCAGGTATATGACCTTTTGGTTGAATAATATCATTTAAATATGGAGCACTCACTGACATCTGGAGGCAGCACCAGTAAATTAATGACAGACTATTAGTAATCCCAAAATGTTCAACTGCTGACGATAGGTTTAAATAAAATAAAGAGATTGTACACTACTAATCCATTCTGCCATAGATTTTCCATAGTTGCAAGTTGCTCATTGACATGAAAGAATTAAGTGCATTAAACCTTTTGCTGGGGTACCATAAGTATTTAGAATTGCAATTACAGCAATCGCCGGTACTTTGAGAAGATAGAAAATACTTACTAGCACATTCACTTTTGTGAAGACCATGTAAACATTTGGCTTAGTTGTATTTAAGATCACCTAACTGCTATCAGTAATTAAAATGGATATGCATATGGAATTCTGTAGCAATGAAGGCAATCGAAAGCAAAGAAAACAATATGAACCTGCAGGCCACATCATCACAAAAATAAAAAACCCATGTGTAAATAAACAAGACCTGCCACACCAGCTTGATCTTTCTGTACTTCATACAAAGTTCTTGCATTCCCGTCAGGCATCTGTTTTGGGGCACTATGCTTTGGGACTTGGTTACTTTTTGCCATATCAGAAGGCAGAAACCCATCATGTATATTTCCTGTTGTACCTGCAAGATGAAAAGAATATAAGACTACATACTTGAGCTAAGAAATCCAGTTACTGACATATAATAGAAAAGATAGTTGATCACACTAATATCTGCCATTGTCTAAATGGGAACAAGATGCAACCTTGCTTGTATTTCATATGAGATTGGCCACTTGTCTTCTTAGCCTTTTGGAGACTAGAATTATTGGAAAATTTTGTATCGCTTACACATCTCTCTATTCCATTCATTTGCAAGCCCCCTTTGCTTGGCAACCCATTACTGTGACCAAAATCTTGAACCTCACTAATGCAAATGTCATTAAGCATGTCACTGTTGTCACCAATATTTTGTTGCTGTCCCAGATTCAGCAGCTGGTCTGCTGCAACAGGCTTATTTCTTGATTGGTTGAATCTTACATCATGATTACTCTTGTGCACATTGGCTTCAGAAAAATGAAAATCACCAAATTCTATACCTTCTACAATACTGGGGGCAATGTAATTATGCAAGATGGAGTCATAATTCAAATTTAAAACTGAATCAGCAGCAAATCTTTCCTCTGTCTTATTGTTTGGGGAAGTCACAGTGCTATTCTTTAATTGCTCTGCAAGGTGCTTCTGCTTGGCCTCATCTTCTATCTTCCTTTGGTACTCCAATGTCTCCTCAAGTTTTCTTTCCTCGGCCTCAAGCTCCACTCTGAGTTTAAGTTCTTCTTGTTGTTTCAAATAATCACCGCTTGCTACATAATCATGCTCCAGAATATCGCCATCATCAAGAAACTCACTTCAAAAAAATAGACATGTAATGTACAGGTCAAATAGCTGAATAATCTTTAAAATTAAATATAATGATCAAGGCTGGAGACTGAGGTGAGCTTGAAATTTTAGCATAGTCCAACAAAACGCAAGGTGGCATCAGCAGTGAAGTATTCCAGCTAATATTTCAGTAATCAAATAATAGAATTTTTTTTTAAATGTTGTTCATGACTTGAAACCTCCAGTTGACAAAGAAAATCTAAAAGAAGTTATTGGTGTTTGCGAAGAAGAAAAGTTTAAGAAGCTTAAAGGCGTTCATCATTTTTAAATAAATTACAAACAAAAAAAATCATCTGCTTCAATAGAATGGGCTGCTCTATTTAACTGTCCTTGCATCTTGAGAGAATATCAAGACATGTCGCAAACAATAATTTAATCTTCACAATTTATTCAGTAATAAAATTCTTAGATATCATGTAAGAAGACAAAACAGACAATGAGATGATGATCTTATAACATTACATAAGGATCCATGTCCTGTAAATGCCAAGATCAACTCACTTGCAAGGGCAATGGAGATTAGGACCATGCTATTTCTAGCATTCCTTCCAATTCTACATATTAACACAACAGTATTTGGACACGAAGACTTAGAGAAATAAAGCCAAGCAAGATGTCTATGGCAGACCTTTTCCATCAATACCCTCTATGCGACTAGAAAAATTAACATATTCTCAAAACATGAAATATTCCCTCTGAAAATGCAAATTTTATCAATTGCTTAGAAAATCCTTATACTAAGCAAATAATTTGGATATTGAAGACTTCACCAGTTTTGTTAAACAATTTAGACAGCAAACTGCATCTTTTGTTTCTTGAAGAGATCAGTATATGAATCGAATTCATGAAACAACAAGATGGATGAACAATTTATAATGGGACCAAACAACTCTTAGCTACACTGCATGCTTTCATGTTAGCAACCACGTAAACAAAGACAATTAAATTTGCTGGCTTGATCTAACAATGATTTTAGGTGATGATCCAGAGGTTATGCCAAACAAAAAAAGTGTCTTACAGAAACTGTTTTGGTACTGATGCCATAGATATTTTGATGCAAACTACTATGTGATTTTAATGAACACAAACAGCTGCTTGTCCTCCCAGGGGTAGAATCAAGAATAATGAATGATAGAGAAATGGGCTGGTCCACGTCCTGGTTCCACATCGGGCTGGTATTTAGTACCCAATACAGTCCGGACAGCTATATGCTAAGTCCAAGCTATTAAAATTTGAAAATTAGAGAAACAAAATGAACACATGGATTTATCCCATGCACATGAACATAGAAATGCACATTAAAAGCTGGAACATTAAAATTCTGTTTGAATAATCAGGTCATTTTCCCACATAGAACTTCAGAGATACAATCAGGTCATTTATCCCATGCACATGAACATAGACATTCACATTAAAAGTTGTAACATTAAAATTCTGTTTAAATAATCAGGTCATTTTCCCACATAGAACTTCAGAGATCCAACAGTTTAACAAATCCTTAGACAAAGACGTGAATCTCAAGAAAGTTATTCAAAAGACAACTTTATCTAGAAGTAACAGAACTCTGCATGTTGTCAGAACATAAATCAACTACTGCAACTAAGAAAAGCTTGAACGACAGTTTGATTTCAGACCAAAGACAGATTATGATGAATTATCCATAAAAAATTTATTAAATATAAAATGCCTAAAGAAGTAAGGCTTACGGTTGTTCAGCAGTATCCTGATGATCCGAATATTGATCACTATAGCCCAATGCCTGAAATGCGTGTAAAACATCAGCGTGACTACACTACAAGACATCATATAGACATATAAGCAGTATAGGAAAATTGAAATAAGCTGGGATTTTTAAGACCTTCTGATCTTTGATTTTTCTGTAATCTCTATTTTTTTTCTTATCCCTTGACTTTTCATGTGCATGCTTACTATCATTTCCTCGATTTATGTTCTTCTTTGCATCCAGTGCAAGTTCTGCTAGGAAGGCTTCTCTTGCAGAATCAGACTTTTCTGTAGCATCTTTATCTACCAAAGTTTCCAAGCGTAACTGTGAAAAGAAATCAAAAGCAAGCAGAAGATATTAGTAACCAGATAAGAGAATCATATACTGAAACATCTACAAACATAAGTGAAAGTAACAATTGAACAAACCCGAAGGAAAGACTTCACAAGAGGCAAAAGAATTGTACGATAATCAAAGGCCAAAGCAGGCCCAAGCTTAGCCTCCAACTGTTGCATGCCAGTCATATTTCGCATGATCCTTGCATCAATCTTGTTAAGCTGCAAACAAGAAAAAATGGTTATTAGGTCCTATTACCAAGCATAGAAATCCACAGTGGATCAAGCGGAAACAGTTAGAATACCTCCACAGACAATTGCTCCTTCTGTCGCTGGATTACTATTCCTACGCAGGTATCTGTTTGCTGCAAGTAGTCATGCACCCTCCAATCATCACCCTCGTCACAATCCAACTCACATAAGCGAGAACTGACACCGGACAAAGCCTCATCACAACCAAATTGTGATACATTCAAAGCTTGTGCCTCCTTAAGGACGTTAGAAATTACATCCAACTCAAGTCTGCAGCCATTAAATATCTCATCATTCTCCCGCTCAACAAGCTCTTCTTGTCTCTTCCTTAAAGTAGCCTCATAACTTTGAGATGCAAACTTCCCTGCTTGCTCCCTTTTCTTAAGTTCTTCAAAGCAAAGGTTCTCAAGAGACTGCAGGGCCTCCTCATAGCTTAGATGTTCACATTTCCTCTCACATAGACTTTGCAAGAGATAGAACTCCTTCTCAAGCATCTGAAGTATTTCGATGCCTTGATGAGATTTCTCTTCACGCATGCGGGCCCAAGCTGACAGTTGGTCCCCATTCAAAGGGCCAGCAAATAACCATGACAGAAAAGCATCTGCATCAGGCATACTATCCTTGTCATCATCATTTCCTGAATTCTCAGGATGAGATCCAGGCTTTTGTGTAAATGAACGACCATGCAAGAGGAGACTGGAAGAGTCAAAGGTCAGACAGACATCTTCTGTGTCTTCATTACCCTGTCCAGAACTATCAGCATCACCAGCAGCAGTATCCTTCTCGGAATATCTGCCTAACCCACAAGACTGTGACAGCTCCTGCAAGAACTTGAGGACCTTCCGGAGGTGTGAAGCATCCAAGAAGCAGATACAAATAGGTGACTGGTCCAATGCATGGTTCAGCGGTAACGATCCAGAGGGAAAAGCTTGGATCTCTTCGATGGCATACTGTATCACCTTATTCAGATGGCTCATTGAGAGGCTCTTATGCTTCACAAGTGTCTGAAACAAAGCTTGAACTCTTTCCAAAAGATTGATTCGTTCAGCATCATCCGACAACGGCCATCTGCGAGAAACATCATCAATGTCGAACATCTCACTGTAGTTCCCTTCCACAGAAAACTCATTGGAAATGTCTCGATCTGCTAAGTCCCCATGCTGTGGAGAAGAAGAAGAATCCGAGTTCTCTCTAGCACTCCAGTACTCAGAGGAACAGTCCTTATCCTTACTGCCAGAATCAGAGTCAGCTTCCCTTATGACTGGTTGACGCTTCAAATGCTCCTCTTTAAGCATCATCGCAGCTGCAGCAGCATCAATGGGCTTCCAACTCCCATTAAGAAGCATCTCAATCCATTCCCCATCAACTTCTTGGGGCACTACTGACTGCAGCTTGGTTGAAAGACTGCTCAAATGCTCCCTAACGGTGTGCTGGATGTGGGCATCACATTCCGTGAACTTCTCATCGCACCGGCAACAAGCCCAGAACTTCCACGTCCCATTGGTTTCCACGAACGCCAGTGCCTCCCCCAAGATGTCCAGCACGAAATTGTCCTTAGCTGATGAGGCATAATGCGCCCTGAGCTCTGGGATGCTCACAATTAGGAAACCTAGCCGCTTCTTGATGCTCATTGAGTCCCAGTAGGCACGGACCTGATCCATGCGGTCGGTCGAGGAACCAACCTTCTTGGAGCTCAGCTTCCGGCGGTCTGAAAGCCGGTGGGTGCTGGAGGAGGACCCAGGTGTATCCGAGCCTGGGCGGCCATCATCCTCATGGGGTGACCGCGGGGAGCTACTAGGCTTTTGCTGTATGATGCGAGCGGCAGCCACCCGGACCTCGATCTCCTTGCGGCGCTCTTCCGGGGTTTTGGTGACCTTCTTGATCTCATTGGGGCGGCGAGCTGCCTGCACCAACCGGACTTCCATGGGATCCTCAGAGATGCGGCGCATCGGGATCAGCCGGAACCTCTCCTCGCCGGCGGCCCCGTTGCCGAGATTCTTCATCCAGGACGAGATGGAGGCTATGTTGGACTTCTGGATGAGAGCCCGGAGCTCCTGCTGAACGTGGGCGATCCGGGCATCGGACGTCGACAGCTTCTGCTGGCTCTCCTCGTGGAGGCTCTCCTTGGCGGGATCGACCGGATCAGGGATGGCGAGTGCGCGCTCGCACTCCTGGACCACCTCCTCGTAGCCACGCCCGTCTGTGGCGGCGTCATACAGGAGGCTAGCATAGAAGTGTGCGAACTCGATCGACGACGGGGCGAGCGTGACAGCGCGACGGGCGGAGTCGATGGCACCGCGGAGGTGCCGGAGCTTCGCGCCGGGATCATCGAGGAGAGCGGCGACCTTGACAGCGACGGTGCCGTGGACGCGGTGAAGAAGAGCAGAAGACTCATGCCGCGCAGCCGCCTCCTTCATCAGGCGGAGGGCCTTGGTGTGGTTACCGCGGCGGAGGGCTGTGAGCGCCCGCTCACACTCCACCTTCACAGAGGCCGCCTCGGCGGAATCAGGGCCATCGGGGCGGCGGCGGCCATCATCGGAGGCTAGGGAGGGTGGAGACGATGACGCATCGACAGCGGCGGCAGCGGCGGCCGCGTCGGGGGGATGGCGAGCGGGGCGCTGGGTAGGGTTTCGCTTCTTATGCCCCATAAGACGACAAACCCAAGAAGGGGGATGAAGAAGAGAGAATAGGTTATACTCTCTCTGCTACAAAAGGGCTTGACCACCTAACCGGACTCCAACTCACCTCCGCCGCCGCCCCTCATCCTCATGAATCCGCCGGCGGCGATCCCAGCCACAAGTGATCTATCAATCCACACAACGCACCTACCTAATACTAATACTAACAGTCAGAGACAGAGATTCGCTTGGGTTCAAAGGAAGGAAGGAAGGAAGGAGGGGATCAAAGGGAGAGAAAGCAGCGATGGACGGTGCGATCGATGAGGGAGGAGGCGGAGAAGGGAAGATGAAGCGAGGGGGGGGAGGGGGTGGGGTGGGGAGGCGGGGGGTGGGTGGCGACCTTGCTTTGATAATTGTAGATCTGGTGATGCTGATGATGGTAGGTTGTGCTCGAGATGCGCATCATGTGATTCGCACGTGATTCGTGTGCCGATTGAATCTACCGTGAACGACTTGACTTGCCTCGAACCCGCCAAATTGATCGACCCATTTCCATCCGATCTCCATCAATTACGTGAACTCTATTTCCGCCCATTCCCAAGTTACCAAATGGATGAAAAATATTTGATGATTAATAATAACAATTAATGATAAGTAAAAAAAAAATACTTTTCACAATATGAATATGTTACCGTTAGTCATTAAGTAAACGCAATTAATGCTAATGTTAATAACTATTTTACACACACGTCCATAATCAATTGCGTCGCCTTCTTTGTGCGCAACATAATTTGTGTCTACTAATTTAAGCTCCATAAATTTATCATCATGTGTAATAGTAGCAAAAAACATTATCACATAAACAATATCCTTTTTCACATCACATTCTGAGGTCTTTATTGAATGGGTTTGGTATTTACCTTTTTCAGTCTTTATTGAATGGGTTTGGCATTTACCATTTTCAATAATCGCATGTTGGGTTCTATTGGATAGATCGATAACCAGATTCATGAATGAACCAAGTTGCTGTATATAAGACCTGAAGCATAATGACAACCTCCCCGTATGTAAGATTTCATTGGGTCTTTATTCCATCCGTAGCTAAATTAGGACGAACATCATCAATCTCTCGTACCAAAATCTGTGATATGAGACAAAAATAATACAATACGATCAGTTGTGTTCATTGCATTAACCATTATAGGTAACTCATGATCACAACAGATACCCAACACAGTATTATCATGCTATCCATAAACCAATGTTAAGATGTTACCACAGAATGTTTTTTGTAATTGAAAATAAAGTGAATGTCAAACTCGAGCATTATTTTTACCACTAGTGCCTCAATTGTAACTGATATAAGAAGAGAGCGCATTACATACACTTCAAAGACAATGCATGCTTTCCTCAAATCAGTCCTCGACAATTCCAAACTGCAAGTCTGGCTCAATCTGGAACATTTTCTTCATAAATTAGATCAGATAGTAGAAAGAGCAAAACTGCTACTCTTCAGGCATGCTATAAGAATTAGAATTTTTGGATACACTGGTATGGTTTGATGGACATAGGGGCGGAGAAAGGAGCAGAATGCAGCAATGTAATAATTAAACAATTATGAGAAACCATCATAAACAAGAAATGGGGAGGAAAACACAGCCACTATTTTTACCATCAGACCTTACTCTTGCAAAACTACCTACTCTAGTTAATGCCCCAAATAAGTCTTTGCATAGTAACCAAGCTTGCATAAGTTCTTCGAGCCCAATATGACACTAGACCTGGTTTTCTCTGGCACTGCTAACCATCCTTCCTCTACCACGACCATAACCTCTCCCAGCAGCTCTTCCACCATCTCCTCTACCTCCTCCATAGGCTCCACCTGTCACATTCAAAAAATTAATTTAGTCGTGGCCCAATATTAAAGGCAACCTAGTACATTTATGGGAAGCAAAAATTAACACAGCGAGCGTCTTTAGTTTTCCCTTTTTTTAAGAATATAGGAAGAGCTTTATCCAACATAAGTGAACTTGCAACTCCAATTCTGCAAGGTAGACTTGCCAGCTGAAATCTCAGAGCACAAGGATCATCTGGCTTGGTAACTTTAAAAGAGAGACAGATATTTCTGGCTGCAGCATGAATATTAATTAAACATTTCAACCCAAATAGTTAAGTTCTTAACTAGGTAACCAGATTCAAGCAAAAAGTTACCAAATAGTTACTATCAACTGAAAAATCATCCTCTTCCTTTCTTTCTTCCTCTTCTATATATTTCTAGAAGCATTTCAATCAAGTTCATGACATACAGGTTTAGATGAGGGTTGGCTATCCCATCATGGCATCCAGTTTAGATAAGAACCATCAACATGGTGTCAAACGTGGACCATATGCAAAATAAAAAATGTTCCATAGATGATAAAGTGAATCTCTAGAACTAGACTACTTTTTTATAGTCGATATGCTTAGATAACAGTCATATGTGAGGTCTCTTGACCAAATTTTGACACTAAATAGTAAACTTTGCACAGTCAACCAATTTTTTATAACATTTTATGAGTAAATTTTACCAAAATCATACCAAACACATGTATTACTTGTCTTCAATTGCAATTCCACTAAAACTTGCAAAGCATTAACTACACTAATGACTAAAGTAAAGGATATGTTGCCTATTATTTGATTGACTAAGTCAATCATAAACCTAGAAGCTGTAGATTGGGAGTAAAGTTCTTTCAACTCCAAATGGTTTTCTCACCTCTCCAGAGTCAGCATCGACAAGTCATTTCTGAATAACCACGATAGGCCTGTGCAAGCAGCTTACATTAATAAGACGGTTTGGTCTCATGGGATCATGCCTTCAATCAGTCTAAATTTTAACATAATACTCATGACTCTTGATCATCAGGTTATAAATATGTCACGCCATTCTTTCTTGATCATCAGGTTATATATATGTCAGGTAATGCCTCAGCTATGAAGAATATGGCCTGGCTTGGGCATGTAGATAAGCCCTCTGGCCTGTACAATCAAAGTTCCATTTCAACAAAACCAAGATCAACCTTGTCATCAAGACCTCACCCCAGCAGAGAAGTATGTACAAAAATCAAGACAAGAAAGATCAGAAACAGGAAAAGTTGTCGGTGGTTACATGTATCAAAACATCTATAAGTGTTGACTTGAGCATAACATAACAAAGGTGAAAATTGATCAGACACCAATCACATTTGGAAAAAATCGTTTTAATATCCACCTTTCAACAGTGGATGTGAATTTCGATGATATTAATTTTGGAACCGTATTTGTTTACAATGGACAGGGAGAGGATTCAGATTCAATTCAAGTGGGTGTAGATGAACTATAAAGAACTGGACATATCCCCAAGAAACACTCAAAACACTAATCAAAACCTATTGATCACAGTGCACATTTCGAAGAGCTTTTCAAAGCAAATGTGAAAAGAGGACGTTAACAAGTCAATAAAATGACATCATTCTTTGGGTTAATATGGGTGTCATAAGATGCTTGGAAATCTGGACATGGATATGCTTAAAACTCATGTCCATATCTATACCTGGAAGTTTCAGAGAACATAATTCAGATACAAATACAAATATGTGACAACACATACATGCAACCATATACTGAACACTAATTGGAAATGGAGTTGGATGGTTATCATCTGACATACTTTTGCCATAGAACTTTCTTGATCTTGTAACATGACAACCTTAAAACAAATTCAAGATTGGCAACTGTTCTGGATGATCCTAGACAGACTCGGGCATATGAAATAACAGCTTAATACACTTGCATTTGGTTCAAGTACACTATAGGTAGATAATCAAACAATGTTGCAAGCCAGTGCATAAGATGAGAGACAATCAGACAAGCTTATCACGATAATTACAACCACCTCTACCACGTCCACCACCTCAACCCCAGTTGGAGTTCCATCCACCATCATCTACATGCAAAGAAAATTGTAGAAAATTTAACAAGTATAAAAACAATATTTTCTAAATGCAATGTCATGTAAACTTAGTTACCCCGATCATGGCTATATCCACCATATCCACCTTGATTGTAACCATAACCACCATATCCTCCTTGATAGTTGCCATAGCCACCCGGGTTATTGTCATATCCGCCATAGCCACCATATCCTCTTCCCCAACCCCTCCCTCTTCCTCTTCCTCTTCCTCTACCTTTACCATGTCCTCGTGCATAAAAATCTTAACCAGACATTTATAGAAGATCAATCAATACAATCAACATTAAAAAAATAATAGATCTAAGCTGTGTACCTTCATTAACTTGAGTTTGTGCTTGCTGTGGTTGAATCTGCTGTTGCTGTTGAAATTGTTGAGGTTGTTGATATCTTTGCTGATGCTTTGGCTGCTCCAGAGGTACTTGGTACCTACCAATGGAAGCAATGAAATCCATGTAGAGAAAGCAGATATCCTAACAAAACTTGCGAAGTGGATTATATTGGAGATCAAGTATGGAAAATGACAAATGATTTACCCAGGGTAGTTCTTGTTTAGCTCACTGGTTGACAAAGTTATTGAAATCATTGAAACATGACGTGTCATCTCCAAACTAAACAATTAAACTTAAAGTTTAAGGAAACAAACCTCTTTAAAAAGCATATAAAAGTAGGTAATTATCTATGAACGTCAAAGCCAGCAAGAACTTAACGGTACAAGACCCATAGGTTCCCACACATCAGTAATACTGACCGAACTGATTGCAGTATCTTGATATAACCCAAGAATCCTTTTCTGCAATCAAATTACATGGGAGCTGAAGATTAATACAACTTCAAACAAAATTAAGAAAGAAGGAAAAAATTTCTAACCAACCTTTATAATCTCCGCAATTGCCACTCCTTTGCTGATTGCCTGTCCCATTGCCTTTAAGACAATCTCTCCAACACATTTTTCCTGCTTGAAAAACCATAATACGTAATTATCAAAGAGAAGAACTCAGGATTCACATCTTCCGAACTTGCATGTGCATCAAGTCTCACTTAACTGTCTACTCAGGGCCTAGTGAGCCATGCGTATAAAATGAAAAGAAACTTTTCATAATCAGATTATTTATTCGACATTGAAGCAACACAAAGATGAAATTAAAAGAGAGACTATGCTTTATGTAAACAAGTAAATATGTTTTTCATACGGGGTCTTATTCTAGCAGCTCATTCTATTTGTGTTTATGAGATCATAATTGCTACGTCTAGAAATCCTGTCATTTTGCCGCCTTCTATAATTCTCTTTTAACATGTCTAGAACAACTTTGGCATTAGTCCTTGGTTCAAGAGCTTAGCATTGAACCAAAAAGGTACAAGTTTCTACTTTTAAGTTGCTTTTAAGATTCAAATTTTAAGGCACAGCCTTTCTCAAATATATCTTACAGGCTAGAATCGGTACTAGCTTAAGAGGACTAGTACCAGCTCAGTCACTTTTATCGAGACTTCGTTCACAAACTCTTCTTAACTCTTAGTTTAGCTCCAAAACTGATTAATGTCAAAAAAGGATAAAAACAATGTTTATGTAGATGATTCATGCAAATAAAGAACTACATATAAATGAATGACTTGAAATATGAAACTCTTACAGACTAAGCCCACAAATGAAGCTCAAATTATTGAGCAATCACAATTAAAGCAGAAGCTAGACACCAAACCTTCAATTTTTTGACCCGAATCAGTCAGCATAGGCAAAACTTCTCATGCCTCCACAAGGTTTTCACCAAAATCAAAAGCATTTGATGATATGCACACTCCTAATTATGCTTGTCTCAGTTGAATCTTTTTTTTTATGCAAGAAACATAAAATATATGCAAAGTGTAGCTCAATCATATCCCATTAATTATCAATTTTCTTCAAACCAAACCAATCCTCTTCCATCTTGAGCCCCGAAACTTCCTTCCAGAGATCAAGTGTCCAAAAATGAAACGGGAAGCCACAATACCCCCATCATCACCTATCCACCTGCTCAAAATGAGTGATCAACCTACAAAAAGAACGTACCAGCAGCAGATGCATGAATCTTTTTCCACATGTTATCTCTAGATACAGGGGTTTTCCAGCAATTGTGCTTGAATGATTAGTCAGCACAACATCGCAAGTGACATGCCTATAATATGTGGCTTTTCAACGATTATCCAGTGAGGGGTGTACTGGAGAGAGTTAAACGCTTGCTAAAAATAGCTTAACTACACACTTTTGCTATTATTTTCTTAAGCAAATGATGGCACTGTGGTTGGATGAAGATTGTTTACTAATTATGTTCTCTGACAAAGAATAGATTATCCAAAAGAATATTACACGTAATGAGATGGCAACTGGTCAGATACAGACAAAATACAAGTTAAAGTGGAAAGAAGAAACCACATGGCTGGTCAAAATAAGCCAATCTCAACAAAACAAAATTTTATCCTTCTGAAAGAAACAACCACAGATTTGCTGAATCTATTCATAATGGCATAAACATTTAGGTTTAAAGCTAAAAGAATGAAAATGCTCTGACCAAACAGAATCATGTCAAGAAGGATTTCTCCAATGGCAACAGCTTCATTATCAGCTGTGTACACGTACTTCCATCCATATATTGAGAAGATGAATTGTATAGCCTACTTCCATCACCAGTTGTTACATGGTTAAAACATCCATCAAATTCCCAACCTCAGAAATCATCAACAATAATATCAGAACTATGAAGCAGTTGTCGAGACTTAGGATTCATTCCAGCCTCGAAATTTAGGTCACTCTTAAGATAATCCCTTCCTAGGAAGAAGAAGAGCCATGGGCCATTGGATCAAGTATAACAGAAATCACCATCGTCAAAGGCATGAAAATCGCTAACTAACCCTAAATCTCGAATGATAGTTACTGAATAGGATCAGCGGGACGCATACCAGAACGAGGCTGGTCGCGTAGCTCACGTAGTTGCGGATGATGCCCTGGCTGGTGATTCGGATCTCGTTCTCGTTGATGGCCGATTCCTGCCGCGGCTTCTCCACCTTATGGTACCTATCCATCGCTCACAGGTCGCTCCTCCGACGACGGCAAGCGAAGCCACAGCGACCGTTAGGGTTAGGGTTTTGAGAGGGAAGGGTTCTTCTCAGGTCGAAGCAAGTACCACAAGCACAAAAGACACAGTATACATATGTGTATATAATACACATACATGTACGTCTCCATGTGCTTCTCAAACAAAATATTTTTTTGTTGGGTTTTCTCACGTAACCCCCTATTTTATATATTATTTATTAACAACAATCTTCACTCTAATGACTATATGCATCTTGTTTCAACATATTACCATATATCCCTAAAATAGAGCATAATCATTTTCTATTTACTGTTTAAGCTTCAAAACCAAATCAGCAGCACAATCTTTTTTCGTTTGACGCTTCATATTATAGAAATTTATATAATTATTAATAATTTTTTATTATCAATTTATGTATTGATATGAGAATCGAGACTTAACGAACGAAACTCAGTAAATTTAAACATGACAACATACCACATGGTAGATTTATTTTTTTATTTTAAATAAATTTGATTATTTTTTTTTAAAAAAGGGCACATGTAATAAGTTATCATACGTCAAATAAATAAATAAATAAATAAATAAATAAAATTAGATATATTTTTTATTGAAGATTATCGATCCTAACTAAAGATTCAGCTTTTAAAAAATAAAAGTCTATCAATTAAAAAATTGAAATTTAAATTAGATATATATATATATACTCTGCTTCAAGCCTAAGGTATCATTACGTAAACCAGTTGCTTTGGAGGGATATATTTCTAATTTTGTTACATTAGGCGCAGCTTCGAGATGCTTCCACCCCAACGACCCGCCATGGACCGCCAAGAAATGCTTTTCCCCACTTGGTAGTTAGTACTCGAACACGGTGGGTCCCGCGGAAGAATGGATTGCCTCCTCCAATAACAAGGCGGGGCTTTGAGTTGGTTCAGCCGTAATCGGACGCAGGAGTACGTGTTGTTCTTGACAGAGCCGTAGAGCCGTTCCTAATACGTTCTAAGAGACCAAAGCGAAGGCCAATGAATACCGCCCCACCGTGTTCGAGGAAGGGGACCTCGAGTCCACCGGCGAAGATCTCCTCCTCCTTCGCGATAGGATCCTTCTGCTGCCCTTCCCTTCTCTCTGCCCGCATCGGACTCCTCCTCCTCTTCTTCTTCTTCGCGGCCCCTCTTCTTGGATCGTCGTTCGGCCGAGCGGAGGGCGATTTCTTCGATCCTACCCGGGTGACCCAGCTCTCGTGGCATCCCAGGTGAGGAGCCTTTCGGCAAATCTCCCTCTTCCCCTTCTACCGCATGGCCTTGTTCTTTTACTTGGGCTGCTCTTGGTTGGTAGGGCCTTTCTGTACAAGGGGGTTCCTCTTCCACGGTGAATGCGATCACCTCATGGCGTTGGTAAGAATGCATTTGACTGCCGTTGCCAGCTTCGCGATTCAATGATCTGCGTGGTGAAACCAGGCTAAGGGTAAGTAGGAGAAATCGATGGTTGCGGACAATGAGTCGGGGAAGAGTGTGATGAACGAGTTTGGGACCAGCTCGGGCATGTTCCTTGCTAAGCGCCAGGTAATCAATCATTCAATGCTTCTGGCCTTTCTGGCCCCTTTTCAGTCTTTTGTCCGTGATTCTTTTCGATCGATCTCAAGCATAAAGATCCTTTCTGTTTTCTTAGTTGAGTCGCTCAAAGTTTTGTTTTTTTTTTTTGTTTCCGGCTAACTATAGTTAGTTATATTTAATCGTGTCAGTTCTTATACTTTAAAAAATTATATTAAAATATTTTTTTATAAAAGTAAAATATTTAATCTCATTCTCTTTGACTGTCACGTGAATTAAATGATGCTAGAAAAAAGATAAAGAGATAATTTCATAATTATTATTTTTATCGATATAAATTTCATATAAAGGTAACTTATGTAAAAGCTTCACTATCCTGCTTTGCTATCATATAAGGGTAATTTCAAAATTTCATATAAATTTAATCATTCTTCAACTTCATCCTCTCCTCCTGCTTTGCTATGCTCCCGAATGATCTACTGGGAGGAGAAAGCCTCAATTAAATCTCGAAAGTTTATTCATCACAATGAGCTTGTTAAGAGTGGTCGTCATCTCGCCGATGCTACTTGGAAGGCAGCCATGAATTTTGTTGGCGATGAGGACAACGGAGGCTTTGGAGTTGCCAAAGTTGTAGAGCATCTGAGAGCTGAAATGGTTGTCGTTTAAGAATGTAGCATCGAGCTCCATGTTGAAGAGTATCGATGACAGTACTCCCTTGAAGTCGTTGAATCGAAGGTCGAGGTACTAAGTGACGATGGGCGAAGGGCAATATCCAGGAATGAGCCGACGAAGCAGTTGTTGCTAGTGTAGAGCTAGTGGAGGAGTTTGAGACGAGAGATGTTTTGGGTGAGATATCGTAGAAGCAATTGGAGTTGATGTGGAGGGTGGCGTCAATCAAGAGACCTAGCTCTGTGTGGAGGTATTCAATAATATCAGTGTCGTTAAGGTCGATGCCAGTGACGACATTGATCGAGGGGTCGCCAGGCACCACAATGCAGATGATGTCGTGCACACGTCGGGGTCGACCTAATTATTGGTGAAGTTGTGGGGGTCGAAGTATATGGCATTCTTCTATGCCCATAGAGTGATGTAAGTACAACAAAGGTAGGGATCAGTGATAGCGATGCCGATCTTGACTTCAAACTCATAGTTGTCAGGGAGGTCTCCCTTTTTCGAGAGGGTTAGAAGTTGATGGTATGCGATGGAGGTAGCCTCAGCGTTGGAGAGGGTCGAAGAAAGGTACGAGAGAAGAGAGAAACAAAGCAGGATATCAAAGCTGTAGAAGTACAGAGAAGCTATAATTTCTATAAAATTAATATTTTTGGATAAACGATTACAAAATTATCTTTTTATCCACTTTATAAGGACTTTTTTTTTTGCACGTGACAACGTATGTAATATCTTTTGTTAATAGTGAAGAAAAATAAGATTAAATGTTTCACTTTTGTAAATGCATAAATCTAATGTAATTTCTTAAAGTATAAGAACGTGATGCTAAACATAACTAATTACAGGGGATAATCTATAATTAGCTCAAAGTATCGAGTGCTGTTTAGATTTCACTTACTCTGCAATTTGCAAACTTGATGCATATTTTTGGATCATGGGAAGAGTTTGAAAGTAATGGAAATAACAGTCTCTACTAAAAGGAGCATATTTCATCTGAAAGCCAATGAACTAACAAAACAAATTTTTTGTTTTCAATCGACTTCTAATTGGGCCTCAAGCAAGGGATCCATTAATGTTGGATCTCATCCAATGATATCAAGGGCTAGTTGGATAAGTCATATATAATCATCTACTCGCTGCAATCATTCACCATATGTGTATGACCCTTTAGGCCTAATATCGAGCTATCCGTGAGTTCCTCATATCATAACTTCTTCTGACTCAAGTGAATTGTTATTTCACTCAACTCATCGACCATGGACGTACTAGTCTATTGCGTCATAGTTCCCAGACGATATAAGGGATCAAATCCATTGGACCTGTCTGTCCTCAATTACCATATATTTGTACTCCATCATCTATCTAATATCTCAGAGATCGTATATTGGGCATGGTACTGTCAAGCCACATACGGAATCCATCTTAGTCTCGCTCTGATCAAATTCTCCTAGAGAACTCATTCACTTTCAATTCGAATGACCCTGGCCAGAGATTTGTTTGAGCGATAACACACGAGATATTTCTCTTGCGATCCCGAGAGTGGATGATCTTTTATTGATACTTAATTGCGCTACCGATCCCGATAATCGGCTGCACCAGATCTGAAACTTTCGAGACTTGTAAATTCGGCGTCAAAGAAAGGATTACTCAAACAAGATATCATTTGTGTCTCAAGTCTAAGGACTGGAGACACAATTGGGACTACAGAATCACTGTATGACGTTAGGTATCATTAACCATACAACATTTCGTAAGCGAATACATCAATGAACTCATTCTCCAATGAGCACTTGTACTACATCCTTAGCGTTCCAACACAAGTAACTATGAGACTAGCCGCCTCCATCATATGGATGGTATACAGTACACCGGTCTATTAGGTTATCTCGAGATTCCTCTCGAGTAACCTATGATCGAGATTATGTATGATCTGTGTTTAAAGGTGAATTTATCTCATTATCGTAATCTCATCATGATCCAATTTTCATTACACACAATCAAAGACATCACAATGTATACGTAGCAGACAATATACTGTGAGAATATGTCAATAATAATAATAATGCAAATGACTGTACAACATGTCATACGTATCATATGTCAATAATAATAATAATGCAAAAGATTGAACAACATGTCATACGTATCATTACTCATGTGATTGATATATAGGGCACTTGTAACCAACAATAAGTTGAATCGGACTTTTGATTTTGATACAAGCAAAGGTAGTGAAAGAAAATTATGAAATCATGGGAAAAAATTAGAAATAACAAGTACTATTTATTGGGAGACTGAACACATTGCTATAGACAATCTTCTTATTTGCAAAATGATGACCACCCAATTTTGGGATCTTTCTAGTAGACTTGAAATCACTCTAAGTCTGCCCATCATCACAAAGTGAAAGTATTAAATTCTGTGGTACATAATCTTGCCCTATTATTATGATTTTGAATAATTAAGTTCCAGAAATGTGTTTTGGAAAGTTAACTGATTGGAAGATGGCTTTGACAAAGGACCGGATTAGACTCATCCAACAACACATCCAATTTACATGGCAAAGACAAGGCGACTAGTCATCTTTCACCGAGGACGGGAAGATAAAAGAGACTATGCACCGTAAGGGAGATTGATCGTCCAAGCTAGTGGAAATTGTCAACTGCTAACATGAATATGATTAACCATGACTGTTGATTTGTTGATGACACTTCCCATGCTCCATCCCTTCAACTTTGTCTAGCAAGTAATTAGAATGATGACCTACCATTTTTGGAACAAACACCGATGCCTTTACTGTAGGAAATCGAAACTCTAAAATAAAATTCACCAAACAAATATAAAATGAATTTATCATAATGTGTTCAAACACCAAGTAACTGTCAAACAGGTGGTATAAACCTCACCATTTGCACCATGAAAAAAAGTTTCATGTTTGGGTGTTTCTTTTCACATCTATTATGGTTATTTAATATGATGCATTCTTGAATCATGAGCCTTAAATATTTCAACTGATTGCTGTTCTTCCCTCTTCCGGTGTCCCAGATTAATATGTTACATTATTCTGCATGGGGGCTTGTGGAGCTGTAGGATATTAGTGAAATCCATGGGAGTTGTTTGTCTTTGCATTTATTTTCTTCTTAGACATAAGAGTAGAGCAGATCTAAGCAAGGCATCTCAAATCAGATATTCTTTATGCAAACGACTGGCATGCTAGAACCGAGCCTTATAACATGTTTGCAATGCATAGAAATTTTCTAAACAGTACCTGGTTTGGATTTGATCATCCAGCTGGTTGCTTCCTCTGCTATGACCAATCCAAGTTTCATTCGAACTGGTTTTTGACACCAAAAGCTAATGCATTTTTTTCTTTGAAGGATGAAACTGAAACTGTTGCGAGGACTGAGAAAAGGATTGCAGCTTGGAGCTTTCCTTCACAGTAGTAAATATTCATATTATTGCTTCCCAATTGTTCACACAATGGCCCCCTCTTCCACGTTTTACTAGAAAATTGTTGAGTCATGCAAATACTTCACTATGAGCTTGGGGGAAAATATGAGCCACATTTTGATTATTTTCATGATCAAACCAATCAATAACTTGAGATGCCACAGTATTGATGTACCTATCCAATGTTCAGAAAGGCGTAGAGACCATCTTGCCCAACTCAGTCAGAGGTAAGAATGCCACTGATCGTCACATTGCAGAAGACGTTTTATATCCACATTCTGCAATCTGCGTCATTTGCAAGGTTTTATAAATTATCACAGTCAAAGGATGACGGCCGGTTAGACTGCAAAAAATGGCTATGCAGGTATTTACAGGTTCAACTCATCTTAAAGCATCTCATAGGATATATATATGTATATATATATATTTCATGACCATCTTAGGTAAATGTCTTTTGATAGCTTGATCTTGTTTCACATTGGATATAGTAAATTTCTCTGTCTAACTTCTGTTAACATCTCGGACTTTGATCGTTAGACTCGATCAAGGACAATCTTTAAAAGTGTTTTGTCTGTGCAGTGAAACCTGAAAAAGGAGATGCTCTGCTCTTCTTTTAGCCTTCACCCTGATGCAACAACAGATCCTGACAGCTTGCATGGCAGCTGTCCTGTGACAGAAGGCGAGTAAGTGGACGGCAAACAAAGTGGATTTTTTTGTGAGGTGGTCTTTTGACAAGCCAGAGGAGCAGAGGTCAAGAGAGAGGGATGTGTAGATGACACCGTTCTCTGCCCACTCATATCTGGTAGGGTCCAATGACTCCCCTGGATTCTGTAGAAGAGCTGCCAGGTGTGCTCTTTGTAGGTCATTTTTTGTGGTATAGTCTTAGCATGAACATTATTTTGATTGTACTCATACCACTTACTAATAAATAGCAAATGAAAATTACATGAACCGATTTTAATGCAGGCTTGCAATAATATACTATATAGCTGATATTCTATGTGGTATGCGAGAACATGGAATTCAAAGCTTCATCTATGATCTGCTTCAGTTGATTTCTAACTGAACTTTTCAGAGTTCCACTCAACACATGGTGCTAAAATAACACATTAAAGGGAAACAGAGGCACAATCACGTTATTCAACCTAGAAACATCATTTATTGATTTCTAAGAATATTTGGTTACTGATGGAACATAAGAAAAAAAAAAAAAAGGAAAGAGACCATAATCAAGTTGCTCAACAAAACCTATTACAAATACTTGGGACAGACGAACAATTAAATTTTTGGATATGGAATGCATCCATACAAAATAATATTTTATCAAAAAGACACTAGAAGAACTAGAAAGCAGAAACAATGCTGTTTAGATGACCTTTCTACTGCACAAGCCAAGGCCTCCAAGTTTTGTATGCTAGGTTCTGAATGCCAAACAGCAGAGGAAGGCAAGCTAGATGAGTCTTAGCTCATATTCACCGGCCATTGTGATGTACCGCACCCATGGAAGGGCTTGGTATCCACTCTTTTCGATAATTTTCAGATACCGGACCTAAAAAAAGCCAAAAACCAATGCATCCGTAAACTACTCATCCATATAGTTGTTGCAAAAAAAAAAACAGGAACACCAAAAGCACCTGTATTCCAGATATGGTGAAGTATGGGATCTCAAACTTCACACGGACAGGAGCCTTTCTCTCTGGAATTGCATCTTCTGCTGTTATACTGGGAAGAGTAAATTCTGCCCTACACATGTACTCCTAGAACCAAATGAGCATCGTGAACAAACTGCTTAGGTTGTAAATTTGCACGGATGCCATCTTTCTATTTATCTGGGAAATAAAGTTGCATCTCATACCTTGCCACCAGGGAAAGATTTTATTTTCCAGACCAGTGCATCATGCTCAGGTGCATATGCAGCAGAACCCATGGATGTCCGAATGCTGGGATTGGTAGCATCTGAAGGTACAGGTAGCTCGATTTCCACACTTGTTGCAGTACTGTATGGAAATGAGGTGATAACATGAGCTTGTTGGAAATTTATGGCACGAACTATAACACGTACAACAGAAGGCGCTTTCATCTATGACAGTGAAAGTAAACTAGCACCTTCTTTCCTTGAACTGACTTCTTGCTTTCACCATCATCTCTATGCGACTTCTCGAGTGTCTCTCCACTTGAGCCTCAACCCAAATTGGAGGTTTTACCTAATTGACCAGGGTGACAAGATAACATGAGTATAATAGCTCATTGCAAAAATATACATAAAACAAAATCCAATAAATTTAAAACTCCGTTCCATACAAAATTGTAAATCCAGGGTTACCTGAGTGCTAAGTCTGTATGTCATTAGGTCAAAAGCTCCATCAGGTGGTATGAAAGATATTGTTCTGTCATTCTCAAACCGTGCCAGGCGTACACACCTTACAAATATTTGACTTTCAGTACATAGATGTGATCACATGCAACTCAAAAGGTGCGAAGACCACTTACTGGTGAAATTTGATATCATCTAAATCTATGGCTTTCCCCTTGGTTGTTCTACCTTGAGCTTCCAAAAGTAAACGGTCATTCAGCCCAAGTTTACATTCAGGCATTCCACTGCACAGATTAAGCATAATTTATTGGTATAGAAATTAATCTCCAGTATACATGATAAATAACTACATGATATTCTACTTATCATTCACCATGTGAACTTCGGCTTCAGTGTTTTAGGCAAATCCGAAGAAGTTATCAAATGAAATTATACTTTCAGGTGCACTACTTTAAAAAAAGATAATTTAAAACACTTGTTTTTCGGAAGAGGGAAAATGCCATGATCCATGATAACCAGTTTCAGTGCACAAGTTTTCTTCCAATTGATGGGCACTTGATGCAAAAAAAAAACTGATAATCTGTCTAAATTATTTTCACCTACAAACAGTGCTGGATACTTATACAAGAGTTAATAATTGATGGTTTTATTCTTGTACATGAATTTCTTGTTTTTCAGAAGAGGGAGAAATACCATTATCCACGATAAACAGTTTCAGTGCACAAGTTTTCTTCCAAATGATGGGCACTTGAAAACTGAGACAATCTGTCAAAATCATTTTCACCCATAAACAGTGCTGGATACTTATACAAGAGATGAATAATTGATGGTTGTATACTTGTACATGAATTTGAATGTTAGTTCAAGCAGGAATTTTCAGTAAAATATTAATAGATACATGGTACTAAGATTTTCTTTCCTTATATAGTTCTATTTCTACCAAAATAACCCAAAAGGTTTAGTGAATTGCTATGCCTACCACAAGTTAAATTATCTTGGAAGTAGTTTAGTTCAGCATTCCAATAACTAGGCAAATTAAAAAAATCTTCGTTATAGAGACAAATGAAGGGTTTAAAGAAGTGGTGCACTGTCCTTTCGTTTTCATATGTTAATTAGCATCAAGTATGTTAAAGATGTGTATAAGTCAACGGACGAATTTGTACTCTTGTCCATATAAAGTATTAAAATGGTATCTTTTTCTTCACGGTCTCCATGAAATTTTATGTTAATATAAAAACAACTATGGAATTTCATCAGTAGTCCAAAAGGATAATATGCTAAAAAGTTGTGAGTAGCTTAAAAGGATATACAGATAGCCAAACATACAAATCTTGTTACACCGGGTGAACAAATCTAGGCAACATACTCTTGAATAATTTAAGATGAAGCGAGAGAGGAGGAAAAAAATATTGCACCTCAAGTATGTTCTCATTTTCAATGCCCCAACAACATCTGAACGGATAATCTGTCCATTGCTGTTGACAAGAATATTGACACTTTCGACCACATCCAAGAACACCTAGGAAAGAAAGAAGAGAATCTACTTCGTCACACAAGGTTTAGCGAACAATGACCAAAGGTACCCTTAAACATGTATGGATGGCCTACCTCATTTTTCTTGTACCGTATGCCTTCACTGCGCCACGAAACTGCATTTGTAACAGCCATTGGTGGCCTCTGTGTGACCTCCATTCTGTATGCATCTGTCTTAATGAACTCACTAAGAATCTTAGCTTCGGTGTATTGCGGATACCCAAAGTCCATCATCTCATCGAGTAACTCATACTGTTCACATTACACAAATGGATTCTATTTTTTCTTAATACAACTGCGACCAACCAGCATAAATCAAGTTATAGATCGGATTTTCCACTTACCACAACAACAAAATTATCTCGTAAAGATTCCTCCTCCAGCTCTACGAAATAATGTTTGAAAACCTGCAATGCATATGATCAAAGAGAAAGAAAAGGAAGCAGTGATCTGAAAAAGAAAATATAACATGGATCGTTAAGAGAACTCACATCAACGACGCGATGAAGGAAGAGGAGGATGCTGACAGCATTGCTGTTCTGCCTAGCTGCCGTCATCAGGAACACGTTGTTGTGCTGAATGAACATATAACTGATCCCATCATCGAACACCACGGGCGAGTGAGACTCGTGATCCCCCTGTCATCGTCGAAACCAAACTCAACTCAAGATTAGATTAGATTTTTTTTTTCCTCGACAAAATCGACGGTACAAGCAAAATCCAATCCTCCCTAAAGTGGACGGATCTAAAGGGAATGAGAAAGAGATCGAAGCTAGATACGCGGGTTTACCTCTTTCTCTATGAGTTTGGTGAAGAAGCGCTCGGCCTGGACGGCGGAGACGTCCCCGCGGTAGTCCCGCCAGATGAGGACGCGGCCCTTGATGTCGAGCAGGAACAGCGCCGAGACGGCGCCCGCCATTAACGAGGGCGAGGCGATGCCTTCCAAGGAGGGAAATCAGGATAAGAATCCAGATCTGGCCTCGCTACCCATTCTTGATCACTCTCTCCCTCCCTCGAGTTCCTCCAATCGCGCGGGAAGGAGGGATCAAAGAAGAACCGAAGAATCCACCGACGCGAGAGAGAGAGATCTCGAGAGGATGTACGAAACGAAAGCCCTCTTTCTACCGATTTTTCTTGCCAATGCTTACTGTTTTGTGGGGGTGAGAAATGGGAGCAAAAATGACAATGAACACATAAGCTGTCTCGTCAAGATTCGCGCACGATCTTGATGATCCTCGTTTAGATTCGCAAAAAAGAAAGGGTAATATCTTTAGTATCCTGATCTTACGTTTTAAAAAATTATATTAATATTTATTGAAAAAATCTAAGTCTATTTATTCTAAAGAAGTCATTTTTATCAAAAATAATATATTAAAATAAAGGAGAAAAATAAAATTTAATTATTTTAATTGATTATGAAGAATGATGGTACCGTTAAGGGTAGGGTGGTTGGTGATTGTTGTAGATAAGAATGAGTGAAGATGAGAGGTAAGGGTCGCTCAACATTTGCATCGATGTTAATATAAACGTCCAGTGACCCTTTCATTATTATGCATTTGTGTTGGCATTGATGCAGTTGCGAAGTATACTATATTGACGATGATGCAGATATAAAGCGATGTCACTCTACATCTATATCGACATCCTTTTTATCGATCGATAATTGTGTCGATGGTGATATAGATGTAGAGCAATAAAAGGACCACTTGACAATTTGGTAGATCGGGGGTGATGCAATTTATTTAATCAATATTAGTAATAATAAATATCACATAAGATAGAAGATATGCTCGTTAAAATTGAATCTCAATAAATGATTTCTACGAGGAATGTATAATTAAAAATTATTTTCATGTCTAAATTCACATCTATTCTCAATCCAACTTGATAGGGTAAATATTAGGCCCATCGGCTCGGCCCGATCATGCCAGGCCAAGGGCCACAAATGTAGCCACATCATTTTGACCAGTCAACCTCGACACGTCGGCCCGAGGACTATGTGGATGGCCACCTCGGTGACTTGACAATTAAGACACGCCCGATTGAAGGTCACGTCAGTTACTCCGGACATTTTACTCACGATCATCGACCCTATCGATCGAGATCCTGGAAAATAGTGAAAGTGCCACTCTATATAGGGTCATACCCGTGACTTGACCGAAGGTGCTGCACCCATTAAATGTCGCGATACAACCCCCCCGCGCCCGACAAGTATAAATACCTCCTATTGTAGCTTATAAGGGCGATCTTTTTTCCCGAACTCCCGACCTCTTCTCCTCAAAACTGCTTAGGACCTTTAGAGCCCCGATTGAAATTTTCACCTCTAAACACTTAGTCATCGGAGGAGCCTTGTCGGGCGCACACCCCCCAACCAAAGCCTTCTTGCAGGTCCCAGGCACCTTGCAAAACCAACCTAGTTGGTCCCCCGACCCGAGGAGTCACAACTTCACAAAGCCCGAATGCCTCGTCGAGCTTCCCCGAGTCTCCGGGTCCCATCGAGTCGACCCTACGCACACATGTTGAACCGTGTCGTGCTGACTCCACATCCATGATGCTAAATCTAACAATATTTTGGTGCTAGAAGGAGGGTTTGATATCGCAGAAATGTTCGGCGCTCAATGGTATCGAGGAAGATGCCTTAGCCACCCAACAAGCCTCGAAGTGAGAGGACAGCCCACTTTTCCCCTCCTCAGGGAAGGGGACCCGCCAACACACACTCCAGGGTGTTATTGGTGTCTATTCAACGACCCCGGGCTTAACCCACCGACATCAAACCCTGGGCATCTCGCTGTGACGCCTGAAGCCTTTCTCGATCTTACCCACCAAGTAGAAGCCCTAGCTGGGATGATCCAAAAGATCATTCCTTATATCCCTCAACTGAAGCAACAACCAGTGCCACAAACAACAAACCACTCCAACGGCACCACCCTCAAAAGGGCAACCCCTGACCTCGCAGCAGCCCAACGATGATCTCCCTAGGCTTCCTCCCGAGCACCTCCCCGCACCCATCGAAAATGCGACGAACCGTGATAGACACCCACGGCCAGCACCTCAATCCGCAGCATGCCCGATCTGGACACCCTCTCCTCTGACTCGATAGACTCACTACATGCACAATTGTGATTTATGAACCAACGAATAGACGAGGTACCGAAGGAATTCGACAGGTTAAAGGAGAGCTCAAAGAAAATTCTACGGGCGGTTCCCCCTTCGTACCAGAGGTGCAAGATAAGCCAATTCCACAACACTTTCAGCTCCCGATGCTAGAAGCGTATGTGGCAACTCCGACCCGACGAAGCATGTAGCAGCATTCAGAGCTCAAATGGCACTGTATGGGATGTCACACGCCCTGATGTGCCAAGCCTTCTTAATGACCCTGAGAGGACTAGCCCGGATATGATATAGTCGTCTAAAACTCTCCTTGTCTATTTTGACTAGCTCGCTAAAGAGTTTGAGCTAAATTTCCTAGCCATGGCTTAATCGAAGCCAACTGTTGCATCCCTCCTCGGGATGAGTCAGAAGGACGACGAGCCATTGGCCCAATTCGTCACATGATTTGCGATCAAAATCTGGGGAATGCCTGACGTACATCCATCCCTTGTAATCCAAGCATTTTTCATCAGGTTGCAGCCGTCCCACTTCTTTTAGTCGCTAGTCGAGTGTCCACCCATGATAATCCCTAAGATGCTACAGAGGGCCAACCAATATATCACTGTCGAGGCTTAAGTGGCCAGCAAGCATGAGGACTAAAAGTGACCCCGTGCTGAGTCATCTCGATGCCCGCCCTTGGGACCCTCGAGAAGGAGAACGAAGAGGCCTGAGTCGACCATCCCAAGGCCACCAACCATTCCCCTCAACTCTACCCAAAATCTTCCTCCAGATCTGGGAAAAAGGGGTTGCTCAGGACACCCAACCGAATGAAAGCCTGAGTTGAGAAATGAGACTGAGGGCATTACTGTCATTTCTAGCGTGACTACGACAATGACATGGAAGAATGTTACAACCTCAAGAATCGGATTGAAGACCTCATCCACTAAGGCCACCTCAGTCGATATATAATAAAGTCGTGCGAGCCTTCACTCCACCCGAAGGGCCAAGTGGAGAAACAGAACAATGTCATTGTCGGTGGACCAGCCTCAGGAGGAGACATCTCCTCGGCCCGCAAAGCATACACCAGAACTGCGATGCAAAAAAGGCCTAGACAGGAGCACGACCCCAAGATCACCTTCAGGTCGGGGGAAGAGGAATATCCGGATCATGACGACGCATTGGTGATCTCGACACAAATAGCAAACGCTCGAGTTATGCGAATTATGGTCGACACAGGGAGCTCGACCGACATCTTATATTTTGATGCCTTTCAAAAATTTTGTATGAGTGACGGGGACCTCGTCCCCATGACTTCTACTTTGGTAGGATTCACTAGAGACGCAATCGCTCCCCTCGGTGTCACTACTCTCCCGGCAACCATCGGGGAGGAGCCAAGAACCAAGACACTGATGGTCTCATTCATAGTGGTCAAGCTCCCCTCGATATAACACGATTATCGATTGCCCGACTCTCAACAAACTGAGGGTTGTCGTCTCAATGTCTCAACGCACTATGAAGTTCCCGATGAGCGTCGAAGTAAGCGAAGCTAGGAGCGACCCTCGAGAATCAAGACAATGCTATCTGGCGGCAATGACTCTCCCCAAAAATACTAATAATGAAGCAGCGACTCAACCTCAAGGAGCCCAACAAATCGGCCCCACGCCCAAGCCTACAGAACAAGTGATAGAAGTCCCCTTAGATTAGAGTCATCCAGAGAAGACTGACAAGATCGGTTTGGCACTTCCCGAAGACCAACGAATTCAACTTGTAGAGTTCCTCGAGCAAAACACCAATGTCTTTGCCTGGTCGCAAAACGGCATGTTGGGCATCCACCCAGAGGTAGCCAAGCATCAACTCAACATACTCCTAGGGACTCGGTCGATCCAGCAAAGACCCCATAAATTCGCCCCCGACCGATAAAGGGCTATTGAAGAAGAAGTAGACCAGTTATTAAATGCAGACTTCATCACAAAAGTCAAGTACCCAATCTGGCTATCTAATGTAATCCTTGTCAAGAAAGCTAATAGAAGCTGACGGATATGCATTGATTACATCGATCTCAATCGGGCTTGCCCGAAGGACTGCTACTCTATCCCAAGGATTGACCAATTAGTGGATGCGACCTCAAGCTACAAATTAATTTTCTTTATTGATGCAATTTTAGATTACAACCAAATCCAAATGGCACCACGAGACTGGGAGAGCACGACATTTATCACACATCAAGGCACATACTACTACAAGGTAATGTTAATCGGATTAAAGTGTTCAAGAATCAAGTTGGGCGGAACATTGAAGTTTATGTGGATGGCATGATTATCAAGAGCAAATCTATCCGAACCCACCTCTCAGATCTCGCTGAGACATTCCAGACCCTCGGGAAATTCAAGATAAGGCTCAACCCCACCAAGTGCATGTTTGGGGTGGCCTCAGGCAAATTCTTCAGCTTTATCATTCATTAGCACGGAATTGACACAAATCTCGAGAAGGTCAAAGCGATCACAGAAATGCAGTTGTCTCGGATGATCAAAGAGGTTCAGCGGCTCGCTAAGATACTATACTCATTAAGCCGATTTATCTCCCGAGCAGGCAACAGGTGCCTACCCATCCTCCGGGTGCTAAAGCAAGCGAAGGACTTCAATTGGAGTCTTGACCTCAAGGAAGCTTTCCAAAACCACCTCGCCCGACTACCTCAACTTACCTTCGTCATTCTAGGGGAGTCGCTCAAGCTATACCTCGTCGCCTCGGAGCATGCAGTTATCTCAGTCCTGGTTAAGCTCGACGAAAAAGAATAGCGGCCCATCTACTATTCCAATCACATCTTAAGTGGTCTTGAGGAGCGCTACCCCCCGATCGAGAAATTGACATTCGTCCTAGTCTTCACAGTGAGGAAACTACAATCATACTTTCAGGCTCACATAATAAGAGTGATAACCGATTAATCTCTAAGCCAAGTCCTTTCCAAGTTTGATGCTGTAGGTCGGATGCTCAAATGGTCGGTGGAGCTCAACGAATTTGACCTACAATATATCCTGAGAACAACAATCAAAACCCAAGCGGTGGTCGACTTTATCTCAGAATTAACCACCCCTGAGACCTCCACCCAGCTAAAGCCGACCTGGACGCTTCATGTTGACAGGTCAGCCAACACAGTGAGAGGAGAGGTAGGATTCATCCTGAAGGCCCCTTTGGATGAGCACATGAGCATGCACTTCGGTTCGAGTTTAAAGCCACCAACAAAGAAGTTGAATATGAAGCACTCATATTCGGTTTGCACTTGGCGACCAAGCTCCAGGTCGAGCAGATTAAAGTTTTCACCAATTCCCAATTGGTCGCCAGCCAAGTCAGTGGGAATTACGAAGCCCAAGAATCCACCATGATCAAATATCTGATCAAAACATGTTGCCTTGCCAGCACTTTCAAACACTTCACCATCTTGCAAATTTCATACGCCGATAATTCCCAAGTGGACGCACCAGTGAAACTTGCCTCAACATGAACATTGGAAGGATGCTCGTCAAAAGTCAAGCTCCACAAACCGACCATTTCCACGACTGAGGTGGCCACTACTGAGGCTGATCCTAGTTGGATGGAGGAGATACTCTGCTACAAAAGAGATGTAATGTTACCAACCGACAAGCGATCGCTCGACGAGTCAGGAGAACCGAGGCCTGGTATTTTGATGTCAATGGGTGCCTCTACCGAAGAGCCTTCAGTTGCCCACTACTCTACTACCTATCATCGGTTGAGGCCGAGATAATGTTAGTCGAAGTCCATGAAGGAATATGTGGAGAACACATCAGAGGCCGCACCCTAGCCTTCAAAATTCTCTGGCTAGGGTATTACTGGTCGACCATGCATCGATATGCTGTGGCCTACATTGAGAAGTGCGAGCAGTGTCAAAAACATGCTCAGATCCAACATCGATCGACATTACCCCTCTCCCATAATGACTGCGAATGGCCCTTTGCTCAGTGGGGAATGAACCTTCTCGTCCCGTTCTCACCAGCCTCAGGACAACAAAAAAGATTACTTCACTAAGTGGGTCGAAGCCGAGCCTCTAGCCTCGATCATGAAGAAACAAGTTGAGGGTTTCGTTTGGAACAATGTTATTACGAGGTTCGGTATCCCGAGGACCATAATTACTGACAATGGGATGTAATTTAACAACTCAAAGTTCAAGTCTTTCTGTCAAAGCTACCGGATACAATTGAAATTCAGCTCTATCGTCCATCCCCAAGCTAACGGATTGGTTGAAGTAACCAATCGAGCCATCCTCGAAGGGTTGAAGAGGAGAGTCACCGGAGCACAAGGCACCTGGGCTAAGGAGCTCCTGAGCATACTATGGGCATTACAAATGACCCTAAAGACGTTGATAGGAGAGTCCCCTTACAGCCTCACCTTCGGGACCGAGGCTATCCTACCACCCGAAGTGGTCATCCCCACCCTTCGAATCGAGCACTTCAAACAAGAAGCCTTGGGATTAGGCCTCAGGGATAACCTCAACCTCATCGAGGAACTAAGGGTCAAGGCACATCTATGGTCCCTCACGTATCAGAAAGCTGTCGCTCGACCCTACAACCGTCGAGTTCAATCATGGCTAGTCGGTAATGATGACCTCGTCCTCAGAAGAGCCGAGGTCAGCGACCCAAGGCACACTCGAGAGAAGTTAGCCTCAAACTAGGAAGGACCGTACCGTGTCATCCGCACCTTCCGAGAAGACACTTACATTCTAGCCACGATGGACCGCCGAGTGCTTCCTCGAATGTGGCACATCTCAAACCTAAAGAAATTATACATATAAAGCATCGGGCCGAGGTCAACCGAGCAGTGAACTCACAACACAAAGCAAACAGATAAATGACTAGAAATTGTATTGCTCTAAACCTGATTAAGCATCAAAGTTGGGTGGTCGACCATAACTCGACAGACATAATCAAAATTAAAAGAGCAATTTGTATTAATCCAAAAGGGATGACACAGATGGTCGGGCAACCGACAACATCCAAAACTGTTGCCCGACAAACAAAATTACAATTAGCTTAGTCCTCGGGAGGAGTACTATCGTTAAAAGGTTGGCTCGCCTCCATCCTCCCGTTGGCGTCCTCAGGCTGCTCCGCGAAGGGGTTCTCCTCGACAAATAAGTTCGGGTATTTCGCCCGGAAACATTCCAACGCTATCCAGTACCCGAACTCGTAAGTGACTTGCCCCGTCTTCTCTAGTCCAGACTGGAAACCCCGGGACTTCTTGTAGTCGGCAATGCTTTGTCACCTTTTGCCTTCAACTCGGACTGAAGCATCTCAGCCCCTTTGGTCAGTGACAACACTTCATCTTCCAACTGACACTGAGAATCTCGAAGGTTCCTCAACTCGACACGGGTGGAGTCAGTCGCCTGTTCGAGGTCTTTGTGATACTGCTTAGACTCCCAAACTATAGTCTTGAGTCATTCCACTTTGGCATCCAACTCGGTAGCCCGCCTCTCAGCGGCTGCCATAGTTTTCGGGCCCGAGCCCGCTTTCATCTCCTTGTTCTCAGCTCAAAGCGTCGAGTTTCTCTCGGTCAGAAGGCACACCATTCACCCTGCATCATGAACGCAATCAATCAGAGCACCGACAAAGTGAAGGCCCTGCCAAGGATAGGAAAGCAAGTTAGAAACATAGAAGAGATGATAAACTGAGTCGAGACATCTTAAAAAAAAATACCTAAACGGTTGACTTGGCAGCCCAGTCCATAAACTCCTCGAGAGCACCCTCCTCGGGGTCTTGGAGACCATTACCTTCATCTTTTTCTTTGGCAGTTCACTCCTCGTCCGCTGGGACGCTTCTCGCCCCCACGAGCATGATATTCTTCGATCGCCTCGACAAGGACTTTGGTAGGAGGCAGTGGTACAGGTCGATATGCAGCATGACCCGTCGACTTCTTCACCTTCATAAGATTAAACATGTCTGCAAAATAATAATAGGAGGTCAGTCTGTCTAACTAAGACAAGACAAGTCAATAGACTAGCAAAGTGAGACATACCCCGAGGGGTAGGACTGAGTCCTACTTCAATCAACCACGCCTCGTTCATATCCTTGATGGCCCGAGAAGAAGAGAGGATCCTCCGGATAATCCTGACTAGTTCAGACTCTTCGAACGAAAGACTAGGGACAAGTAGTCCACTCGGGCCGAAAATCCAACCCCTGACCATAAGAAATGAAGAAAAATCGGGCTTTCCAACCCTTGTTGCTGGAGGGAACCCCACTCACCCAAAACCCATTTCGAGCGATCAAGTAATACCCAGTCTGCCCCTGACACAAGTGGAAGCAAGCCATAAAGAAGTCTCGGGTCGGTACTGTTGGTTATAGGTGCCTTGCAAGCCAATCACGTGAGTGATGACACGTGTGACATACTGTGTGATCTTTTTGCTTATGATTAATATTGGCATATTCTCATATTATATTATTTATTAAATATATATTATGATGTCCTTAGTTATGTGTAATGAGAAACGGATCGTGATGAGATCACGATAATGAGATCGATTCACCTTTAAATACAAATCCTAAATAATCTCAGTCATATGTTACTCAAGAGGGACATTGAGATAACCGGATAGATCGGTGTACTATATACCCGTCCATATGATGGAGGCGACTGGTCTCATAGCCACTTGTGTGGAGACACTAAGGATATAGTACAGGTGCTCATTGAAGAATGAGTTCACTGATTGATCCGCTTATGGAATGTTGTATGGTTAATGATACATAATGTCATACAGCGATTCCATAGTCCCAGTTGTGTATCTGGTCCTTAGACTTGAGACACCAATGATGCATTGTATGAGCACTTCTTTCTTTGACGCCAGACTTACAGGTTTGGAAAGCTCCAGATTTGGTACAACTGGTTATCAGGATTGGTAGCCAACCTTACGAAGACAATTGAGTGTCAATAGAGGATCATCCACTCTCGGTATCACGAGAGAAATATCTCATATGTGCTTGCTTAGATAAATCTCTAGCCAGGGTCATTCGGATTGAGAGAGAAAGAGTTCTATGGTAGAATCTGATTAGAGCATGACAAACTGATCCATATGTGACCTGATAGTACCATGTCCAATATACGGTCTCTGGGATATTATTTGGATGAAGGATTATAGATACATGGTAACTGTGGACAGATAGGTCCGATGAATTTGATCCCCCCTGTACCGTCTGGGGACTATGGCGTAGTGGCCTAGTACGTCCATAGTCGATGAGTCGAGTGAATTATTATGAGGATAATAATTCACTGTATCAGAAGGAGTTCTGATGGGCGTAATTCACAGCCAGCTCGGTATCAAGCCTAGAGGGTCACACACATATGATGGATGCTTCAGCGAATAGAGGATTAGATGAAGATCCAATTAGCCCATATTCTCATTAGATGAGACCCTATGCTGATGAGCTCCTTGCTTTAGGCCCAATTAGAGGCCTAAGGAGATTATTGGATAGAGATCCAATAATGCAATGTTAGTGTGTATTTGATGGAGATCCAATACCCACTAAGGAAGGAGCCCTAGGGTTTTGGTGACTCTCTATAAATAGGAGGGGAGACTCAGGGTTGATAGGCTGCAACTTTAGCCACACCTCATATTCTCCTCCCACCCTCTGAGCAAGAGTTACGAGATCAGATTGGAGGAGTTTCGCTGCAGAGATCCATCGTGTGGATACCGCTAGAGAGGACGCTTGACCTTCTTCATATTCTCCATTCGGATCTGGAATACATACAATCTCCCTAGGTAAAATCAATCTCTCACACATCGTGATTTTTCAATTTTTACGGTTTTTCTCGCGACCCCAATCTTTTGCACGACGATTTGATCTGCGTGGAAAACCAGTTTTTTTTTATTTCCGCTGCGCATGTGATGCACCCGCTGTAGGTTTCCTAACAAGTACAATATCCGACCCATGACATCCCCGAGGAACGCCACCAAATAGCGCCACGAGTTAGGCGCCATATGTGAGGGTGAGATCTGCCACCCGTCGAGGCAAGCCTCGATCACAGGGTGAACCGGGAATCGAAGCTCCGCCTTGAGAGCATCAATTGATAGTCCGAAGTCGTCTGGCAAGGCATCATAAAGGCAATGCCCGGGCAAAGGAACATAAAGTTCATATTTCGTGGGGATGCAGAAGTGCTCCCGCACCTCAGCCAACTGACGAACCGTCATGGTCAGTCACTATTGTAACACGACTACATGACCATCAAGGCCTTAAGAACCTTGGACTCAGTCGGGGCTGCTCCCCCCAATGACGAAGTGACTACCTCCACCCGGAGACTACTCGAGGGGCGATCTATTGCCTAGGGCCTTGGGTTGACTACCTCAACAGCACCCGAGGGCCTCTCCACAGACATGACAGATGAACTTGAAGAAGAAAAGGGAAGGGAAGAGCTACAAGAAGTCATCGTGACTTGCTCGAGAAATGGTCGAGGGAAAAACAAAGGGAAGGACCGAAGATGACGACCAAGAACAAGAGCCAAAAGTGGAGAAACCGAGGAGGAAGATGCGAAAACAACCCACGCAGGCCCGGGAGGGGTATTTATAGCAAAACCTCATCCCCGTGTCACGCGGGCGCGATGCTTTGCCTACCCGAAGCGCATGACAGCTCACTACCGACGCCTCAGATACCGCACCCCCATTAATGGTAAATAAAAAAATAGCACACACGTCACATGCCCATCGCATGCCACGTGACCATAAAATCCTGATGTCTGGCAGTAAATCGTAACATATACCGAGGCAATATCGACGTCAGAGGGAAGATCTTACTTGACACCCTCGATTGATTGATGCGATGGCTGGGCGCAACATGTGCGACAAGCAAGCGACATGACAAGACTTCACACGTCGACAACTGGGAGAGCCCAAGGCACCTCTCAAGCAACCACCTCGAACGAGCTTTCAGTCTCGACCACCTCCGATGAGCTTTTAGTCCCGACCTTTTTGGACGAGTCTCCAGCCCCAACCAGCCGCGGTGAGCTCCCGCCCCCGAGCGACTTCCTCAAATCCAACTCTCCAACCCCGCAGTAATGTCTAAACTAGGAAATCATGCCAGCAACAATACAACAGGCATATGCCGGTCTTGACTCTAGTGTCACAACAAAGCCCTCCCCGGAGCCCCTCCTCTAGAAGCTCCATGTAGTGTTACTTCGAGTGGTGGGGAATGATAGGATAAATATTAGGCTCGTCGGCCCGACCAGGCCATGCTAGGGTGAGGGCCACATTTGCAGCCACATCATCCGACCAGTCAGCCTCGACACGTCGACCCGAGGACTACGTGGATGGCCACCTCGACGACCTGACAACCAAGACATGCCCGGCTGAAGGTCACACCGGTTACTCTAGGCATCGTACTCAAGATCGTCGACCCCACTGATCAAGATCCTAGAAACCGATGAAAGTGTTGCTCTACGCAAGGCCGTACTCACAGCTCGGTCGAAGACGCTACACCGATTAAATACCGCAGTACGACCCCCTTGGTCCAACAGGTATAAATACCCCCCGCTGTAGCCTATAGGGGAGATCTTTTTTCCTGAACTCTTGACCTCTTCTCCTTCAAATCGCTCGGGACCTTCAGAGCCCCGATCAAAATTTTCACCTCCAGACACTAACTTAGCCATCAGAGGGGCCTTGTTGGGCGTACACAACACCCACCCGACCAAAGCCTTCTTACAAGTCCCAAGCGCCTTGCAAAACTGACCCGACTGTCCCCCCATCCCGAGGAGCCGCAACTTCACGAAGCCCGAAGCCTTGCCGAGCTTCCCGAGTCTCCGAGTCCCGCTGAGTCAACCCAATGCACACAAGCTGAACTGTGCCATACTATCCACAACGATAAATCCAACAACACAACTCAAACATTCCCATTAAACATGCACATATAATGTCTTATTTATCCTATCATATTCGAAATCAACATCCCTAATTCTAATAATAAAAATATCCTCACAATAACAACAATCCTCATTGAAAACGTTTGGGAATCATAACAAGAAAGGACAGTTCTCAGAGTACATCTTGACAAAGTTCTACTATCTCAAAGAAGAAAAGTTCTCGCAAATGAATACACGTCTTTGTGTTCATAACATTCCTCACTAATCAACAATGAGCTTGATGGTATCCCATTTTGAGTAACAGCAAGCTTGTTTCTCAATCTAATTTTAACCCTTGTGGAAGGCATTCTGGCTCTGACGAGGATGAGGAGCATTAATGTCAAATAAGATGATGTACTTGCTCGATATATATCTTGACATAGAACACTAACATGAGGTGCTTGGCCAACTGCTACATGTTTTATGACATCCTGCATCAGAAACATCATTTTAATTGCAAGATGAGACTGTCCACAGTCTGAAATCAATACATTTAAAGCTTTTAAGTAATTGCAGGACAAGATAGATGAAGAAAAGGTGCAATCAAGTCTCTACGGGCAAAAGTTATAGAAATAAAGGATATGGCTTAATTCTACAATCTAGAAGAAAAAAAATCAAGTAGTTTGTGAATGAAATAATGCGGCCAAAGCAGCTACCTATGTCGAGGTCTATTTCGGTTTGTAGAGGAACCAACTTCAAATAACTCAGCCGAGTTATTTGCCGATCATGTTTTAAGATTCATCTTGCATGCAACTGTTCAACTAATTTTGATAGTTCATACTTCTACCTTGAAAGTAACTAATTTTCAGTAAAATCACTTTTCTCCAAACCCTAATCAGTTTTGGTGTCTGGACTGCACTAGTATTGGTTTTGTGCCGAGTTTGGCATGGCTTGGACTGTTTAACAAGACAGGTTTTCTTGGTGATTTTGGCTGGATAATACAAGGTAAAAAATAAAAAATACTTAAATATGACATGAATCAGAAATCCAAACCCAAAAACACAGAATGTAACTGGTGGTGAAACTGGGAACAGTGATGTCTAGGTTGAGGGCTGTAATGGTTTGCTTGATGGTTTACGATTGTTTTAGAGCTGTTGGCCAGTACTTGGGAGTTCTTTACTTTATAGTAATTAAACTATAGTTATATTACAGGGTTGTTGGGTTCATGATAATATTATAATTACCTAAGTATGATCCAACATCACATAACAAATACAAAGATTGATTATGTCAGTGAGAAAGCTCCACAAAGTTCATGAAAGTCACTATCCATAAAACTCTATTGGATACGTCATCAATTTATCACAAATGTACTTGATACAGAATAACCACAAATCATCCATCCAGATATGTATGGGATCCCTAAGATTTCTGTGAATATATGTTTAAGCTATCTACATCTATGAAGGCACATTTTATTCCTACAGTAGAAAAGCTTATTCATCTCACATAACTTTTTTTTATTGTGACCATGTCTGCATATCAATAGGCCACGAGTCCAAAACCATGTATCATCGCAAGTTATCATCAAAGAAAAAATGTAGATCTGGTTCTTCCCTGTTGCACTTAAAATTAGTAATTCAGTGAAACTTAACAACATGTAACTTGGGACCCTAAATTAGCCGATGCACAACTGCTCGAAATGTACTTTAAACAACCAACAGGGCCCCAAGACTTACAAATGGCATCAGCAGGTAATTACTATTATAACCAACAAGATTGTACCATTGATGTTGTGTGATTATTTAACATAGCTTCTTACCCACTACATGACAGTCTTCTGCACTGAGGCAAACTACCATCTTCTCCCAGATATTAAGGCCAAAAGCCACTGATCTCAGTAATTCTTAGCCAACTCTTAATTTTTATGCCATGTACTTATAGGAGTTAAATATATCGGTAAATTCCTTATTTACGTTGACCTACATGATACATCTAAGAGAAGAAGAGTTACTACAAATTCACAATTATACATATTAAAGCCACTGGAATTTCATCTTTGAAGTGGAAAATAAGTTTTAGTGGTGGACACACTGCTGCCAGGGAGAGTAACAGGAAAACAATCAAATGAGCCTTGCAAGCAAGGATAAATTTAATTATGAAAAAAACGGATTACCTAAATAGTAGGGTCTGTTGACGGTTAACTAATCATGGTACACTTTCAGGTTCAGGTTTCGGGCACTCCTCAGAGTCAGAATCATAATACTCGCCACTCCATAGTTTCGGTTGCATCCTGTGCTCCATATCCTCATCTTCCTATAATTTGTCAATTTCAAGTTAACATATATTTTTAAAACAGAAATAAAAAATATGGCGGTAAATTTGGTTACAGAAGGGATGCACCTCCTCAGGAGCTTCTGTATCAGGTGGTCTTGACTGGAACTGCACACTAGGTGCATGCTCAATTTTCGAAAGGTAATCCATTAACATATTCCTGCAAATGACAGAAACATAATTCATAATGAAAAGGAACAAAGAATGGATATTATAACAGCAAGATTGACTCTAAGAAACTGTTGCTTTACACAAAATGAGGAGCCAAGTATGAATAAAGACTGACTTCTTTTGTTAGCCTTTTTTGTTTTTATCATGAAAAAATATCTATGTTGCTCTAGTTTTCTTTCTAATAAAGGAAGCATCTCTGCCAACATGTGCAGTGCATAAGACAAGAAAAACTGATTCATAATGATACATAAAGTACATGTGGCACATTAGTACATGTGGCACATTAGTAGATTCAACTGAATAGCATATTTACAGAATATATAAAAAAATAATATTTTGGCATGTAACAGATGTATTTGTAGCTGACAATTACCTAATGTCCTCCAGTTCCTTAGGTGAATTTTTGTTCTCCATGCTTCTTGGTCGAATATGAAGATTATAGTCAGGACCAAAATACTCGTAGTATTCATTGTAAGGCAACTGATTGTCAGGTTCCACTCCAATTGCAACTGCTGTCTGCAAATGTTACATGTTTTAATAAAAAACAACTCCAATTACAGATGTAGATTCAGTGATCAAAAGCTATATCAAGCACAACCTCATAGCACCAGCAGCGAGCAACATTGCGCATTGTATAGCCTCCACCTCCCAGAACCAACATTGGTACATTGAAGGATCTAAGGTAACGTAGACAATCTGCATGCCCCTTCACAGACAAGTTAAAGCAACCTAGTCTGTCTCCCGCCAAAGAATCAGCACCACACTGGAGAACAACTGCATCAGGCTGATAAACTGCCATCACCTTTTGGATGATAGGCCTAAAAAGCCCCCGAAAACTCTCATCATCCATCCCATCATTTAGAGGAACATTTAGAGCATAGTACTTTCCTTGCCCAAATCCGACATCCTTTATATGGCCAGTTCCAGGAAAGAAATCCCCATATTTGTGGAAGGACACAGTCATGACTCTGTCAGTTGTGAAAAATGCCTCTTCAACACCATCTCCATGATGGATATCAATGTCCACATAGAGAACACGCTGTCCAACAAACAAATTAGTGCAAGTACATAGAATACAAAAAAGCATATTACAAACAACAGAATTAAAAGTGATTTATGTAAATGATAGATAAGGTCCCTGTAGTTACTATCATTCCACATTTGAGTCATGACATAAGAAAACAAACTTTGCATGTGAACATGATAGTACATTCTTATGCTCCATAATTACTAAAGTATGTCCAAACGGATAAAACGATGGAGTTTATTAGAAGAATGAACTCGGATCAACTGTGTTTGGGATTTGGCACATTAGTTAGTTTGTTCCATAGTAACTTGGTCAGGGCCTCAAATATCATAAGCAACCTTTGATTGTGAAGTATGACTGTACATATAACCATTTCAACTAACATGGAGATATTTTTTAAGGAAGATGCAACAAAACTATGGCAGAATCAAGAACAAAAAAGATTATTTCCTTGTAGTTTTCCCATGTCAAAATCATGACGTCTAGGGGAAGAATAATCCTGAAGTAAAAGGAATGGGCTTCCGATCTCATAAGCACCATTCTGCATGTTTAAGTATGACTGTATATCTAACCATTTCAACTAACAAGGAAACAATATGAAGTGTAGGGACAACAAATCTTAAGGATATGTTTAACATATTATTTTATAGGTTTCCAGAGAGTAGCATAATTATGGTGGATAAGAGAACATTGCAGTTAACTAACCAAATCTACTACGAGAGCCATTAGAAGTCATTACACTAGAAGATGTTGACAAAATAAACTGACAATCTCTTTACAAAATGCTGGCCACAGGTCCAAGTGGAACTGTGAAGGTCATGAAGGTCTGCATGGACAGGTCAGATATTACATGCCTAAAGTTCTTATGAGATTTTCAGTGCTAATACCAAGACAGCCAAGGTGCAGAAATCAACAAACAAGAACATCGTCTGTCACCAAGGACTACATATAAAAGCAGTAAGAGTTCGCTATAATTCAGTAAACATGAAAAGGAACAGGAAAATATGATAAATATAGAATTACTAAAGATATAATCAAGCAAAGAGCCACTTAATGTTCAAAAATTACAGGAAAAGGGGTTTCCTTGAACAAGTCCTAAAGATCAGCAAATGTGTTTCTCAACCACAAAAAATACCTTCCAATTGCAGCAGAAATGAATACAAAATATAAAAATGGATATAGTTCCAGAGTTTCCAAATCCATATTGCAGAAGGTGATGTTATGTAGTGTTAATCAACCAAAGAGATGACAGAGGATTAGCAAGTGCCAGATTATTAATGTTATCTAGCATCCAATGTTTTGCTGATCTAGAGCCTAGCACAAGATGATATCATGTGTTTGTTTTGATCAAAACAAGGTGAGGTAGAGGATCGATGTAGCATCTTTGTATGATGCAACACAGTATAAGTTAAGCGCTAGGAAATAGGTCATCAACATGCATCAATATGAATGTTTATTTTTCACTGCTAGCTAAGGTTCATCGTATCACAGTATACTGCTCGATATGGGAGGTACATACCAGTTTGTCGGTATGCCCCACCGTACAACGTGTCGGTACATCAATATGGTTCGGCACATATTGTACCGACGGCCAATCGGTATACAAGTACGGATCGTTAAGGCGAACCATGCTACTAGCTAATAACAGAAAACAAATAAAAAAAATAGTGACATTGTCTATCCTCGACTCTTGCTTTCTCTGCCTTTGAGTTAGTGAGACTAGGTAAATGTTACGAATTAAAAAAATTGGAAATTAAGAAAATACAGATAAAAAAAGCTGGGATTACTAACATGAGGATGCAGAGATGAATTATGCACTTACAGTTCAATTATTTTTCACTGTCATCCCAAAAATGAATTGAAAGAGTGAATTGCATTAGATGGCTAACAAGCAATGGAAAATTTTAACAGATCTTATTTATGGGAATGTATCTCTACCAATTAGTTTGAACTTTATAAAACATTTTAAAGTGGTTTTAGTTGAAGACAGAACAAGGGAAAATCATTTTATGTGATATGGACATGTAGAAGGGAGATCTATAAATGCACTGGTTGAACTTCTGAGTCAAATAGGGTCAGGAAAGCAAGGAGGGTAGAGGAAGACAAAACTTTTAGAAGCAATGAAAAGATATTTGATGGATCTTAACCTAGCAATGATAGAGCTCGATGGCAGAAAAGAACTAGGTCTTCAAGAGAGCTGGGACCTTAGGTCTTAGTTGTTGCATTTGTTGTTGATGCAAGGAGAAAACATACTCATACTAAAATCAAAGTAAATGGTAAGAAATTGAAATAAAACCTATTATTCCATTTTTAAATGCCAATGAGAGCTCGAGATGATCATACTAACAGCATTTTAAGCAGATAACAGGGTAATGAACATAAAACATAGGATCAAGTTGAGGGATGTCTGATATATGCAAAAGGATATGACATTCTGAACAGGAAAAAATGCAAGGAAAAATAAAGTTTCTTCAGAAACCATGGCAACCTTCTGCGTTTTACTTTGTCAAGATGCCCTACCAAATATCAAGTGCTAACCTACATAATCGAGCTATTTAAGGCTCAAAATTTTCAGATCAATTGGTTCTGTATGAAATAGGACATAAAAATCAGTATTTTAGATTTAAAGAATCCAATAGAAAGGGGTACTAAAACAAATATAAAACCTCATTTCCTCGCGACCAGCTTAAATCTCCAATAACTACCGATCTCATAGCAGTGGCTATAGCAACGGAAGACAAAAGGAACATCAATCAACACTAGACCTAGTAGAGACTTACCCTGTGGTACTTGAGGAGCTCGAGGATGCCGAGGACGATGTCGTTGACGTAGCAGAAGCCAGAAGCCTCGCACTTCTTGGCATGGTGGAGGCCGCCGGCCCAATTGATGGCGATGTCAGCGTCGCCGCGGTTGATCTTGACGGCGGCCCCGATGGAGCCGCCGGCGGAGGCCTGACAGAACTCGAAGATGCCATCGAAGACGGGGCAGTCCTCTCCGACGTTGAAGCGCTTGAGCTGGCGGGAGGAGGCGGAGGCAGAGGCGGGGTCGGCCAAGGGATGGGCCTGGGCGGAGGCGAGGGCGGCCGTGGCGGGGGACACGGAGGCGAGGAAGTCGACGTAGTCGTCGGAGTGGAAGCGGCGGATGTCGGCGGCGGAGGCAGGGAAGGGGCGGGAGACCTCCATGAGGCGGTGGAGGGCGTAGTGGACGACGAGGTTGTGGGCCATGCGGATACGGTGGGGCTTCATCGGGTGCCCCTGCCCGTAGTAGTAGTCCCCGATGGTCGGTTCGTAGAAGTAGCTCACCCGCCGCCTCCCCCCGTCCACGCACGACGCCGACGCCAGCGACGCCCCTTCCCCGCCGCCGCCGCCACCGGCCGCCCCCGCCGATGACGACGCTATCGTCATACCAGTGAGCTCGCTGGACTCGAGCTGGGCGACGCGAGGCTTTTGGCTCAATGGGATTGGGGGCTAAATAAGAGGGAGAACAGATCAATGGACACCGGTAAAACCATGGGCGCGTTGGCTGTGTTCTGAAGACACACTCTTTTAGTCTCTTTTTTTTTATGATCAAATAATACAAAATTGATTTAGGATGATGAATATTTTTTTTCTCATGAAAATAGTTATAGTTATCAATTTAATTTTTTTCAGGCATACGATAAATTCCTTCTTGTTCTTAAATAAGATAGTTTTATATTAGTATTTTATCATATTAGAATAATTTTTTTCCTAACAAGTGTATCCTAGTTAGGAAATAAACTTTCAACCTTTAAGACTACTACTTATTTTCAACAAGTAAATTTAGAATAAAATAATTATGTGAGAAAAAATTAATTATAAAATTAAAAATTATGATCTATACCTTAAATGATATATCGTTCATTCTAATAGTGATAGAGGAGAGTGGAACAACAAGAGGGAGGTATAGTGGGTTAAGGCTAATCATAAAGTATAGTGAGTTTAACATTGCATCATCCTTTGACTTAAGAAATTTAAAGAATTTATTTTGAGAAAATGTTATAAATTTTAAAAATCAATGATAAATTTTATATTTAATCAATGATAGGAACTAAAGATGATGATATGATGAATGTCATGATAATTTAGGATATTATTTCTAAGCCAATGGGAAGATTTGTCAATATAACAACCAGACAATTCTTAATTCCTATGAAGGAAGAGACATGTCCTTACCTTAGTGAGTGACATTGCTCCATTCATTATGGAAATGTAATACAGGTTTCACCCTCTCCCTCTATTTTGAGAGAATAAGAACCCAACCTGCTTCTATCACTAGATAATGCTACTTCAAACTTATAGATCTTATTTGTTACTCTTTAAACAATTATTTTATCTTCAGAAAAGCATTTGTAAGTTTTATTTTAGTAAAAATTGCTTCCACTCATATGTTGGAAGATGATCATATTCTGCATTAAACAAAAAAAAAAGAAAAAAGACATGTAAGAGTTATCACTATAATAAAATCCTACTATAGCAATATAATATTATAGTATTACATTACTATAATATTATATTTATTAAAGTAATATAATATGTTATTATAAGATAACAATGATAATATTATCATAATATGTCCAAAAGGATACTGGCCATTTTCCATACACTCACTGCCAATAGAAGATTTAGTAGCTAGAAATTGAGTTTACAGCACCAACTGTTGCCAGGAGGTGAGCCAATGAATGAATCTTCTATAAATTTAGGTTAGGGAATTAATATACATAACCTTATCCATACAAGCAAAGAATAGGCAAATTCACCAAACATATCAGTCAAAAGCTTCGTAAGTTTTTCATAACCCAAGAACTGTGTACAGAAACATGGAAGTAGTATCAGCACAAAGAGATTTCATGGAACCTTGCACAAGGAAACTAAAAGCCGAAAAGAAAAAAAATTGGAACTTTACACAAGGATTAATCTTAATATTGGTGTGAAACATCCAAAGCTTATACCCAAATATAATATGTTTATGCTGCCATTGATGATCCAAGAAGTGGATACAATCTAGGCAGTATCAGAAACTAAATCAAGGATGGATACTCCAAGACATGATTTCAGATGAACATTGCATACTATTTCTAGCAGCCACCTTCTAATACAACTTCTCTCCACCATAAACATCAGTGGTGACAATTTGATTGACACATATCTTTGACAAGGCTGCTGTTCATCGCATCAAGCCACTGGTTCCAGTCTCGACACGAAGACTGTTTTCTCGCCTATAAAGAGCTTTAGCACCCTGATTAAATGAAAGATGATTAGTTTAGACAAACTTCATCAATTATAACTAGAAGAATCACTACCAGGGTAGGCTCATCTACATTGAAAATCTCTGATTGATATTGATTCCAGATCATCTTCACAATATTTAGTTATCATAGCTTATAACATATTTGAACAAATGTACTATCACCAATTTTTCAAGGATCAAGATGTAAACTGAATGATCACAAAGCATAAGTACCATGGGATTGAATGATGAGTTATCACCAACAAATAGTGCTACAAAATTCTAGATGGCAGTACCTTTTCCAAGGCAAAAACAAAGGGGATAAACAATAACAACAAGTAATATCTCAAGTCTCAAACACCTAGGATCAATTACATGGACTTTTTTACCACAATTGAGATCAATACAAGTTAATATCCTTAGTTAAATTAAGAGAAATTAAATACATATTTATAATTTCTAGTAAATACCTCTGAGGTCTCCATTTAGCTCTCCATTGAACAAATGTCGTATCACCAATTTTTAAAGGATTAAGATGTAAACTGAATGATCACAAAGCATATGCACCATGGGATTGAAGGATGAGTTATTCACCAACAAATAGTGCCAGAAAAATTCTACTTTACTAATATTTTTGTCCCAGCTTTTCTATCTATACCATATTTTTGTCTCATCTAATTGTCTACTTTACTAATATTTTTGTCTCCGCTCTTCTATCTATACCATTAACTAATATCTTTTACTTTTTTTTTTTTCTTTCAAAGCAGAAACAAAGATGATAAGAAGCAGAAATAGATCTTGAGAAAGGGAAGCGGAAAGCACTTAAGAATGATGTTTTCAAATGCCACCGGTTTCTATTTATTATTCTTGGTCTAGTCTAGTCTAAGCATGCCATTGAGCTGTCCAGAAAAGCAGAAAGCAGCATGCAAAAATGAGCTTTTTTTCTAAAAATTTCACTTGCTTGGAAAATTGTTCCCAACTTCTTCAACGCCTTGGCTCGCAACTTCAGCACGTCCTTGGAAACACTATTATCTTTGAGAACCTGAACTCAATCAGACATTTAAGATAAGTCAGTGGAAAAATCTAAAGCACAACCATGAACTCCGAGTATCTAGCTGACATGCAAGCTCCATATAAGCATTTAAAATTAATTATTTTCATCTGTCTGCCAAATGCAATGCATTATGTTGAATGAACATAGAGCATAATAGAATTACTGCTTGGCAGACGTGCGAAAGTGTTGATTCTATGTCGAGCACATTCAGTTTCCACAAGGAACTAAGCATTGCATCCTTTTTCTCTTCAATGTTCATCGTAAGGTCCTTGTCGTCACTTCCTTCTGGCTTTTTCATCCCTTCCTGAAGTTGTATTAATGCCACTGCACCTAAAATAGGAAATAATTTGCACAACGTCCATAGGAATTACATAATGACATGATCATAGAAAGAACAAAAAGTTGCAATAAGCCAAGTACCTGATGCTGCATTAACTTGTGATTTAACAAGGTGGCCCTTATCTCTTACCCACTCAGCTACAAATGGCATGCCCATGTATCGTCTGCTCTTTCCAATTTCTCTTGCAGCTTGTCTGGCATATATATATCCAATAGTGTGTAGCATAGCCTCCCCAAAAGCTAAAAAGTAGAAGTTTCAGTTTTGCAAGTGTGTTTTAAGGAAATGCAGAATATACATCTTAGGGATGTGCAATTTGCAGTTGCAATTTCAAATTTCTTTGGACTCCTCCAATTGTGGCTGATTGTCTAGATGGTTACCTAGCACCTTGATGATTTAACTGTTTGCCAGTGATCTATAGAGCATTAACAATGTACTAGATGAAAGGGGAAAAAATATTACAAAAGTCACACTGATATCTTCACTCAATAAAAAAGAAAGAAAAACATAATTTTCTTCTTTCTCTCTCCCTCTCTCATTCAATTTTTTTTTTCTGGAATTGTTTTTCAGCCCCTTCTCTACCTGACATGGTTATTTTTGCCATTCAACCCTATTAAGTATTACTATCCTCTTCCTCCTGAATTACATGTCAAAGAAGTGACTAAGAAAGGAAAGAAACAAATAAAAGTAATAGAAAGTTGTTAAGCATTTTACCAGCTCGAGATAGATGACAAGCTTCAGAGTTTGCCCAATTAATGAACTCCTGTTCTTGCCCTGCCACATATAGATGAAGACGATCTTTCAAACTTTGGACTAGTTTCTGTTCCCTATCTTTCTGTAACTCCTGCATTTGGAGTTTATAAGTTACCATGATGAAGATCTATTAAATAAACAAAGCTTGTAAGGGAAGTGTACATACTTTTGCTATAACATGACAGATGTATTACATCAACATTCTCATATTGTCTATACTAGAAAACGTCAAATGATTATTCATAAAAATGAATGTACAGTATGTTAATAAGACATTTGAGCCTTGATGGTTAGATGAAGAACTGAACATGCTGGACCAAAGAATAGTTTATCTTATTTTAGTTTATTTAAATGATGGTGATGCAATAAATCAGCCTAACATTAAAGATGGAACTATAAAAAGAGGTGTCAGGAAATGTTTATTTAATAAATTGTAGTGATAGGGATCTCAAATTGTATCAGATTCAATACAGAATGAGTTTAAGCAAGCACATTAACCTCCTTAAGACTTTATTAGAAAAGATTTAAATCAGTCATACAGAAGTCTATCAAAAGTAACTAGGGGATGAAGAAAGTTCCTCTACCTAAGCAGAACCATGGACTGCTGTTTCACCTGGACCGGTTTGAGTCCAGGCATGAATCAGTAAATGGACCGCTCATGCAACGCTCCCGTCTCAGGCGGTGCGCTTTGAAGCATTAAAAAGTTAATATGATGTATGACTCAGTTCATGAGCTCGTCTCCTGCTGCCACCCGTTGTTCACTGTGGGGCACCAATGGGTTTGCTTCCTTTATCCTCCTCTACCTTATCCTCCTCTTCCTTTTCCTCCTGCTTCTGCTTCCTCCTTCCCTGCCCTCTTCCTCCATTGCCTCCTCTCCTCCTCTTCCTCCTCTTTGTCCACCACCTCTTCTTCTTCCTTTCTCTTCCTCATTCTTCCTCTTCCTCTTGCTTCTTCCTTCACCGCCTCCTCTTTTTTCCTTCCTCCTCATTCTTCTTCCTCCACTACCCCTGTGTAGGATATAAGCATATACATAGAGAACTCAGGAAGAGAAATATAGTAGAAAAAAGAAGCACATTGATATTGTTGTAGACTTGGTGACAGTTATTTAAGAGTTTACCAACATTATTCTCACATGCTTTTGCATACTCTGATTAAAGCAGTCAAATGAGATTTCAAGGTTGCAGTAGAAGAAAAATGTAAATAAAAAGACAGAATAATACAGCTGGGTAAATAAAATTTGCCGGACAAGCTGTCTGACACTAACTATACCTTAATTTTCTCTTGCACTCTTTGTCTCCGGGATTCTAAAACCTGTGATTCCTCAGCTTCTATTGAAGCTATGGTTGCTAAAGCTAGCTGTCCAACATAATCTTCAAAAAGCTCACTTCCAAAAAGCATCCCAAAGACAGCAGCAGGATCTACCATGGAATCCCTGAAATACAAAATGCATTACAACATTAACATCTGGAATAAACAAGGTGATTTAAAATAATAAATAGTTCAGGGTAATATGCCTTCTTTAATAGGTCCCTTTACAAACAAACTTAAAACCAAAGATCAATTTAGACACTTTATGATTAATGTGTTCCACACAAATACACATTAATACATTGTAATGACATTACAACTATTTTGTTTCATCAACTTACTTGGGAACACCCTCCTTTCCATGCTTATCAAATTCTTTGCGTTTTACAGGATCACTCAGCACTTGATAAGCCTCACCAAGTACCTTCACATCAAAGGCTATTTGAATCAGTACTAAGGTAACAAAGAGGCAATATGCACCTTCAGGACTTAATCTAGTTAGATCTGTTTCCATCAGCACACCAGTTTTGGCTAATTCCTGAAGGTCTAAATGCAGTTTGTCCTATTGGCTCTTAGCATATCATGTTGCATAAATGTAAGCATGGCGCCGGTCATTTTTCCGATGACCCTACTATGGAATTTCTAGTGCATATTTTTTATGTGGAACAAGATACAGATTTCAAAAAGCACCAGATGCAAAAAGAAAACAAGCTTTTAACGTTTGGGGTTTCTTTGAAATACTTTACTTGGATCTAGGTGGAAAATGCATGTACATGCAAGAAGTTGGTACTGACTACAGCGCGAATAATAAATATAGGATGAGCCTATGAGGAATATAAAAACATCATTCGGAACAATGCAAAAAGAAAAGGCATTTAGACCAACATCTTAACTGAAAGAATCTACATCAATAAATACCTTGATCTCAGACAATGTGAATTGGCAACACAGAAAAATTTGAATATGAATTGCCAGTTAAATTTGTTAGTCTGAGGACATGAAGTTGAGAATCAGAAAGAATTTTTCCAGAATAGGTGTGGTTAAAATGCACAACAAAGAGAAGAAAAGACTTGATTTGTTTCAATTTGCAGGAATTACTTTGACATTGTATTATGCCTTGTAGACCACTTCATTGATGAAAATAGGTTGCTACAAGAGAGAATCTTGAACTTTTATTGTGTGCCACATCCAAAAATATTATAGACATGTGAAAAGAATTTTCATTTCAATAATTGAATGGAGTACTGAAACTATTACATTGGTTAGCTCTAGACAATGCTCTCACAAATTATGTATTTGTTAATATGTCAAAAGTTCAACCAACATAAAAGTTTCATGCAAGAGGTTCATGAGATCTATAGACAACAAGGAAGCAGTGTTAAAACATGTTTCTCTAGAGAGTGATGAAGGCTTCTTTGTCAGATGTTCCCCATAAGATAGAATTAAAACTTTAAGCGCTATATTTAACCATTATTCCTCATTTAGTGTTAAGTGTCCCAAACAACAAATGCCATCCTTATGAGGTAGAGTAGCAAAGATGTGCAGGTTCTTGTGTGTATTCTATGATGTCACTTGTATATTATGTAAAATCATGAATCAATAGCAAACTTAATAGTTCCCACATGCCTTCATGATTCAATAACCATACAACAAGAGACAGTTTTCAGATGGGTTTACAAAGAGAATGGAATGCCTATGATGCAACCAAATTAACATACACAATACATTTAATGATTAATCAATTCCCGTAAAACTTAGATGATCAGAAATCACAGCCGTTACAATCCTGTCAATGAAATTGGTCCACTGCATAGACTTAAGGCTCAGATTTGATGCTTGTTAACTAGAAAGCCTAAATCAATCACAAAAGAGGAACTACTTACATTTGCCTAAAGGCATAATTGTTTGAAGCACGTGATAAGTGAAGTTCTATCAATCTTAGTGGTTACCGAAACAAAATAAAGCACCTGGAAATTATGAGCAGCTTTTGCATCTCCTGGATTTTTATCTGGGTGCACTAATTTTGCCTACAAAGGAAATAGATAAATATTAGCAACTCTCAAAGATCATCCTAGTACTCATTTGGAACTAAAATATGTAAATGGAAAAAAAAAAGCCTAGGAAAAACTCGGTCATTCAAATTTTAGCATCATGTGATACAAGTATACAATTGGGACAAGAAATTTACACAAGAACACACAAATAAACAAACAACACGACAAATCCGTTTTAGCTTATTGAAGTGCAATGTCATGAATAAAGCCCAATAATGTGAGGGAATAAGGATACCATCTTTCATATAGGAAAAAATTAGAGTGAAAAAAAAGGTAAATGTTTACAGCTTAAGCAATTGTCAATTATGTGCCACTTGTATTAAGTTATCTACATTAGTATCTTTTGACTTATGCATCTTGTATTTAATGGCCACAAGAAGTAACAGAAGACCCACTACAGAATGACATATGTAGGCTATTAGACACATGAAACTTGGGTCTGTTTTCTGTAAGCAATTAAAACCAGCTCAAACATACTAATGAATGAAACAAGAAAATACTAGACAAATCATCAAGAAATCAAAATTCTGGAAATGACACATGTGAAGGTCATACATTACTTCAGATAATAAAAAATAATCAATATTTTAAAAATGTATGCTCAAGTGACAGAATGGTCAATCTCAGACTTACTCTAGTTTATGCAGTTTTAGAAGGGCTATTAGTGCCAGCAATTACCTAATAAACACAGCTTAATTGGAATGCTAAAATGTACATAAGTCTGATAACCCTTAGTAGCAGATTAATATTCCATGTCTCCACTCGAGCAAACATAAAGATCCGCCAAGAACATATATGAAGCGGTTGAGTGTTCACAAAAACTGACATGGCCAAGGAACAGAAAAGGTAATATTTTAGCTTTAAGGTGATCGAAACAACACTTAAGTCACAGTCACAGAGACTCATCCCTGAATAGAGTCAATAATTAAGAATTCATGAAAGCTTAATATAGCTAAAGGTAGTAATGATGTTAGAGATAATAAGTCTTGACAATGAATTTTTCACGTAAGAAAAAAATAGGTAAATTACGTGGGGATAATGTTGGTTTGAATCATCAAATTCATGAATGGTTGACTAGTTATATATCAATTTGGTTCTGACTTCTGACAGAATTCCACTAAAATTTTTTTTGTGAATAACTCATTTTTGATAATGTGAACCGTTCCTATAAAATAGAGGGTTTTCCTAATATGCTACGAATCAGTAATCTTGCAAATAATTAAAACAACATTTTAGGGAAGCAATCAAAACAACCAATAAGAATAATTATCAGAAAAATATTTCTTGTCACCTTGAAGTAATAAGCTTTCTTTATCTCAGCAGAAGATGCATCAACGCTGACGCCCAAGATATCATAGTACTCGGTGTGTTTCACCATGATCCTAAAGTCTACCTACCTAAAACACAAAATTCCAGCGGTTATATTAGTTTTCACTCAATATATCAAACCGTCACATAAATCTACAGATTATATTGCATTTCCCACATGTTAGGTCAATAAAACTTCAAACTTTATAATACAGAAATATCTTCCTTGTTTTCGAATTCAATTCCCAACACACATATCAAGAGAACCCAGAAATCTTCAAACGAGGAAATCCAAGAAAAAGATCACGGAAAACAATCACCAAGCAGATCTCCCGTTGGCGCAGACAACGCATCAGATCAATAGCAAATAACAAGAAATCGAAGCCACGACAAAGGACGAGAAGCTGCCGAAGAAACAACGAGATCCAGGTTTACCTGAAATCCAAGAGCAAATATAAAGATTCGTGTCAGAACAAGATCAAACCATTCGGAGAGAGAGAGAGAGAGACTTTGGGGAGGCGTTGGGAGGAAGAAACGGCGAGCGAGAGAAGCAACAACGCTTCCGGTGCAAAAGAGACACGTGCGTCGTGGACAGCACACCACCGTCATACCGGATGGGAATTCAAACACGTGGTCGTAGGAAAAAATGTTACATAACGGCATCTGGGACCGTCATATTTTCCGTTATATGCATTTAGATCGCATAATATGTAAAAACCCGTTATAATCTGGTGTCGCCCGTGTGTGTGTGTGTGTATATATATATATATCTGAGATAGTAAGAAATTTGCAGAAATAATTCTTAGATTAGACACCAACGTAGGTCTTGAGGACCCTTAAGACAACTCAAGACCTTTAATTACATATGCCACAATGAGCCCACAAAAAGCTGTGAAAGAGACATAGTATATTGAATGAACTCCTTCCACATAGGGACACAAAGACCACATACATTGTGACAAACGCCACTCTCTTCCGCATCCCCAATGCCTTCTTTTGCCCGTCAATAATAGAACATGTCGTCGGCTGCGGCCGTGATGGGCAGATTCATGCACGCGAGGCTCCACGGACCGATGGAACCGTCCATCATTTGGTGGTCGTCATGCAAAACGCCATGGCGGCTGATGTTGATGAAGTGGAGGATCTCATCAAGAGACCGTAGCCGGCTGCCGAGCTCCATCGCCTGAGCCCTCAAGACACAGTTCTCGGCCTCCACCGCAGCGTAGTGCTGCTTGATGATGTTGAAGGATGCCAGGATCCGGCTGTTCTCCTCCCTCAGGTGGTTCGCCTGCGCCGTCAGCTCGTCCAAGTGATTCTGCTTGCGCATCCTCGATCGCTTCGCAGATTCGCGGTTCGATATCATCCGCTTCAGCTTCTTCTGGTCGATCACAGCCCGCAAGCCTTCTTCCGAACCGGAGTTCTGGAGCTGGCTTGATCCAGAGGAAGGAGAAGCCATGGAAGATTTATCGGAGCTCGTTCTGGTGTTGTTTAGGAAAAAGATTAAATCTTTGCTGGAATTCTATACGTAGATTGGTTACAGAAAGAAAGAGCCAAGAAATCTAGGAGATTTACAGGGCGCGCGCAGATCTCAGAACAAGTTCATGAGAAGACATAGAACCAGTAAAGAAAGACCACGGAAAAGGATTGAACGAGATGTGTCCTGCGCCGGAGTGTGGAATTTATCATAAACCCTGCCCGGAGGATCTCACTTAGGATGGGCGACATCAATGAGAAACATCAAGAGAAAGATATGATTCATGTGAGAACAGAGTGAAGAACCTCCCTTGTTCCAGCTCCAACCAAGGTGGGATTTTTTCCACCAAGGATGAACCAAAGGCCAGATTTTTATGATGGTTTCTTGGTTTTCGTCTCCGAAACAGTAGTTCGACAGAAGATTTGGGCAGAGTTTCCCCCAGAGACGAACAAGAAAGCTAGTTAAGCAGATGGACTTTGGTCTGTTGATGGAGAACCGAGGGATTTGCTAGAACAGAATACCGCCAGAGGCAGTGGAAGAACAGTAGAAGAATGCCAAAGAACAGAGCAGCATAACTTCAATAAAGCTAAGCAAGGGAGAAGAGGAGACGGGGAAAAGGGAATTGGAGCTTAGGAGAGGGGTGCAATATATAGAGCAAAATGAAGGGAAAGAAGGCAAAATAAACAAATCATATATGAAAAGAGAGAGAGAGAGATTGAGAGATGGTATCTCGTGGGAGCGATTCCTTTCAACAGGGAATGAATGATATTTCCCACTACAGTCTAATTCCAACTGGCGGGCAGTACTGGCATCTCATGTGAGAGAGACTTAGCCAACCTTCTCTCATCTCTCAGCTTCTTTTCCATGGAAAAATATTTTGGATTAAGTAGCTCTAGCTAGATTAATCAAGGTTTATATATCTGAAATCAAATCAAACAGGCTTCAACAACATTAGAATAACTTGTGCAGAGGATGAGTTAAGCAATGATCTCACTGAAAACTTTGCATGAAACCTTTAGGCATTTAAGTATAGAAAACCTTCTTATTCCCTGAAAAGAGATGGAGACCAGTGCTGCATTAGTTTTGCGATTAATGGGAGGGTGGTCATCCTTGATAAGATTGAGACACACTGCTTTTGGTTCATCAATGGGAATGATAAGATGACAGGAAGCAGATGCTGCCAGATTGCATGTGGTTGGCTTTTGCAAATGAGGTAGCAAATTACATCATGTAAGAGCACCCATAAAGCAATCTCTGGTATATTCTTCTTACACAGAATGCTTTAAGAAGTGGTATGTGATGGTTCAGGTTGTGTGATGCCTTCAACACTCGTCCATGATATGGACACCATATGGTTCTTTAGAACTATATATGTGCTTTAAAGATCTTACTCAATACACTATTTATAACATGTAAAAATATGATGGTTCTTAAGACTTTCTTATACTAATTTTGCCAAAGCCAACTAAGATGGAAGCCCATCAAACAGAGTACATTATCACCTGTTGTTTGGGTTTTCTCACTGGATTTCTCCTGATAGCAACAAGTAAAATTGCCATATATTTATGCTTTAACATATGAAGTTTGGAACCTAAAGAGTAACATCATAGGTAGATCTAGAGTTGTGGATTCCAAGAACAAGAATAACTTGGTTGGCTTTGGAAATGGCCATGTCTCTAGTAAGTTTATGGTAAGAAGAAAGGAATTGGAAGATTGATTGAGGATAAAAAGGTTTTCTTGGTACTTTCTTGACCACTTGACCTTATCCTGAGATGAAAACATCCAAGCAAGTTCAATTTGATCACATTGGAGAAACATTACCCACGAGGTGTTTGAGCGAACAGCAAAAGAGAGTAAGTAAGCTTATCTCTCAGCTCACCATCGTGGAATAAGCAAAAGAGAGGTACTAAAAGGAAGCAGTGCCTCATCTTCTATAGTACAATTGTATCCACAGCATTCAAGTACCAGACAGTGATGTCTTGTGAGTTATCCTCGAAGTGTTTCAGGAATCTTGACGGTAGGTGGCTTCAACAGGCTTCTTAATGGTTAGCAGAAAACTGTGCCAATGATGAGAAAATGGTTTTGGACCTTAAGGCATACCAATGGGCATCTACAGCCTCCTGTATCAGTTTTGTGCCAAATGCTTGTTGTTCCTTCACATCTTGTAGCAGTTGTCAGGATTTCTGATTTCAGCAGATTCTTTGTTTGGCTTTGTTATCTCCAATCCATGTAGTCTATCCTGAAATATCAATGAGGAACATACTCATCAGGATCATAGTGTTCCTGCTAAGAAAAATAAATTAGTGTTTAATTGCATGGTGAGGCTCAAGGACTAAGAATGCAAGCTTTTCTTAGGTGCTGTCATCAGTATGAGATGCTTCCAGGATGCAGTTGAGACTTCTGAAAACAGAGTGTGATGCTTGTGTTTCATTTGAAGAAGGCTTTTGGAAGATGATTGTGATGTGTAGCAACAAGACAATGAAAGTGTTGAAAGTTGCTGGACAAAATGACAGCATCTGGCATTTCTAGAATGGCTGCTCTTGAACTTTGACCCATTGTTCTTCAGCTCCCAGTATTTGATGGTCAAGACTTAGGTCACTCCATCCCCAACATAAGCTAGACAAGTGACACCATACTGATGGAAATAACTGTTACAAGTTCTTAATTTTCAAGCACATAGAATAGTTCCAGAGGTGGAAAGAGAAAATAAAACCATACCATACAACTCCAATTAGCTGATTGAGAGTGAAAACAAGGACATGTATAGTGAGATGCAACTTGCTGTGGATCCTGAAAAATATTCTCTTAATTGGAAACCAATTGGATGCAAAATACAAAAGCATGTTACTGCACACAATCTACTGCAGTTGGTTCCATCAAACAAAATGTACTTGTGGTAACACAGATTTCCATCCCAAAAAAGCCTTTGCCTTCCAACATTTTCCTCCTTTCATTCACCTATCAATCCCCTCTCAATCTTACATCACCAACCTAAAAGAAGATTGCTTTGATAAACAACACCAAAGCATTGTGTCTTCATGCTCGGCATGTGTACTCCAACATCATTAAAGTGTGATTTGGGGAATAAGATGCTTTTTCTTTTTGGGTGCCATGGAGAAACACCACCTTGGTGCCCTAGCTAACAACAACACTACCATGGAGATTCTTGCCAACATTTAATTATCTATCTATCATCATGGAGTCCTGAGATCCCTATTGATGGTCATTCTCAGAAAGAAAACTTTGTGTCTGCTTTAGTCTTTACCTCTGGCTGAAGCAAAGTAGTCCAACTAGCAGTTGCTGGATTTTTCATCTCTCTTTTATGATATTTAATTGCACATTTGTCTTGGTACATGGCTTAATCTTGTTGTTCTATCTACCAAATGAGATCAACTTTAGTTTCAACAAAAGCTCTATGGCTTAAGTACTAAGATTAAGCCAAAGATGGAGTGTGCCAGTAAAAGTAGCATTACCTTGAGTACTTAATTTCATACAACAGAGTGGTGTCAGAATTTTTATTCAGGAGGAATAATGCTTAGATGCTTATCTATGCACAATTACAAGAACAAACTTGCTTTCAAGAAATATATTTCATAATGACTATGGTATTAGACCATTTGTGTAGCTTATACATACAAAATGATATAAATTTTAAGGAGTGTGAATTCACACAATAAAACCTCAGTAACTAAAGGTAACAATTAAAAGCTAGTACAACAAGATCAGAACAAACATAAGTAGGTAGCTGTACATCAATAAAGAGAGAAAGACACCCATTAAAATTTACATATGGAGTAATATGTATTACTTGTCCTGAGAAAATAATTTGCATGTAAACACAAAATGATGTCGGAAACATGAAATCCTAGACTATACTATATGTAAAAGCAACCATAAAAGAAAGATTAAAAAACATGTAAAAAATATAAACAAGAAAAGCAGAGCTTATGCTAAGAATTTATTATCAATTCATGAAATGTTTCTTATGTAGCAAACACCCCTGTGAGGATAAGAAATAATGGTGAATATGATCATAGGGACTTGGACAAATTTAAAAATCTCATTTTGAGATCTTTGTGGGACAAAAATTCCAGTTTATCACTGACACCAGATTTAGATGACATGTGCCAACTTTATTTCCCCATTGTACTGTAGTAAACTGGTGGCCTGAGGGAGAATAGATGAATTAAAAAAAAAAAAAGACAAATGAAACAACATACAGAAAATGTTTCTTTGATTTAGAAGATACTCCACCCAATCCAATAGTTTTCACATCAATGCTTTTTCTACCAAAAATTCCAAACATGTCAAGTTCATTAGGAGATGACAAGGATGATACAGTGGATAAAAGAAGTGGGTGTTGATGATGAGGATAGGAGGAAAGCATTGTTCAATATAAAGTAAATCTCCATATTCTTAGGAATATGCACTACAGAATGAGTTTTATATCCACAATCCAATAATTCTTAGGAAATGCAGACTGGTTTGTTGCTCTTATTCTATCTATTTTCTGCAAGCTATCTTTCATGCATTCTGTAATCAGGACACAAACCATGCATCATGATTCTTTGGCACTGTAGGAGGATGTAATGCATCCAAAGAAGACAAGATTTGGTCGGTTTGTGGGGTCAAGGATGCTCCATAAGGGACGAAAACAACAAGGAAAAGGGTGGCGGATATTTGATGCCTGCCTGAGGAAGTTTGATCTTTATGCATATTCTAAGTTTCAAAGTGTCACAGTGCTGCTTGGAGAATTTTGAGCCTTCATGAATAAAGTGATGGCTCCTTAAATAGGATGCAGGTTAGATTTATGGCTGCCTCTTGCATATTAGTGTGGACCTACATCAGAATTCAGAAGACTCCATTGATGGACCACCATGCCAGTGTTAGATCAGCCAATAAAGACAGACCATGCCAGCATGGAAGACAGAATGGAGTTTGATGACAGTGTTGTCTTTCCAAGCTTACACTGGTAGGCTCAGTCCACCATTCTAGTGTTAGATCAGCCAATGAAGACAGACCCTGCCAGCATCCTCATATTAATTCATGTACTGTCCTGAAAGAGCAATTGCTGGTATCTATCGGCTGAGACAGTTTTTGAATTAGACATTGCAGAGAAATTAAAAGGAAAGGAAGCAATTGCTGATATGACTGACTTCACAATCGTTTAGATTGGAACCGAAAAAGAAAAATCTTGTCTCTTCTATTGCACTTGTTTGCTAGTTCTCCTATCTATGCACAAAAAATACACTTTAGAAGTAACGAAGAAGATTTACTGGTTTAGTTTTCTGGGGTTCAGACCTAACTCTGTAATCTACCAAATATGTTCGTTCTATACTTGTGTTGTAAATGTCAAATATTAGAATGTCCAGGTATTAACTAGTCCAAACTGAAACCTTCAAGAACTCAATCATGGTGATGGTGAACTTGGCAACTCTGATACTTCTCTTGCTCAGTGGTAAAGGTATTTTTTTTCCTCCTCCTTTCCTTCCTACTGTTGCATCTGTGTGACAATAAATAGCAGTTTGCCTTCTATGGCATGAAAGGAGTAATGAGACACATGAAAAGGCTTAATATTATCTCTTGTCCTTCCTTGATATGTCACTGGCAACAGTCCTCTCCTGTAAACAAAAAAAGACTGCGGCTTTAGTCTCGTTTCTACTGTGGTCTGCAAGACAGAGTAGTCCTCGGTCTGTGCCACACAGTGGAAGAAGCCAAGATTTAGGCAATTGCACCTGTGTACCTCCTGCACAAGCTCACATGGCCAGGCTTTTGAGAACAATTAAGATCCTATCGTCTTCCTCACAGATTGTGCATGGAAAATGACTGTGGCACCTTCTGTTTCAGCGTTTAGATTCCATTAAGCAACTTCTCTTCTACCTCATGAGAAATACAACAATGACCAAAGCTACTTGATAAATGTTCATAAAGGATTTACATAACTAAGGAACATTTCATGGTACTGCAAGTGCAAGGCTATGGCTAGCAATTAACATAAGTTGGTAACTGAAAGATTGCCAAAGAAAAGAAGCAAACATACTGTGTTTCCTGTTAGAATGGTCTCAAACACATGCTCTGGAGAAAGGAAAGTTTCAGAACCAATACAGAATTATGTCAAAAAAAAGTTAAAAGGATGATGCAAAAAATTTGTTCATTCACATCCTATCCCTAAGAGATAAATGGCATTACTGCTGAATTTTGTACACTAAACATAACTGCCTAGTTTATTGAACTCATTTTGTGATGCTATCATCCTTTTCTAGTTTCAATGTTTTTATTATCTAAGTCTGATGGAATAACTGGCCAATCAAATTCGATGAGTCTAAACCACCGATCGCTGCCATACTACATACACATTATGTGACATGCTATGTAAGGGTAATATTCCTTGGCATCCTGTAGTTTCTTGCTTTACTAAGTGAAGAAAAAATATTTTTGTAAAGGTGTATGCATATATGTCTTCCATTTGAGCCTGTTAGCCATGTTCAATTATTCCATCTTGTAGCCATGATTGACAGTCTAATAAATTTTCAGCTGAGCTTACGACAAGGATTACAATTAAACTTGTACTCCTTCCCTCATTTCCACTTCTTCATGCTTACAATTGGAGTTGAGTGAAACATCTTTAATCCCTGAGGAGTTTCATTCCTGCTGGCCCATCAGAAAGAATCAAGTGAGCCAACCTAATTGTGCAAGAAAAAGAAAGGAAGCCTTTAGTTCATAATCAAGGATCAACTTTTTTTCAGAATAAAGGAAGAGCTAAGATACCTCCTCCAAACTTGTTTTGGTTCTCTTTTGGCTTCTTTATCCTCATATTTTTTAGTATGGTCCTCCCTTTTGATGTTCTTTCTGCATAGCACAATATTGAAAACTCCATGTGCCACCTGATACATAATTTGCAGCTCATAGACAGTAAACGATAATTTATTTTTTGCTTGCATGCTCAATCTAGCATGTGATCTCTAAGATTGCAGCTCTGGTCTTTGACATATGCTTAATTTAGCATGACTTTTCTTAGAATTACCAGTAGGTGAGGACTTCTTATTTCTTCTTTAACTGAGCAGTCCACTGTAAGTTTGGAACAATGTGTCTATAATTGCCTCTCCAAAGTGGTGGCTGATCATTGATTCTTGTATGACTCTAATGGCCATCGATGTGATTCTTGCATCTTGCTTAGGATCTCCTGTACTTGTGTTCAGCTCATAAACTTGTATATAGTCGATCACAAATAATCCTTCTCTGTGTGCTTCATCCTCGATCTCCTTCGCTGATGGAGCATAAAATGGAACATTGCATGCGTCACCTTCTCTTCATCAATTATCTCCTGTGGAAGCAATAGGAACATAAATTTGAGGGAGGTGCTATGATAGAAATGGTTTAAGATACATAAACCATAATTTCTTTTGATAAATTCTATTTTTGAGCTTTCATTTTAATAGCATTCCTGCAGAATGTATTAACTTGGATAAGAGAACAACAAACTGTTTGCTTCCTGATCTCATTTGGAGTGTGATTGACGTGATCTTGATTTGTTTCAAATGAATAAAATAATTGAACGAACAAAGGAACTGATTAGGAGGAAGTAATGTATAGAATTCAAAGGTATAAATAAAACTTTTTTTGTTCCTGCAACTTGCAGATGAACATTAAAATGAAACAGAAAGCCAAGAGTAGCACTTACTCGTGAGACCATAATTGCCAGTGATTGATCTAAAAGTTCCCATAAAACTGTTGCGCTCTTATCACTGTGATTTTTAGTTCTTCTTCCTAACATTGAAACGATGATTCATCCATCGAAATGTAGCTCTGCAGATCTTGAATTAAGAAAGAGGCTGAAATCTTTCTGGAACTGCTTCAAGTATGCTAAAGAAAGAGCGGGGGGCTTGTGTTAGATATGTACATCTTCCCCTTATTAATTGGCTTGCAATCACTGTCAAGAAGCCCCAAGGGAACCTGCACAACCATTTTTGTTCAGATAAACATTCTACAACACCACTTCTCAGAAGAATCTTTTCCAACTTCACTAATTGATTCAGAGTTCACATAAATAAGTTGTCGATTCGAAATGAGCATATGAATCTTCAACAATGAATTCAGAGATCACATATCATTTTAAAGAACTGAATGCTAACCTGGGAAAGCCAGTGCAGGCTATAGCAAGAGTAGATGATATCAAGACTATTGCCTGGAAAAAGCCTGCCATAGAAAGACCCAGGAATTCCAGCTAAGTACACAGATGGAGCACTGCCTCCTTGCAACTCAATGCCTGCTTTGGATTTCATATTGAACTCTGGAAAACTCAGAAACATGGCATTGAAGTCATTGGTTGGAAGATCATTAAGGAACACCAGAAACTCTGGTACCGACCTCGCTGACTGCCAACATCTCTCATGAATGGCCTTGATAATTTATTCAGCTAGATATAGAGAAATTGTCCCTGAGGAGCAACCGAGATCAGCAATTATGAAGATTTCTGGTGTGTTCAAGGCATAGACAGCTAATGCTGACTCTATTATGATATGCTTCATGGCCTCCATACTCTTCTTCTATAGAAAGAACACAATTTAAAAAAAAACAAAATCATGGAAATATTGGAGTAATTGTTGACATATAATGGAAGATCTTAACCTGAAGGGAAGGATTTTGGGCATAGCTTGTCTCACCCAGCCCTTCCTTCATGTGAAGAATACTCTCCACATCCATGGTCATCACAAGTTCAGGATGGCATCTTTAGTTTCAGTTCATCTTTCCTTTCCTCTTGATCTGCTATTTTCTTTTTCTTCTGCATAAATTATGAAAGAAACACATCTAAGGCAGATAATGAGTTCACATGATTGGACATACTCAAAATTAGTTTGCCAAGGGAAAAGCAAAAAAGTGAGTCTGAGTGCCTGTTTCCACCAACTGGATCTAAACCACATCTCCCTTCTCATGTTAGGGTATGTTAGACATTCTTCACCATCTAATCATCTCAGTCCTATCTATCACATCTCTCAAATCTTCCATATCATAGTGATAGATGGATCCTGTCAATGTTTGAAACTTAAAACAAGATTGAGGGGACCATCAGATCTGCACATAGGAGGGATTCTAAAGCTTATGCTTTGATGTTCATAATAGTTGTAAATTGGCCAATAATTTATAGAATGCTTTGATGTTCATAATAGTTGTTATCAGTTACCTATTAATAATGAAATAGGTTTCTTTTTATAATGATCAGAAGAGCTAATCATTCTTAGTAAGCCATGCCTCATGGTGTTTGGCAGAATTGACCATCTTGAGGAGGAACTACATCTTAATACAAAGTAAGATCTTTGGGAATATTATGACAAAGTTTTTTTTTTTTTCATTCGATTTGCTCCTTCTCTTTTTTTCCCCTTGTCAACTGAACATTAGCTTATGCTTTCATCTCACAAACACCAAGAATCACCCAACAGTTTCTACTGTCTGCCTTTGTCTATGCATCAATTCCAGAGCATGTGGCTGCAGCAACATAAGATTGTTTTCTTACATTTGAGTTGTTATAAGAAACTCAAATGCAAAAAAGGACCAGAGAAGGCACAAAATTTGGCTTTACCATAAATTACCTGCTTCACAGAAATAAAATCTAAATACTGCAATAATTACAATGGAAGTCGAACATATTTTTTTCGTTGATTAAAAGCTCTTTGGAATCTCGAAGTATCATTAATCCGTTTTCACTCCATCTCCCAATCTATTACCATGCAGTAGACACAAAAACAAAGGAGTGTCGGAAGATGAATACCTGGGACTCTTTGAGTTCAGGTGATGGTACTCCTGTTACCATGACCCAAGCAGCAGAGTTGGAGGACCTAATAAGCTTGAAGGCTCCAGAAGAAGCCAAAAGTAGTGGAAGAAAACCTTCACACTAAACCAAGAGCTGAGTGACCTATTAAAGTATGCGCATCTTGTTGTTTCAGATGTATCTCCTTTTGGCAGCAGATGGCTATAAAATATTTGCAGTGCTGTGCTTGTGATGAGTTTATTCACTTTGTCACGCATGGCATCAATGGTGATTCAGATAGAAGAATGTGCTTTGCAATTTGAGGTGAGTATCTTGATAGTCAAACCATGGAAAGAAAAGGAAGACAGTACACTTAAACTGGAGTAGAATGGCAACAAAAGTATGCTGAGATTACTTTTGGCAGAAGATGAGTGTTGGACTTCTTCACTTTGCTGTTCATGGAATCAATGATGGTCGAGACTTGAGACATAGAGTATTTATTACTCATTGGAATTTGCAATGAGAATCTCAAATGTCAAACCAAACAGAGAAGGTGAACAAAGAAAAGTCTGCTCATGAGAATATGTACATTTAAACAAGAGTCAAAGGGCACACAGTGTTGTGCTTGTTCCCTGTTTCTTCTCTTTGTTTAGCTTTTCACCTCGTTCGATCATGGCATCAATGATGATTCGTATCCTCTTGCGTGCGTTGCAGCTTAACAATGAGCATCTCAGCAGTCAAACCAGAGAAAGACAGGGAAGAAAGCTAAACCTGCTCATTCATTTCATGCTCTTCTTTTCTCGGCATCTCTCTGAAGTGGTGCTAAGAGTAGAACTAAGCTGAGCCAGTATGATATCTACTTGATCGAACTCTCTGTTTGAGGTAATAGTGGCACATATGATTGGTGAACGATGATATCTGCACCCTTAAAAGTTAAGATATCTCCTTATGAGATGATATAGGATTTTACAGCCAGCAAACACATCTTAATGCTAAACTTCGATATATCTTTTCTGTAAAAAAAAATTGGATAATTGATTCTATTTTCGAAAATAAAATCAATATGTAAAATTTACAAAATTTCTGAATTCTAAATTCATAAAAATATTGATTTATTTTAATAATTAAAATAATCAGAAATTTTAAGTTTCCAATTTTCTAAAACTTATATTTAAAAATAAATGGTTTCAGTTCGTATTGTTTGAATTTGAAAAGAAGTCTTGGATTTTTTTTTCTTAGAATTTAAATCTATATATTATATATTTGAATAATGGGACTCCTCTTCATACATCCGTTGTAGTCTAGTTGGTTAGGATACTCGGCTCTCACCCGAGAGACCCGGGTTCGAGTCCCGGCAACGGAAATAATTTTTAATATATGTTTGTTTTATCATTCTGGTTGTTGCTCTGTTCCATTGCAGCCCCAAATCTTAGAATTTTTAATAATTTGTTGTTTTATTTTTTGAGTATATTTACTAGTTAAAGACATGTTTCTTAAAACAGCATAATAAACAATGTTACCGTATGTAACACTGTTACAAATTTATACAATCATTTTTAAATTAATTCTTATTTTTCTAAGACAAACAATCTTGCATCTGTTGTTTCCTATTGTTCTAAATCTAATATTTGATTCGTTATTATCCAAATTTGTTATATATTATTTTAAATTATATACAATGTACTTTAAAAGTTTCAAAGACGATCTTATATTTTTTATCTTTAATATTTTTTAATTGAGTCTAATTAAATATAATATAAAATTATTTTTTGATTACAATAAATATTGTTCTTGCAAGAGATAAAAAAGAGGACTAACTCAAAACCCATGAATGTCTTCAAGGAATACTTTACATAAGCATGCCATCGACGAATTAAGGCATGTGTAATGTACTGACCAACCTTTGATGTCAATACCTACTCATGTCACACATCGTCATCATCAATTCTCGAATGTTAGAGGGTGAGAATATTTGAAACTACAAAAATATATAAGAGAAATATTAGTAAATGACAATCAAAGAATCCATCAGAAAACTGATAGAATATTTATATGATTAGATGATGCTCTTTGGCTAAATTTACTAAGAAAATTAAATTATTTATCGTATAAGATCAATTGTAAGTACTTTTGAGTTAATCTCAGCTCAAACATAAACCATTTGTATAATCTTTGTTAATACAAAATTGATTGTTTTATCTTGTTTGATACATACTCGAATCCAACCAATGTTTGTTCCACATTTATCATCATTTAATTTCAATTGATACCATACTTGTTTGATTTTGAGGATATCAAATCTTTTTGACTTTAAAGTGGCCAAATCTTATCGACTCCAAAATAGTCAAACCTTATCGACCCTAAGAGGCCAAACCTTATAGAACTATGTCAAGGGTGTTTCTGATAAATATTTCCTTCATGCTTAAGTTAGTTTTATACTGGGAGGATTGGCTTAAATAACATTAGAAAAGGTTTCTCGGACTATACTTGGGGAGCCCTTTAATAGTGGACTCTTAGGACGATTACTTTTGTAATTGACAATCATATGTATATATTATTATGTACTAGTGCATAGACTTATCTACATACTATCACAAACAAATCTATACAAAGTATATTAGATATAATATTTGTGCATGTTTGTCTCTTTTGATTTTATATAGATGGCTTATAATAGGCTTGTTGTGATTGATTTAATCATATAAATCATAGGTTATATTAAATCATTAAACATAGATAAAATTATCCAAAAACAAATCATCCATATAGCTATTTTGCTAGTTTTCTAATTCTAGCAAAGTAGTGCATTGTTATATGGCACTATAGCACCTTAGAGTTACTCGAGGTGGTATATGGCTGGATAGACCTATATGATATTGTCTAAGACTAGTTTGTTACATTATTATGTAGTAGTGTCATGGAAGCACTCACGTGGACTTTTGATCGTGATGAACTACTTTGGACCCTTTATCGTAAGTTTATTCAAAGTATGTAAAGTTTATATTTATTATTTATATTACCTATCAACTATTCAGTGAAATGTCAGCTTGTAGGATCCTGAGTTAAATACTTCCTCTAATGTATATTCTTTTTTGCAAGTCCTTAAAAGATCATAGAAGATTTTGGAAGGCTAACCCTTCATAGATGAACAGATAAGGGTGTTGCATGATTTAGACAAAATCAGCTAAACATCCATACCATACGGTTAGAATGGAACAAACACACTTAGAAATACTTGACATGCAAATATAGAGGACCTAATGAGGTTGTGTTAATGGCAGCTAGCACACGTGATTATTTGAGGAAAATAAGCATAGAGACGTAGAGAAAGGAGCTACTTAAAAAGTGAACATATGAGATAGCATTTAAAGAAATGACCAACCCTTCATGTAAGAGGTATCATAAGGACAAGTGAGTTGGGAAGAATGCGTTATGTGTTATGCATTAATATTTGGATGGTTTAGTTTAAGCTACTGCTCGACATTGTCAATCAAACTTGATGGTGCTTAAGACAAGCGAAAGCGCTTGACAAAGAATGATATCGTGCAAAGAGGGATGAGTTTCTTGATGACTGAAAGAGTTGTACATGTTCAATCTCAGATTTTGATGATGAAAACAATTGATGGATTATTGATTTAACAAGATTGTTAGAAGTTGATTGATGCAGGATTAATTACGACAGAAGAATTATTACAATCAGGATTGGCCAAGGTCAAGTTCATGCATTGGGTCGATGCAGTTGGAAACTCGCCAGGAGTGCATCGGAAGCTCGCCGAGGGTATCGGGAGTTTGTCAGGATGGTGTAAGGGAGTTCGCCAGAAGAAGACCGAGACTTACCAAAAGATTATCGGGGGTAGCCGAAAAGCTTGTCGGGATTTGGGATGGTCTAGTAATAGATGTTTTGGCAATTTTGATTCTATTTAATTAAGTCATAATTAGCATCATGTAGGACTAACTATGACAGGATCAACGGAATTACAACCAGATAATGGGCTAAGATGAAGCTTAGGCATCGGGTCAAGTTCGGACAATGCGGTGGGATCTCGTCTGAGGGTTTGCTAGGAGATTCATCGAAGGGATCGGGAAGCTCGCTGGGAACACAAAGGGAGATTGTCGAGAAGAAGATCGGAGGACTTGCCGCAAGAATGTCGGATGCTGCAGGATTATGCTGGAGTTAGGTCTTATTTAAGCTTAATTGGTCATTAAATGTTATAATCATTGAGTCATAGTTAGAATTTGAGTCCTAATTGAGTTAAATTTGGAAGGAATCCAAATCAACTCAATAAGGTAACCGGGTCCACTATAGGGTTTGGTTGAGTTCAGGTTGAGTTCAACTAATTGACCAAGGGTGTGGTCAATTGATGGTTTAAGTTGGATTTAGAAAAGTGGAGGGAACCACTTTTTCGGAGAATCCGACGGGTAAACCGCCAGTAAGCGATGGTTGGACTACCCGTACCACAGAATCTGGGCGGTGGCCAGCAGCTTTCGATGGGTAAACCGTCTGTACCACAGAATCTGGGTGGCGACGAATAGCTGACGGTGAGTAAATCGCCCGTACACGATTTTCTGGGTATGTTTGATTTTTTGCTCTAAAAATCTGAAGTCACTTGAGGTCTATAAATACCCCAAGTATTCTTGCATTCTACACAACTATTCTGGGGATTATATTCTTAGAAAATATTATATGAGAATTATAAGAAAAAGAAAAGGGGTAAGGGAGAGAGGTTAGAGTTGTAAATCAAGTCTCCCTTGTAAGTTCAAGTGTAAGGGTTTGATCTTCACCCAAAGAAGATTAAAATTGGACACCGGTGTGCCTCAAGAAAGAGAACTCGGGAGTGGACGTAGGCCTTTGGTGCTGAACCACTATAAAAATTATGAGTGGTTCTTTGCTTTTATTGATTATATATTTCTTGTATTAAAGCTTCTGATTTATTTGATCTCTTAGAAAGCAAAGTTTTCACGATAAGTTCTTTACTTTAAGCATTGCTTATCTTTCCAGTTTGATTATCAATTTAGCAACTTTTCCTTATTCACTCAATCATTTCACTAAGAATGAAAAGCTTCAGTTTTTCTATCTTATTTTAATCAAAAAGATATCACCTAGAAAGAAAACTTACACTTGCACTAATTCACAACCCCCCTACTCTTGTGCCAATTGATCCTAACAATTGGTATCAGAGCAAGGTTCTTACTCTTTGGATTAACACCCACTTGAGTAAATGACTTATTTTGACATGAACAAGGGACATTCTATTTCACGTTCACCCATATTCAATGGACGAATTACACATATTGAAAAACACGGATGCATATTTTCCTCATATCTTTGGACTTTGATTTATAGAATATAGTTGAGAGTGGATTTGAAAAGTATTCTCTTCCAATGAATAATTGAAATGATTTGGAGAAGAATAATTTATCTTTAAACGTAAAGGATATGAATGTCTTACTTTGTGCTCTTGATATGAATGAGTTTAATCGTGTTTCCGTTTGTGATTCGGCTTTCGATATTTGACATACTTTGAAAATCACACATGAAAATATAATTAATATAAATGAATCAATTAATGAAATGCATCACAAAAATGAACTTGAAGAATAAATTCCAAAGAATATGAAGGATTGTGAACTAAAAATGACATATGACTCATCGAGTAAAATCTCGAGTGATGAGAACCTTGGACATAAATTTTTGACAAATGAACCGGCAAATTAATGAACTTGAACCTTATAAAAATTATGGACACAACCTCTTGCTATGAATGCAAGAAGCCGAGGAGCTTCAAAGATCAAATATGTTTCCCAACAGTTAGTTAGTCTTTAAATATTTTATTTTCAGAATTATTAAATATGTTTCATGATTTATTCAATGAGTTTAGAAAACTTAGCAAGCCTTTTAAGTCACTTAAAGTTGATCATGATTTATTAGTTAAAAGACTAAACGAAATGCATGATTCCTTAGCATCACATAAACTATGTTCCAAATATGATATGTTAGATAATATTAAAAAAGAAAATATCATGCCTAAAACTACATTAGAAAATTTTGAAATAGAAAATAAATCCCTAAATATGATCCTTGCTAATAAGGGTCATATTAATAATAGAAATGATATAGGCTTTGTTGGTAATGTTCAACAAAAGCCGACCATCTTTGTAAAAGGACCTACATTTAATTTGTCACCCAAAAACAAATATAATTTTTATGATACATTAAGACATAAAGTCTACAAATATCCATTTAAAAATTATAGTTCACATAAATTAATTTGGGTTCCTATAGGAACCATAAATAACCTTAAGTCATTAGAGAAAATGAGACGAACATGTCATGAAGGACCCAATGTTAAATGGGTACCTAAATTAAAACCTCATATAATATAAAGTTATTTTCTAACAAGGCTAAGAACACTAAGTTATGATTTGAAAGTAGATGCTCAAGACATATAACTTGAGATCTAATATTCTTTCAAAACTTACTGGCCTAAGTAATAACATCATTGAAATTAAAATTATTGATAATGAATCTTTTAATTGTTTAATATTATATAATTAATATTGATGATGCATAACTAGAGTATACAAGTATGAAAATGACATAGAACCAAAGAACCTTAGTTATTCAAAAATATATTCAAATTTACACAAATGAGATTTTGAGTAAATGCTAAAATCATTTGATTGTTTAAATATAAAGACTATTATTAAATGATTCAAATATTGACTAAGTTTATGGAATGATCGATTTAAATGTTACATTGATTGAAATGTTATGATGATTGAATGATTATGTTAAATGTTAGAGCATAGAAAATGCTTCATTTTTAAGATGAGTTTGCCAACTCCTTTCACTATGTGTAAAGAGTTAGACTCATTTAAATATTGAAATTGAGATAGGTTAAATTTATGATTTGAAGATGTTTTATGGTAATGATCGTGTTGACATGAAATTTGGTTTTTAGTCTTAAATGAAAGATCATTGATTTAAAAATTATTCTTGAATTAAATCACATGAAATAATCAAAATGAGGATAATTAATCTTAAAAATATTTCTATCCTATGAATCCTTCAACAAGATATAAAATGATACTATTATTGAATCTCTTTAACTAAAAAAATGAATTACAAAACTTTTAGCTTTTTTTTTTAAAACGATCTGACTTTATTGAAATTTTTCAAAAAATGATTTTTCATTTTGGATATGTTTTCAAATGATTTTTATTTTAAGAATGGATATGTTTGAATCTATCCAACTTCATTAATATTTTACTTTTGATTATTTGATAACTTAAATCATGATCTTGAAATCTTGAAATTTATAATTTGAGATCTTTTTATTCACTAAGATTCCTACCCATTATTAAAGAAAATTTTTCATCCTAATCATGATCTTAACTTCTAAATATTTATAAATTTATATTTCTTTAAGAATCAAGATCCTTCTTACTTGATCTCCTAAGATTTCAAAAGCCTTTAAATTTCATCTATGAAGAAATGTGTCAAAATAAATCATATTCTTGGTGTTTATGATTTGATAATAATATTATTTATGACATGATTACTTATGACTTTCTTATTAGTATAACTTATCACCAAAATTAATATTTCTTAAATTTATGATAAGTTGAAAATTAAAAGAGATTTTTATTATTATGAATATTCTCTTAATTTCTTGACTTGACTTATATGTTATGAGAATCACATTATTGATCTCTATTATTTTCTTTTTTAATTAAAATGAGATTTATGATCTTAACAATAATAATTAAATTTTTTATCAAGATCATTTTTTTATTAAAAATATTTATCTTGGATGAATTGATATTATCCCCTACGACTCATTTTTATTATTTACAAAAAAAAAGAGAAAAGAAACTTATTAAATAAAATCATGTCTTTTGATATTCAAAAATTTGATTTTATCTTTAATGACATGACCTCCTTGTGATTTTTGGCATATTTTGAACATTGATGTAAAGAAATTATATCATCATACTACATGACAATGACTAAAAAGGGAAAATGAAATTATCAATATGATTAGAAGAAATTTGTATATGATAACATTGAATAAGGAACAATTGCGTAGAATAAAATTAGGACTTTCTAAATGCATGCAAAATACTTGATTTACAACTTGAGCTTGATTTATTATCATGCTTTCTTTTAGAATTCATGATGATTCTTATCAAAATCACATGAGATGATTTTAAATGCATGAGTACCTCTTAAACTTTTGAATCTCCTTGAATATCTTTTAAATGCATGAGTACCTATTAAACTTTTGAATCTCCTTGAATATCTTGAAGTTTTGAACTTAACTTTGAAATTAACATCTATAAAATTTACATCTTTAAAATTGAGCATTTTTGTGATATGATATTTTTCATTTCTCTACCTTGATTCTACATTCTTATTCACACAAAATAGAGAAAGAAAATCACTAGCATTTTAAGAGACTGATAAGTCTGTTAATTTTATTTTGAATCTCTTGAAAATGATTTTGATGATTTTGATTATTGAAAATTGAATGAGTTCTTTACCTATATCATTATTTTGATTTCTCAGAATTATAACTTGAAATCTTTCATAAATCAAATTTCTTATGTCTTCTCGTATTATTTAAAAGGAGATTTTTGCATAAATCATGATCTTGACAACTTGGGAATTATTATGCATGAATTAAGATATTCTATGATTTTTGTCTTGATATTCATAATTTATTTTCACAAATTGAATATCTCATCATTATACTAATTATTTTTGATATATTTCATGTGATGATTGGTATATTTCTTGATATATTTATTAAAAAATGATATAATAGGAAAAGTTCTACACTATAGTAACCATCCCCTCTTTTTAACAATGACAAAGAGGGAGCAAAACTTGTTAGCTTATAAAATTGCTAGCTTGAACAATATAAAAGAAGTAAAAATTTGCTAGCTTGCACTTCCCATAAGAAAAGAATGAATTCACTAGCTTGCATATTCTAAAGTAATGAAAATTTTGTTAAATTGCTAAGATTTCATATATAAAAAACTTACTAATTGTACTTCTCCTTTTGTTGATGACAAAAAGGGAGAAGGTATAATGATGTGAAATCATGTATGATGATCATGCATGTAATGGTGATTTTGAAAATCTACATAAAGATAATAATTTATTATTATTTAGATTTATTTACTATATTTTCTTAAAATTTACATGAGAAAAAAATATGTTGGGCTCATATTCAAAATTTTATATATACAAGATTGAGTTTGAGACCTAGAAATGCTAAATCATGAAAATATATAAATTGCTAATATAGATTTTATGAAATAAAGCCTTTTTGTGATATCATTTTCTGAAAACATTCTCCATGAATTTATCTTATTGTTTTAAAAAAAAGGGAGAGAAAAAAAATTACATGAAGATTGCCACATTTGAAATTTACAAGAGATAATTTTTGATATTAAGAGATGACTTTTGCTACACTTGAAATACATAAGCAGTCTTTAAATCTCTTACTCTTCTCAATGATGACAAAGGGGGAGAAATATATATTGATGACACATGATATTAATTGATGAATATATTGATGACACATGATCTTGTTGAAAAATATGGATATCTTGATATATATATGAATTGATATATCTTAGATATGGATATGAATGCATAATTCTAATTATGATTTGATGACTTGATGAAATTCATGATTTGATGACTTTATATAAATTTATGTTAAAATTTGCATAGAATGTTGATAGCTTGAATTTAAGAGTGTGTGCTTCTCTTAAATTTAAGTGGTATGAATTTAGGAGGAGTTAGAATTAACTCATGTCATCAATTGATTGTCATCATCAAAAAGGGGGAGATTATTGAATCTCATATTTTGATGATGAAATCAATTGATGGATTATTGATCTAATAGAATTATTAGAAGCTGATTGATGCAGGATTAATTACGACGGAAGAATTATTACAATCAGGATTAGCCAAAGTCAAGTCCATGCATCGAGTCGATGCGGTTGGGAACTCGTCAGGAGTGCGTCGGAAGCTCACCGAGGGTATTGAGAGCTTACCAGGATGGCGCAAGGGAGTTCACCAAAAGAAGACTGAGACTCGCCGGAAGATTGTTAGGGGTAGCCGAAAAGCTTGTCGGGAGTTATGATTATCTTATAATGGATGTTTTGATAATTTTGATTCTATTTAATTAAGTCATAATTAGCATCATGTAGGACTAACTATGATAAGATCAATGAAATTACAACCAGATAATGGGCCAAGACGAAGCTTAGGCATCGGGCCAAGTTCGGATGATGTAGTGGGATCTCGCCCGAGGGTTCGCTAGGAGATTTGTCGAAGGGATCGTGAAGCTCGTTGGGAACACGAAGGGAGATCGCCAGGAAGAAGACTGGAGGACTTGCCTCAAGAATGGCGGAGACTGTCGGATTATATAGGAGTTAAGTCTTATTTAAGCTTAATTGGTCATTAAGTATTATAATCATTGAGTCGTAGTTAGAGTTTGAGTCCTAATTGAGTTGGATTTGGAAGAAATCCAAATCAACTCAATAAGGTAACCAGGTCCACTATAGGATTTGGTTGAGCTCAAGTTGAGTTCAACTAGTTGACCAAGGATGTGGTCAACTGATGGTATAAGTCAGATTTAGAAAAGTGTAGGGAACCACTTTTCCAGAGAATCCGACGGGTAAACCGTCGGTAAACGGCAGTTGGACCACTCGTACCATAGAATCCGGGCGGCGACCAATAGTTTTCGGCAGGTAAACCGCCCGTACCACAGAATTCGAGTGGCGGCCAGCAGCTGACGTACCCGATGTTTTGAGTATGCTTGATTTTTTGCTCCAAAAATATGAAGCCACTTGGGGTCTATAAATACCCCTAGTATTCTTGCATTCTATACAACTATTCTGGGGATTATATTCTGAGAAAATATTATGTGAGAATTGTAAGAAAAAGAAAAGGGGTAAGGGAGAGAGCTTAGAGTTGTAAATCTAGTTTCCCTTGTAAGCTCAAGTGTAAAGGTTTGATCTTCACCCAAAGAAGATTGATAGTGGAAGCCGGTGTGCCTCAAGAAGGAGGACTCGGGAGTGGATGTAGGCCTTTGGCGCCGAACCATTATAAAAATTATGAGTGGTTCTTTGCTTTCATTGATTGCATATTTTTTATGTTAAAGCTTCCGATTTAACACCTCTCTTAGAAAATAAAGTTTTTATAATAAGTTCTTTACTTTAAACGTTGCCAATCTTTCTGGTTTGATTATCAATTTAGCAATTTTTTCTTGTTCACTCAATCATTTTATTAAGAATGAAAAGCTTCAGTTTCCCTATCTTGTTTTAATAAAAAAACATATCATCTAGAAAGAAAACGTACACTTGCACTAATTCACCCCCCCCCCCCCCCCCCCCCCCCCCTCCACTTAGTGCCAATTGATCCTAATAGTACAAAGCTGATAGAGGTGAAAGAACTTGCTAACTCAATGAATTCAGTACTTATACAAGGACTTGTATCCTAAGGTGATCAAAACTTGATGCCATATATCATGAAAACTTTCTCTTTGGCATAAGAATGATATGTATGTAAGAGACTAAAGTATGTAGTAGGTTTAGTATGTTGCTAGGCTTTGAGGGGTGTAGCAGGGATTGTATTAGTGAAGAGTCGTAATATAGCAAGTGCGTTTATGATAACATAATAGTACAAAGTTTGTTTAGCAAGATAGAGTAGTCTAAGGGGATAGTTGTCTCTAAAATATCTAAACGAAATGATATATAGAGAAAAGTTATTTTAATGAGATAAATATTCAGGAAGGATAAATCCTAGTTCTCCAAATAGAGAATCATTTACAAAGAGGTATCTTAAGATAATAGCACATGTTCAGGGGGGTACTTTAAGACGATAACTCCATAAAGCTCAATGAACTGAGCAAGCAAAGATGAGTCGTTGCGTCACATGAGGTAATATGTTAGTAGATACACTGTAAGATTAAGATTAAGTGGGGAAGCAACCTAAAGTAATAGTAAATGTAGGCACACTTAAAGCTGTTAAGGAGATTAGATTGGAGGGTTGACCCATTGAATGATAGATGTGAGAGTCTTCATTAACTCAATGTAAGTCGAGGAGCAGAGCAACTTGAGTAAAACTTGGTGAAGTGCCTAAGATGAATGAAGGTAGTCAACATAGAAAACAAAATATAGAATGGAGGTATAAAGTTTTTCTTGGAAAAAAATCAAGAAACTCTTGTAGAGGCAAAAGCCAAATATGTCACTCTATGGGTCTCTTGTTCTAATGAGGCAGATTCATCTTATATGGTACCAAAGTCGAACTTCAAAGCATATGTACCTTATCTCAGTGAAATAATTAATAAATGAGCTAAAGTGAGTTAACCTGTGAAGGTGAAGTTGGGGTTAGAAGGCCTTAGCATGGGGCAAGAGGATACATAGGTGGATACTCATAAAGAATATATCATACTATTGTCATTTGAATTGTCGCAAAAAAAGTTGTACACAACAAAGATTATGCCAGGTGCAGGAGCCCATGATTCAGACAATAACACACTAATTTCAATGAAGTCGGAGGACTTTGAGAGCTGCTGGACAACGGACTATCAAAGAGCTATACTTTATCCATATATAACTTGAGAGCGGATGGACGAATGTCACTTGCCAAAGGAGCAAGCACAATTGGAGGTGGTGGAGGCCGTACGATGTATTGGTAGAGGCTACACATGAAGAGATTATAGTTCTAGTTCATAGCACAAAGATCAGAATGTAATAGAGATATCACCAGAAAATTACATGGTGTAGCAAATCATAGTTGAATAGTTTAAGATAATGTGATACACATGAAGAAGTCTATGAGGGCTTAATCACGTGGAGGTATGATTGGAAGCTATTGAGATCTCTACTTCGATGAGCAATATGATAATAAGAAGCCTTATAGATTCAAGGTGAATGACATAGTATCGTAGAGGTGGATCTTCTGTGCATGTATCAAATTCTACATCAGATAAAAACCTTGGTCATCAGTATATTATGGCTATGTAGCATTGAGGGAGATTCAAATTGTAAGTACCAGTAAGTCTCATAGGGGATTTAATTATACAGAGGTATGATCAGAGTGGGTAGAGAGTTGGATTACTCTAGAGCTCATATTCTCTTGAGGGAGCCTAGCAAGTTGGAGGACAATGTCAAGCGAGCGAATGTTGCTACCAAGAATGCAAAGGAATAAAATTGGCATAAGCATTGCAACAAGATAGCGAACATCATGCATAAGAGTTACAATTAGACTTTCTATCAACTAAAGGGAATTACTTAGATAATATAATAGTGTTGAAGCAAGTGATCGAATGGAGCAAGAAAGTAATGACAAGTCCAAAGGGACTTAGCTACCTAAATCCAACCATTGGTTATGATGGAGGTAGACTTAGAGAAATGGTATAGTATCATAAAGGTAGATTCATCGATCATGAGCAACGTATAGTAGAGTCATAGACATGACATCGTTATGGTATCATAGAGGTGAGACTTTTGTAAAGTAATTGATCATGTGCTTTCATGGAGGGAGAGAGCATGCTCATAAAAGGGGGTCGAGAAGGTGAGAATATAAAGGCAAATTTCAAGTACTAAGATAAAATAAAAGGGTAGAGATTATGAACTTTATAAGACCAGTGTTGATGGTCTTCTCTTCAAGATAGCCTAAAATAGAGGATTTTGAGTCGATGTAGGAGTGCTTGACTAAGGAACGGAGTAGACATTATACGATGTTATACATTTTCTACTCAGAGGAGTAGGTAACAAAAATGATATAAAAGATTATACAATCTCATATGTGACTAAAACTATAAAAAATTTGCTCTAAGTCGAGGTGAAATTTTACTTTGTTCGGACAAAACTTTTTAAATTCTGAAAGTTCGATAGCAATGAGGAGATGAATTGTAGTAGCTAACTCAATGCAAGGAAAGTAAATACTTTATGTGCTTTAGAAGTGTGAGCAAAGAGTAGATAAATATTAGTAACTAGCTTAACGAATAGAGTATAACTCTCGAGAATAAGTGAAATCAAGTAACCTTTAACTTTTCAACTATTTAAGAGAATGGACAAAATTGAGTACCATAGTTCTCTTATTAATCCACCAAAGGAGCTTTACATATATTCAAAGACCCTTTGAAAAGACTTAGCAAAAGATAATAATTATCAAATCTCCACTTATAATGATTAATTTTATCGAGAGTAGATTGTTCATTTTATTTTCTAATGAATGAACTTATATGGAGGCAACAACTAAGTAAAAGACAAATCGACAAATAAATTTTACAAAAGAAAGATATCAAAAACTTCAAAGTCTACAAAGCGATACTCATTAAAGCTCCAAAAGGTATCCACAAAATTCAAGCAACGTGAAACGTTTGAGAGACTAGTGCACAATAATGTTTTTTGTTTTTTCATCTTAGTGATTTGCAAGAATCAACAAACTAGTGCACAATAATGTTTTTTTGTTTTTTCATCTTAGTGATTTGCAAGAATCAACAAAGATAAGCACAAATCAACCAACCCTACACCAGAATTAGAGTCACTGATAAGTTGAAGTAGTATTAGTGGATCAAAGTTTGACTACTCAACAACGACAATATAGAGCAGTTGAAAGTCGAGGGAGGTGCATTGTAGCTAAAGCAAAATATTGAAGATTCAACAAAAACGATAAGAAACAATGTCCACAAAAGCTTCAACAAGAACGTCGAAGAAATAAGTGGGAGAGAATATCACGGATAAATATATACAAATGATATTCAATATAATATTTATATATATCCATATCTTTTAATATCGTTCATATTTTGTATAGAAGGCTTATAATAGACTTGGCAGACCTATCTTGATTGGTTTTTTAAATTATTTTAGTCCTACAAATATAAGTTATATATATTAATCATGCAAAGATAAAACTATCTAAAAATAAATCATCTAAGTAGTCATTTTAAGGGTTTTTTTAGTTTCATAGAGTGATGCAGAGTATCTACCAGTATAACACTTTGGAGCCACCCAAGTAGCACATGATTGGATGGGCCTTTTAGGTATTATCTAGGGTTTAATTGTTCCCTTATTTCAAAATAGTGTCATGGGAGAACTTGTTGGGACTTTTAGTCGTGGTAGACCACTTTAGACCCTTTGTCGCATGATTGTTTAAAACTTGTGAAATCTATGTTTGTAATTTATATTAACTATCAATTGTTTGCTGAAATGTTTGCTTATGAGATCTTTAGTTAAATGTTTCCTTTAACCTATTTTCTCTTTTGCAGATCCCCAAAGGTCATGTGGAGTTTGACATTTTATGGACAGATATACAAAGGTGTCACACGACTCAGGTAAAACTAAGTCCACAATAGTATAGTGTAAGAGTGGATGGGCATATTTATGTGCAGTGAGTGCACGTATATGTCATGAAGTCCGATGTATGAGTGCATGGATATGATATGATGCACGACGCACATATATGTTATAACAAATGATGTAGTGTATGGGTGTATGTATATATTATGATATACAATATAAAAGTACACATATAGAGTATATGATATTACATGTATATGTTATGAAATATGACGTTGAAGTTCATGAATATATTATGATTTCTTATTAAGTACACTATGAATTATACTTGCATAGAGGTGTTTTGAATAATTTAAAATTATAATTTTACCTTGTTGATATGCATATATCATGTTATGATTATGATGCATTTGCATATATGATATGTGGTGTTGGAGTGCACTTATACGATGGAATGTAAGGTGAAAGTTCATGAAGGTATTGTGACTCCCTATTTTATCTTTTGATATTATTTTATTATTATTATCTTTCTCTTCTCCTCTTTCTATATGGATATTATAGAAACATCTCAACTTAGATATCCTATCAAGGCTGATCTATATATCAGTTAGATATACTTATTTTATATTTAGATAAAATCTCTGTTTGTTGAAGGAGTCTTTTATAAATCGTTTCCTAGATTGATATAATGAAGAAAAAAGGAAAGTAATTCAAAAAAAAAGAGGGAAAAAATCAACAAGCTAAAAAGGGAAAACAATCAAGGTCATTTGGCAAGATGAACCTGCAAACTTTTCTTCTCCAAAGAATGTAAAATAAATTATTAATTCGATTAGTCTTGATACGCTAGAATTTTATCTTATTAATTAGTTCCTTTTCTTCTTATAGATGGGTCTATAAAAGGATGTCATACCATTGTAATAAATCATCAACGAATGAGTTGATAAATTAGGTTTTTTTTTTTCTGACATGGTGTGAATGGTGCGAGGCTATATATTTTTTTCTTTTTAAATTACGTAATTCTATCTATGTCCACACGTCTTGTAAGTCTAACAATTATTTTGTTCTTTTTTTAATAATCTTTTCGTTATAATATTTCTCTTCGTCTCTTACAACGCCTACAGGAGTCTGCACTCTACTTTTATTTCTTTGTCTTATATTTAAAAATATAATTCTGTTTGATTTCTTAATTAAATATAGTCTAGTATTAGTTTATGTTACAAAAATATGTTTTTAAAAAGTGACGGAGAAAACACAAATTTTTCATTACTCTTATCATTATTACCTTTTTTTTCCTGAATGTTTTGGCATTTACAATGTCTTATTCGTTGATGTTGTTAAGGACAAAAAAAATTATTTACCAAGGCCTTCCTTATAATACTTAATCATCCAAACTTTCTTCCTTATTTTGCATTGGAACATCCAACGTGATTTTATATTTGAAAATTATTTTGTTATTCTTTTGATCAAATCCAATCTAATATTTGTTTATGTTCCAACAATCTAGGAGAAAAATAGTGTATAGCGAATTCTAAATCTAGTAAGGAGGTAGCGTTCTTTTTAAATTAATTACGCCATAATGTTTGATTGATTAATTGATTCATGGTGATATTAAACATATATAATCGGATTAACTTATGATGAGTTCGTGCGTCCTTTTATAATTTTTGATGCTAATCCATGCTGCATTTTATAGTTATGTATTTGTTAATATTCTGCTAATATTTATTCTTTTGCAATTGGCAATGATGTTATTGCACCATACTAACATAATATATTGTGCATTTTATTAAAAAAATAAGTTATTACTTTTGATAGAAATATTATTTCCATTGAACTTCTGTTGATAAAAAAACTTCCGAAATTTTGTTTGCATAGTTTTTGGTAACAATCAAAATTCTGCTAAAACAATTTCCGTTTAGAAATTATTAAAAAATAAAATTCAAGACGTATTTTTTGTCTGAGTTTTCTATACCAAATTGGTTATTTGATTAATTTCATATTTTAAATTTCAGAATTTGAAGATTTTAGAACTACTAATTGGAAAATGTTGCATTGTAACAAAGAATTTTCTACAATTTCATTCCTTATCAGTTTTTCCATATAGATGCTTCAGAAAAAAAAAAATTTGATAAGACTTTTCTATTTTAGGAATAACCAGATCAAGTGTATCTAAATTTGGTCAGTCAAAAAGGAATGTTTGAAATCATTTTTGAATTTTCTTTTAAGGTATATTAATCAATTAGTAAATTTATTATAAGAAATCTATGTTAAAGAAGCAAACTTATCCTCAAATTTGGTAAATCTATTTCTGAAAAATGCCTATATGGTTAACAGATCATTAGAAATAATATATACCAATCGAATAGTATAATTTAGATAGCATTAATATATAAGCAGGTTTGAACGTAAAAATATTCAGAAAAAACCCCTGGATATGAAATCATCATATATTCATCTGTGTATTGATTCATTATAATATTCACAAACAATATCAAAGGAGTAACAATCATCAAGAAAATATTATAAATAGCTACTGCTAAGTGAGCATCAGATTCCTAATTGTAGCAGCTACGCCTTGTATTGACGAAGAAGCAATTTTGTAGAACCCACAGAAGCCTGTGCTCTACAACATGAGGCACTGCAAATAAGGCATGGTTGGTGAAGCTGTAGAGGATCCCCCTGGGTCTGGCGATCCCATAGTAAAGCCTTCTTCTATCATTGCCAATGAGACTGTGGTGAGGGAGAACCCCCACATAGAATTACAAGTGTTGGGGCGATTACATCTGCCATGGTTGGTGAAGCACAGGCTAGTGGTATGGTGTAGGGCAATCGCAGCACAATGTCGTTCTTGTTTACTGGTATGAAAATTTGAGACGACCAAGGTTGATGACAAGGAGTAGTACCCAATTCCCTTACAGAAGATTAGAAAAACTTATGCATTCCAGCATCACAAAATGCAATGGTTAGGAGTGAGAACTTTAGGGATATGAGTAGGCATCGACAGCGTTGCATTCCATGATGCTGGAATCTAGAAGTGATTTATCCTCCACGCAAATCCAAACAGAAGGAGATAGATACTATTGAATCTTTCATTGGACATAGAATTTTTTTGTTTTTCTATAGTTTTTGTTTGCAAGGGGATTGGATACTACTCCTTCGTCAACCTTGATCGGTTCCCGTACTAGCAAGCAAGAACTACTTAATCCTCTCAATTCTATATAAAATGTGTTGCGTAGTCTTCTCCCTCACTGTAATGACCAGGAGGCAGGCTTCAATTCTACATCTCGAATGGAACGAAACAAAGACATGAGCAGGCATCAGTTGCTGGTGTCGGATGGCCTGCATGCATGCTTCCTTCTTGAGAACAGCATTCTGTGACGTGAGGTTCCAGAAATGCTTCTTCACCAACATAAGAACTAGTGCGAGAGAACTCCTGTTGGATCTTCCACTGGGCACGAGGATGTCTTTAGCTATCTTCTCCATCATCTTCCCCACCTCTCAGCAACGGGAACTGGTACTAATATGATATGTTAACATAGCAGAAGATTGGCCTATAGTCTGTTCTTGATTATATTCTCTTGGCTGTAGGTTGTTCTATCATCTGTTCTCCTTTTTCTTTGTTTGTGAATATTATAATAATTCAAGATATATGAATATAGAGGCATTTTCGGACATCCTTTCCATTTTTGGTTTTGTAATGTGTGCTCTATGGAATTAAATCAAAAGTCACCTGATGGTTAAGATGTTGTATGCATAGTCAATAGATTAGGATTTTGATCTTAATGTAATACTTGTATACGGAGCCAACATTTAGAAAATAATTGACAAACTAAATTGGAGAATGAAGCAAAAATTCTCTGAAACATGGAGGGATCAGAGCTGTCGGCATCATACTAAACAAAAAAAAACTAGCATGATAATTTTATATAAATATATTTTTTCCTACTGTCTCACAAATATAATCGAGGATATAGCAAGCGTTTTCACGTAAGCTACTCGTAGTCATGTAGAACAGAAAAAATCGATACCGTCATCGTAAGGGCTGATGACGATGATATTATATTTACTAAGCCGCAGAGCTAAGGATGGGGCAAAGTTGGATAAATTTTCAAGTGATGAAATGTTAGAACAAAATCCACCATGTCCTGCATGCCATCCTTAGCAGCTGTGTTTAGGATGTGGCTGGATGAGGTGTTTGTGTTCATATAATGCCACTAATATGTTTCTGACTCTGTTCAGCATCATTTAACATAACTTGACTTTTAATATGGCCATTGACTTGAATATTTTTGTCATATGTTTGAAGCTAAATCTATGGAGAGCTTCCATGCTTGAAACTGCTCAGCTTTCCGAAAGTGATGGGTATCAAACCTTATGTGTGTGTGACAACACATAACAATCAGTATCAGATTTCTTGATACTGACAATTACTTCAGTAGTTTGATATGGCATTGCAATTTTTCTAGCTTGCAGAATAGTTTGGCGAATCCAATTTAATCAATCTCAAGTTTCATTTGTTTGGAATTTATAGGTCAAAAATAAGAGTTAATAATCTTAGTCTTGCTTCCATGTCAGGACATATTGCTCTCTGCCTACATCATAAAAGAATAATAGTAAATTAGTCTTTTGCTTTCTGTATCATGAAAAAGGTAATCAGATAATATGATGTTAATTAATATCCAAACTAAACAGACTTGGCCTTCATGTAAGGAAACATATAAAAGGGTCGACTTCAGTCGAAACTACATCTGGTCCTGTGTCTAAATCATCAAGGTTTTATTTAACTTGAAGGATGATAATTCTGAATAAATGTCATCAAGAAAGAAGGAAAGGAGGAGGATGAAAGCTGGCTTTCATATGTTAATTCAGGAATAAACTTGGAATTATAAACATGGGACTTGGAAATCTAGCATAAGGTTATCACAAGCATGAAGATGAATTTAAGTAAAGCTTCAAGGGAGAATTCAAGAGATGCATCCAAAACAGTGTTCTCCATTGTCCAGTTAGTGAAGCACCGAAAGAAACATCACACTCTGACTTGAATCAGATTTCTTTCCACAAGCTTATCTGCTACAATGGTTGCTGTCATGGCACTGTTCCAACATATGCACTCCAACTAAATTCATCTTAGTTTCGTGCAGAGTGGGTGGGTGAAGCATGAATCAAGCAGAAAGGTAGGAGAATGATGTCCATTGGAAGAGGGGATTTAGGCCTTGTCGTATTCCAATATGGATGACATCTTTTTGTGCCCACAGGCATTGGAATGCTGTGATGCTTCTTTACACATGGTGTAAAAGGTGAATGGCACAGAGGTCGAGGTATCTGATAGAGAATGTCCACTGTCTTCTTCTTGCATGGAACTCATACTGGAAGCCATTCGATGAAGCCTGTTCACCTTCTGTCGAGGACAACAAACAAGGAGAAGCATGAAGGTGACTACATTTCCTCTGACACCACATCAGTTACATGGCAAAGGAGACGAGTGTATGATTCTTGCACTCCCTATGGTTGTGTTCCTGAAGTAAGAAGAAGCAGACCTTTCCTATCATGATACATAAAAACTACTGTTCAAAGTAAATCTAACATATGTCGACTGCATTTAGATCATCCCTCTTTGTAGCCTGAAACACATAATGAACAATCTGTTTCGAAGATATCAAACTGCTCAGCTTCTGAACTCAAGAACAAGAAAGGAAAAAAAAAAGCTTGTCTTGGTTGTGCTGTCTGTCTGAGCTTCTACATGTGAGAGAATGGATGAAAGATTCATTCAGCCCTGAGAACTAACTTACAGCATTAACTTCTAGTCATGGAAGTTTCAGCTATCAATATGAACTCAAAAGAGTTCTGTCAAAGGAAGTCGCTGCAGACGAAACGTGAGCCATGTCAACTCTTCCATCACTGCTTCACTGAGTGAGTGGCAAACTGCAGGCTGTCAAGTAGGGCAGGGAATCCATTTATGGAGGATAGAATTCAACGGGAGGGATGGTGATCGGCAATAGCCTCATAATTCTTGACGCAGCAGTGCACCAACCATTCATTCCTATGAGCACCAAAAGATCTAAGCATTGATGTCCTCCTCCTATATAAAGTCACAGCCGCACTACTACTCCATGTATTGGCATCGAGAGTTAATTTATGGCCTCTTCCATGGAGGTGTGGCTCTGTCTTATGACTGCTGTGGTGGTTTGCTTCGTTGCTAGCACGGTTCCGGCGGCGGAGGCCTATCTTCCACCATTTCGTTTCGATGTTCTTCCTCCCTACTCCGGGAGGCATCACCTTCCTCCTCCACCAAGACATCACTACAAGTCTCCTCCGCCAATAAGATATTCTCATTACAAGTCTCCTCCACCGAGAATATATAAGCATAAGTCACCGCCGCCACCATCACCTCCTCATCTCCCCTATCACCACAAGCCTCAGTCGCCTCCTCCACCAACTCCATCTCGACATCCTCACCGTAGGTCACCACCAACTCCAACTCTACTTCCACGTCATAAATTGCCTCCTCCTCCGTCGTCACACAAGTCACCACCTTCATCTCAACCTCCTCGTCACAAACCACCGCCTCCTCATCCCAAGTCACTACTACCTCTTCCACCATCATTCGTTTACAAGTCACCACCTCCTCCATCTCAAGCTCCTCCTCGCAGGTCATCACCTCCTCCACCGTCGCTCATTTATAAGTCACCACCTCCGTTACCTCGAGCTCCTCCTCACGAGTCACCACCGCATCCATCTCAAGCTCCTCCACGCAAGTCATCACCTCCTCCGCCATCACTCATTTACAAGTCACCTCCACCTCTATCTCAACCTCATTATAAGTCACCACCTCCTCCTATACGAACAACTCCTCCCCTGTCATCTCCATCACCATCTTCCTCTTTATCTCCTCCCCATGTTTCTAAGTCACCACCACCACCTTTATTATCTCCACCACCTTTCCTCTCTCCTCCTACTCCACAAACTCCTCTCCTGTCACCTCCATCTTCTTCCTCATCTCCTCCATATGTTTATAAGTCACCACCTCCTCCCTTGTCACCTTCATCACCACCTTCCTCCTCATCTCCTCCCTATGTTTCTAAGTCACCACCTTCATCATATCCATCACCTTCCCTCTCCCCGTCTCCACCTTCAATTTACAAATCACCACCTCCTCCTACACCACAGACTCCTCCCTCATCACCTCCATCGCCATCTTCCTCCTCGTCTCCTCCTCATGTTACTAAGTCACCACCACCATCTTCACCACCTTCTCTCTCTCCCCATCCACCTTCTATTTCTAAGTCACCACCTCCTTCTATACCAATAACACCTCCATCGCCATCTTCCTCCTTGTGTCCTCCCCATGTTGCTATGTCACCACCACCACCACCTTCCCTCTCTCCTCCATCTTCAATTTATAAATCACCACCTCCTCCCTCATCACCTCCACCACCTTCTCTCTCCCCTCCTCCTATTTATAAGTCACCACCTCCTCCTATACTAACAACTCCCCCATCTCCACCTATTTCTAAGTCACCATCTCCTCCTACACCAATAACTCCTCATCCGTCACCCCCATCGCCATCTTCCTCCTTATCTCCTCCCTATGTTTCTAAGTCACCACCACCACCTTTATTATCTCCACCACCTTTCCTCTCTCCTCCTACACCAAAAACTCCTCTCCTGTCACCTCCATCTTTTTCCTCGTCTCCTCCCTATGTTTATAAGTCACCACCTCCTCCCTTGTCACCTCCATCACCATCTTCTTCCTCCTCGTCTCCTCCCTATGTTTCTAAGTCACCACCACCACCAACTTCATCATCTCCATCACCTTCCCTCTCACCCTCTCCACCTTCAATTTACAAATCACCACCTCCTCCTACACCACCGACTCCTCCCTCATCACCTCCATCGCCATCTTCCTCCTCGTCTCCTCCTCATGTTTCTAAGTCACCACCACCATCTTCATCATCTTCACCACCTTATCTCTCTCCCCCTCCACCTTCTATTTCTAAGTCACCACCTCCTTCTATACCAATAACGCCTCCCCTATCACCTCCATCGCCATCTTCCTCCTTGTGTCCTCCCCATGTTGCTACGTCACCACTGCCACCTTCCCTCTCTCCTCCATCTTCAATTTATAAATCACCGCCTCCTCCCTCATCACCTCCACCACCTTCTCTCTCCCCTCCTCCCATTTATAAGCCACCACCTCCTCCTATACTAACAACTCCCCCATCTCCACCTATTTCTAAGTCACCATCTCATCCTACACCAACAACTCCTCCTCCATCACCCCCATCGCCGTCTTCCTCCACATCTCCTCCCCATATTTCTAAGTCACCACCACCATCTTCATCATCTCCACCACAGTCGCTCTCCCATCCTCCACCTTCTATTTCCAAGTCACCACCTCCTCCTATGCTAACAACTCCTCCATCACCGTCTTCCTCCTCATCTCCTCCCCATGTTTTTAAGTCACCACCACCACCTTCTGTCTCTCCTCCATCTTCAATTTATAAGTCACCATCTCCTCCTACACCACAAACTCCCCTCTCGTCACCTCTATCGCCATTTTCCTCCTTGTCTCCTCCCTATGTTTCTAAGTCACCACCACCACTCTCTTTATAAGTCACCACCTCCTCCTACACAACTAACTCCTCTTTCATCACCTCCATTGTCATCTTCCTACTCGCCTCCTCCCCACGTTTCTACACCTCCATCACCATATTCCTCCTTATCTCCACCACCTTCCCTCTCCCCTTCTTCACCTTCTATTTATAAATCGCCACCTCATCCTTCGCTATCTCCTCCCCCTTCTTTGTCATCTCCACCGCCACCATCATCTTCATCACCTCCTCCCCCTTACATTTACAAATCACCACCATCGTCACCTTCTCCCTTTTCTTTTCCTCCATATAGTTACAAGTCACCTCCACCACTATCTTTAATACCTCAAAAGTCTCCACCACCACCAACACCACCCTCCTTTTCCCCTCCTTACATTTATATGTCTCCACCATCCTCACCCCCATTTCCTCCTTCCGTTCATAAATCTCCATTGCCACCAACACCATCATCTCCGTCACCTCCTCCTTATATTTTTAAGTCACCGTCATCCCCATCATCACCTTCTCTTTATAAATCTCCACCACCACCTATCCCTTCCTCTCCGCCTCCTTCCATTAACAAGTCTCCACCACTACCAATATTATCATCTCCACCACCCCCTTCTTCTTACGTTCGTAAGTCTCCTCCACCACCATCTCTATGACCACCATCCCGTTATATTTATAAGTACCCACCACCAACCCCACGTATCCCCTCCTCTTCCCCTTCTTCCATTTACAAATCTCCAACACCCTCATCTCTATTAGTCTCTTCTCTAGTCTTCATCAATAATACCTTACCTTTACATCATCCGCAAGTTTCCACCGTCACCATCTCTATCGCCTTCTCTTAATTACCATTACAATTCCCCTTCATCACCACCTTCTTACCGACACAAACACCCTCCGTTTTCTGAATCAGATTCGCCATCATATTTCTAGAACTCTACCACATTATCATAAAATTGGCTTATAAGTCAAAGCTTCACACTACGCGCATATCTCGGCAGTCCATGAGTGCGTACTCTTTCTTCACGAGGCTCTTCGTATGTATTCCCAACTTCGTTATGTCGTCGTCAAGTGTTCTAGTTTTTGTTGCAGTGAAATGTACGAGCGAATAAGAAAAGAATCCAATGATTTGGTAAATGAGTCGTCACTCATAGCAATCGGCGAGCAATGTTTTCACACTCTTTTTACCAGCAATAAAGAAGCAGACGAACTCAAATATTTAATATTTCTTAACCAAAGAAATCAACAAATGTAACCTCTGCCAAATCAATCTATTACGACTACTATGTATTAGAAGGTAGAAATAAACTGCTGCTAATGTACACTAGAAAAGGGAATCAAATGGTCAACGATCGAACCAGATCCATTGACTGTCTCAACCAATCCGGAGGGAAGTGATGTCGGCACTGCTGGCCGCTGACGATGCAGGAGAGCGAGGCCTGCAAGAAACGAAAACAGCCATGGCCGTAGCGGCAGAGGGGAGCTGAGGCAGCGCACAGCTGGGGCCATCCTCGTCGATGCCATGGAAGAATGGGTCATCGAGGAGTTCCGAGGCGGAAGGTCGAGCCCGCGGCCTGCCGAGGCACCGCTCGATGAAGGCCCTGACCTCGGGGTCCTTGACCGTCGCCATGGCCGCCGGCCTCACTCCGGTCGTCACCTTCCGGTAGATCTTGGCGACGTTGTCGCACTCGCTGTAGGGGATCTCGCGTGTCACCATCTCCAGCACGCTCATTCCGAAAGCGTAGATGTCCACCTGCTCCGTGTACTCCTCCTCGTACAGCTCCGGCGCCATGAACTCCGGCGTCCCCAGTATTGAGCGAGCCGCGTGGCTCCTCTCCACGGCTGCAGCTAGCCCTAAATCCCCAATCTTCACCTGTAACGAAGTCTTAAGATAAAAAGACGTCGACTTTTTTTTTTGGGTGCGGCGAACTTAAAAAAGAATTCTTTAAAGAATCATATAATCCAAAAAAACAAATAAAAAAAACGATTTTGTATTTCCTCAAACGGAGGATAAATAAAGTAATCTCCGAAATTTTTGGAAATGTAAAGACTCGATCGTGTTCGATACCCAAAAAATTCATCTTTCTTAGCTACATCCGAAAAAGAAGCAACCAGATGACACTGGATAAAACAAATTCCTACCTTTATGCCAAAGGGATAAAAACTATTGCGAATGTGGATAAGATAATGACGAGACAGTCGTTTTTTCGAGGGATGATCACGATGGAAAGGTGGAAAACATCCTAAATTTACCAATTTAAATCAAGAAAATTTCAAGAAAAACAAAATTCTGTACCAAATCAACAAACAGTTGGGAAAAAAAAGTTCAAATGAGTGGGGGAGTTGACGCGTACTTGGCCAACATTGCCATTAATGAAGACGTTGGAGCAATTGAGGTCGCGGTGAATGATGCAGGGCTCGCGGTTGTGGAGGTACTCGAGGCCCAACAGTATCTGGCGTGACCACTTCTTGACGGCCTTCAGCGACACGTGGCGGTGCCGATTCCGGTACTGACGGAGGCTGCCGGAGTTGCAGAACTCGGTGATGAAGTTGAGCGTGCTACCTCCGTCATCGTCCGTCCACACGTCGTGGAGCGCGATGAGGTTGTCGTGCCGCAGCGACTGCAGCAGCCGCACTTCCGCGAAGATCCGGTCCTGCATCTGCTGGTCATGAATGAAGCTACGAAGGCGAACCTGGTTCCACGCCACCTCGATCCCCTCCTCCTGATCGAACCCTCGGTATACCCGTTTCACGGAGCCGGTCCCGATCAGGTCGTCGTACCGCCCGTATCGTCCCGTGGGGTCCATCTCCACGAACGGCTCCGCATCCCTGTCCACCGGATCAGCTCTCACGAACGGCATCCCGATGCAAAAAAAGAAAACCCCTAACTTTTACACTCTTCTTTCACGACTCCCAACCCTTCGACCAAAAGCCCGGACGCGATGGAGATCCCAAGAAGAGATCGGAAGAAGCCCTTCGATCGGATGAAAACCAGGACGAAACAGATCACGAGGAAATACGAGGTTCTTGATTCTTTGAGGTATTGATTAGTCGAAGCCATCGAAGATTCAATCAGCGGATCTACAAAAACACGTGAGAAACCGCAAACAAAGAAAGAAAAGATCAATAGAAAGAACACGATCGCATCTTAGGAACAGAATCTCCAGAGCGATAGGGAACTGCTTCGAGAAGCAAAAGCCCTAAAGAACAGGGAAAAGAAAAGCGCCAAAGGGAGCGGCCGGGATCGGTACCTTAGGACTAACATCTAGAGCAGAGCGGGACGGCGGAGAAATCAAGCCGAGCGAGGAAGCGGCTCGCGGTGGAACCCTGGCGGCGACGGTGCGGAGGGCGTTCCACCTGGTGCTGTGGGAGGGGCAGAGCGCAGGCAATTGCCTATATAGGTGCGGGCGGTGGAGAGCCCAACGGCAGCCGGTTCACCCGCATCAAATCACGAAGAGGTCTTCCATGCGAATTCTATCACGTTTCCAATTCCACTAACAACCATCCACCTCACGCCTTAATACTGAACAATCGCAAAACCGACTCTTAAAGCATGACGTGTATTTATTACTTCCGTCACTTGGTGTCTAACAAAACTTCTGTCCTTGCACAGGATCGAAACCCAGTTGTTTCAGTTGAACTCGATCGAGTCGTTAAAAGGATAGCTTACGAGTAATACTTCTCTTACTTCGCTATAACGTACCCAAAACTATATGTCTTGGATTGTCAACGATTACGTGGGAGCCGCTGTGGGGCCCATGTGTCGTTGTGTCGTCAGAAAGCAGGTGACTACGTGGAATGGCGAGGAAGTAGTAGAGAAATTAATATGGGGATAATAAAGGGTGTGTGGATAAAGAAGGGATGAGGTTGCTATTATTAATGGATAAAAGACTTCGGATTTGTAGATAAATATTATGTACTCTTCATAGCTTTCAAAAAAAAAAAAGATAAATCTTATTACATGATCTTTGTATAACTTATTATAATTGATAATATTATAGGTAAATGATAGAGCAAATAATAGACGGATAGGTAAGATTACGTGGTACTTTATAATTGAATAAAATATATTATGGAATTAATTAGATTTTGATAAGAGATATTAGTTAATATTAAATAAAATTTATATTATATTGAGATATTTTATGAGATACCTTGATAGAAGGAACTCTCTAAATAACTTATCTAGACTCTCTGCTCTCGCTTATAAAAATACAGGACCTTCTGTGTACGTGAGCCGCAATACGCTGCATAAGAGAGAAATTACGATTATTTTCTCAATATCTCAAAAACCATGAAAGGATAGGAAGAGAAGAGAATGGGTCTAGATCCATTTTAGTTTTCTTTGCAGATTGATATCTCGGAGATATTCAGATCCGGAAGGCGGTGCTCTTGAAGATATAATTGGATCTTATTTTGACGGCATCTAAAGGTACACATCATAAACATATCTAATATTATTTGATTTCAATCCTGGTATAATAGTTTTCCACATAATAATTTGCATAATTATAGTTTTTATGTTTACAATTTGTATCATAGCCTAGGTTTTTTAGATCAAAAATATTAGATCTATTATTTTTATTTACTATGCATTGATCTAAATATCATATCGATCTGTATTCGTATCTGTTAAGTTCAATCATTTGCGAACGATGTTGATGATTGTTGTACACCGTGGAAAAGACACAATAATCTCGCTGCGTTTTGGCCAGATCTGCTTGTGGCAACACTGAGTGTGCGCACAGGCAGCAGCATCAGCCACGCTGCCGACGGCTAAGGCCGTGCGCTGGATTGGTTGCGCGTAGGCGACAGCCCCATCAAACGACGGTCGCACGCGGGTCTGCCACAAGCGACTGACCGCAACCGCATCAAGTGGCGACCGCATGCAGAAAAGGTCGCGCAAGCGGCGACCTCGCACGCCAGCCACTGCATGCCAACAGTCGCATCCTAGCGGCTGACGGCACGCAGAACGCGTGTGCAAGCTGTAGCCGCGCGCTGGTGATAGTAGGGAAGAAATTATGATTATGGTTTTTCTTCAATAAAAAATTACAGTTTTACCTTGAAATCATGGTTTTGCCATTCAGCAAAAATTATAATTGTGCCTTTAACAGAAATTACAGTTTTACCATTCTGCTGAAATTATAGTTTTTCCTTTAACCGAAATTATAGTTTTTTCATTTAGCCGAAATTATAGTTTTATCATTCTGCTAAATAGGATTATTTACGGTTTTACTCTTTTCATGTTTTATTAATCCTATAACATTTCTATCCTCTGTAATTCTTTTTATATCTTTTATGAAATTAAAAAATTAAGAAATTATGATTTATTTCCTCAATTATAAAATTGATCAATATATAATCTAATAAAATTTAATCATGATTATATTTTGATTATTCATTGATTAAATTTTATTTAGATCAAATTAGAATTAATGGATCTTGATCAATTTTTGTTATTTGATCAATTTATTTCATTGGGCTTATGGGCTTCTCCAATTAAATAAAATTAATTAGTTTAATAAAAATTATAAATTATTATTTCTTTATAGTTTTCTCATATGAATTATTAATTATATGTGTTAAATCTAATTATTATTTATTGGATATTTATTCAATTATTCACATGTGGGAATTGTGAAATAATTTTTCACATGAAGGTATAATTTATGTATTATCATGATTACAGTTATCATATAAGTTTTTCTTCGCTGATTAAGTGTTCAATAATTATTATGGTTGTTATTCTATTATTAAACTGTTTCAGCATAAATTAGATCAAATGAACTTGATCGATATTATTTGTAGTTAATCTCCTTAAGTTATACATAATCGGTAGCTGTCAAAGTAGGCTTAAAGGATATAAAATATAATTAAAGACTTGTCATTTATAGGATAATTTAATTTATATTTTATATTACTGCATTGGTCTTGAAGTCACCAAAGTGGCCTAGATCAATTATTTATAAAATTACATTAAGGAACAAGTCCTAAAGGATATTAAGGAAATAATATTTAAAAAATTATATACATAATTAGGAGATTTAGATAATCCTAAAGGATAATATATTTTAAATAATTATATAATGGGGTAGGATGATACTATTTTGGATATCCTTGTAGTATAGAATTGTATACCAAAATGTCGTAAAACTATTCCACAAGGATACTATCAATCCTCCATAAATAATCTTGAGTGAACACTAGATATGTCAATATTTTTACCCAAAGATTAAATATTGATGATATCAATAGTTCATCATATTTTGGTAAACTTAAAATATTAATGTTATTTTATGTTCTATAATATATTTTCGTCCATACATTCTCATGCTTCTAGTGTCCCTGTATTCTCTGAATCAAATTATTCAGAATGGTTAGAACATGTGCAATTTACATTGGGCGTATCAGATCTTGATTTGGTATTGCTTGTTAAAAATCCCACAGAATTAACTAATGAAAGTATTATGGAATAAGTCAATGAAATGAAGGCTTGAGAAAGATCTGATAGGCTCAGTTTAATGTCCATAAGAATGACAATTGCAAGTAATATAAAGACTTCATTACCGGTTGCAACTAGCGCACGTGAATATTTAAAAGTTATTGAAGATAGATTTAAATATGCTAATAAGTCATTGGCTGACATATTAATAAAAGAACTGACTAAAACTCAATATGATGGTACTCGAGGATTCAAGATCACATCTTCAATATGGCTGACAAAGCTGTAAAACTTAAGGCGTTGGGAATGAATGTTGATGAATATTTCCTTGTGCAATTTATTATTAATTCTCTTCTTTCTCAGTTGGGCCCATTCAAGATTCACTACAATACAAATAAGGATAAGTGGGACTTGAATGAGTTAACTAGTATCTGTGTTCAAGAAGAATTAAGATTAAAATAGGAAAGTTCATATAATATATTGACTACTACTCAAGGAGCTGATAATAATAAAAAATTGAAGCATCATCTATCGAAGAAATTTATCGGGTCTGAAAATGTTAGATAAACTATTAAAAAGAAAGCTATTACAATAAAATGTTTCTTTTATGACAAGAAAAGATATGTAAAGAAGGACTGCATGAAACGTAGGACTTGGTTCAAAAAAAAAAGATATAAACTCGATCTTTATATGTTTTGAATCAAACATTGCAGAAGTTCCTTCTAATATATGGTGGATTGATTCTGGCACTTCAACTCGTGTTACTAATAATATGCAATGATTTATTTCAATCCTGAAACCAAAAGAACATGAAAGATTCAAAATTATGGAAAATTATCTCAAAGCAAAAGTGATATCAACAGGGACTTATCGCTTACGCCTAGAGATGGGTCATTTGATGGATTTTGAAGACACATGTTTTATTTCTATAATTTCTAAAAATTTAGTTTCTCTGTCTAGAATTGATGAGTTAGGATATTGTGTTTCTTTTATTAATAGTAAACTCAGTATATTTTATGATTCAATAAAAGTTGGTTCTGGAATTCTGTGTGATGGTTTGTATAGAAGTAATTTAAATCTTGAGTTTGTAAATATATTATTGACCATGAAATCAAGTGTTGGAATGAAACACAATTCCAATAATGAAAGATCTTTTATATTGTGACATAGACGTTTGGGACACATCTTCGAGGAAAGAATTTAAAGATTAGTGAAGGATAATATTTTAAAAAATTTAGACTTCACTGACTTTGATGTTTGCATAAATTACATTGAAGGGAAAGCAAACTAAGCATACAAAGAAAAATGCCACAAGAAGTAAATAACTTTTTAAAATTATTCATACTGATATTTGCGGACTCCACATTCCTTATTTTAATGGAGAAAGGTATTTCATCACATTTATAAATGACTTGTCCAGATATGATTATGTTTATCTAATACATGAAAATTCTCAGACCGTTGACATTCTTGAAGTGTACATAAATAAGGTCGAGAGACAATTAGATAGAAAAGTTAAAATTATCAGATCTGACAGGGGTGGTGAATTTTATGACAGATATGATGAATTCGATCAGAATATTGATCCTTTTGCTAGATTCCTATAACAACGAGATATTTGTATTCAGTATGTATTACCAGGTGTGTCACAATAGAACAATATTGCTGAAAGGTGAAATCGTACTCTTATGGATATGGTTAGGAGCATGATAAGTTATTCCTCTATACCTAAGTCAATGTGGGGTAATGCTCTTAGGACAACTATGTATATCCTGAACAGGGTTCCTAGTAAGTCGGTTCTATCAACTCCATTTAAGTTATGGATATGTAGGAAATCCAGTTTGAGACATTTACATATTTGGGGGTGTCCTGCAGAGATAAGAGTATTCAATCTATATGAAAAGAAATTGGATCCAAGAATAATTTTTGGATATTTTATTGGTTACCTAAAAAGATCCAAGGGATATAGATTTTATTGTCCTAATCATAATATGAGAATAGTAGAATCTGGTAATGCAAAATTAATAGAAAATGATAAAATCAATGGGAGTCAAAAGTCTCGAATGATTAATTTTGATATTGAGGAGATTCAGGCTACTTCTCCCGTATTATCCCCTATTCGAGAAATTATTGTTTCTCAAATCAATGAGAGAATTAATAAGGGTGAACAACAAAATAACATTAATGAATTCTCACATGATATTGATGTCGCCACTGATAGTCTTGTAAAACAATCATAATTAGCAGATTTGAGAAGATCTAAAAGAAAAAGAAAACATGTCATTTATGATGATTATGTGGTATATCTGCAAGAATCAGATTTTGATATAGGAATGAAAAGAGACCTCTTATCGTTTTCACAAGCCATATAAAGTAATGATTCTGAAAAATGATCTGATATAATAAAAGATGAGTTAAAATCAATGGACCAGAATGATGTTTGAGAACTTGTTGAATTGCCCAATAATTATAAAAGAGTCGGTTGTAAATGGGTCTTTAAGACTAAACGTGACTCGATGGGGATATCAATGATATAAAGCCAGACTTGTGGCTAAAGGTTTTCCTCAAAAAGAAGGCATTGACTACCATGAGACCTTTTCTCCAATTTCTCGAAAGGACTCATTGAGGATCATCATGGCATTAGTAGCTCATTATGATCTTGAGTTACATCAAATGGATGTGAAAATAACATTTCTGAATGAGGATCTAGATGAGAAAATCTATATGGAACAACATGAAGGATTCATAGAAAAGGAAAAGAAAAGTTGGGCTTGCAAATTTAATAAATCCATTTATGGCCTTAAACAAGCTTCCACCTAATGGTATATAAAGTTTCATGATACCATTACTTCCTTCGGATTTAAAGAAAACACTGTTGATCAGTGTATATATATGAAGGTTAGTGGAAGTAAGTTTATTATATTGGTTATATATATAGATGATATATTACTTGCTAATAGTGATCTTAGTTTGTTGCACGAAACTAAGGTATTTATTAACAATAACTTTAAGATGGTTGATATGAATGAGGCATCCTTTGTTATTGACATTGAGATATTCAGGGACAGATCTCAAGGTTTGTTAGGGCTATCTCAGAAAAGTTATATTAATTGTATCTTGGAGAGGTTTAATATGCAGCTTTGCAAAGCCAATGATACACTTATTACTAGAGGTAAAAAATTCAGCCAAAACTAATGCTCGAAAAATGACTTAGAAAGGGATCAAATGAAGAATATTCCTTATGGGTGCGTAATTGGAAGTCTATTATATGCTCAAACTTATACAAGGCCAGATATCAGTTTTGCAGTTGCAATACTGAGTATATACTAGAGTAACCCAGGAATGGAATATTGAAAAGTTACAAAGAAAGTAATGAGATATCTGCAATGGACAAAAGATTATATGCTCACATATAGGAAATCAGATCAGCTTGAAGTAACGAGATATTCAGATACTGATTTTATAAATTACCTTGATAGTAGGAAATCCACTTTAGGATTTATGTTCGTGCTAGCTGGTGGGGCAATTTCTTGGAAAAGTGTAAAACAATCACTTATTGCATCATCTACGATGAAAGCTGAATTTGTGGCATGCTTTGAGGCCACAAATCAAGCTTTATATGGCTGCGAAATTTTATCTCAGGACTTGGTGTGGTCAACTCAGTTGTCAAGCCGCTGAAGATATTTTGTGATAACACCATAGCAGTTTTCTTATCTAGGAATGACAAGTATTCTAGTATTTCCAAGCACATTGAGATAAAGTACTTGGTGGTTAGAGAAAGAGTCTAGAAACAACAAGTGTCAATTGTAAATTTGAGTACTACTATGATGATTGTTGATCCATTTACTAAAGCTTTGCAGTGCAAAATATTTAAAAAATATGTTCTTAGAATGAGGTTTGTGAGCACGCCATAAAGGATATTATGATTCATGTTTAAGTGAATGCTATTATTGATATTTTTTTTACATAATTAAAGTTATTTATTTCTACTATCATGTTTGTGTTTTTGTTTATGCATATTATAGTTGAATGCAAGAAATATGATTGTACAAATTATAGGGGTCATTATAGACTATACAAGGAAAGACTAATAGTGTTATAGTACATAGAAGGAAGTGTGACATTGATAGTTGGACTGAATATAGTATTATTGTGCATATTGGATTTATTGGCTTATTTTTAAAATCATGGTCATGTATAAAATGTTTTTTAAAATTTTCAGAATCTAATTATATAAAATTATTTTAAAATAAATTTTATTTTATTTATTTCGATTTTGGATATCTTTTATATCTTATCAATTAATGGGCCAATTGGCAAAATGTAAGATTATGTGATCCTTGATAATTGAATAAGATATATTATTGGATTAATTAGATTCTGATAAAAGATATTAGCCAATATTAAATAAAGTCTATATTATATTGGGATATTTTAGGAGATGCCCTTGATGAAAGAAAATCTCCTAATAACTTACCATAGACCTTCTACTCTTACCTATAAAAAGATAGGACCTTCTTTAAACATATATGTGTGTGTGAGCCGCAATACGTTGCATAAGAGAGATTACGATTATTCTCTAAATCTCTCGAAAACTATGAATAACAGTGGCCCTGTGAAAGGATAGGAAGAGAGAAGAATGGGTCTAGATCTATTCTAGTTCTCTTTGCAGATCGATATCTCAGAGATATTCAGATCCGAAAGACGGTGCTCTTGAAGATCTAATTGGATCCTATTCAGATGGCATCTAAAGGTACGCATCGTAAACAGATCTAATACTATTTGATTTCAATCCTAGCATAATAGGACTCGTCACATGCTATATCCTCAATCGATTCAGCATGATTTCAATCGTCACCTGGCGTAGGTATGATCGACCAGGCACAGGTATGATCCACTTGACCGAGCATAGCTAGCCTGACACAGGTATGATCGACCCGATGCAGCATGACCCGACTGGCACAACGCGATCAATCTGATGCAGGTATGATCGACCTAGCACATGTATGGTCAATCTTGCCCAGGTATGATCGACCGATTACGAGAGCAACGCAAACCTCACACACAGCTTCATCAATTAGAAATGTAGGTTTGGCAATAAACTTAGAATCATATGAGAATATATGACATTAGACGCCAGCAATAATAAAGTTGGAACTTTAGGTTTGGGGATGATTAATTTGATAATAGGGTGAGTAAAAGCAGCAACTTCTCTAAATTTGATTAAGGCGCTTAATCCACCACAACCTTTTTGTTGGTTGGAGTATGATTATGATGACATGATAGCCTACAAATATTGTATGGTTCCTTCCTTTAATTACATTAACATTAATTTAGATATTGGCTTGGCATGATGAAAGCACAAGATGGTGACACCACTGCTGCAAAGTGAAGCGTTGACTTTTGACTCATCCAGGCCGTGGAAGTCAAACAGAATGTTTTGTCTTAACTGGTCAAATATTTTTTGATGTATATCAAAGTTCATTTTTGTCACAGGGCGTAATCACATTTTATTGTAGTTATGCATAATGTTGAAAGCCACTTGGCATAATCACATCAAATTAGTGCACAATAATAATTTTCTACTTGGACACATTTAGAAAATAATTTAGGATCTGCTGTAGTGTGGAATTACATATTACAGCAATAATTGACGACGTGGAAGATTTCTAGTGGTTGATAAAGTGGGCCAACATAACTGAGGACGGTTCAGCCGGTGTCGTTCCACCGGCAGTGCCGGTCATTCCATTGACGAGTTGGAATCCACTCTCTATGGTTCTATCGCCCGCCCCTGCCTTCCACCTTGAGAAAGGAAAAGAAGAGAGAGAGAGAGAGAGAGAGCTCGACGGGTGCTGCTGCAAACCCTAATCCCTTTCTTCGACCATCTCCTTTCTCCCTCTCCCTTTTCTCGTAGTCTTCCTCCGGCCTTCCTGCAGTCCTTTTCCCGGGATATTGAGCTCCATCTACGCGATCTTGCTGCATATCACCCGGATTCGTACCCCTTCTAGGTTGGAGGTGAATTCTGTTTATAGGGTTCTGGATTACTTGTTTCTTGTTCTGATTTAGCTTGCACCGTGTTAGATGTGGGTGAATCGTCCATCTTGGACTTATGCAGGTGCCTTCATCTGTTGAACTTTAAGTTTCCCCTTTTCTAGGTGCTCTTGTTGGTGTTTGTTCAGATCAGGATTAAAGATTCCAGAAATGTGTATCTTCGTTCCTGAACAATGTGATTTGGCTTATTTCAGGGGCAAGATTGCATTTTTTGGCGCTACGTAGTGAAAATTTTCGCTTCTTGGAAGGGGGGCGTTCGTTTTCATGCTTTTGTACATAAATCCTTTTAGCGTTTTAGTTTGATGTTTCATTTGTTTATTGGTTCTAACAATTCGAACATAAACGCAATCATGCATGTTTGTTTTGTTTATATTGTGTAGACAGATGCATACATCGAACATAACAATTTGACTGATATGTGGAGCAAGATCAGATCTTGGTGCCACTAATTGGGAAAAAAGTTGCCTTCTTGAATTTTTTAGTGGTTTAGTTTTATGTGTACTTATTTTGACGATTTAGAAAAGGTTTTCAGATCTGCAAGTGATGCAGTCGTGCTGATCAAGTCCTTCTAATGACACAGGCGAAGTCTTAAAACAAAACTAAACAGTTACAATGGGTACTTCGTCGGGTGCAAACCACCATCACCACCAACCACCACTGCCTATGCTACCACCACGGCAGCATCCGAGATCTGCAGGACTGCAGACGTCCCTGTCCCTTGCTTCATCAGACCCTGCAGCATCACCTGACACCCAAGAGCCAGGATCAAACTCCGACCAAGGGCAGGACTCACACACCGAGAGCGCGAGCTCTCGTGAGACCTGGCCCATTGAGACAAACCGTTCTGATGCCATTGCAGTAAGTAAAGTAGACAAGGAAAAGGAAGGAGAGAATGAAGTTGCTGAACTGCAGGTAGTTCGGAGGATTTCCAATGCAAACAGGCTATCACTTCATGAAGTTGCTCGAGACAGGGTTGAGGTTGTCTCTGAGAAAATGAAGGTTATGCCGGATGAGCTTCTAAAGGAGCTTAAAAGTGAACTTCGGGTGATTCTTGAGGGTACAGGGGGTTCCCATCACATAGAAGAGTTTTTGTATCTCCAGCAGCTTGTGCAGGGGAGAGTTGACCTGACAGCTAAATCCCTTGCCACTGCTCATCATGTGCAGCTCGAAATTCTTGTTTCTATCAATACAGGCATTCAGGCCTTTTTGCATCCGAGTGTCAGTGTTCCACAGGGACGCCTCATCGAGGTTTTCTTGTACAAGAGGTGCAGGAACATCGCTTGTCAAAGTGTTCTTCCTGCAGATGAATGTAGCTGTGAGATATGTACCGGTAGGAATGGTTTCTGCAATCTCTGCATGTGTGTGATCTGCAACAAGTTTGATTTTGAGGTGAATACATGTCGCTGGATTGGCTGTGATACATGCACACACTGGACTCACACAGATTGTGCCATGCGGGTCGGTCAAATTGGGACAGGTCAGTCTGTCAAGAGTGCTGTTGGTCATGCTGAGATGCTTTTCAGGTGCCAAGCATGCCACAGAACATCTGAGTTGTTAGGATGGGTTAAAGATGTGTTCCAGCAGTGCGCTCCTGGCTGGGACCGAGAGGCCTTGATGCGGGAACTCGACTTTGTTAGTAAGATTTTTCACTTAAGTCAGGATCCTAAAGGAAGGAAATTATATCGGAAGTGTGGTGACCTCATAGAGAAGTTGAAAAGTGGGACACCTGAGTCCATGGCTTGCAGAATGCTCCTTCTTTTCTTCCAAGGTATGGGGCAAAACTATTCTGTATACAAGTAAGTACACACTAAATGTTAACTGCCAATTATCATATATTCTTTGAGGAAGTCGTTCCTACGATAACATAGCTGTGAAAATCAATCTCGTGGTTGGCATCATTTGCAAAATCACTGTGTTCTGATGCATCCTTCAGTATGTACTTGAGCCACTGCCTTTCCATTTTATTTGCCTAGACCTCTTCTTTTTTTCAGAAACGCAGGACACCCGCTGCTGGTTTTAAGTTGCCTCTTTTATGTCTATTACAGAGCTTGAATTAGATTCACCAAAGAATTCTGAAAGCGATGAAGTTGGGCGTCTGATTTCTCCACAAGACGCTTGCAATAAAATTGCTGAGGTGGTCCAAGAAGCTGTGAGAAAGATGGAGATGGTTGCAGAGGAGAAAATGCGGATGTTCAAGCGGGCTCGTCTAGCTTTGGAAGCCTGCGATCATGAGGTTGAGGACAAAGCCCGAGAAGTTCAGGAGCTAAAAATGGAGTGGCAGAGGAAAAAACAGCAGGTGGAGGAACTAGAGAGCATCATCAGGCTTAAGCAGGCTGAGGCTGAGATGTTCCAACTAAAGGCCAACGAGGCCAAGCAGGAGGCTGAGAGGCTGCAGAGCATTGCAATGGCCAAATCGGAGAAGGCTGAGGACTATGCTAGTATGTACCTGAAGCGTCGTCTAGAGGAAGCAGAAGCTGAGAAGCAGTATCTATATGAAAAGATAAAGCTCCAGGAGAGCCAGCGTGCTCCACCGGGGAGCAGCAGTGGTGGAGGTGGCAGCGGCGACCCTGCTCAGGCTCAGATGCTAAACAAAATCCAGGACTTGTTGAAGAATGTGTATAGTGTGACTCCTAAGAAAGAAGGGCGGCAATCCAAATGACCTAATCCTGATTTGCCTGTGGGGTTCTACTGGTTCTTATGCTATTTATGTTGTGATGTACAACCAAGGACTAACTATTTAGATTACCAACAGGATGTTGCTTGAATATGGATACAGTAGCTTATTTGAACCAATCTTGGTATTGACATAATATGGCGGAGTTTGTGTCTTGTGTTTGTACTCAAGTCTTTAAATTAAAAAGTGTCTTTGGTTGGCCTCCATATCATGATATAATGTATTTGAAGCAGTAAAACATGTGTTGAAACAAATTTGTACATCACAACAATTACTTTTTTATTTTTAATTTCGATAAAACACTTGTTGTTTAGAGCATACTGATACTTGCAACTTCATGGGGGCAAAAATAAGCATTTGTCATATCTGTATATTTGGATACCCTTCTAAATCCAATCTAATTGCCATGTTGCAGTTGTGGAAACATGAAGATTATGCAGGAATGATGGGTAAAGGAAAGGAAAGGAACGAGGAAACAACCGACATCACAGTACTAAATTTTGGACGTAGATAACAATCCATCACCTACTGAGAATACACAAAACTATTTCATCATCTTCTCTTCTGTGTTCTGCTGCCACCACAGGATAGAGAGAGCGGAAGACCCTGTGCATGCATCCAGGTTGCTCTCTTCAGCTCTCAGGACTTGTGCTGCTTCCTACCTACTTCCACACACTCGTGTCACGCCCTGTTTTGAGAGATCGAGCTCTCTTGTTCTTGGCAGCAACAGCACACACACTGCACATTGTGGTCCAACGTCTTTAATGTTTCAGTTCAATTAGTTTGATATGTAGGCAAGCCATTGCATGGGGAAGTGCACCGTTTTCTCAGGTAGATATCAGCATAGGGATGTGTTCCATGCCTTTTACCTGGGATCGTTCCACTTCCTCAGCAGCACGCAAGCTTCGGTTTTCTTTAAACTCTTACTTAAGGTCCAAATAATTAGCTCCGTTTAAAGCCACTTCCCATGGAAACAGGAGAGAGGAGATCATGCCCTCTCATGATGCATCAACTCAGACTACCAATTCAAGTGCAACACTCGACAGATCCTTTTATCACAGGAAGAACACCCTCTCCTTAGGTGAAATATACAAAGCATCAAGTTCTCAGTGATGCAGTTTAACGCAGCACTCTCAGGATCATTGACCTTTCAACCCTGGTTTGCCTGTCGCATTCATCTGCCTGATAACTAGTGGAGGAGACTTAGGGTTTCCGGGGGCTTGGAAGACTGGAGCTTCTGAGGAGGTGCTTGTGGCGCAGATGACAGCGGCGTTTGCATGCACTTGCAGTTCGGGCATGAGGGAGACGACTTGCATAGCATGACGAGGAGGTGGCAGTTGACGCAGACCGCCGCGGCCATGCTGCCACATGAACCGTGTTGCTTCTTTGCTTCCTCCGGAGTTGCCGATCTCGAGTTCGGCGTCTCTTCTGAGCTTGAGAAGGTGGAGATGTTGAGCTCCAAGTCCAGGTTTTGTTCTTTGAGCCTGCTCCAGCTTCTCTTCAGGGTTTTCCTGTTCATGAAGTAGATCCTCCCAGTCTGCCATTCATCAATTTAGAGAACGTCAGAAGAAAGACAATACTGTACGTAACAGTACATGTAATCAGAGAGAGAGAGAGAGGAGGTTCACCTGTAGGTCAAGGCAGCGTTCCCAATCAAGCGGCAAGGGATCATTGAGCTGGAGCTCGATGCTAGTTTGCCTGGGGTTCGCATCCCAGATCTGCTTCCTCTTCCTCCGGCCACATCCTTCCGATTCCGAAGAGGAACTCTGTGTCTTCTTGCTCAAGGTCGAGGAAGACGGACCCAACGATAGCTCTGTTTGATCCATCATCGTCAGGACTTGCCCCTTGCTCTGCTTCTCTTCTCCCATTGAGCCAAATCGATTCTGAGAACACTGTAGGAACCAGAGCGAGATCAGAAGTTGATAAGGAAGAGGTGGAGAATGTGGAGGGAATGAGCAGAAATGGGGAGCTCCCCACAGCTTTTGTTCGACTATATCATGCAGGGAGTGGCCACTAAAGGGGGTTATTAAATGGCCTTCATCCAACCTTATTAAGAGGAGGGCAGACGCAGCATTTAAAGTTGACAAGTAGAGTGCCTTCAATGCCTACAATCTCACCATTAAAACCATCTCCCTAAATGACCTGATTGACTCTTCATGCCACCAAAATCTATCTCCCCTCCCCTCCCCTCCCCTCCCCTCCCCACTTCATTTCTCCATTTTATTGCCAGAGCATCTCTCCTACATACACATCACCTCAATCATCACTCCCCACAATCCACACACAACACAGCTTCATTTCCTTCGTAAAAAGCTGTTTCTTAGATACATTATTACCCATGGGAATCGGAAGCGCAGGACTAGGGGTTGGTTATCCTACAAAACTCACCTGTGAAGCAAGCATGACATTTAAGTTGGAGGGTGGAAGCGAGCAAGAACGTAGATTGCTGCACTTTCAATCTCGAACTAGTCCATTGGAACATCGTTTTCTGATCTCTTAAGATCTCACATGCACCATTAACTCCCACGAAGTTATGATCTGCTTCTTGTTGGTGAGCATTCATGAGCATGCTCAACTCCATTTCTCATCAGGAAACAAACAATGCATCACACGTACGCACACTGTTTTATATTTACATATATATATATATATATATATAGAGAGAGAGAAAGAGAGAGAGAGAGAGAGAGTTTTGGCAAGGCATTAGAAAAGGAATAAATATGGCGTGTTGGGGCTTCTTCTCGACTCACCAGTACCAACTGCAACAATAAATTGAGTTCCCTCTCTCTCTTTCTCTCTGTGTGTGTTCACTGGGGAATGAACCCATTGAGTGTTTGATGTTATATCATACTGTTACAACCTGCACCTGTAAGGTGTTTCTACGCTAATCAAAGCGAAGAAACCTAGGCTCCTTGTTCTCGATGTAGAATCTGATCTCATGAGTCAATCAATGAAGTGAAAATGACCCAATCAGATGAGTGCATACAACTAGTGTGATGATAGATAGGTACTCGGAAAGATGAGCTTTGATCAATGGCCATGTCCAACCAGATACGATTTCTGCATGCATTTGCTTATAAGAATCAGTCTTCATACTGATACAGGTGATCTAGCAAGCACAAACTTCCTGAGATAGATAGATCTGGTCCAGCTGCAATCAATCAATTCTTGAGGTTCTGTTGTAATCATTTTAAGCAGTGGCGAACTTAGCGGGTTGCAGATTCTTGTGTGCTTATAATTCGATGGAAATCGAGAGCGCAAAGCTTGTCTTTCCAAGTTGCTTCTGAATAGGTTGGTTTGATGCAGATGTTTATATAGAGGACATGGGTGGCTTCAATGCATGCAGAGACAATTATGTGGAACTCATCTTCCTCTCACACAATTACTACATTTGGGTCAGAGCTCATCAATTGCATCTTGTTCTTCCAAATTCATGGCTCTCAGTCCTGCCATTCCATTTCTAGGAGGAGAATGATGTCATCGATCTTGGTCCCTGGTACACATCTCCATGAAGTGCTCTTATAATGGCAAGCAGTGGCAACTTTTTCTCACAGCCATGTTTCTCAAGGGAAGCAGCTGAGAACTTATCACTCCAAGTAAGAAGTAAGAGACAAAAAACATGGTAGGAACTAAAGATTGATCATTAGGGCTTTTACAAGTTGATCTCAAGAGAACTATAATAGAGAGAATGAGAGAGAGAGAGAAAAAAAAACAAGTTGAGAGTACAAGTCAGTCGTAACTTGCTCTGTAGCTGCTCAAATGACTGATTACAAGTCAAAATGGTCCTTCTCTACATTGATCTTCTAATTTTTTTGATAAATGAAACAACAAATTAGATTGTGAATAGAAAATCCAAGACATGAAACATATGCACAGTGGTTGAAGATCAATGGAGTTTATTACTTCTTCATGATGCTGTTGATGGTTTTGGTGGCCATGGCTGACAACATCAGTTGATGCAATTCTCAGAAGATCAATAAATCCATGATAATTGTTTCCGAACTTCAAAGTTCTTGGAGCAGAGAATTTAAAGAACAATGTTGCAGCAACTGTTTGGCTACTTCAATGTGATATAAAGTAAAGGATAGAGTAAAATAGATGAGAAATGGTAGAAATCATATCATTATAATTTTAGTGCAGCATACAGTTTTCTACTGTTCCCAGCCAGGAACACACTGCAATGATTCACTGGTCGAATTGTAGAGGTTTGTCTTGTAAGTAGCTGAAAGCCAAATGAAATGAATCATGAGGCCAAACTTGAAGCTTATTATTTAATCTGTATTCTTCTGCTGATATGGTTTAACATTGAATCTGCATTCTTGTTCACAAAATTATGTTCTTGATTGACAGACAGCTTCAGTTGGTTGTCATAGACAACATTTTGAGGAAAAATTTACCCCAGAAAAATAAGCTGAGTTCATAGCCGGTACTGATCATTAAATGAAACTAATTGCTTCATCCCTTGCTGCACCATGCAGATCATCAAAACACTTCAGCTACCAGCAAATATGAAGCAGTGCATTGAACACCAACCTACTGCATTTCTACTTGGTTTCAAGCTCATCTGCTGCATTCAATTCCATAACAATCTTCTCACAGTCATTAGTTCTGACTGTGGCAGAATTCAAGGTTTACCACTTAATTGGAGCTCTTATTTCAAATGCAGCATTTGTTCATTCCTCTGTTTCATTGAGGATTCAGCATCAGCATTTTCTTGAGAGTGAACTCATTATTTCTTCTTTGGTAAGTTCTTCCTTAGAAGATCACAGTGACTAGCCTAATTTCTCTGTCACAGAGATGAGAAATTGACTTTCGATACATTTAGCTTTGAATTACTAACCTTCTCATTTAGCTCCCAATAAGTTTGACAGTATAATAAAATTTCCATCTGCCTTTTCTTCCTCAAAGATGTCGGATTCAGCTTCTACATGTCCCTTCTGCTGTTGATTTTTCCTTATCCTCTCACTGTACAGGCAGAGCACCAGAAGAAACTGATGGATTTGACATTGCTGACTCCTGATGATATTGAATGGTTAAGTTGCTATCACTTGGATTGCAGAGAACTTTTGGCTCTATACTTGAATGGCTGAAGAAAGCAAACTGAACCCATCATCCTTGGTGGGTAAGCTGCTCATGGCTCTCCTTGGTACACTATTCTCTCAGTGTGTGAATCCTTTTTGCTCAATCAGTAATTTTCAGTTGGCTAAATGATACCTAGAAACTTTAATCTAAAACTGTGTTGATGTAGCAGTCTTCATCATTTGTCAATGGAAATAATGCACAAACTCACTGCCTTGTTTATGTTGTTGCTTAGTCATGAAGCATGGAGGGGAGCTATGAAGAACTCATAAAGAGTTCAGATGGAGCATCTGTTGCTGAACCAATGTTCTTAGAGCCTGCTGATACTATCTTTCATGAAAGATGGAACTCATCTTGTGCTCTTAGTAGCTTGTTTGGCATTTCATCTATCTGTTGGAAGGTTGAAATGTTTTAATTAACATGTTATTTTCTGACCAACTACACTGTCTCTATTTGACAACTGCAAATTAAGAGTTTGGTTAGGGTAACATGAAGTTCACATACCAACTCTAGCTAATCAATAAACTTTCTTGTGGATGTTAAAATGTCATATAAGATCATTGAAACTCTCGAGCATCAGATCATTGGCACAGAAAACCCTGTATCATGCCCCTGTTTTTGTTGCCATAGATATAGCTTTTTACCACTGATCCTGTAAGCCATGGTAAGATTTTGATTGGATATGCTGCACTTTGTTCTTACATCCTCTGTTTTTTTTTTTTTTTTCCATGGACTCTTTTCAGCTGACAGGGCTCTTTCAGTGGGCCCAGCTATAATTCTGGGGATGCAGACTTTTGCAATGTTTGGTCAGCAGCAACATCACACCCTACACATACACATCACATGGAGAGGGGGCCCTCCAAGCTTTGACCCTTCCCCACACAAAGCTTGTGCAGTGTCACAATTGGATAAGCATTTGGCAATCAAACAGGCTGTGAACCCCCAGCACTTTGTTCCCACCCACAAGGAATTGAGGTAATTGACCCACAAAGAGCCACAGTTCTGAGAGTGTCTTGGAATATGTCCAGTTTAGATCATTGTATAAGGTTTCTTTCATCTGAAGGAAAAGAGTCACAGGCTTGTGCAGCAACTATCAGCCAACTATTCATGCAGGTATCAGTAAAATGCTACAGGATTGACCAAAACTCAATTAGTATACTTGGCATCAGTTGAGGTAATTGATAGAAATTGAAGTGACATCAGTTTGGATGAGAACATTTGCAGCTGAAGGAGGAGAATTGCATAGCTTAGTTTCTAAGCTTTCAGGAACTGTTAAATTTAATGAAAAGAGAAAAAAAATGGGAAGTTGCATCAGTGAGTAGCATTTTCTGATGTCTTCCTAAAACTTGCAAGGTTTAGCAACAACTAAAGTTCAAGAGATTTCTCATTAGCAATTGCCACAGATCACCACCATACCATGCCTTAGGAAGTCATGAAAGATGGAATCTGTATCCATGCATCATGGTCTTACAAGAAGCCAAAACAATAAGATCTTGTGCCAAGAGAATCATTCGGGCAAACCTTGGAAGCAAACTAAACACCAATAACTTGGCAGATGTAACCTTCAGTGCATTGAGATGGAAATTAGAACTAAGCAAAAAAGCAAAACATACTCGAGATCTTTCACTTTGATGCCGTGCTTCCCACCCCCAATGTGAGATCAAGATCATCCACCGCGACGTCATGGATCCTCTCCCCCTCCCAAGGTTTCACCCTACCGCTCTCGAATTCAAACTCCATGCCTCCTCTCCCCCTCTCCAACACCTCTCCACCTGGAGAAATTGCTATGTTCGTTGATGGAACTGCACCTGGATTCACAAGGTTGTAGGTTGGGGATGCTGGGGCTGTCATCTGGAAGTTGATCCACCGCCCAGATCCGACAGTGGAGGCATCAGATTCATCGCATTCTGGTATAGCAGCAGGAAGCCCGTGATAGCGGCCCCGTGTAGGGCTAGCAGGGGCGGAGGCAGCAAACAGAGACTGGGGGAATGCACTGTAGTCCCAGTCTGGCTTCCTAATCTTAGGTGGGCGGGAGGCAGTCGGCGAGGAAAGCGGCGGGGTGACAGGTGCACTGTTGGATATTCGAAGAGGTGGGAGGGTGGATAGGTTGCGAAGGAAGGGAAGAAGACAAGAGGGGTTCACACTGGGATTGTTAGAGTTGTCAAGACGACTCGGGCTGGGGAATGAGGATGAGGATGGGCTTGCATGGTAGGAATGAACGGGACTTGGGTACGAAGAGGATAGTGGACTGAGTAGGTGCGAAGAGGAGCAGCAAGGGCTTATGTTTGTCGACGGGCCTCCCGTGGCAACCTCGGGAGGTGAAGGGGGTGGCTTGCATCCCTGTTGAACATATGAGCATCAGAGGATTATAAAAAATTGAGAGAAGAGAAAAGCAATGATGCTTAGAGTACCACTGACCAAATGCAAGTATCGGTGAAGCTTTGAAAACTAGTGAAAGTATTAAAATATGAGCTTCAGAGGACTACATATAATTGAGAGCTGAGTAATGTATGCTGCTTAGAACACTCCTACTCAGATGCAAGACTTGATGAAGATTTGATCTAGTAAAAGTAATGAAATACTTATCCTTTCTTTTAATTCCATTCGTCTTCAAACAACTCTGACAATGTCTTTTCAGCTTGAAATGCTTTTGTCTTTGTGTTTCTGAAAGGCTACAAAGATTTGGGAGAAGAAAAATAAGCACAACACTTGATCTATTGAAAGTATTGTAAGGCTTTTCCTTCATCTCTTATTCCCAAGTCTTTGATCAACTCGCCAAAATGTGTTTACTTTATATGCTTTTGCTTTCTTTCTGTTTCACAATTCTTTCATCAGTTTGGATGATGCCTTTCTGTGTTCTCGACTCTCAAGGCTCACTTCCAAAGCAAGATGGAGGGCTGATCATTAGAGTGAACAAGGGGAAAGCAATAAAAGGGAGAAGACTATGACACAAAGTTCAAGAATGCAATCAGAAAAAGAACACCATCATCTTGGGTTGAATGAGAGAATCCAGAGAAGACTACCTCTAAAGTGATCTGGTCAAAAGAAAAAAAGAGATGCCAAAGTAGAAATTTTTATGGCTGTAGTCAGTACTTGCACAAATAAATGAGAAAGATTGCAGCCAGGAAGAGGTTAAAACACCAATTGAGCAGCTAGATTCAAAACATAATGTAGTACAGGACCTGATGCAATCAAAACTAGCAGTAGAGACATCAAATGATCATAAGAAGCTGCGTGGAGAAAGGAGGAGGATGAGTCAAAATTCCATGGGAATCAAATAAAAAGATCAAGGAAAGCAGGAAAAAATATGTACTAATTATAGATCAACACTTACTAAGTCACCAATAAATCAATATCTCCACCCCCAAAGTAGCTAAACATTCACCCACGCAGAGCCAAAAAGGAAGATCTATCTTGAAAGAGAACAAAACTACATGTTTTGACCAACATGAATAAAAGCGAAACAAGAAAAAACAAGGAACCCCAAATTAGCTGCCGATGAAAAGGGATCTGCAATAAGGAGATCAAATCATGGTGTCATTCCAAAAAAGCCTCGTCAAGATCAATTTTTTTTGGGTTTATTCCCACCAACAAATTTTGATCTCTAGACGAGGTCTCGTTTTGGAATGATGAGCTGCAGATTTCTGTCTGCAAAAGGCCACCTGAGTGATTTCTGCTCATTTCTGAGCTTCACAACCACTGGGAATATCTTAATATCCAACAGATTGCAGAAAAGAAACGGGAGGAGAGGAGGAAGAGGAAGAGGAGGAGGAGGAGGAGGAGGAGAGAGAGAGAGAGAGAGAGACCTTTCGGTAGGTGGTGCCGTCGTCTTCGACGACCCAACCAGCCTCGCGGCAGAGAGCCTTGAGGACCTCGTTGTTGTCGCAGTGCTTGGGCAGCTTGTAGTTCCCGAGCGCCCGCAGCCCGGAGAAGATCTTGGCGGCGATCGCCCTCCGCCGCCGCTCGCGCCGCTTGTTGTTCTCCCTCTCCTTCCACGTTGGCAGCCGCCCCCCTCCCGACGTCATCCCTCCCCTCTCCCCTCCGCTCCCAACACCTCCTCCTCCAAAAACCCGACCTTTTCCTCCTTTACCCTCTGTTCCCGCCCCTCTTCCCCCCTTCCACCCCTCAAAGACCTTCCTTTTTCCCTCCCAATGGCAGAGGAAGGTGCCCTTGGTGTGAGGCGAAGGCAGGACCGACGCAAAAATGTGTTTCTTCCCCCTACTTTTCCAGATTTTCCTCCTACTCTGTTGTTTTCTCCTCTCTCTCTCTCTCTCTCTCTCTCTCTCTCTCTCGCTGTTGCTTTTGGGCAGAGAGTCTGAGATCGCTCACGAGGAGAGTACGGCTCTATTTTATTGCGATGAGATTGGACAGATTCTCTTCGATGACAGCGAGAGAACCCTCCCCACCTCTCACAGACTCCGCACTCTTCTCTCCCCTCACACACCTCTCTCTATTCTTTTGAGAGACTCGTTTTTACCCGAGTTGTAATACCTTCGTCGATGCCTCTGACGCCATTAACAGAGGTTCTTTGTTTATTGTTGCCCAGAGAAGATCAAAACCTGAGCTCCGTTCTCAGATTTCTTTGGAGTTCATCAGCTACCCACAGAATCTGCTTGGTGATTTGCTGAGCTTTTATCATTGTCCTCCAAGAAAACTGGGTTTTGTTTGTTTATGGTTAGCTAGAGGAGATTAGTCTCAGTCCAATGGTCTTTTAGTTGGACTGTTTTCCCTGTACTTGCAAGGATAAAGAGAAACAGGATATAGAACAGAGGCTAAGGAGTGGAAACAGTATCTACCACTAGATTTTGTCCTGCTGAGTGCCCCTCTTTGCTCATGTTGAAAAGGATCAAGCAGTAGTAGAAACTAGTGGAGGCCATTCAAAGTCTTTATCCATCTAATAACAATAAATATTAATATTTCAATTATTTGTGATCCATCAATTTTTTTTTATTCATATAACATAAAAATATTAAGTAGGGAAATCAGAAAAAAAAAAAATGCAGTAGAAATTGAAGGTTGTGTATAAGCTAATAATGCCTGAGCAGTGTTACTAGTTGGTGTAAACTAATATCTACAATTATAATCATCCAAGATTATAAACAAGAAATGACTGGTTCCAGGACAATTAAATTCCATTAATTTTTGCCATTGGTGGAGATGTTTGATTGGAGCAGATATAGGAGTTGAAATATCCACTCATTAAATATGGATTTCAGATTATCAAAAATAGGAGAGTCTGTTTGGTCTAAAGAAGAAACCCCTCATAAGAGCTTCTTCCAATACCAAAAGGATCTGAACTAGATTTAGGGTTTCAGAGAATATAGTATCAGCTTAGTTTCTTTTAAGCAAACAGGCACAAATATATATATATATATATATATATATATATATATATATATATATATATATATATATATATATATATATATATATATATTTGACCAGTAAGTCAAGCTCAAGCAGATTAGATAGAAATAATTGGCAACATCCAAGGATGCATGTGGTGTTAAATGGATCACATCACCTATCTTCTTTTACCTCTTCTCTCAATTAATGGCCATGGTGGTCCATCCATCCCATGCTTTTGTGGAAATTGAACACTTCTAAGCCTATCTCTCATGGTCAAACCTTCACATGTTCTTATCCTTACAGCATCACAGTTTTCACCTAAGAAGGAACAATTTATTTCTGTTTAGTCACACTCAAAAAGAAAAAAAAATTATTTGATTCACACTAACAAAGCTAGAATTCTCGAGACATTACGGCTTGTTGTTGTTGTTGTTGTTGTTGTTGTTGTTGTTGTTGTTGTTGTTGTTGTTGTTGTTGTTGTTGTTGTTGTTGTTGTTGTTGTTGTTGTTGTTGTTGTTGTTGTTGTTGTTGTTGTTGTTGTTGTTGTTGTTGTTGTTGTTGTTGTTGTTGTTGTTGTTGTTGTTGTTGTTGTTGTTGTTGTTGTTGTTGTTGTTGTTGTTGTTGTTGTTGTTGTTGTTGTTGTTGTCGGAAGACTAATCCGCTCAAGATTTCAGTCTAATATGGCTTTTTCTAGTCAATGAAATAATCTGAAAAAAAAATAGCTATGTTTCAACAATAGCCAGCATTTGCCAATTTATCAGGGTAGCTTATACATCATGCCTCTATATGATGTCAGCCATGACCAAATACTTGGTGATATATACATTTCAGACATCACTCATTAATGATATCAAAATTGAATTCTCCATCTCTCTCTCTCTCTCTCTCTCTCTCTATATATATATATATATGGATGGATGTGACATCATCATGTGCCACAGTGATGATCTCAGATGTCCACTCTGTGAGCAAATTGTTATTGCCAAGAATCATTCTGTGTGTGCAGGACTGGTGCAAGATCATTCTGGTTAATGTTTTCTCAATCTAAGCAACTTCTAACACAACTAAAAGGATGCACTAAGATGAGATTTTTACACAGATGAGAGACAACACTATCTCTATATTAAGGTGAAATCTGCTACTCACAGCCTTTTTTTCCTTGTGGTCTGTAGAACACAGATGACAAAGTAATCCTAGATGAAATAGTGTACTGATATAAGGAAATTGGAAACCATTATTAGAGTGAAGAAGAAGAACAGAAAAAAGAGGATATGAATAGCCAACTTAGTTTGCTTCTCATACTTATTAGCCCAGCTGTGTGAGAGCTGAATCAAAGAGTTACTACTCATCACAGTATCAGTACACAGACAGATCTCATATGACCTAAAATACTAGAAAGGGCTTTGTAGAGAACCAGCCAATGCAGAGATATTGGATCCTGAGAGAGGTAAAACAAAAAACTGCATGAGGAATCCAATTAGTATGTAATCCTTCCTAGCATACATATGGCATGCATGTATTTAGAATATTCCATGAGTACCTCACTCAACAGAAATAACACTTCAGAAGAGAGACTGCCTGTGCTTGTGCAGTTTTTCTTGGCAACTCAGAAGAACCAAAGCTGTGTTTCTTTCTTGTGGAAAGGCTCAAATGTCTGAAACAGTGACAGTATAGCAAGAGATGAACTCCTGTTTTGTTTGAGAATTAGTGAACACATAGCTGACAGCAGTATGCTACAGTGCTTCAAAAACAAGGTGAGGGCATAATCTAGAGGGTCAAAAGAGAAAGTATAAGAAGAGATACAATCATCTAAATGAACACATGAAACAAAAATCATCATCTAATTGGCAATTTGCTTGATGAGTTTGTGCAGAAATCCACCATTTCAATCTAACACTGTCCTAAAAAACAAAACTTCATTCCATCAATACTATTTCCTAGTCTGCTAATACACCACTGGTATCTTTTCCTCCTCTCTTTCATAGAGATGACTGGCACAGTTCAGGAACACCATACTTATCAGATTGCATTAGTTCCTCTCTCCCTTGCAGCAACATCACCACGTTTCTTCTCTCTCGCACATCCTCTCTCTGATGTGTGGCTTCCATCATACATTGCTTGATGCGGTGAAGATGACATCTGCCATATATATATATATATATATATATATATATATATGTATATATCAATCAACGGACAAGTCTTCTTGGCTATGCTATGGTAGGATCTCCTTTACAATGCATGGCTGCGGAAAAGTATGACTCCATTGACGGCTTTTTTGTCTTATCCATGAATTAATTATTTTTGCTTAAGGTTGTAGTCTATATGAAGAAAGCTACCTTCGATCAATTATAAATATCTAATGTAATTAAAATCTCACATGAAAACTATGTGAGCTACGTGTAGCTTGTGTTCACCGATTAGAAGAATGCGTCACGGGACGCAGTTGTCGATCAGTGGATGGCCAGGTGTCTGAACCCTGGCTCGATCGAGACATGGTGTGTTGGGTTCGTTTTCTTTTTCTTTTTGGTACGCGTAAATCAATTTATACGCGTGGAAAGTCTACGTGGACCTCACAGGATCTCGTTCAGTCACCAATGAGAAGTTCTTTTCGTGCGGCGACAGCCACGAGCCGCACAGTGGATGGTGAATTCTGTGTATCGTGGCTCGATCGACACAGGGTTTGCTGGACTCTTTTTCTCCTTTTTTTTTTCTGACGGTGGCAGACAAAAAGCTCGGTTTGTACAAGTGGAAGTCTACGTGGATGTGGTCCCCGTTATCCGCGTCGTGCCACGTGTTCCCTTATCGTACAATCGGCCTTAGAAGCGCCGTTAATCCCGGATAATTGGACGCGCCATTATCCGTATGTAAACTCACCACAAAAAACATACTGCTCACCGTCTACCGCCTGTCTCACGAATGGTCCCACCGCTGAGTCCCACTGATGAGGCAGATGGGTCGAACGGGTAGGAACCCGTGACTAACGATGCTCAAGTGGGACCTCCAGTTGCCTTGAAGTCCAAATAACTATACCTTATTTTCCAATTAAAGGCACCGAAAACAAAATCCAGAAACGTTTTTGTTTGCAAATATAAAATAATTACGCAACAGTTACAAGAAACAAAACAAGCAAGCGGGCCGCTCATGTACGGCGTCAGCGCTTGGTAAACGGCGGCAGGTCACGTCTGAGCTTGCTAATTGTGGGCTCGTTAACTGCGGGCTAAACCCTGGTTAAGATAGCCTAACATCTCACAGTCACACTTCGTCTCACTCTATAAAAGATGGCCCCCTATCCCCGATCTGGCTGCTGGAATCCCGTTCCCGTCTTTCCGTGCCCTTGTTGTCGATTTTTCTTCTACTCATCGACTCCATCTGCTGCTTCAGTAGAGGTAAATGAGTTTAGGATCGTAATCAGTTGCTCGTTCTTCCTGTTATGCTGATGATGATTTGATCATACAGGGGAAGGGAATCCCCCTTGTCGTTTTCGAATCGATTCTATGGTGCTCGATGCCCTCCCTTGATTTGTTGCTAATTCTTTTTGCCTTTTAGTTTCTTTTTGGGATCTTTCAGTGTGATTGCTGGAGATTGTTGATTTGAGCTTTGCGTATATTCATGAAACGGGTTCTTGAATCTAATCGAGACTTTCTAATCGTTTTCTTTGCTATACTTAGTGTGTTACCTTTCTTTTCGGATCAAAAGTCACATTTTTTCATGTTAATTGAGCTTAACCCCAAAGTTTATCGGGGAAAGTTACCAGAAGTCTTTTTTTTTTTTTTTTTGGGTAGTGTTTGATATAATTTATACAAAAGAAGATGTGATTTATACAAGAATTTCAATTCCAAGATCAGTGGTCTTTTCTGAGCTTGCGATGCTTATTTGTTTTACTCTTGTACTATGTTTTATGAGAGAAGGAAGCTTTACCATTTATTCTGGCTGCATTTGACCTTGCATTTATTTTGCTTTTCTTGAATCAGGTTTGATATGTGCCCTTCAGCCCCAATATCTGTTCAGCTTGGTATCAATAAACATTCGTCTGATGAAGAAGTTATACAGTTATTAGGAGGAAGAACGATTGGGGATCCGATCCTGGCAAATCTTATCACTGGGGTCGATCCTTTCAACATCGAACCATCGAATTCTTCTGGTTAGCCTTGAATTGATTAATACTTATACCCTTGTCGTGGTTTGCATACAACTGTCAGGTATCATGACCCTGAATCTTGATGTTTGTGACGAGTTTTTTTTTCCTTGCACTGTTAATGGTGTAGATATATCTATCTAGCTTCTGAAGGATTAGAAGTCCGTAGAGGGATATTTAGTATCTTCTTTTACAGTAAAGATTGTGCTTTTATGGAAAATAAGGGGCTTGAAAGCAATAACTTCTAACATCAGCCAAAATTGTGGAAACTTAATAGCCTTTAATACTAATGTTCTTTTGTCATAGATTATAGTAACTTTTTAACAACAATATGGAATTCATTGCAACGATGAGCAAAAGATCAGGTTGTTCTTTTGCTTGTAACTTGGTTAGGCATGCACAACCACCAAGGACATCCACTTACAGTTTAAATTCTTTTTCCATAATTTTGCTAAATCTAGGTTCTAAAAGTTCACAATCTAAAAAAAGGTCAGAATCCTTGAATGATGTGAATCCCTTGCAATTGCAATTTGCACTTATATTTAAATGGAGGAGCCAGGTCTAGACTAATCCATTCAGTTACATTGAGATTAAGTATCCATATAACCCTCTGAGACTTACAAAAACAAAAAAGCTAAATGCATGGGCATTCATCAAAGGAAAATATTTTGTTTTATCACCCAGCAATGTAGTTCCTAAGTTTTCTTGAACATGTAGAGTGAACAATCTTTCTTTTTGAAGGAAATAAACAAAACTTCAACTCTGAGTGGAAATAAGAGCTTCAGCTTGTTCTGTTGTCCTCTCTCTATTTTAACACACTATTAAAGTTGCACTTGATAAGTTCGATTAGACTGCAAAAAGGAAATGAATAGGGAATATTTGTTATGCAGAAGATTCTTGGTACTTGAGCAACTGCAAAGGCCAACAATATCCTTACAGGAGAAGTACAATTACAGAGACAAAATCTGGATTCTGGAGGATAAAGGATGAATGCAGAATATTCACGAATACCACTTGTGTTGGTAGGAAAACGACAATGGAATATTATGAAGGGAAACCACCCAACGGAAATAAAACTAGGTGGATGATGATTAAATATCAGGTAGAGTGTAAGACTGGGAATGGGTCTAATCAACAAAAGGTACTTACTACATTTTTGTTCATTACCTAGCCCACGTTTTATTTGTTTCGTATACCTTTATTTATATGATTGATATGCTCAAGTCTTTTCGCAGGACTATAATTCATTATGCAGAGTTTTTTTGCAAAATGATTGGACAGAATATGAAGAACGACACTATTCTGCTAGTGCCTACGTTGGTGGTGAATATATCAACCAATTGGTGCAAGTGTGTCGAGAACCAGAAGAAACAAATTTACCTTCCAAAAATGTGCCCAACAGATCCCCGGTAGGAGATCCTATTTAGTCTTACTACTTTTGCCAAATTCTACCAGTTATTTGTTGGTATTTATGGACCTACAACGTCTTCGTATTTTCCTAATAAAGTCAGATGCTGCATCTTTAACTTATTCAGAATAATCATATATACTGATTATGGTTCTGTCTGTGCTCTGTATATTGTTATCTTCCTAACTAATGGTTTGTTTTTGTCATTTCTACCAGTCATTTGTCAGATGTGAAATCAAGGTTTTCCATACCGATCTGTACCACCCGTACCGGGTGGTACCATCAAAATCTACCGTCGGCGGTCGATTTCGGCCGTCGGCGGTCAATTGAGGGAGAAAAAGGGAAGAAGAAGAAGAAGAGGAGAAGAAGAATACCTCGCGTCGTCCTCGCCCGCACGCCGTCGCCGCTCGTGAGTCGCCCGTGAGCCATCCTCGCCCGCACGCTGTCGCCCGCGAGACGTCGCTGCCCGCGGGTCGCCCGCGAGTGATTTTTCTCCCGCGTGGGGAGAAAGATCGAGGCGACGCCGCCCCTTTTTTAAATATATTTTAATATAATATAATATAATATAAATATTTTAATATACTAGGTGGTACGCACTGTGCATACTGCCCAGTAATGGTACCATACCGGTATTGACAAAATGTCGCTACACCGGTACGGACCGGTAAGTAAAACCTTGTGTGGAACCCTGAATATTGTTCAGGGCTGTCAGAGATTGAATGTGATTTCTATCCTTGCTCTATCTGATTGTTGTCTTTTATCGTCGTTCTTTTTAAACTACTATACATTAAGACCTTTTCAGAATCATACTCAAGCTTTGTGATTAATTTTAGTTTTTATTTCAGTTGGACAATTAAGAGGGTTGTTTTCTTGAATGAGCAGGGGCAACTGGCATTCTCTGAAAGTGTTGGTGAACCATTACATGAGAATGTTGTGGAAGAGATAGAATCAAATTGGAATTTTTCAATTGGAGATTATCTAGAACTGAATGATTTAATGAGTCCAGAGACATCTTCATCCAGTTCAAACAATTCCAGCTGTGTGTCACTCGATTCTTATGACTATTTTGATGCTGATGCATTTTTGTTTTCTGTTGGGAATGAAGATAACATGAGATCTGATGAAGAATATTTAGATCGTAGATCTAGTATCCCCATCTTAACTGAATCAAGTCAGGCTGCCGTTAGGCCTCCCTCACCAGGTATGGCAAATTTGTGAACCTTTATTGATAAGTTTAGGCATACGTAATACTATGTTAATTTAAGATGGTACCGTCTTATTGTTTAAACGTGTGTTATAATTAGGATTCCATCTTTGTAGCAACATATCTTCTAGTTGAATACTTCTGACTTTCTCAAGGTAACCAAGTGCTGGACTTCTGTAAATCTTGTAGATTATTCAAGCTTAGGCTTTATCATATCCATGATTATGATTTATTCTCAAAAGCAGATTGCCTCACTTTCGCAACGGTAAAGTTAAATTGTTTTTGCTTTATTTTGCATGAATTTTGTCCTGAGCGGAGATCAATATTTGATATCTTTGTTGTTGCAAATAAAATCTCACCCTCATGACAAACTTCAAAGAGAATACTGTGTTTGTGGGTTTCTAGTTTGATATGGTCGATGTTATCTGAAAAATGGCTATACACAAGCATTTTACTTCACGATATCTGAAAAGGATGCTAATTTTATTTCTTTTTATTCACAGGCTCAATTCATGGCAATAACAATATTGTGACTGAAGAGAATATGGCTACAAGTTCACTGCCTCGAAACAAAATTTTAGACCAAGAACTTCCTGTATCTAATGAGGAGCTGCAGCACACGAGAGATGATAAATCAGAAAAATCTGAGGGCAGTCAGACAAACCAAGTTGCTGATAGTTCATTTGATGTCAGGAGTATACAGGGTAATGGATTGAAGAAGATTGGTAAGATTGCAAAGCTTGGCAAGAAATACTGCTGCTTTGGATCATTTTAGTCAGTTGTCTCACTCATCCTATAGCTGTCAACAAAGTAGATTATGAGGTCATTCTAATGAAGAATTTCAATTGTCTAGCACTGGGAAGCTTCGGTTCAAAATCTAGAGAAACACTGCCTTTTTTGTTGTCAGTGTTCTTTGAACAAGAGTTGTCTCATCCATTAGAACTTCATCTGGAGGTGGTTAGGAATTCCAAGTTGCAGATTTCATTGAGAAATCCTTGCTATATGACATATTTTATCTTCACACAGCTTCAGTTGTACTGCACAAGTTACCTCAGCGGTCACAGTATCAGTTACATCTTCTGCTTGCTTAGGCCGGCATCTGGATTATTATGGCTATTAGGTTTCATCTTAGATTCACCCAGTTAATGTGAATAAATAAAATCACAGCAGATGTGTGTTGATTTCACAGCATGTTGTACATTATGTTAAACAGCATGTTTACATTTTCTCTTTCTTGATCTAATGTGAATTATATAGTTTGTTAGGTTTTCTTGTATCTTCCTCTTGCAAATGCTCATTTGTCTGCTATTCCATGACACTGTTGTGATTGGTTGTTGATTTCTGATTTAGCACTGAGCTGTTGCTTTTTGACTTGATTTACCAATACAATTTTTTTTTCTCTGATTTCTTGTCTCCCTCACTCGCCCTTTTTCCAGCCAAGCTGTCAGCTCAGTGGATAAAAGTAGCAATTTTGACCATCTGAAGAAAAAAAAAAAAAAAAGGATGTAAGCTCATGCTGCTTGAAAGAGAATAAATCATGTGTGCAGTGGGTCCTCAAAAGAAGTCTGTAGAAGTCTAAAGATAAGGATCAACACTTCTGACACTTCAGAATAAATTTGAAAGGCTCACAATGCTCTTTGATTCCCCTCAAAGACTCAGCAAAGTGAGAGGGGATACAAATATGCAAATTGCACAGAAGTTTTCCATTCATCAAGTGAATCATATGAAATTTTTTGCCAAGTCAGATAAATTGAGACCTTAGCATCTATATCCTTATACCAGTCAATCACAGAGATGGCAATAAAGCTCATTCTTCTTTTTTCTTAGGACAAAAACCCAGAACCTTCACTGCCTATAAACATCACTTAGTATGGATAATTCTTCATGTCCACATACTCTACACTATCTATAGTTGATCAGAATAGGACTTTGGGATTGATTCATTTGCAGAGAAGTACATGGAATATCGTACTAATGTGACCATAGCATTGGTAAAAAGAACAAATGCAAAGGCAAAAAGCAGATGGATGATTGAGAGCACTCGAAGATTACACCTTTATCAGTGTACACAGTACCAGTTTGGGAGACAGCTTTCTCATGGCCTAAAGAAAGGAAGAGTTGGATAACACACATTTAGTGCAGTCTGAGATCTCTATATACTTGACATATATCTCTCTAATTAGAAGTCAAATGCCTCTTTACAGCTACGATGACAGAGGACTCGAGCACTTTTTGATTCCCATGGAGAAGACTTCCATTGAGACTCGATGCAAAGACGAAGATTGTAGCTGTGACAAGTGTATTGACTCTTGTCACAAGCTTGTGCCTTCATGAACCGAACCACCCTTTGACCCAAAAGGGCGCACTTTCTCTGATCCTCTAAACCAGTATCCAAAGAGTGAGGAAGACGCGGCGGAGAGTCTGAGCTCAATCGGTGTCCTTCTCTAAGCTTCTGCTGCCGCACTCTTTGAGCGTTCTTCTTCAGCTCATCTTCCTTCCCCAGTGTCTTCTTGACAGAAGCCTCATGGCTTTGGAATCCAATCTTGCAGAAGCAGCAGACGTAACAGGAAGAACGAGTCCAGGATTCAAACGATGGGCAATCACTGGTCCATCGCCGGTGCCGCGCCGCTCCCCCTGACTCAGGGATGCACGCGCGTCATCCGACGGATCAGCGTCTTCGAGACTCGGGATCGACGGCCACGATCGTATGGATGCGGCGGGAAAACCGCAGTGGTGTCGTCCCTAGATTTTTACCGGGTTGGTGGGAGCGGCCCCATGGTGGGCCACCGTCGCGTACGAACCGGAATACCTCCTCGTGACCTGCCGAATGCTCGCGTCGTCTGTGGGGCCCGCTTAGCACCGCCCTCGTCTCCAATCACCGGGCGAGTGGTAAACCGGGCCCCGCCTGACTTTAAATAATCTACTTCACGGTTTCTGGCCGTCCTCGTATTAGCGGGTCAACCCGACCCGTTTGAATAGAGTTTGGATGCTATTTAATCATCTTTAAGATTAAATTGAAGTAGAAAAGTTGGTAGCGATGTCATGCTCGAACTCAAATAGTTAAATAATTAGTCTGATTTGAATTCGATAAGAGTACGCTTCTAATAAATTTAGAATGGAATCGATAGTTAGTGCTTCAGAGAAAACCAGTGAGCCATACCATCCGTTCTTATCGTATCGGGTCGGATCTGTCTCACCCGAAACCAAAAGGCAACGAGGGGCAACCTCGTCATTTGGGAAAAGATAACGCTCCAACTCCGTAACCGCTATCTTCGAATCCGAGGCGCGCCGCGGCCCGCACGACCCTCGTGCACGTGTCAGATTTTGGTTGGCTCGCCCCTGGTCGTCGGGATTCATCGCCCGAGAGAGACAGGCGCAAGAAAGGATCAGAAAAGACGAGAAGAAAAAAGAGAACACTGCCACACTCTTTCTCGATCTCCAATCTCTCTCAAATAATTCCCCCCCCCCCCCCTATTCGCTCGAATTTCCTCCAAAACGCCAACTTTCTACTGCAATGATCGATCGCCGCTTCCAATTTGGCGCGGGTATCTGATTCCTTCGACGTCTCGGATCATTAATATATTTCTGTGTGGGAAATTGAGGTTGTGTAGTGATGCTGGGGGTGAGCGGCGGATGCCAGCAGAGCTGCGGAGAGAGCAGCGAGGAGGAGCTGTCGGTGCTTCCGCGGCATACTAAGGTGGTGGTGACCGGCAACAACCGCACCAAGTCGGTGCTCGTTGGCCTCCATGGGGTCGTCAAGAAAGCCGTCGGCCTCGGCGGATGGCATTGGCTGGTAAAATTGCATTCTATCCCTTGATCCCCGCTGAAATCTTGGTTTCTTGCTGGAAAATTTGTTCTTTTCGGAGATATTCTAGTGTTTCGGTGTTGAAATTTTAGGGTTTCAAGTCAAAACCGATTGAGGTTTTCTTTTCCGGGCTTCAATTGCACAATGTGGATCAATTTGGTGAGTTTAGGGTTCAAATTAATAGGTTTTTCTTGTTGTTGGTTTGGGCTAAGAAAAATATCGTTTGGCAGTGTGGGCCTTGATAAAAGATGGTCATTTTCTACTGTCACATCTTTTCCTTAAATCAAAGCTGCATTTGTTTGATCAATTATATTTTGTATGATCTAAAGTGGGGCGGTTCGAATCTTGGGATTCTCTTTTAAACTCATATCTGGTGTGATCTTCACATCTTTCACTTTCTGCAAGCGAGACTTCTGTATGTAAGATTTTACTGTTTCATTTCTCTCTGACGATATCATTTGATTCGAGACGCTTTTTTAGTTTTCTTAATCCAAGTAATTTTAAGCGAAAAAGCCATGTGTTCGCTTTATTCAAGACCTGCCTAATCACAATCAAATATGGACAGGGTTTCATAGTGAATTGTCTTCATATTCTGTTTTCTAGGAGATCTGTGGACTTGGATATTCTGTGTGGTTGATGCTTGTAGAGATGTATAACTTTGAAGGGTGAAAATTGTGCTTTTCTCATATTGTATTCTAGCTAGATTCTGGGGTTTAGTGCAATGGTAAGTGGACATTGTTGGTGGGAATTGAAAAAAAGAAGAGAATGACAAAAAGAGATCTGTTTTTTTTTTTTCCATATTAGAATTTAATTTTCAATTGAAATATATCAGTGTCTCATTCGATATAAAGTCTGTTCTCTGAACTTCCCATTTTGTTGCCTTGCACTGTATGTGCACTTGCCAATATTTCCTTCTTCTACAATCTACATGATATGGACCACTGTTTTCCTTTCCATGCATTTTGTTTCGTCTGGCCTTGATTTCATATCTCCTTTCCTTATTTTGCAATTGTCACTGACATCGTTCATTGAGTATTCTATATAGCGAAACTGAATGAAACCATTTATCTATTTCTGACTTTTTTGTTATTTTTGTGATCTCAATTTTTTTTCTGGATGTACTTCGTTTGCATGTCTGTAACCCACTTCATTTGCATGATGCAGATATTTTGCAATTTTGTTTGATTAGGATGAATCCACCTTCGCTATTCTATCTATGTAGTTGTTAAAATGGTAAATGATGATTGATAACTTGATCTAACATGCATGATGATGTATGTAGCAAATTTTACCATCCATAAGAAGTTTCTGGTCCTCGATATGACATGTGAATGTTTTATATTTATCTTTCGAGCTGACTAAAATCTCCTGTTTATTTTGGAGTGGGCGCTTCTGCCTACAAAAGAAATGACTGCACTACTGTCCTCAGTGTTTGGGTTAGTTCAGTTGTCTGGTTGTTACATGCATTAAGTAAAAAAACTTGTGATGGCTCCATACTGGTGCTTATATGTGTGCAGAACTGCTGCAACAATAGTTGCACATTGTGGTGCCTTGATTGTTATTCACTTGTTTTGTAGTTAGTTTATGTTTCTGACCTTTCTTCCTAGCTTTGATCAGCCTAGATAAAATTATTTAATATCCATCGAATTTTTTCTTCTTGCCTTTAATATGAACTAATGCATCACTAGTTATATTTTGAAATTGCAGGTTCTGACTAATGGTATAGAAGTAAAACTGCAAAGGAATGCCCTTAGTGTGATTGAAGCCCCTATAGGCCATGAGGAAGCTGATGAGATTGAATGTGATAACATGCATTGGAATGGGTCAGACATGGGTAAGCTTATGTATTTAAATTAGATCATTACTAATGCTAATATTATTCTCAAATTTTGTGAATCCAATCTAAAGATTCTCATGTCTTCAAAAAAGTGGGTATACCCATGCATTGGAATGGGTCAGACATGCGTAAGCTTATGTATTTAAATTAGATTATTATTAATGCTAATACTATTCTCAAATTTTGTGAGTCCAATCTAAAGATTTTCATGTCTTCAAGAAAATGGGTATACCCATACACTGGAATCGGTCAGACATGGGTAAGCTTGTGTATTTAAATTAGATTATTATTAATGCTAATATTGTACTCAAATTTTTTTAATCCAATCTACAGATTTTCATGTCTTCAAGAAAATGAGTATACCCAGTGCAGTGCACGAGGTTCCCGTCAATGTGTAGTTTGGGAAGAGTTAAAATACATAGCATTACCTCCAAATATAGAGATGCTATTTCCATAACTCGAATACTGATCTCCAAGGTCGCAAAGGAAAGATCTTATTATCGTTCCAAGGCCGTCTTCATATTTATATCTTCAAACCCTATTTAAAATTGTTACGGCTTCACATTGTAAATTAATTGAAAAAAACTCAGTTTTAATTATGAGAGGCAACTGTTGAGCTGACCCTAACTCAGTTTGGACTTGAGTTTGGCCTAGAACAGACCCAGCTTAAGTTGGACTGGTTGGCTAGGGCAGACTGGACCTAACTTGAGTGAGGTCCAACCCGACCTGCACCAACCGAGCGGGCTAGCATGGCCCAGCATGTGTTGACCCACTGGCGCAGTGTGACTGAACTTGAACTGGGCCAGTTCTGACTGATTCAGGCCAGATCAGAGTGTTGTAGAATCAGTCCAGTCCGGTTCAAGCTGGATTTGGATGATTTGTCTGGGTTTGTATGATTTCAGTTCAGCTCAACTCAGATTTAGGTGATTTTATTCCGGTTCAAGCTGGACCCACATGATTCCAGATTGGTTCAGGGTGGACCTGAGTGATTCCAAATTGGTTCAAGTCGGTCCAGCTCAAAATTAGGCATGTTCAACTAGGTTTCAGACCAATCTTGGAGCTAATGGGCTCGGTATGTTGCAAGTCGGCATGTTTATTTATTTATTCATTCTTTACACAAACAGAACTGCACTTATCATCCAGGCCATGAAAAGCCATGTTTTTTAGTGCATCCTGATAGATTGGAATTATTCTTTAGATAGAGCATCGTTGTTGCTGAGGTGGGATTTTTTTTATACAAAAATATATTTTGCTGCTTTAGTTATGGCTCTTGGCATGGTTTTATCATGTATTTATCCTCTTGAACTCATCTTTTTACTGTAACCATATTTTGCAGCATCTGATGACGTGAAATCACAAAAGCCTCACAAGTCAAGGGTTAGGCACCACAAAGGATCATCTAACAAATCCTTGAGCCGGTCTCATTCTTGTGATTCACATTCCAAGGGGTCTGTCTCATCTTCCAGGGGTACAACGGTAAGCTTGTACCAACAACTTCTGCATGAAAAATGCATGCCATGGAAAGGCTATAGCAAACATGATTCAGCTTTTGGTCTTAGCACCTGACACACCATTTGCTCTTCTTGTATTTGCTATATGACATTGCTGGTAGAGATGCTACAGAACGCCTTGGGTGTGTTTCTGGAGTCTGACATTCTTGATTGCTGCCCTTTGAGTGACTTTCTTTCTGCAAATATACGGTCATGATGCATTTTAAAGTTACCTTTGTGCTTCTTACAAAGATATTTTCTTATGTGGTTGGTGCAGAAAGTTGACCTGAGCAAGCTAGAAACAAGAGCATTATGGAGATATTGGCATCATTTTAATCTTGTAGGTTCTAAATCCACAATTACTGTTTCATAGTTAATCTTAAGAGTATTGAATTTTTCCCATTGATGTGACATCTCATTGTCTGTATTATCCTGTGACTTGGTTTTTTGGTCTGGATCAGGTGGATGCCAGTCCTAACCCCTCCAAGGAACAGCTAATTGATGCAGTCCAGAGGCATTTTATGTCACAAGTAATTTAGCAATTTTGTCATGTCACTTGGTTTATGTTTTCTCCTAAGAGTATATTTCATCAAAAAATCAACAATAAATTGACTTCGGGTTCTCCAAACCCAATTGCTTGGTGTGCATCCTGAAGCAATTGGATGAGTTGCAGGTTATTATAGGATTTGCTCAGGCTGCAAAGAGACTCAAGAGTGTGCAAATGACCCAGTGAGGATTACAGCTTTCTACATTAATGCTAACAGATTTGTAGTAAGCCTTTGCTGTTTGTAGTAACGTTATGTAAAATATGTAAGCTTAGCTTGGATGTTTCAACAACTCGGTTAGCTGCTTCGTTATAATGTACATATGTACTCCAGTAAGGATCATGCAAACCTTATGGTTCTGAACATTACTAATGATGCACTGCTGTGAGGAAGAAATGGCATGTTTTGTGCATCCTTTTCAGTGATAATTCTTAAAACTAAAGCACAGTAATGTATTGTTTTTGGTAATTCTGTAATCTCTCTGTTTTGGTTTTGTTATATGTGTCTCTGCAATGGCTATCTGCGAAGTAGAACAATTCCAAGAAGTTGGTAGGTATTAAGACCTCTCCATTGGAGAAATGGCTAAAAGGTAAGCTGTATCAGAAAGATTTAATCTTTTAACAACACTGTGTAAAAATAACTCTTTTTATCCCCCTTAAACTTGCACTGTTATGTCTGGTTATTTAAACGATGCACGTCTCAATTAATCTATGGAGCTCTCATACTTTTGGATGCCAAGTTGGTGTACGGACGAATGCATGTAACATATGCATATGCTAAAGCAGGACAAATTACATGTTATCATATGAGGTTAGAGATGCCTCTACATTTAAAAAAAATATATTTATTTAACATCTTTATGGTTACAAAAATAAAAGTATTTAGATCCATTTATTTTAACACTATCGGTTTTATCAATAGAAATATAAAAATAAAAAATAAAAAAAATATAATTTTAATATTTTAGTTGATGATGATAGATAACAATGTTACTGGGTCACAGGTGGGTATTATTATGGATGTAGAGAAAGATGATGAGAGATGAGAGTTATTTTGCATCCATACTGACGCTAGTGTAGTTGTTGAGTGACGTCGCTTTGTATTTGCATCGACATCGATACAATTGTCTAGCGACGAAAGAGTCATCGATGTAAATGTCAAACAACGTCAATGCAATTATCTAACGACGAAAGAGTTGCAAATGCCAAATATCGTCGTTTGGTAATTATGTCGACGTTGACGCAGATATCGAGCGGTAAAAGGGTCACTCGATAATTGTATCAACATCAACGCAGACATAAAGATGCTCTCGTCTCTCATCATCGCTCTTCTCATCCATAATAATCATTTACGACCTTAGCAATACAGTCAGTCATATATCACCATCAATCGAAACACTAAATTTTTATTTTATTTTTATATTTCTATTAGTAAAAATAGACCGTGGTAATATAAATATATCTATATATTTTAATTTTGGTAACTATAAAAATATTAATATAATTTTTTTAAAATATAAAAATAGAGATGCTGAAGATGGTCAACTAGCCGGCTAAAGCATGCAATATGTTGGCTTAGTCTGCGCTGGAGGAGTCATAATAACGGCTAAATGCGGCGCATGACAACATGGCAATGAGTTGACCCCAACTCATTAATAACAGCCGTCCAACATAGAAAAGTCCTATACTGACGGGTGACGTACGCAATACGGTTGGACGTTGACCAAAGGGTCCCCTTCTTTGCTCAATACATTTTGTGCAGCCTACCTACATAGACAAAACAATGCATTCATGTTTCTGTTCATTGACTTAGTTCGTGAGAAATAAGCTACAAAATGTCCACGACAAACTCTAAATGGGATGCTTAGATTTAGATCCTTGTCAAAGTCAAGGAAACTTCCGAGGCAACTGACGAACAGAGTGCACAAACAAGTGCTCGAGAGCTACACAGCCTTTTTTGAAGGCAGCTGAGAAAACAAGTATTGACTAAGGACTGCTTCCCACCATTGAAAGACCACCATGACCATTTCTTCCCCTCCCTCCCTCCTTGTTGCTAACTCCACCGCTATATAACTCCCCAACCCTTCCCCTTGTCGATGCCATCTCCACCACCACTTCCCTTCCGGTTTTTGTAACGGTGGTGTGCAAGCTCCCAACATGGTTGTGGCCAACATAACAGTCGCCGCCGTCACAATGGGCAAGGCAGCCTTCACTGAGAATAATGAAGGCCAGTTCTTGCTAAGCCCTGTCGCTGATTTAATGATGCAGCAGCAGCAGCAGCAGCAGAAGGAGAAGATGAAGGAGAAGAAGAAGAAGAAGAAGAAGGAGGAGAAGAGTTCATGCAGTGAGGGCCAGTGCAAGCTGGTGGACTACAACTCGTTGCCTAACTTCTTGAAGCATAACGAGTTCATCCTCGACTATTACCGATCGGAATGGCCGATGAAGGATGCCATCCGTAGCATCTTCTCCATCCACAACGAGACCATCAACGTTTGGACGTAAGCTTTCTGCGCTGCATCCCAACCCTGGCCTAAACCAGTCCGTGTTTTAACGTCTCTTTGCTGACGAAGCTAAAATGCTTTCTCTTTTTAGGCATTTGATCGGGTTCTTCATCTTCCTCGCGCTCACCGTCGGAGCTGCGATGATCATTCCGGTGGGATCGAGCATGGCCTCGTCGGGAGCATCAGATTTGGCTAACGTCTCTTCCACCCTCACCGACATCAGTGGCTCCCTAAGGCTTCACCACCATGAACTAGTGGCCTTGTCCTTGTCGCCGACCAACCTCACCGGAGCCACCGCCGACGCAGTCGAACAAGCCACTCGGTGGCCCTTCTACGCCTACCTCTGCGGTGCCATGTTCTGCCTGCTGATGAGCAGCACATGCCACCTCCTCTACTGCCACTCCGAGCACACATGCTACCTCATGCTCCGCCTCGACTACGCCGGCATCATAACCCTCATCGTCACCTCCTTCTACCCTCTCGTCTACTACTCCTTCCTCTGCCAGCCCTACTTCCAGTACCTCTACCTCAGCTTCATCACCGTGTTCGGGATCGCCGCCCTGCTCGTCTCCCTCGTGCCGGTGTTCGAGACGCCAGAGTTCCGGACGGTCCGGGCGGGGCTGTTCGCGTGCATGGCCCTGTCCGGGCTGGTGCCGATCCTGCACAAGGTGATGCTGTTCGGCGACCAGCCGGAGGCGGTCCTGACGGCAGGGTACGAGGCGGCGATGGGCACGTTGTACGGGCTCGGGGTGCTCGTCTACGCCACCAGGATACCGGAGCGGTGGATGCCGGGGAAGTTCGACCTGGCCGGGCACAGCCACCAGCTGTTCCACGTCCTCGTCATTTCAGGGGCCTACACCCACTACCTTGCCGGCTTAGTCTACCTCAGGTGGAGAGACTTGGAAGCATGCCATTAACACCAGAGTTGAATGGTGGTGCTACAACGAAGCCGCCATTTCTGTTGTTGACATGGCTCTGACTCAAAACTTGGGTGGTCAACAAAGGAGTTCCAATCTGTATCTCTGGTCGTACCCTTTCACAGTTCTTTTGACTTCCATTTGTCCAATAAGATGTACTTTCTTTTATTTCATTTGACCATATGACATGCTTTGGTACACTTGTAATACATCCTACATCTTCTAATGTTAAGGAACTGCACAAAACTTTTTTTTTTTTGGTAAGTGAACTGCATAAAACTTTGTGTCAAACAATGTTTCCTTGGATTTAGAGATATATTATCCAGTTTTGACACTGTGAGCTTATCGTAGAAGAAACGTTCATCCTATGATTCACATGTACAAGTCAACAAGGAGGGGCGGTCTCTCAACTGCAACATTTGGTTGAAGAAGACCTTTGACTTTGGACCACAGCCTTTGACTTCAAAAATATATATATATATATATATATATATATACATCACATAAATATGACATCAAAGTAGATGATAAATAGTTGGAAGACATGAGAATGAATATATCATTTTAGAACTTTTGTTTAGACAAGATATGATATATTTGGAAGATAAAACACTCTTAAAACCCATTAGGAGTAGAGACAATCTAGAACAGCACTTTTTGATGAGAGATATGAGCAAGAGACTTGGAGAAAATTAGTATTTTTTTTTAATTATGTGAAGTCAGTAAACAATAAAAAGATCCATGAATGTTTGAATCCGAATAATCGAGAAAAAATATATAATATTTGTTGGAAGAACAAAAGATGCTTTGGAACAACTTGTTATGAATGGAAAGTTCTATATTTTATAATTAATTCATCAAGTAGATGATAGATAGCAATTTGTTACACAACCACCCTTTTGGAGGAAGAGCAAACCAAAGGGGACAATGAGCAGGAGAAACTGAAGTTTGAACTATAAAACCATTAAATGTTCCTCATATTTTATATCATATTAGAGCTCGCTACCATCATAAGAGGAAGAGTCCATGCTTATGTTTTTTATTTTTTTAGCTAAATTTTTTTTATTATATTAAATAGAATTTAAGACATTGTAGGATTCGAGTATGAGATCTATTACTTGTGCAACAATGTACTAACTATTGAGATGTCTCAATAGAGATCATATGCCAGAATCTTATATGTTGTTTAGCATAATTTTTTCTAAAAAAAAAATAAAATATACAATTTATCCTATCGATTTGTGAACATGAAGCCAATGCATAAAACCTAGAGATGGAAATTATTGATTGGAAGGGCAAGAGACAGAAACATGTTTCTGTTTGATGTGCTAACTTAATCTAAATGGTACAATATTTTTTATCTACATCGACTAAACTAAAGATTTCACAATATGAGATCAAACTAAAGTTCTCTTAAATTAACTCTGACTCAAAGATATGAATTCGCTTGTATGTTCTCTACTCACATGGAAGAATTCTTTTTTTTTTTCTTTGCCAATAAAACCTAGAAGCACTCATAGTGTTTACAAACACTAAATCATGATCGTATGGTTACTTCCCTCGGCAAAGAATTATTTTCAAAATGAGATTGCTTGTCCTGAACTCCAAGAACACTTGCCTTTTTTTTTAAGGAATCCAGCAATACATATTGACACATACATCACTTTGATAAGAAGAACAAGAGGTTGGCCCCTTTTTGTCTCGCATGCAATAAACCACATCAACATTGTTGAATCCAATGAGCACCTGACTTCTCCTAAATGAAACTAATAAACCTTGAATGGGGAACAAGCTTTTGGTCTTTTATAGCTAGGGAGTAAGTTTTTAGCAATTTGATTAACCAAGACTACATTCTATGCTTCACTATAACATTGAGGCACTATTATATAATTCATAGGTCTCACATTCAAGAATATTATATATATAATTTAACATAACAAAAAAAAAAAAATTTGTTGTCATCCTTAAACTATCGATCTCTCGCTAAGTCTTTTAAAACTGGTCCCAAACAGTCAAGACATTATGACTTATCATTCATGTCAGTATCAACTACTAATGCAGTCTCTAAAAGAAAGAAACTAATAAAGCAAGCACAGGAAAAATAACCAGTTTTAAACCAGTGAAAATAATGTGCTTGTGGGACCCGGGGCAGGGCCTCACAACCCCTGTAGTAATCAAAGAGCAGGTAGCCGATTCGAGTATGACGGAAGCGGGTAGAGACTTTTGGAGTGTCTGCCGGAACACGTTAAGTGTTTGTGGTCTTCCTGACCCACACCAGACCGGATCCGTCCGGCGGCCTCCGTCCGCGGCCACATCCCCCAGCCCTCTGATTCGATGCACCGCCTATCGCGGCCGTCCACCTCCCCCTCCCCGCCCCGGCGGCGGCCTCATCGTCAACGATGAGGCTCCGTCGGTCGGACGGCATCGTCTGCTCCGGTCCACATCGAGAAAGCCGCCCGATCGGCCTGGACACTTGGACGGGGTTCTCCTGCGAAGGATCGGCGGTGATTTTCTCGGATCCCTTTATCTCCTCGGACACCTCTTCCGCCGTCGCCGTCGCCATCGCCGCCACTGGTCCGCCGTTCTTCTCCCTATCGGCTTTTCCCTTGTTCTTCTTCTTCTTCTTCTTCTTCTTCTTCGGATTCTGCTTCCGACCTACTTCAGGATTGGTATCACTCCCAGTGGATTTTCCGATCGGGGGGACCTGAACGGCTCCTCTGGCGGCGCTGCCGTCCGCCCCGTCCGCATCGGGATTCCGGGGCGGTGCTAGCCTCGCGACCACCCATTTTTGGCGGTTCGAAGGCCATTTGTGCCTCGATCCGCGGGTCCTCGGGTGGGGCTTCGGGATCAACGACTCATCCGCCTTCCGCCTTTCCTCCGCCGCCTTCTTTTCATTTTCTTCTTGCTCGAGATTGCGAAGCCTCTCTTCATCATCGTGCTTCTCCTTGAGGCGCAGCTCTTGCAGACGCTTAAGGTTGCCACAGTTCTTGGGGATGGAGGAGGAGGAGGAAGAGTAATTTACCTTGGCCGCCGTCTCCATGATGGATGATGCATCGTGCTTCTCCTTTAACTGCCTGAGAGTGACGTAGTTATTGGGAATGGAGGAGGAGGAGTTTGCCTTCTCCGCCTTCTCCATGATGGATGATGCATCGTGCTTCTCCTTTAGCTGCCTGAGGGTGACGTAGTTCTTGAGAATGGAGGAGGAGGAGGAGTTTGCGTTGGCCGCCGTCTCCATGATGAAAGAGTACTGTTCCGTCGACCGGACTCTTTCGTCTCCCCTAATCCCCTGGTCTAACAGACGAAGCGCAGGGCACGAAAACTAAGGGGATCGCACCCCGACGCTTCCGGTCCGGTCGCGCGGGTACGGATTAAATATTGCTGCTCGTCGGAGGATCGCACCCCGACGATTACGGCTATGGCTGTTGGGGTGAGGTAGGCGGCCGTTGGTAGATATTTTGTTTCTTCCCACCACCTTCTTAGGTAAAGAAGAGGTTGAACGATCGATACACGCTCCAATAGCAGCATAAAAGATTGGATGAGCTAAAAAAAACAGCATCCAGCCAGCGAGAGACGATGACTCTAACAAAAGGCTGAGAGACTCCAATCCATAGCGACACCGATTACAGTTTATGAAGCAGAAATGACCAAACTAAAATTTCACATATTAAATGTTCACCAGAGGAAGTCGAATGATATATTACGGCATTCAGAGCGGATTCGTTGACTAACAAATGTAAATGGAGCTCAACAACCAGAAGACCACTGAATGATATTGGATCATTCAACACATGAAATTAAGGGGGGGCGCTTCAAGCTCCTTACAAATATTAACTGAGACGGACACAGAGCAGAGGAAAGAAAAAATAGCACAACCACTAAGAAGACCACTGAATGGTTTTTATCATCCAACACATGAAATTAGGGGCTTCAAACTCTCTCCCATGCTGCGGGCAGAAACAGTCCTCTGTGACAAACATAGAGATAAGGGGTCAAATTCCATTGTCGATCAAAAGAGCATAGTAGACAATTACATGAAGGCTATGAAAAAAAACAGTAATCTAATGGAATTTGTGCCACAGTTGCAGCGAGGGACCAGAACAAAGAAATGGCACATCAGTTGACCCTGTTTCATTTATAAATCTGAAATGTTGCTGCATCTGTATCATGTTAAATCCTATAACTGTCTGTGGCCACAACAGCAACAACACTGTGCAAGATAAAAATTAATTACCTTGTGCAAGATGTTGCCGTAATTAATTAATACCAGTTGATGTGTACTCACTGATTAATGCTGTCAATACCTTTGATGATAACACAACCTACTAATTTATTGGAAAAGGGAAAAGGTGTATACAGGGGTTTGAGTTTTCATAGTTGTACTTGCCAGATTTAATAAATAATGATGCACTTCATAAGCTTGAGAAATTAGAATAGAACTATTATTTCTCTATATAGCAATGAAAAAGCCACCTTAGGAAATAAATAGTTAAATACGTCTAACCATATGGTCGGTCAGACAAGGGTGTGACCTAAAGTGGCTCACACAAAAGTTGATGAAGATAATTTGGAACTTGCTCCAACAGCAGTCCTTTTCAAGAATCAAGAATCAAATGAGTAACAAACAATTGATTGCCTAACCAAAAATCAGGTACTAAGGTACCAGGTTGGAGATGCCATAATCTTATAGATAGAGCTTGAACAACATGGTAAAGAATTTCCACTGCATGGGCAATTAGGTAATGGTTTAGGGTCCTTTAATACTTGTACAGATGGATTGGAGATTAACAGTGTGTGTAAAACAAAGTTTATTTACATAAAGTATAAAAGTTCAAAAGAAAAAAAAAAAAGTAATTCAAACTTAATGCAAGCAAAAATAATGTACACAAACCATGGAAGGCTTTTTAATTAAATTGCACTGGTAAAACATATAGTTCCTTTTCACTGACAAATGTTGACAATGACATGCAAAGCGACAGACTTCTTTCAAAGTGAATTGATCAACAAGAATATTCATGGCTGGTAGAAAAGAATGTATACAACAAGAGTAAACTGATGATAGGTATGGCAGCATTAATTCTTTCAAATACAAAAACTTTGGGATTTATACAATGCACTAACAACAATAGACCAACAACATATCCTGGGCAATGTTTCTCATAAATGGGACCAAATAAATCTTCCAGGTTCGATGAACTTAAGAGTGCAGATGAAAATGCATCACACAACCAAGGGGAGAGAGCTGACACCAAAGAACTTGATACTAGCATAAGTTAGTATTTAATAAATGGACTAGGATTTTTTTCTTCCAAAGCAAATAATAGAGTTTTCAATAGGTGGAAAAGTAACTGATTCAGCAGTTAATATAAAATAAAAAGCCTTTTTAATGAACAAAATTTCAATAGCCATAACATACAATTTATCCACACTTCAAAATTAACACCGAAAGATGATTGCATGGTGAACAATTATAATTATGTACTTACATATTTTGTTGAATGCCACAATATCACAGCTCTGAATGTACTCATTTGCTGGTTCGACCAAGAAATAGTCCTCGATAAGATTATCCACAGAGACCAAATCATCCACAATAGTCATCATGATCTGCAATTTTTTGATGCCATACCCAACTGGGACCAGTTTTGCTGCAATTACAATATATAATGATCACATTAATAACGTGCCTCAGTTTTTTTTTCTGAAAATAATGTGCCTCAGTTATGCGCTAATGGAATAACATATATGAAGTTCAGCTCATTGTTGTTTGATCGAAAGAAACTACATACAGGCCCCCCAGAGCAAACCCTCCATCTTGACACTCCTGACAGTTTCTTCAAGCTTTTGCATGTCTGTCTCATCATCCCATGGTTTTACATCAAGAAGTACAGAAGACTTTCCAGCTGCCAATAGGAAAAGGGGCCCAAAATTAGGAAGAAAATAAAACATAATGTGCATATGTTCTTAATTCAAATAGAAAAACACAAACATCTCTACTGATTAAGAATGTATACCAAGAAACAGAGGCCTAGTTTATAATTACAGAAATACACATTGAAATGTGTCAAACTTACACTCTTTCTTCTTTCCGGATGCTTTGACAGCTGCTGCACGCTCTTCAGCTGCCTTCTTTTCCTCTTCAGTCTCTTCACCAAACAAATCCATGTCATCATCATCATCATCTGCTGCTGAGCCCTGAATTTAAGAGGTATAATAAGAAAAATTATATAATCACGTAATATATCACTATCATGCTATAATACATAAAATCCACAACAAAATTTTCATAGCATTTGCCAATTAGCATACAGGAAATATTTGCCAAAGCAATATCTGACAGTCTAGAATTCACATTAAGCTTTAACAAAGTAAATTATCTGAATTTTATACACCAAAAATAAGTTCTAAAAATCACCTTCTTGTCATCAATAGCAGGTGAAGGGGCCTCCTCAACCACAGGAGCAGATGATTCAATCTTCACACCCTTGCCTTCCTCAAAGATACCGCTGATATCACATCAGTTTAGGTCAAACAGCAGGAAGAACCAAAAAGTTCAGATTGAAGTCAACCAAGACTAAGCACATACCACAACTTAAGGAGAGCATCAATGTGGTTGTACCACCTAGCTACATTCACATAGTCTGCCGATGGAGATGCGGCTAATGCACTATAAACAGCAATATCATCCTTTGAAGCTTGATAACTGAAACAACCCATGCAAAATTGAGACATCATGATCAGGGGAACAGAAAATTATCGTCAGATGTCAAGCATCCAAAAAAAGTTACCCAGTTATATAGCTTCGGGTAAAAAGATAATCATTAAGTTTCTGGAGGCCAGACGCTGCATTTATATTGGGGAAAGTGACAGCCATCGCCTTCACAAGAATCACCAACGTCTGCAGGCGTTACATAGCAAAATCTTAGATTGGATATGCCAAATCCAACATTATCAGTTTCACAACAAAAGATGGCTGACATCTACATGTATATGTCATAAGATAATATCCACTACAACTATCAGATAATATCATAAGATATAGAAAAGTCTCATCAATCGTAAATACTAGTTCAATTTTAACCTTAAAAAAGAGGAAATATACTGTTCAAACCAAAAAGACACCAATTTCCTACAGAATGGGAAAAAAGTACTTAATTTCACAGGAATGCATCTTCTTCATATAAGAAAACCACGAAGCGATCCGCTTTATCGATTCGCTAGCAAACACGAGCGCATAGATAACAACAGGTTGCAGAAAACAGAAACCCCGAATTGGGAAAAGCGTGGTCCACGCCTCGAGATCGAGAGAGCAAAATCCGATGAAATCGAAAACTACAGATGTAACACCTCAGGAAAATGGTCATTTCATTGAACAATACGCAGTTCTACAAAAAGAAATCGAAGATAGAGGAGGGGGATCCAAGATGACCTTTGATCCGGCTGGGAGAAGCGAGAGACGAAGGGAGACGAGCACTAGGAATGTCGAGTGGGCGGCGGAGTAAGGGCGCAATCGAGCGCCTTTTATACGGAAGCAAGCGTAACCCTACCTGATGCCGAACCGGATATCCGTTGCCAACCGGGTTCAAACGAGCGGCCCGAATCGATCATGATCATCCGGTTCGACCCATGTTAATTGCGCGGTTAGAGGGTTTGGATTTGGCTTAATCAGACATCAACTCGGATTCGAATAAAATTAAACCGGCCCATCTTCGCCTTCATGGTCCGACTTCTGTAGTGACTTGAATCGAGACTTAAGTCATGCCTTGCGTTGGGATACAGTGCCTCCACTCGCATAGCAGACACTGTAGGCTAATCTTTCTGGAAATGTCTTCAGCAAAAATATCTTATCTTAATATGTTGACATTAATAAGTGATAAGAGATATTTTGATCGGCCGAAACATTGATGATCAATGTGGGACTAAAGATGATCTTATCAATAAGTAATTAAACTCAAAAAAGTCTTATGTAAACTTTAGGCATCATTATTCTTCATCATAATTTAGTTTCATTCAGCTCAGGAAAGGCAGATTCATGGCAAACATTCTTGTCTTTCCATAACAGCAAGTATCATTGCTTTCCTCATCAACCACCAAAATGTTCAACATAGAGACACTGAAATTACAAGAATTCCAACCCAATGTGAAGATAATAATAAAGTTGATAGCAGAAACCACATCAACTAATAGTTTCTTTCAAAGCCTGCATATATCGGCGACGACAAGACACAGTAGAACAAATTTTGTGATCAACAGCATTTTGTCGAAAACCAAGGATATCGCTCTCGGAGGGATGCAGCAGTAAAAAAGAAAGCAAAAAAGAGGGCATTTGTGGAGATCGATCATGCATCAGATGCTTCCCCTTGGGGAGGAGCTGCTGCCTCCTCCGAAGTCTTCTCTTTCTCATCCTCAAGTTTGCTGTAATTCCCTTTCTGCTTGATTAGCTGGATGTGGTGATGCTTACAGTATAACGTCCCCTCATGCGCAATGTAGTTTGAAGGGCTGATGGTGCATCCTCCATGAGAACATTTAAAGCAGCTCTTGTGATATGCGGTGCCATTGACCGTGACCTGAGAAAAGGAATTAGATCACTTAATCGGTTATATCGTGAACACAAGAATCCAGATGCTCTAAAATGTGCAGTGCTGCATGCCGAGATGAACTAGACCTTGCAGGTGACAAGGAGAGGAATATATGTGCGTTTTTTACCAAGATACAACATCAATACACATGTTAATATACTTGAGATGTTAGTAAATATTAACTAGATTAGATTAACTCTTCCATTTTATGTTTTCTTAAAAGGATGCAATGACAGGAAAATATGCACTTCTTTTTTCTGTGGAAGGTAGGAAAAAAATCTGCACTACTTTGAGATGAATTACTGTTTTCGTGAAGTATGACAAAGATGACATCAATCTTGTGCCGTGCATGGAAATTGCTATTCATGAGCAACAAAGAAAGACTGGAAAAGATGCATGTTTAGAAGTGTTTAAGACTTCAAATGAGTGAAATTACCCTTTCTATTGGATAAACAGTCTTCTTGCATCCAACACACTTCTCTCTGGTCCCAGCAAAAGCACTTGATACCTTGTTTGCATTCTGTAGAGAATATTTGAGTTCAATATCAGCATTGGAACACATTACTTGGAAGAATAAACATGCAACATATAATGAAAAAGATGTCAATGAAAAGTTGCAATTTGATAGAAGAATAGAAATTATATGGTAACAGGTTCATTACTTCCTCAAAAGCAAATTCCATAAAGCTAAGCGGTATGAATCTTGTGGAACCAGTGCTTAAGAGGAACAAGAAAGAATATTATTGGAAATTTGGAGGGATCTATTCAATAAATTCCATCCTCGATGAAACTCTAGCCACATCCAGACTATCCAATCACCCAAAGGAATTTTACATAGAATTTGTATCTAACCAATGGCTGTGGTCTTCGGGAAAGAGGATACTTCTCAACTTGGTAATCTAAGATTCAGACTCAATTTGTTTGCCTCTAGAACGGGCGGATTTGGATTAACTACTTTACCTCGTTATCGACAAACTTTTCCGGTTTGACAACCTTTGGGGTCCCTGAAGAAGACAAATAAAGCCAGGTTCAGGTATCACAATAGCAAGAAAATTTTAAGAGGAGTGTGAGGAAATGAGGATCACCTTCAAAGCTTTTGTCCAGACTGCCAGTTGATTTGTAGATTTGATCAAAATGAGGTCTGCAATACAGGACTCCCTCGAAGGAATTATAGTTTCCCAGCTGCAAATTGAAAATGTCAGCACAATTACAAAGGCTCACAGGAAGGTTCGGCTTTTATCGTGAACATGAGACTTTGTTAGTTGTTCAAAGATTTCCTTCCTCAATAATGCAGATTAAGTGAGAATGTGTGCTTGGTTAGATAACAGAGTCTAAGATTGTACAAACATATTACCATCTTTCCTGTGCATTGTTGCCTAAAGATGTGGACCTTCCAAGTTCCAACAAAAAGGAACTCATAGCAGCAGAAAAGGGCATCCCTGTTCATTAATTATCATCTTTAAGAAGATGAATTAATGTACAATATCGAATTATTTATCTTGATTGATTGCATGGATGCATTTTTGGTACATTGTGTCTCATGCATCATATGTGAATGGCATCAGTTGCATTTCTCCAATCCTAATCAGAAATATACTTCAAGAGCGCAGGTCAATCGTGTCCACTGAATGCTGGTTCATCAGATATAATTAGAACTTCGAATATTAGCTCATTTTTTTTTGTGGTTGTGGTGATTGAAATAAAGATGGAAGCAGACAGAACCAACTCTCATGAGAATGCTTGTTGATGAACTGATCATGTTTTCAGAGCGAGAGAGAGACTGAATGCAGATCTCCATTAAACATACGCAAAAGACACAGTCCACGGAGAATACGAATACTAGTCTCAGAAAGACAAGATACATTTGGGGGGGGAGGCGGATAGGGTCTCACCTTCAATGTGCCCTTGCAGTGGTGGCACCTGAAGCAGGCCCTGTGGTAGACCCGGTTGTCGGCGGTGAGCTTGTCGACCAAGTACACCGTCTTGGCGCACGCCGTGCACTTGGTCGTCGTCCCTTGGAACGCCATCGCTTCTCGTCTTGTCCGAACCAGCGTGGAAACCTCAAGAACGAACAGAGGATACCCTACACTTCGTCTTCCACAGGCAGGCAGCTGGTGTTGATGGTATGGAATTGCTGACTGCCCACAGCCACCCACAGGGCCTGCGCAGAGCCGGGGGCAGATGGGAGGTGAGGGGGACGGTTGCGAGGCAGAAGGGCAGGAAGAAAAGGAAGAGGTCAGGTGCAGAGAATCGCGGAGGGACGAGCAAATGGAGGAGGGCGAAAGAGAGAAAGAAAAAGACAATTATTAATTTTATTAAAATTTGTCATATCGATCGTTTATTAAATTTTGAATAAAAAATATTTTCTGATTAAACTACGATGGACGGTTCTGAAAAATACCTTTATAATTTTCTATAATAAGATAGCATCATTTAGAATGTTTACTTCAAAAAAAAAATTAATAGATGGAAAATAGAAGTAGGATGAACAGTTAAAAAGACTACAATCTATAGCTTTTTTTTTTTTTTCTTTTTAATATAGGAGATACCGCTGTTGTATGTTAAATAAGATTGATGGACATGTCATTGTCAATCCGATATCAGGGCTGGTGGAATGATGTTAGTATACAAACGTTAAACCTTAACACCCCGTCATACACACGACACCCTTAGTTAATGTTCGTTGACCATTGCCTTTGTCGGCCGATTGCATGGAGGACAACCAAAACTCACTTTAACAATAGGCAAGACAAGTCCAGTAGAAGCTTCCTTGAACAGTGGCTGTTCTCCCAAGTTACATGGGAATGATCAAAATGTAGACAGCTGAGGGGCTCCTCCTCTTATATTATATACATACATACAAGCAGTGCAAGCGACTTACAAATGCTATTGCCCAAACTATGTTTGGTGGGACTGGAAGCATCAAAACTAAGTAATCCATGGAGAACTCCCTCATCCATGACCACATGACCCCTTCAAAACTAAACCACTTCAGAAGCCATCAAATCTGTTGTGATATGCTTCACAATTAGAGCTTTCCTAACACAAAAATGGAGTCTTAAAATGCTTGGCCATTGCTGAATATAGTGAAAGAAGAAGCTGAAACATTACTTTTAAATGAATATGCTGTTGGTCCTAAAATTAAAATTAATTCAAAACATGTGCAAGTCTGAACAAGATACAACATAGCTCAGGCTGTGAGTTGGCACTTCCTGTATTGTCCTCTGAGGCCTCTGTATCTGGAGGACCAGCTTGGCTCCAAGATTGGCGTAGTCCCCTCATTCCTGCACATTTCCATAAATAAAACCAAAGTGATGTAGAGGAACCCTATCAAATGAAAAGTTTTGACACAAGTATCAGTCCAGTTACATCTAGAATAATGAAAACATAAATGGTAAGTATATGAAAAGTAAGCCTAACCATTCCAAACTCTAAAGCATGTTTCACATTTCCTAAAAATACAGCTTGTACAACAGAAAACGGCTGACTAAAGCAGAACTACAACCCAAGGCAATGTCCAGATAGCAATAAATATCTTGCTCTGTTGATTTAATATTATCCACTGATTCGCAAGATTGAAGCTTGCTACTTTTAATGAATGTTCAGACAAGAATAGTCAATATAAGTTCATGCTCGGTTATAAGATTAAAGGAAATATACCCTGAATCGTTTGCGCCGGGCACCATTAGAATCAAATGTGATGTGGGGCTGATGTTTACTGGGTTCATTTCTTACATTTCCTGCCAGAACCTGGGTTGAACTATCCCTATCCTGTCTGTAATTTCTAGAAGGCTTCTGATTTACACTCCGGAAATAGCCATCTCTGTCCCAATATACCTCATAGTCTACTTTAAGCCGTGAGCCTTCCTGCAAAACATGAAAAAGAGTCAAAATCAAGAAACGTATATACAAGATACAAAGAACAGTTCCCACTAGTAACACATGGAGAATTAATAAGATGTCTATGGAATCCCTATCTAAGAAGGTCATGAAGACTAACATCAAAGACACATGTTACGGGTACTTATAACCAAGGTTTGACTTATCGGTCCGTACCGATGTACCAACATATTGTCGGTACCGGTACTGGATGGTACACACAATGCATACCGCCCGGTATATTAAAATATAATATAATATTAATATATTAAATATATTAAAGAAAAGAAAAGAAAAGAAAAGGGGCGACGTCGCCTCGATCTTTCTCCCCGCGCGGGAGAAAAAGCGGGCGAGGGCGGCGATGGTGCGCGGGCGAGAATGGCGCTAGGTTTTCTTCTTCTCTTCTTTTTTCTTCTTTTCCTCTTCTTCTTCTTTCCTTTTTCTCCCTCGATCGACCCGATTTCTCCCTCAATCGACCGTCGACAGTCGAAATCGACTGCCGACGACTGAAATCGACCGCCGACGGTCGATTTTTGGCGGTACCGCCCGATAGTGGGCGGTCCGCGTACCGGCAACCTGGCGAACCAGTACGTGTTCTTATGAACTTCAAATACACATCGTTGTGAAAGAAAGATAGCAATTGATTCTAGTTAGAACTCATAATGGTACCACTGAACAGCATCTTGTTGTAAACAATCATGAGATTTAAGATCGTTAGACATTCCTAGAGCTTTATCGAAGTTGATAAGAAAATCTTATTACAAATCCACATGGAACCAGCTCCACAAAGTTCTACAAATAAAAATTGCTCATGCAAGGGTGCAAATTCTTCTGCTGTATGGTCAGTTTAATTTTCTATGCTGACCTACTGTCAGCGTAGGTCAAATACCATTAAATCAAGCTTGTCTATGTGAAAGAAGGATTTAAAAAAGGAGAGAGCCATATAACCACTATCAGTGATTTGCAAATTCAGCAAAATTTTGATTTTGCAATTCCATGGTAGATCGCACAAAAATCCCAGCTCCATTCAATCTAACATCAGCTAATGTATCCCCTTTTAGGTTTTCCCACTGGGAAAATTGTATTTAAAATTGAGTCAATTGAATGTATGCAAACCTCTTACATTTAAGATCTAGAATGAGCAAACCTAAGATTTTACTTGTTCAGTTGATTCAAAACCTATTACCATTATTTTCAAATGTTGAGGAGCTTGCATTTTCTTAGAAAAATAAGAGCTCCGAAATCATCTTAGAAAGAAAAAGGAAAAGAAAAACCAAGAAATGCAATCACCTTAGGGGAAAAAAGCCATTATTTTCTTGCTAAGTACATACCTATGTTGTTACTTTAATCCACCAGTATACCAAGCTTTTGTCATTGTGCAGCTCCAAATGATGACATTAAAAGAATCATAATATTGACATAAGGTCTGATATCTGTAAAAGAGATAATTTTTATGTGAAAAACCAATAAGATTTCTGCATGCCTTGATTGCTTCTATCCACCACCCACCTCACTGCTTCATGTTATTATTCTCCATATTTGTTGATGCAATTCCTATGCATTAGCATATCCACATGCCTCATTAATAGATATTAAAATGCAAACAAAAGTTACAAGGTACTTCAGCATTTGTTCCCACAACATTTCCTACATGCTATTGAACTAGCAATTACTAGAAATAAACAATCTCAAATTTTGATGATAACAAACTATAAGGTCTTCTGGTAATTATTGATCTGAAGTTCTAAATGGTACTCCAGTTGTAACTTCATCAATCATTATACTTCTCCTCATCAAAAAAAATTTAGGGAATGGTAAAACTTCATTTGAACAAAGCGGTAGAAAGCAATGTGTGACACAAAAAACATAAATTGTTAGTGATATTTTGTTGTTCCTTGTATTATGTTTATGGTTTTATTTTTTTTATTATGTTAACAGCTCCTTTTCTTTTCCTCTATTTATTAGGATGCTGATGGTTATTTTGCTTTATATCATTTCTGCAGGATCTCAACAAGGGCATTGGATGAAATCTCTAGTTACTGTGCTACAGCATGGAGTTATTTAACCTAAAGATGTCCTACTTCAAAATAAAATAGTGTATGTTATGTCAAAGTTCATCTTACCTCCATACAGGTGTATCGATCAGCAATCAATATGGTACATACCAACATACCATGTGTCGGTATAGTGGGACATACCAAAAACACAAAAAAAAATGACCGAAAATAACTTCACAATTTTCTAAAAAGAAAAAAGTTATATTACGGTTTTTAAGTTAAAAAAATAAAATTTAATATAATTTTAACAAAAATAATCTAAATTAGGAAAGAACAGTGACACATCTTTTTCGGACTTTGAGAAATACCTTTGTGGTACATTCCTAACCGTTCTTCAGTTAATATTGAATTATCTACAAAAAAATAATTTGAATTGTTAAATTATTTTTTAAACAACTTAAACTTTAAGATTTAAATGAATCAAGTAATCAATCGATGGATATATCCGGTTCTACCATAAAAAAGAACGATGAGACTTCACGGGTGGTGGATTGAGGTCCTCAATCCTATGTATCTATATATAACTTTGATATGTTTGTCGAACCCAATTCTGACATTGATCCCGCGACATGGTATATACCGATACACCATATGTCATTGGTGCATCAATATGGTTATGGTAAGTATGATCACTGTGAACCACAGGTGTCCAAGGCAACTCCATATATTGCTACCGAGCATGGAGAATACCAGAACTTCTACTTTTGTCACTGATATGCTAATCCTTATCATAAGATCGATCACCGTACTACTGCTAGAAGAAGTACGACCAACTATCACCGTTTACTGTTGGACGTAAGATTCATCGTATAGGTTATATCGCATCTACTCAAAATCATCCACTATCTCCCCCATCTATTTCCATGTATAAACTTGACCAGTACCTCGTCAAGCTCCATAATCTAAATTTTGGATGACATTTGTAAAATACTACTCAGTCCATGCACCACCCTCAAATTATGTAGACGGGACCATTTTGACTCCTCGACAGCGCCACCATCATCAATCAAGGTGCTGTTGTCCACATCACTGCTATGTCTTCGGACTGAGTGGATTGTTGAATGCGATTGAGGTTGTCTCATCACCCAACTCGATTTTTTCCATGCTACTATCTTACCCTTTGCCTTTCAAGCTAGGCAAACAACTGCAATGGTTGAGTGTCTCTAGTTCCTTTAGCAGTATGACTCAATTGAGAGAATGAAATGGATTGAAAGAGGGGGGAGGAAAGGGTTTAAAAACTCTTTCCTATGGTTCAAATGGTTAAATTGACCATTTGAAACAAGACAATCTCAGCCCTTGATCGACAAGGGTTTTTAAACCCTCTACCTCCCCTACAAGTCAGTAACGATCGAAATCTACTAGGGTTAAAACAATTAAATTGACCATTTGAAACAGGGCAATCTCAGCCCTTGATCAGTAACGGTCAAAATCCAATTGTTACCAACTGGTACAAGTCAGTAACGATCGGATTTTTTGATCGTTATCGATCGGTGCAAACCCTGTATCGCACGATATGGGGTCATGTAACGTGTACCACCCAATATACGGCGGTTCGCATACCGATCCCTTATCAGACCGATATGTTCCGCCCATATCGAGCAGTACACTTCAGTATAATGAATCTTGTGTTATGTAAGCCCTACTACTATATTCTTATGTAAATAAAATATATATAATTCTATTATGATTTTAAATTTATGATCATTACACACAAAATGCCCCTACCATAAGTTGCATGTTTTCCAAGCATATTTGGGCAACAATGTATTATTATACTAAAATTTTGCTTTATTTGTGATATTTTGGAAATAAAAATCCAAAACTACCTCATACTAGACCTGAGTACTATACAGGTATCGCAATTTCAATGTCAGCGATGCAGTTAAATATTATACACCATTTCTTCAATTGGTAGATAACCACTAACACAAATCATCATAAAGAACTGGTTGATCAAAACCACAATATTACCTTCTGCATTGACCGTCCACATAACACCTTCATGGCATTGTAGAAGTCATCGTAACCCTCAAACTGAACCCAGACTTTGCAGTTAAGTCCAGAAATAATCTCTTCTTTAGACTCTTCTGATTTCACACCTAAATCATCGTCGCTGGCAACATTAAGATTCCTAGTTGATGCAGGTTAAGAATGTCAAAAAAGAAAAGGATGATAGTCATTGATTAAGTTGATGAAGATACAAAAGGAAAGGGATCAACCAAAAAGTTTGGGCACATGATATAAATACCAAATAAGACACATTAAGAAGCTGAACAACTGAAGTTTATACTTTATACTCATACAATATCCAATAAATTCTCCAAAATATTGTTGTAAGTTCTCCCAAATTCATGCTATCTGGTCTCTTATATCAAACAAAGTAACTGAAAAGAGAAAATTGACCCACTTGGGAACAAACTAAACTCCTCTTTCAGTATGTGAAAAGAAATGTCCTTATCAACTGACAAGGATGATAAGTAAAATCAGCTACCACTCTTTATGACAATAAACCATATCGATGCAGCCAAAATTTATGAAAGACTAAGCCCAAGAGTAAAATCAAGTTAAGTCTGTCTCCAATTAGTTATATATTTTGAGACAAATCGGCTGAGTCGAATTATCTTCCCGGGACATTGAACTTGTCCCCTGATCAGACACGGCAAACAAGTTGCCACTCTACAAGACAACATTTATCAGAACAGAGTACTATATCAGGGCGAAGGAACAACTGAACAGCCAAACCAAGCCAATAAATCTAGAAATATTACAAAAAAATTCACCTTATCTTCCCCAGTGTGGAAAAAATGGTATGAGTAACCAACAACGAGGCCTTGGATGACACTCGCGGCTCCGCAAACCATCGAGAAGGAACACCTCGAACAACGACTGTGTCTGGTCGCCTGGCAAATGCCCTTCCTGCAAACACAACGCGCAGATCAAGATCTCCAGTTTCCCCAACCAAGCAACGCGACATGATAACAAGCAACGTAAACTTCCTTGTTCTAAGATTAGAGATAGGATATAATTACGGGAATCCAACAACTGTGAGGTATAATAATCCTCCCATGATTTCTTCATCAGCTCAAAATCATCCGCCGGTGGGATCTCCACGGTCATCTTAAACTTGACGCCCTCGAGGTTCAAATCGATTCCGGCAAGCCGGTCGACGAAGGTGATCCGCCAGTCCACGAACCTCTTCCTCGACGCCCCCTCGTCCTCCTCGTCCCCTTCTCGGTTCTCGCTCTTGAGGAACCCTAGGTCACGGACGTAGAGAGTCCCGGAGGCCACGGGCTCGTCGCGCTTGCGCTTGTGGAGGTCGGGGCGGCGTCGGATGACGAGGTCGTCATCGGGGACGGAGAGGGAGAGGGGATGGGAGCGGAGGAAGTCGAGGAGGGCGACCTTGAGTTTCCACTCGTCGATGGGCTTAACGGCAGGATCAGAGCGGAAGAGCGTGAGGAGGAGCTTAACACGCGGGGAGAGGGACAGGCCGCCGCCGCCGATTTCTAGGGCTTCGGTCGGCGAGAGATACTGCAAGCGGCGGCGCCGGGCGGACGAAGAGGACGCCATGTTCTTTTTCAAACTCGTGGTTTAGGTAATTGTTTATAACGCCTTAAACGAACCCAAAAAGGAGAACGTTATATATAAAAGTTACCATGGATGTGCGTTATATACCGGGTCAGATGTCCGCCGTCTGATAACTCGTGTATTAATTCGTTCACAAATAGTGGAAACTAAGATATTATTTAGATAGATTAAATTAGCACAATTTACCAAGCAAACCAATAATGAGGTTTTATCTCATATTCTGTTTTTTTTTTTTTTATCTAAGAGGTATCTTTTTTTCATGATAGGATTAGAATATCTTTTATAAAATAAAAAAAACAATCGATCTCGGAATCTGTGTTATTTAGGTTAAATCGATTTCTTTGATATGAATTGAAGTGGACGGATCTAATAAAAATCTAAATACTTGATTTAAAAATCTCTTTGAGGTCCTAGATTATTTATTCCTTTTTAATGGTTAAAGAAATAATTAATGGCAACTAAGAACTTGAGTTTTGTTATATTGATTCATTCATTTAGAATTTATAATTTAAAAGTATTTGAAAACACATGTTCTTATGATATAGTAATTAATATATGTTTGAATGAATATTATAATTAATATTCTTGTTTTAATTAGGAAGAGCTAACAATGTTGTGATACTTACAACATAGTATGAGAATAATGATCAAAATAAATTTTATTCAATAATAACTTTACTTAATTAAATTTTAAAACTTAAAAAAATATTTTACATATCTTTATTCATAACTATGGCTCATATTAGTTAATTGGGCTTAATGTGATATTATTATATTTCTTAGACTTTTGACCTGTTTTATAAAATTCATGCATATATGTAAAATATTTTTTAAAGTTTTAAAATTTAATTAAGTAAAGTTATTATTAAATAAAAATTTATTTTATTTATTTTTATTTTAATAATCTTGTTAAGAGGAACTCTCATAATTATCATCGTAGACTTGTGTGATCCAATTGTTTGATTCATAAACTAATTTGCTAATCATTTTAGAATTGTTTTATATAATTTGTGATGAGTTATAGGTGGCATAGCAACGATCGCAAGCGACATGTAGGCCTTTGCAATAGAGCCTCGTGTAGGCACTACGATGGCCAAAGGGAAATGAGGATTTCCATTGGTCAAAGGACTATTTTACCTTTTTTTACATTCTTTTAATTATAATTGATGTCCTTTTGTTAATTTTATCCTTTGGAAATTATACATTTTCAATATGTCTTCATAAAATTATAGTTTTACTGTTATCAATTTTTAATTCTAATTCATATTCTTCAGATAGTTTTACCTTTCAGAAATTATATATTTCTATTATATATCTTAAGAAAAATAATATAATTTTACCCTTCAAAAATTAAATTTTTTAACTTATGTCCTCAGTTATAAAATTGATTATTTTAATCAAAATTGATTATAATTATATTTTGATTGCTTAATTAAATTTAGATTCGATGACTCTTGATCGATATTAATTTTAATCAAATTTTGACTTTAAACGATATTATTTTTTTAACAGACTTAATTGAGATGATGTTTAGCTTAATTAGGTGCTTGCCGAATTAAATACAGTTTATTGGTTTAAAGGTCTATCCCAATATATATATATATATATATATATATATATATATATATATATATATATATATATATATATATATATATATATATATATATATCACATACATATGTTTAAAATACTGAAATAATATTCACTTTTAACATAAAAAATAATTTATGATTTATTATGATTGTAGTTATCATATACGTTTATTAATGTTAATTATTATCATTATTATTATTTTATTATTAAACTATTTTGACATATGTTAGATTGAAAAAAATTAGTGAGTATTATTTGTAATTCATATATCTATGTTTTATCTAACTATTGGCTGCGAAAATAACTTAAGATAGTAGACTTATGGGATACAAATTAGCATAAATATTTTATCATTTATATGATATTTTAAATTATATTTTTTATATTATTGCATTTTTTATATTACCATAAATATTAAGTGGTCTAAACCTAAAACATATAAAATTATATTAAATAATTATCTTAAATGATATTAAAAATAATATTTAACACACATAATTAAGAGATTTAGGTAATTTAAAAAGAAAATTTACTTTGAATAATTATGTGATAAAAGAGGATAATACTATTTTAGATGTACTTAGTTTAGAATTGCATAGCTAATAATAATACCATTTTTTCATATAGATGACATCAGTTCTCCATAAATAATATTGTGTGAATGCTAGATGTATCAATATTTCACCTAAAAGTGAAATAAAAATGATATCAATAGTCTAATATTTATTTAAAAATTTAAAATATTAATATTATATTTTTTTATTATAATGATATTTTTTATTATATTATTATACATATTTTCGTATTTTTAAATTAAATTATTATAAATAATTTGAGCATATATATTTACATTGAGTGCGTTAGACTTTCATCATATTAGTTAAAGGGATCATAGATTTAACTATTAAAAGTTTTATGAAATAAATAATTAAGATAAATGATAAAAAATTTAAAAGTCAATTTTATGATGATTCCTAATAATATTTAGACTTAATTACAATCTACAATTAGCGCCTTAAATATATAAAGATAAATTTAAATTTACTAATAAGTTATTGATTGATATATTAATAAAATAATAAAATTAAAATTCAGTATAACAATGGGGGGTGGTGGTGGTTTGAATCAGTACAAGTGTTAAAAAAACTTGATTTTAAGTAAAAAATCGAAACCAAATACATTTTTCTTAGAACTCATCTAGATCATATTAGAGAGTGATTTAAATACAAGAGCTAATGAAGAATCTCAATTGAGTTAAAAGACTACTAAAATAAACAATAAGTTCAAAAGAGGACAAGGAAGGCTCATAGAGTTAAAAGACTACTAAAATAAACAATTTGTCCTTCTTCGTCGAGGCCCGCTTAGATCAAAATCCCTTTGCACTTTTTTATTTTTCACAAGTTTAAGATATGAACATTTACACTTATTTTCTCTTTCCTTAAACTCATTTTACACTTTGAAGCACACAAGCGAACCTCTCAATTTTTACATAAATTTACTTAAGATTTTGACCACTTTTCTTGACTTTCTTATTTTGCTATGCAAAAATACTTAGAGTATTTATAAACCCCAATTGACTTCAAAAATTAGAGCCAAATTCAATCTTTGCCGAAAAACTCGAGTACGAGCGATACTATATTTGGCACCGATGGTACTACCATCGAAAGCATCTCGGTATTTTGGGCGACGACGGTGCTACCGTCGCCCACCTGTGGTACTAATGTTGGGCAATCCAAAAATAATTTTTTCCCATACTATTTTCATACCCAAGGTGTACATCGTGTTGATCGCTTTATAGGTCAATGAAATGAGCTCAACCATGAGCACAAGTCTAACCCAAAGTGGACACGGTTATTCTCTTATTGAGTTAATTTGGATTTCTCCAAAACTAACTCAATTAAGACTCAAAAAATATGATGCTAACTACGACACTTAAGACACAATTACAATCGTTCTTGTTCAGCAAAATAACGATAGAAGGCCACGTGGGTCAATCTTATTGCATCACGCGTACCGAATTAATATTATCTTAGGAGGGATTTTTGTATTAGTCTCATAATAATAATATTAAGTCGGTAAGCGCGAGACAATAAGATTGACCCACATGGCCTTCCATCATTATAGGAAGAAATTGAATCATGACATATGTTAAGTTAGTTGAGTCCCTCGAGGCTCACCTATCTACGTGATCGAGATCTTGCCTATGACATAGAGATGTCATCGGTGACCCGATGATATGGTATGCTTAGTCGAGTCTCTCGAGGGCATATCATCGAATCAGACTCATCTTGTAACGATGGTGATGACTTAACTGAACATCATGGTTGGTCGAGTCCCTCGAGACTATGATGATTCAAAGGTCGAACATGACAGAAATCACAAGAAGTTGTGATCGGCAAGAGTTGCCTACCTTTTGGGCTTATTAGGATGTCATCCACATATAGCACCAAGAAGGTGATAGCGCTTTCACTTACCTTCCTGTACACACAAGGCTCATCTTCGTTCAATCGATTTTCTGAACTCTCAACGAACTTCTCGATATCCTCCGGTAAACTCCCGGCAAGCTCTTGATCATCTTTCGACAAACTCCCAACATACTCCCAACGAGCTCACAATCACCTTCAGCGAATCCTGCAACATTGTCTGAACCGCGACTCTATGTCTGATCTTGACTCCGACCAAATATTAGATTGTATTACATTTTCACCATCGTAGTTAATGCTACATCACTTATCTCTAACACACAAGTTAGATCATAAATTCATCAATTGATTTTATTATTAAATTATGAGATTCAATAAAGCTATAAGGTTAAGAACATTAGACATCAATATAGTCAAGTTTTTTCATATAATTTATTCTTAATTTTATTTCTTCTTATTTTGACTTATTATTAACTATAATAAAATTTAAAATAAATTAAATTTAAATTAGTTTGACTAATATATGTGTATAGGAACAATTAAGACTAAAGTAGAAAAAACATAATATTTTGGATACTAGGAGTGGGTTATAATAAAAAGTTGAAGCATAATTTATCAAATAAATCAAGTGAGTTTATAAATATCATATAAACTTATAAAAAAAATCTTCATAGTATAATATTATTTCTTTAGCAAGATAGTCATACGAAGAATGACTATAGAGTTTTAATTCGAAAGGAAAATATATAAGTTTGACATTTCTAATAAAACATTACAAAAGTTATTTTCTAATATTTGGTGGATTGATCTCAATGCTTCAACTTATGTTACAAATAATATATATTTATTTTAATATAAGAACCAAAAGAGTATAAAATATTCATCGTTATAGGGAATCCTTTTAAAATAAAAAAGATAATAATTGATACATATCACCTACACTTAGAGATGATTCATTTGATAGATCTTGAGGATACATGTTATATTTTTATAATTTAAAAAATTAAAATTATTTATCTAAAATTATCATGATACTATTTCTCTTTTAGCAGAGGTAAACTCATCATGATTCAATAAGAGTTGATATCTTTTTTTAATTCTGTAGGATAGTTTGTACATAACTAATGTGAATCTTGAGTTTGTAATAGAATAAAATATACTTTTATAAACTCATTGAGATTATACATGCTTGTATACGTGGGTTACTTAATATTTTTTATTTAAGTGGAGAGAGATATTTTATCATATTTATAAATTACTTAATAAGATATGAATAAATATATCTAATTCATGTAAGATTATAGGCTATTGACATATTTAGGTGTACATAAATAAATTCGAGAGATAATTAAATGAAAAAATTAAAATTATTAGATCTGATAGGGGTAGTAAATTTTATGATAGTTATGATGAACTTGATCATAATTCTAATTCTATTATTAAATTCTAAAAAAAGTGAGGTATTTATGTTTATTATATTTCACCACATGTATCATAATAGAATAAGATTGCTAAAAGATAAAATTATACTATTATGAATATAATTAGAAACATGATAAATTATTCTTTTGTACCTAAATCAATAAAAGATTAACTTTACGGAAAGTTATGTATATCTTAAATAAGTAATTCAATTCAATCAACTTCTTTTAAGTTATGTATTAGTAAAAATCTAACTAGAGATCTTTACATATTTTGAATTATCTTGTAGAGATAAAGATTTCTAATATATATATATATATATATATATATATATATATATATATATATATATATATATATATATATATATATATATATATATATATAATTAAATTCAAGGATTATTTATAAATATTTTTTATTTACAAAAAAATAAAGGGGTATAATCATTATTATTAATCACAATATAAGGATAATTAAATTTGGTAATAAAAGATTCCTAAAAATAATAATAAATTAGTAAGAGTAAAAATCTTAAAATTTAAATCTTAATAGTAAGGAAATTCATGTTGATACTCATTTATCATTTTATATTTGAGAAGTTATTGTTACTCAAAAAATTTTAAATAATTTTATGAAGGCAAACAACAAAATAATATTAGTGTACTCTCACATAATATTGATTTCGCTACTACTGATGAATTTATTATATAATCACAATCGACGATTTTGAAAAGATCTCAAAGGAAAGAAATTTACAATTCTTAATTATTATGTGTTATATCTATAAAAATCAAATGATCACTTATTATTTACATAAGTTATTAAAAGTAATAATTCTGAAAAGTGATATGATACGATAAAAAAAGAGTTATAAAAGAGTCATTAGACCAGAATGATGATTAATAACTCATAAAATCGCTCAATACTTATAAAAGAGTCAATTGTATATGAGTCTTTAAGATAAAACATGACTCAAAAGGGTAATATTGGATAATACAAAAGCTAGACCCGTAACCAAAGATTTACTCATAAAGAAATGCATTAAATATAACGAGATATTTTTTTATTTTTTCAATTAACTTATTAAAAATCATCATAAAATTAGTGACTTATTATAATTTTGAGTTACATGAAAGTATCTTTTCATGATGAAAACATGGATAAGAAAATTTATACGAATTAACTTAAATGATTCACAAAGAAAAATAAAAAATATATAAAATTTAGTTTAGGAAATCCAATTATGACTTTAAATAAGTTTCTAGATAATGGTATATAAAATTTTATAATACTATTATTTTTTATTTGAAAAAAATATTATTGATCAATGTTAATATTTGATAGTTAGCAAGAGCAAATTTATTATATTGATCTTATTTGTGGATAATATTTTGACTGCAAATAGTGATTTTGGTTTATTATATCAAACTAAAAAAAATTTCATTTAGAATCTTAAGATTATTTATATAAATGAGACAACTAACAATAAGGTATTTAGGAATGGATCTCAAACATTACTGATACTATCTTAAAAAGAATATATTGATTTAGTCTTGAAGGAATTTTTGTATATAACTTTGTTCAACAAATGATAAAAATAAATTTTTTTAATCAAAATAAATATTTTAAAAAATAATTTTTTAAAAAAATTATTATTTTTATATATGCGTAGCTAGAAGTTTGTTATATGCTCAGGCTTATAGTATATCAAATATCAATTTTGTAATTGATATACTATGTAGATATTAGAATTACCTAGAAATGAAATACTAAGAGGCTAAAAAAAATTAATAAGATATTTGAAAAAGATGAAGGATTATATACTTAAATATATGAAGTTAGATCGGTTTGAAATAATGATAATTTCAAATGCAGATTTTATAAATTATCTTTACATTTTTTATATTTATTAGTTAAAAGGGCTATTTTTAGTAAAAAAAAATATAAAGTAATATATTATTATATTATTATTAATAAAAGTTAATTTTTTAGCATATTTTGAGGCCAGTAATCAAGTTTCACATTTATAAAATTTTATCTCAAGTCTTAGTATAGTTAGAATCAATTGTTAAATCACTGAAAATACCTAATGACACATTACAATTGTTTTCTTTTTTTAAGGATGACAATTACTTTAACAGTTATATGTATTATGACAGATTCACCAAAGACCAGAAACAAAACCATCTGTGAAGCTTATGGAAAACCTAAATAATATCTTCTCTCCAACACTAAATGTCAATTTTTCTCAGCTCAGACAAGTGGAACCTAGTAATTTCTTGGTGAAAGGAAAATTTTATATCTCAATAGAGGGATTACAGCCAACTCCTCTCATATTGGAGTTCAAAATATTGCTGATACCCTAGGAAATGCAGCTGTTTCAGACAAGAAAAAAAAAAAAAAAAAAGGTTAAGCCTCCCACACTCAGCAAGTCCATTTGCCCATTATTGGTGTTCATATGGAAATGAGCATGAAAGTTTTCATTGGTTGATGTTCATACCTTTCTAACAGCAAATAATAGACAGATCTACAAAAAAAATAATAATAGACAGATGAAATTTTAAATACATTATTTTTGTATTACAAACTAAAGATTTTCCCATTCTGAGAAATGTGTTGATGCAAATTAGAGAGAAAATTGAACTTGCATAGATATTAACCCTATTATGACACTGGAGATGGATACTTCATCTATACCCTGCAAACACAGGTATTGTGTCTTAGCATGCAGGCATCTTATGTTACAGTAAGAATGAATTGGGAGACCAAATAAAAAATAGTAACAAGGAGGTAAATTTACATGCATATATATATCCTCTTAAAGTAAGTTGTTTTAATATGTAGCCTTCTAAATCCGAGTTTGCATATACATCCCTACCAAAACTGGGACTCTAGTTAATGTTAATGACCTTTAAAAATCATTACAATCAATTAGTTAACCTAAATTTTCTAGATGAATGTTGCTCTTATTATTATTTGGTAAGAAATATATGTCACTTCAAAACTGCAAGATATTGTACATTAATTTTAAATTTTGTAACTATAGAACAACAATACCGATCATAAATTTCAACTATTTAGGATCGACTACATGGATTTTGAGATGTGTAAAAGGATATATGTTTAGTTAAATTTAGAATAATTAAATTTATATTTATATTTTTTATTAAGTTCTTCTGAGATTTTACTCTGCTGCTTCTCTTATCTCCTAAGCACAGCAATAAGGCAATTTTGATTTGACTGAGGTGGGCGCCCAATTACCAAGAAAGCATTCCAACCGCAGGTACACAAATCTTTATTAATTCCAAACAGTTACCAATCTTTCTGCAGAGCTAAAACTAAATAGTGACATTGAAAGAAAGATGAATGAAATCGCTTCAAACAGTACAAATTCTAGCAAAGATTGGTAAAAGATAGGATTGCATACCCCCAACCTGAAATCATGGTAGATCATTCAAGAAGAGGAGGCATTCGATTGGACGAGAAGCGGCGGCGATGAGGAGGAGAAGGCGACCTACACTTACCTTAGGCTCCGCGACGGCCCGATGGGGTGATCAGGGGGCGAGCGGCGCTCGGATCGGCTGCGGCGGTAAGAGGAGTCATGACCGAACTTGGATGCCGGGGCCTCGGCCTCCCCCTCGTGGTCCGGAAGGTGATCCATGCTGAGGCTGCGGGTGCCGCGGGAGAGGCAGCGGTAGGAGCTCCGATCCCGGCGCCGCTTGATCGCGTGGATCACGAAGGGTATGAGGCCCTCCATTCGGTAGCACTCTCTTTCTCCGACTGACGTTTGGGAAGCACACCGACGGTGGACACGCAAAACAGTGAGGGGAAAGGCCAAAGGCGGTGCGTTGATGTTTATATATCGGGGGAATTGATTAGATTGTAGACCGTCAAATGGTGGAATAAAACGGTACGTTATTTGGAAGCGTGCCTCCAAAGGACGCGATCATCTAAATATTATTTATTACCCTTCCATAATTATGATGCGATATTAATCTTATAAGAGATAAAAAAGTAAGTTATGTTTCTATCGTAAATGAAAAAAGTTACGAGTGGATCTGTCTCTTAATCTATAATGGGGATCAGTACTCTTAAAGTTTTGATCTATTGGCCAAATAAGGCTTTCTTTATTGATTGATTCAAAAAAAATAGTTATAATCCTATTTATAGAATCTACCTAGAGTCCGTTTAGACTAGGACTATTCCACATAGAGTTTTCTAGAACTTGAACTCATAATTAAATAATAAAAATTAAATAAAACTCCTAGTCGACTCAACCAAACTCATAACTAACTCGACTGGACTAACCAACATGACTCAATCATGAAATGGATGTGAACCCATCGACCCGACCTTGTCAGGGTCCTATCAGATCCGTCCTTTTCAAATCAGCCTTATCCTCAAGGTTGAGCAGCATTAAATTTTGGGAGTACTTTAGTCCAGGATATTTGTCATGCATTATAACCTTTTGATCAATTAAGTAGGGTCTCCACTTGGTGTAAGCAATGGGTCAGCCTTTTGGTGCAGTAGTCATTGTAGTCTTCTGAAGGACCCTCTCCATTCGGTGGTTAATGGCAGTTGTGACCTTTCTTTCACGTCTTCGTTTGAGGGTCATCTATTTTCTATTAATAAAAAAACTTCATAATCAATTTTTAAAAAATTTCAAGAGACATCATCTAGGGTTGACAGTCATTATATTCCAAGCACTATTTCGAAGTCCTCTAAGGGTATCAGAAAGAAATCCACTCGTAGTTCTTGACCTTGTATAATCAGTTTGATTTTCGAGCACTTACTATCATAAGTTAGAATTCATTCATTAGTAGTCTTAACTTCGAATTTGTCACAACCTTCAATGTGATAGGCTAATCGGTCATAAAGCTTTCTATCCATGAAATTCTTAGTACTACCAGTATCGATTAAAACAGTTACAGGCTAATGTTTTAAATTTTTTTAATTTTCATGGTTTGCGGGTTAGAGTAACCAGCTAATGCATGCACTGTATGTGTGATAAGTCCAATACCTTTTTCATAATCTATACCTTCATGATTAGAGTCCATATCATCATTTTCTAGTTCCTTCTTAATTGGTTCAATCATCATAAGCTGACCTATTTGCATCGATGGTCTTTACTCCAATTTTCATCACAATGCTAGCACAACACTTTTACTGATCTTTCCTAGAGTTCTTCTCTAGTAAGTCTTAATGGGTTAGGGTTTTGAGTGGAGGTAGGTGGGGTTGTCGACTTCTTGTTGCTAATCGGTTTATGATTTTATTTCTGTGATTGTCTATGTTAAGCTTCTCTTCGTATATACGAGCAAACGATATGACAACCTTCATGGTATGAGGTTGGCGGGCCTTAACTTCACACCAAATCTCCGGATTTAGCCCTTCAATGAATGTTCCTAGAAATTATTTTTTAAACCAATCTCAGGTTTGGTTTGAGAGACACTCAAATCTGCTCTAGTACTCTTGTATAGTGGAAGTCTAGTAGATTTTAACAAGTTGTTCATCTATGTTCTCATACTCTGATGGTTCGAAACTAATCAAAAGCTCACTTTTGTACTGCTCCCATGAGGGTTCTCCATGAGTGTGTTCATACCAATCATACCACTGGATCGTGTCTCCTTCAAGTTGAATAGAGGCTATCTACACATTAGATTCCTCTTGAGTCTTATGAAAACAAAAAAACTTCTCAGCACGTGAGATCCAGCCGATTGGGTCTCTATCTTCCTATTTGGTAAACGCCACCCTCATGGGAATCCCATGTCCTTCCCATGATCACACTTTTCAGATGGCTCTATTTGGTGTTAGAGCTTTCGCCAAGTTAAGAATTGATGGAGCTTCCTACTAGACTTCATCTGAAGTTGTTGAGGAATTCATACCACTTCTCTTCCATGCTGGCCTTGAAGGCTTCACACTCACGAGGGTTCTCCGTGAGTGTGTTCGTACCAATCATACTATTAGGTCGCATCTCCTTCACGTTGAAGAGAGGTTATCTCTACCTTGGATTCCTACGAAACCCTGTGAAAACGAAAAAACTTTTTAGCATGTGAGATCCAATTGATTGGGTCTCTATCTTCCCATCTAGGAAACTCTACTTTCATGTGAGTATCCTGTGTCCTGCCCATGATCACACTTTTCAGATCGACTCTCTTTGGTGTTGGAGCTTTTGCCAAGTTGAGATTTGATGGGGCTTCCTACTAGACTTCGTCTGAATTCGTTGAGGAATTCTTGCCACTTTTCTTCTATGTATAGTTTTGAAGGCTTCAAACTTGGCATCCCTTGCATCATCGTTGGCCATTGCGTAGGATTGCAGATCGATGATGTTTAGTTCCCTTTTCTGCTATCAGGTCAAGGGCGTCAGTTCTGTCCCTCACGGTGTAGTTGCAGAAGAAGCGGGCGCTTGTGGCAGCGAGAGATTATTACTTGTTGAGGCTGTGGGCAGCGGTGTGCATGCAGTGAGCAAATTGTTGCTATGGTCTGCTGAAGGCAACGTTGATCGCCGCAGCAGATCAGTAGGGGATGTGCATCGGCTAACAAGAGAGGAGGCTGTGGTGGACAGAGGAAAGGGGAAAGCAACGACAATGATGGTGGCTGGGCTGTGGAAAGGGGAAGGCATCGACAACAATGGTGGCCGATGAATGAGGAAGATGGCTATAGTGGTTGCTGTCAATGCCAATAGTGAAGAGGAAGCAGTGGTGGTGCGGTTGGGAGCAGCGTCACTAAGGTCGCCGAGGAGGGTGATCTGTTGGTCAGGAAATAACGACGGTGGCAAGGAAGGAAAGGAAATAGTTGGAGCAAGAGACAACGACAATGGTGGCGATGGCGAGGAGGAGCAACAACGGTGTGACCGATGATTGCTATTGATGCTGATAGCAAGGATGGGAGGGACAACGACGACGGTCAATGGCTGCGGAATCATCGACAGTGGCAGAAGAGAACAATGGCAAGTAGGGGAAAAGGAAGAGGGCAGAGGCAAGGTCTGACGGGCGTCGTGGTGTCACTGGGGGGCACGAGGTTAGCAGTTGTAGAAAACTGTGATGATCGAGACTGCGTGGTTGTAGGAGGCAACGTCGGCAACCAACGATGACGGTTATTGCTGGCAAAGGAAGAAGAGGCAGCGGGAAGCATGGGAGCATCGATCGAGGAAGGAGCGACAATAGCGAAGGAGGGAGCAATGTTGCAATCTACGGGCAAGGGAGGAGGTGGTAGTGACTGGGCCATCCTTGTGGCTGAAGAAGAAGGCGACAGCAACAGGGAAGGAACAGTGCTAGAACAAAGATGGCAACGAGCAGGGGAGAAAGATGTTAGCAATGGGAGCAGGGACGATGGTGGTAGCAACTGGCAATATGAAACAAGATGGCAGCGGGATGCTATTGGCAGCTGCAATCAGGGGTTGGAAGGCAACAACGACGATAACACCATGATATGAGAAAGATAGGGCGATGTGATGTTGTTGGCGGTTGCAATATGAGGTTGTAAGACAACAACAGCTATAACACAAGATGAGGAGATGACATTGTTGTTGGAGACTGCGATATGAGGTTGGAAGGCAACAACGACGACAATACAAGAGGAGGAGATGATAGTGTTGTTGGTGGTTGCGATCTGACGTTGAAAGGCAATAGCGACAACAACACAAGATGAGGAGATGATAAGACGATGATGGTGTTGTTGATGACTGCAATATGAGGTTGAGAGGCGGCAGTAATGACAACACAAGATGAGGGGGACGACTGCAATTTAGGGTTTAGATGACAACAACAAGAGGATGAGAAGGACGACTGCAACTTGGGCTAGATGACACTAGCAATAATAGCAAGAGGATGAAGGGGCCAACTGTAATCTAGGATTTAGATGACAACAATAAGAGGATTACGAGCAACTATGATCTAGGGTTTAGATGACAACAAGAGGATGCGAGGGCAACTGCAACTTGGGCTAGATGGCAATAACAACTACAGCAAGGGTATGAAGCGGGTGATTACAATCTAGGGTTTAGATGGCAGCACAACGGTGAAGATGATGAAAAGTTACAACAAGAGCACCAAAGATCATCGCTCTGATACCAATTGATAAGAACCCTTAGGTTTCTATCACAAAGGAAAAGGAGATAAACGATCACTTCGAGAAGATCGAGTCTCCTTGATCACTTCAAAGGGATCAACCTCGTTTATCTCTATAGGATTTTGGCCTATTAACTAAATAAAACTTTCTTCATTGATTGATTCAAAAGAAATAGTTACGACTCTCTTTATAAAATCTACTGAGAGTCCCTCTAAACTTGAAATCTTTCACCTAAAGTTTTCTAGAACTTAAACTCCTAATTAAATAATAAAAATTAAATAAAACTCCTAGTTGACTCAACCAAACTCATAATTAACTCGATTGAACTAATCAACATAACTTAATCATGAAATAAATGAAATATATGAACCCGACGATGTGAGGGTCTTATCACATATATCAGCATGCCCAAGATCACAAATTCTGGTTAGTGTATGAATAATTAAACCATACGTGGGGCTAAAATTTATTCAGTTTTCTTAACTACAAGAGACATGTTATAAAATTATTTCAGCATTGTCTGACAAGGTAAAGAAAAAAAAGGAGACATTATCTTCCGCCAACATTATCTAAACACAATGTGAGACATTTTGGATATACAAGTCAACTCTTTCTTCCACCATTTTCTCCTGTTCGGTACACTGCAGCATTCTACCTCTGAAATTCAGCAAGTTGGATATCATGCCTAGCTGCTCGATAACCAACAAAGCCATGAGATAGAACAATATGTTGATGGAAGATTTATATGCGGCGTAACTCCAGATCATGTTTCATGAAGATGGCGGAGCAGCAACACAAACGAAAAAAGTGCAGACAGAGCATGAGATTTATTAAACAAAATTAATTAGAGAAAAAAATTTGAAGCAGGTGGTCCGAAGCCGATCATGGAAAGGTAGAGACAATAAGTTTATGAAAGCGCTCCTCCCTATGGAACAGAGTGCTCGACTGCCTTCGGTCACTACCCAACACTGGAACTGTTTTCACACAAGTATCACAAACCTCGTATTCCCATTGGTAATTTCTCGGAAGCAGAGATGAAATATAAGCATCCAGCTGTACACAAACGTCAGGGAAACATAGCCTTCAAGGGAATTCACCAAGTTGAGAGGCGCAATTATCATCATCACATGGAAGAAGCACCTGTACATTCAGGAAGACAAAAATCCTTAAGATATCTTCAATAATTCAGTCATCAAGCATTGGTTCTCAAGGGAGGGACATCTGGACCTGAACCCTGACCATTCTGCATAATTTGAAGCTCATTCGCTAGTTGGGCACGACGTTCCTTCAGTAAGTTTAGGCGGTTTGTCAACTTAGCAAGTGCAGATGCTGTTGAAGAGACGGTTTCCTGAGTTGAATCAGAATATTTTAATCAATCTCAATCTTTCCAAGCCAGTTAGTGAGTCAGTTGTAATCTACTGTGAGATAACTCCTTGCATAATATGACTATTACAAAAGTGTTTTTTACCTCAGGTCTGGAAGAGACTGTCTTTGCCACTCCACTGGGCTCAGAAGATGAAACACTAGCAGAAGTCTGAGATATCAAACTATCCAATGCTATTTTACTTGGCCACTGATTGACCAAGGACTGTTTACCAGGTAAAGATGAATCTCCGGCTTGATTCACATCTTCACAGTCCAAAGTGAAGTTCTTCGAAGCAGTAATTTGGCCAACTCTCGCAGACTCTTCAGTAGATGGATTGTTACCAAGTCCCTTAGATAGTTTACGGCTTTGATTTGCTATGTCTATTCTTTGCTTCTCAGATGGCTGCCCATCTGATGGTGACACTGATTCTCGAGGTTGGGTTTCTACATTCTCACAGTCAGCATTATGCTGCATGGATAAATTGCATTGTCATCTGAATGAGTACTGGTGATACAACCAAGTGCATCAGTATATATGCAATAAATCTTAATAAGATACCAGCATACCTCACTGTATGAGATGCAGCTAACTGGAGTCTCTAAATTACTTTGTATCGTTTGGAACTGCTTGGAGAACTTTGAAACTGAGTCCTCAGTGGATGAAGAACTTCTAGTGCCCAAGCAGATAGTATTCTGGCCAATGGGATCACTTTTTTTATCGAGAGAAGGCTCTGTGACTTCTGAAAAAGGTAGCTTTTGCTCTTTTACTGGCTTGGCCTCATGGACTACTCCACACAAAGCATCCTGCTTATATAGAAGTTATGCCCTTTAATTAGGATATATTATCAAACAAGATTTGAAAGAATAGCAAGGTATATCAAATCAATAAACAAAAGAAGATAAATCATTTGGGGTGGAATGTAGTTGCAGCTGAGAATAACCAAACAAGATCTTCAAGTAGACTTGTACAGGTAGTATGTCCTGTGCTTTATGAATAACAATTTGATCAGCTATTGGAAATTTTAATTTAGTACAATTACTAATCCACTAAAGAAACCAACTTGGATCATCAACTCCATAAGGATTGTATGCCAGTTAATTAGAAAAGAATATGTAAAAATTGCAAGGAAGGCTATTGATATGATAAACTTACTGCTTGTTTCAAAAACTTGTCATGTTGATCAACAAGATTCATACTCCTAACATCTTCCAACTGAGTTTTCCTGTATCAAGTAAATACTCATCAAGGTATAATAAATAACTCCCCTGAAATAATATTCTATTCCATTATCCATTACTTGTGTGGTTGCCATCTATACATCTGATTAGGTGTAAAACTAGCAAACAAAGTTAAGTGTAGTATCATAGTCCTCGATATGCTTCAATTATTACCAACGTTAAGTGGATCAACGGCAGATAACTTTCTAAGTATAAAAGAAAGACATCTAAGAGACTGCAGTATTTGAGGATGAGATCCTCCTTGCTTGTCATTATCACAAAAGCAAGAGAAGAGGAAGAAGAGAACTAGAAGAAGTGGAAGATAACAAGTATGACGGAAATGAGTCAGATACCAGACCTCGTCCAAATCTGACCATTGAGGAAAGAAAAGCACAGGAGGAAATAAAAGAAAAGGGAGGAACTAAGTCCAGCTGTAATGTTGCTAGATCTGTTTAGCCAGTCGATCAGTTCCTTTGCCAGAGACCAACAACCAAATTGGTTGAGATCCAATCAAGTGACAAGCAACAGCCACATCTGATACAAAAGAAAATAAATTATATAAATATTTTTTTCCTTCTAGAATCCTAAATTTGTTTATATCTTATAATATTTTCTTTTTTGAAATTAATAGCTACTTCCACCATCTGTGGTCTGAATAGGCCAATCTTTATCTTAAATATTATGGCCAATGATAAACTTGATCCTGATTCTAGAAACTTGATTTATTGTTATCGTGTAGCTGTGTTTGATGTTATTTATGTAACAAATAAGTTTCAATAAAATAGTACTTCATTTTAAACCTATACATATGCAGTCCATCTCACCAAAAAAAGCCATTAAAATAGGCAAATGATAATAATGCATTAAGAACTGACAAGGTACATATATCATATCTAACTGCACCAAGAAAGAGTTATCTTACTCTCCAGAATGATCACTAATATGAAGTTGTCTGCCGCATGACTCACATAAGGAAACACAGCTTCGTTTTAGCTGATTATTAAGCTGTCCATGAAGATCATCAACTTTCTGCTTCAAAATAACTATATCTGCTTCAGCAAGAGCAACTTCCTCTAGATCTGCCCTTGTCTTTTGACACAACTATCAAGTATAAATCTAGTGCAAAATCAGCTATCTACTTAAACACAATTAATTTTAAACTAACCTTGCTATCCATAGCAGAAGCAAGAGATGCTTTCCCATGTAATTGCTCAAGCAATCTCTCTACCTGTTTCAACATAGATACATTTCAATAGTGGCAAAATTTCTAAATGTTCCTACTGGTGAAAACAACGTAACATACAAAAATGATTGAACTCCACAGCGAGTTTACCAAAATAACATTTCTTACAAGCGATACAAAAACTTCATTCAAAGGAGGTATACAGGAATAAAATTTGTCGGATGGTTGGAGGACCTAAAGTACTATAAGCTTTGTTATCTGCTTAGGTTCAAAATCTCCAGATACAATTACCATGTTAAGTTGCTTGTCAAGAAACTAACAAATGAAACTGGACCTTTGCAACTACTACATAACAAGATGTTCAAGGAAGAATCAAGATAGTAAAGCTCAAGTTGAAGCTTGTCAAAATGCTTTCCAAAGACAAGAAATGAATATTGGCAATTACACAGAATTGGAAAATAAATTAAATTGAGATAAAATTAAGCTAGATGGAACACAAAAAAAGGGCATTAACAATGAAGCTCAGTGCAAAAAACTATTCCAGCAGAATTTCAAAGTCATCCTAGTCAGAATCATAAGTATTCATGAGTCTCATTGCTGCCAAAACCAAATGTAGTCCAAGGAATCCAATTTCGGGTACCTGACCCATTTGGTCCATGGCCAGACCGATACAGGTTCAGTCCATGGCTGGACCGAAATGAGTCCCGTCTATTCTGGAACACAACATGGTATCAATTAAGGTTCACAATCTCATACCGTACCAGCATATCGATTAGTTGTCGGTATGGTACATACTGAGCAGTACCAAATATACTGACACATGGTACACTAAGGTACTAATGATGTACTGAGTATATCGGTCCTCTATCGGACCGGTAGGTACCGAGCCTACCGAGGTGTACGATACAGTATTGCAAACCTTGGTACCGATACAATCTGCTATAAGAGGGAGAGGAGGGGAGGAAGAAGAAGAAGAAGGAAGAAGCAATAAAAGGAAGAAAAGAAGGAAAAGGTGCTGGACGAAGAAATGGAGGAGGTGGAGGAAGAGAAGACTATGTACCAGAGATGAGGGCGGTAGGTGGCGCGAGGCAAGCGGCAGCCGCATGAGCAGTGATGAGCAGCAGAGAGGAGACACTAATGAAGAGTTGTAACTCATGAGCTCCTCACAAGCCCTAGCGCAGTGGGCGACACAACATTTACAAGAAAAGAGTCAACAGTTAACAAACCGGACCAGACCACCCGGTTTGAGTAGTCCATATCATGATCGGCAGTCAGACTGGTAAACACTGGTCGAATCATACTGAACTAGGCAAAATTAAAAATCTTGTTGCAATCTCAAACAAATAACAGGATAACAGGAGATACAAACTGGAAAAAATAAGAAGAAAGAAAGAAAAGTTCAAAGTTTTACCTAAACAATGCAAAAGGACTGATTTGGCATTAGAACATGTCCAAACACAGCCTTAATCATTTCATAGCATGTCAGAAAAGGAAATGCATGTCAAGAGCAAGCTGGCAACAGCTTTAGAGTTGAATGTAACACTCAGGTGATACAAGTGAAAAACTTAAGAATGTCACTAAGAGATCATCTGAATGGTGGTTAATCCAGCAGCATCTTTACTTATAGATGCATAGACAGCAATCTGTGCACTTATATATGTAAAAGGAACCACAATGGATAGCAGTCATAGAAAAATTCGAGAAAAATCATAGATCCTTTAGAGAAGTTTTAGAACACAATTTGCAAGTACATGAATTCTCGAGGAAATAGTCTGATAATTCTTGAGCAGACAGAAACTTTATGATATAAAGGGGGGATCCAGCACCAGTTCACTCGAAAGCTATAGGAACAGGTTTGTACTATTTATTGTGGATTGAAACAGATACTTGACAGGGAACCAAACAGACACGGTGATCAGGTAATGTACTGAAATTAGACACATTGGAAATCTGCACCTGCATCTCATGCCACCATGGCAAGGCCAGAGAAAATGAGGGTGGCAGCAGGAAGTCTTATACTATTTTTTGTAGGCTTTTTGTTATCACTTATTTCTTTTTTCCAATCTAAGTGGCACCCGGTGGTTTGTCACAAGGTTTGCCTTACTGGTCCGTACCGAGTTTATCCCGGTACGGCATGGTAAAACTCTAACTTGGTATGGTACGGTACTCGGTACCAAGAAGTATGCATAGTGTGTACCGCTTAGTATATAATATAATATTAATTTAATATAATATATATTAGAAAAACAAAAACAGCATCGCCTCACCTTGCGGGAGAATGACGCCTCGTCCCGTGCGGGAAGACGTGGCGGCACCTCGTCCCACTAGGGGAGATGAGATGGCACCTTGTCCCGCGCGGGGAGACAAGGTGGCGCCTCGTTCCTGCATGGGAAGAGGAGGCGTCGCCTCGTCTCGCATTGCCTCGTCCCGCGTGGGGAGAGGAGGCGTTGCCTCGTCCCTACGCTGGGAGACTCCGGTTTCGACGATACCTCCTGGTAGCGAGCGATCCACAAACCAATATCTTGTCGGGCCGGTACATACCGCCTGTACCGGGCGGAACAACTCGAAACGAAAACCTTGGTTTGTCATGTACTGCTGATGGCATGACCATGCTAACTACTAACTAAACAGGCAATGCCGTTGAAATTTTAAACTTAGCTTTATGTTACTCCATTCATTCCTAATATTCTCAGTATGACAACCCATCAACCTAAAATTTATTTTGTATATTCCATAATTCTCATGAAATTCTATCTGCTGGATACATAACTTTTTAACCATGATTTACAAGTTAATTAATTGAAATCTAAAATTATAACTATAACAAAGGACCAACTGGACTAGGCAAACATCAGTTAGGATCAACAATATAGGTGTGTCTTATTATCACTCATCAGGCCTACTTCTGATGTAGGAGTACAATCCACTATTTACTAACTTCTAAATATAGCAGCTGCATAATGTCGTTTTGGAGTTTGAAAGGTTTCTGATCGTTTTAGAAATCATTTCTATAACAAAGGTTTCTGCTTTGATTCACCGTGCATTCATTTGGGCAAGCACTTCAGATGACAAAATTAAACTGGTACAGGACTATTAATCAAGTGTATAGAAATATTGATAGCATAAGAAGAAAACAAGAAAGTAACTTTCTTTTAAGTCTTCTTATTGAAGATCATTAAAAACATGAAGACGCAAATCAAAGACATGATAGACACAAACAACCTTCTACTGAGGTCAAATATATATAGTTAACTCCCCATCATTGATCTAGGCAAAAGAGTTAGCTGACGTAGAAAGAAAGTGAAAGCTTTACAAGAAAAAACTCATGGTTTAACTGAAACAAAATAAGAAATATATCTAATGCATAGTCTACAGTGCAGTACTTACATCTTGTTCAAGAGCTAAACGGCGCTCATGCAAAACTTCCTTTCGTCTTTGCAAACTCTCTTGCAAAACTGCATTCCCTTTTACCTTAGAAAACAAAAGAATTGCTTGATTTACATATGAACAACAATATATACATATACCAAATTCTCAATTGTCAAAGTAAAGAAGGTACCTCCTTGGCAATTTTATTTTGTAAGTCATTCTTAGTGTTCTCAAGCCTTTGAATAGCATTCCTGTCACGAGGATGTTACCAACATTTATGTATAAAAGTGTTACTAACTCAATACAAGAATATAGCACAAATACTTTGATGTCGGTAGCCATAGAGGTCTCTAAACCATGACAAAACAAGACTCATTTCCCAACTAAAAAAGGCAAAACTTTATTCCAGGCATAGTTGATACGATTCTTTGGCAATGACTCCCAAGCTAGTGATCAATCAGGCAAGGATCATATTCAGATCCAACTCATTCATAATATGACCAAAAGATGATCAAACACATGTCATAGGTCATTTCCACCTTAGGTGAAAATCAAATTAGTCAGACAATAGCTCCTAAGATACAAAGTGTAAAATCAAGAGCAAGTAATACGGAATTTACATATTTATATACAACAATTCTTATATGTCATAGAAGCAAACATAGTACAAGATGCATGTCAAAATATAACTAACCATACATAACACTTATGATATCTAAAATCAACAACAATAGTGCAAACTGCAAACATAAGTCAAAACACAGCATGTTGACCAAAAAAGTTCTAAAGCAGTAATAAAGAAACCCAAAGTCATGCATAACATTGTTTAGGGCCTGCAAGAGTTTCTAGCTAAAACAAGTCCTGCATAATTGATATGCTGATCAAGTACTTATAGAACAAAATTTAGCTACACACTTGGGTTACATAAGAAAATGATACACCTCAAACACAAAAAGAGTCAGTAGAGAAGAAAAAGAAAACTTAGGTTCTGTTTGGATTGTAGATTTAGTGGGGGTTTTCTCTGAAACCTCAGGATTTCACCCAAACACCATCTTTTCTCCACTTGAAATTGAGCAGGTTAGAAATTCCAGTCAGCAGACTATACAAATGAGGATTTGGGTTCACACAATACCCTTAGAACTTGGAAATTAAGAGATAAGGACCATGGAAATACCAGGGTATACATGAAAGATGCATGAAATTTCCCCTCCATTAAACACACATATGGTTAGAATTTGGAAATTCTAGGTTAATATTTCAAAAATGTTGCCAAAACAAAAATGGGAATTTTTGTTGGAACTCGAGTCCCACTTTGAATTTGGGGAAAATTCCAGAATTTCAAATCCGCATACCAAATAGGACCTTAAAGATCATATCAATCAAGAAAAGTTACACTAAGTAAATAGATGACATACTCATCTTCGCTTAAGTCAATTGACTCCATGGAAAGGTTCTTTCTTGCCTGGATATTGCAAATATATAAGAACAATAATTTGAAATATTATAGGTAAGCAATAATGAAATACAAATATACTCACAGGAGTGCGTCCCCAAATAGCAGGTCGTTTTATGGAAACAACTAGTTTGTTTGGCTTATCTAAACCTTCTCCATCATCTGAAGGCAAAATATGACTAAAAAACCTCAGCATGGGACCTGCGGTGAATCACTAATACACTCATGGGAAAGACCACCATGCAAAGCTATGGCTTTACCGCTATCATGCAGCAAGGTTTCTTGTTTCTGTACGCTAGAATCACCAGGATCTTGAGTATCAGATTTTCGTGATGACTTTTGATGTCCTTGAAGAGATGCACCACCTCTTTTCTGATTGTCTATGAGCTGAAAATACAAGCAGGATCAGAAAAGACCAAGAAACCAAACAGATAAAACTATTTAAAACAATTTGATCAGACCATTTTAACTAACAAGGTAATTATAAGCATACAAAAAAAGGACTTTTCATGTCTTACAAGACCCTAACTGTAGTAATAGTTGTACAACCAGGGATGCAATTTCATTGTATACCACCCAAGAATTGCTGTACTGATGAGCCAAGACCAACCAACCAGGGGCATATATGTAACATATTACTTTCTCTTTTTTACCATAACAATTGTGTATGAAAGCATATACATACATATATATATATATATATATATATATATATATATATACTGGCCCATACATGTCTTTTAATTTACGCCATCCATTCAAACATTACATAATCCAGATAAATGTAAACTGAAGTAAATTCTTCAAGAAAATAATTAGTGGGAACATAGGAACTATAACCTCATGATCATATGGATCACTTCCAATATTGCTGTGGCTTTCACTATTTGTTTCACTGCACGAATGTTCAGAATCATCATCTAAATCAGCTTCAAGGCCATTATGCTCATCATCATATCCATCATCTTCTGGATTATCCGAATAATCATCATTGCTGTTATGCTCATCATGATATCTATCATCTTCTGTAATGTCATTATCAGTCAAGTCATCATTGCTGTCATGCTCATCATGATCTTCCAGAATGTCATTATCAGTTGAAACATCATCTTCAAGATCACCTTCAGAATCAGAATAAGGATCTGATGATGCTGAGCCCTCATGCAAGAGATCCTCCTAACAAATATTTATTAGTTCCGCAAGATCAGATAAATTAATAAATAAATTAAATCAATTTTCATTAGAATGAAAAGAAACATTACATCAAATATTTTGTCAAACTCCTCTAACATAATTATGACTATAGCTTGAGCATGATTGGCAGCTGCAGCAGCTTTTAGAAGTTGAATAGAACCATCTCCACCCATATTAAAATCATCTTCAAATTCACAATCTCCAGCAAGAAGAGGACGGAGAAGTAATGGGGCCATGCAAGCTGCTAAAGCCGATACTGACATCCGGTTCTGGGACTTGTGGGAAGCCACTGTTTGCATCATCTTGAGAATCCTGGAAAAAGAAATCAGGGTGAAAAATCTTATTAACAAATAATATATCCCAAAACATACAGCCAAATATGATGATCAATCTCAAATTTGCTAAACATCACATAAGTTAAAAAGTTACTACTATAGGTAAACAAGAAAAGGAAAGCAAGTCCAACGACAAAGAGGCCGACAGAATATTACATGATAAGTATTCTAGTATGTAAAACCATAAGATAGGGATTCTATATCTTGTTCAACAACTATATTATTATTATGAACTGCAGCATCTACAAAAATTCACGAGTCTTGTTAACATGATACTTGAAATTTGGAACACTTCATAAGAAAGGTATAAATTCTGGTAAAAGAGATCCCAAGAGTAGAGTTAAGCTGTGTTTTGAAAACTACAGCGCAAGGTTTGTTTCAGATAAAATTTGCAATCATTGGCGTCACCTATTTGCGGAAATATCTGTCTTGATATCAATTACTTTGGCATAGATTTCTTGAACTTGAACCTTTTTATCTAACACGAGTTTGTCTAATACTTCACTTAACCCTAGTATGTCCATCTTCGGCAAATTAAAGGCAGATCTGGGACCCTAAACAAAATGACCATATTTTGCTGCACTCTAGACTTGTGGGAAAGATATAAAGATATCTATGGGGGAAAAAACAGAGTGCATTAGACTATAGTTTCTAAAATATCAAGCTTAAAATTCAATCTTGATATGCAAAATGTTTTTTTTTTACTCCTTTCTAATGATTTGGTTCATAAAGATGATACTGATCCGTACCATCAACCAGAAAAGAGGAACAAAAGGTGGTACTGGAGGCGAAGGAGGAGGATGTAGCAAAAAAGCTAAGAGTAGCAATGTGAGGAGGTGACAACAGTGATACAGGAAGATGAAGTGGTCGTAGTGATGCGAGGAGGTGGGGGCAAAGATAGAGAGGTGGCAATGGTGAAGGTGGAAACAGTGGAGAGAGAGGACGAAGTAGCTACAAAGAGAGAAAGGAGGAGAAGCTGAGACAGAGAGAGAGAGAGACAAGGAGAAGCTCCAAGAGAGAGAGAGAGGATGGCAAGCTACCTCTCAACTGCAGTTGATAGTTGACGATAAAAGAAGAGGGCTAAGTGTGTGTACGGGTCATATTTTAGCTGGACCCCCAGGCGTGGTAAGTGTACTGGGCTGTAAGCATTATTCCAAGCTGGACCAGGCATCATGGTAAATCTTTCCAAGTTGGACTGAACAAAATTGACCATACCATGGCTCAGACCATTAAAATTAACCCATATCAACCAGTATTTTTGTTCAAGCTACACACCATTTCTAAAATTTTTTGGTACCTATTAAATATCTAGAAGTTGGCATCAGATGTTGAGAAATAATCAGGATTAGGAAAAGTGGAAGACTAAGTGATGAAACATCCATAAAGAATGATTCAAGCTTAAATATATAACAAGTTGGAAACTAATAATCACGAATCAATCAGTGATCAGCTAAAAGCAATAATATGAAGCAAGAAGAATATGACATTATAAAGATCACCAATGGGTCTGAGAATCTATGGACAAAGCAAGCACATTACATGAACAGAAAAGACAAAACATGGAGAGAAACTTATTAAAAGAATGTGGAAGGTGTAAAAGATCGTGAATGGAAGTCACAGAAGAAAGAGAACAATCCAAATACACATCTGAGGAGGCTTTTAAGATTTGTCACTAAATTTTTATCAATAAACTCAACAAACTTTCAAAACTAGAAATAGCATCGATAGGGCACAGTTACACCAGAGTGGAAACATTTGGAAAGATCATCTATCGTAGACTAATAATATGTTCAACCTTTTTCTGGCATAGAAGGAACTTCACCTAAATTCATAACAAAGATTATTAACATCGAATCTCCTGATAGACAACTTCACATTCAGGCAATTATTGCCCAATACCTACAATCAACATTATTACCCAAGACCTACAATCAATATTCAGATTTCAGAAAATCCAGAACATGTAAAAGGTAACAAGTTGTACAGGCAGAAATATGTATGCGGAAGCAAAGAGAATGAGAAAAGATATGGTTATGAGTTATGACAATTAATTTTTTCAAAAAGGAAGCTGTTGGTTCAAGAAAGTAATGATATCACCTAGAACAAAGCAATTATTGGCAGAGAAACAAAACCATAAGCACCTAGGTGTAACTAATATACCTCTGCACCAAACGACGATTAGGCTCCGGGAAAGTTTTATATATAGCAGAGCGGATATTATTAACTCTTCTTCCACGATCAGTTCCTTGAAAATATCAAATTCAAAGTTAATGTTACATGATTTTGCAGTATAACAAAAAGAATTTTGATAATTAATCTGAAGATTAAACATAATTATCAGGGTCTTTTAGATCTTATATTTGGTAGAAGAACTAAGGTAATTAATGTGCCATAGCATTTGTTTAAGTACAAGAAGAAAATGGTCAAAACCATGGAAATTCAAACCAAGTACAAACAACTATGATGTCATCCTTTCAACTTACAATTAAGATGCATTTTCCCAAATGTTTTATACATGACCATGGACTGGAAAAACACTGTCAACTAGTAAAGGACAACATGTCCAGTGCAAGCCAACAAAGTACCACATGCACTTAGCCAAGGATTCAAAAATCAACCACCCCAATTTTTATGGTCTAGTTTTTACCAGTTTAACCATCGACGGGTATGCAGATGGACAATTTTATCAAGTCTGGTCTAGAACTGAGTTTAGTACCTGTTCTGCTTCCAGCGCTAGGATTATTGGGCAGTCAGCTGACCCATCCAGTCACATAGAATGGTGATCAGCTGACCCCCCTTTATCAATACACGTCTTTTTTTTTTTTTCGCCATCGTCTCTTCTTCCACTGATGGTTCTTCTCACACATCACCTACATAGCTGCCTCCTCCCCACCATTGCCATCTCTCTCTCTCTCTCTCTCTCTCTCTCTCTATATATATATATATATATATATATATACAGTCTTGATTGTATAGTTACCAAACATGAGCAAACAAAGTATTGTTGGGCTTAGCTCATTAAAATAAATGAATCTTGCTTATGGGTGGTTCAGTGCTGTGTCAAACCAGCTGAAGCCAAGTCAAATACTTACACAAATTCAGTTAAGTAGATGTGTCACATGTTAGATGAAGGTAATAATGCTACGTGCAAGGATTAAAATCTTGGTTTGGTACCAATACTGCTTGACGACTACATTAGCATAGCACCAATACCATTATAACATATTAGTGTTTGTACTGACTGGTACTGATCGGACCACTACAAGCAAAGAGAGAGAGATAGGGAGAGATAGATATATGTTAAATTGCTGTGGTTTCTAACTTTCTATAGTTAGAAGTTTGAACTTAGAAGTTCAAAACCCTGAGATTCTGTTCACTAATACCAATATATTCCCTCTCCTATTCTCTGAAAATCTTGCCCCTCTTTTGCCTTTTTTTGTCAATCAAACTCTTATCACCAATTCAAGGTTTGCAATTGACTTGTACCGCCCGATACGGGCGGTACATACCGGTCCGCCAGGTTATCGGTACGCGGACCGTCCGCTACCGGCCGGTACCGCCAAAAATCGATCGTCGGCGGTCGATTGAGGGAGAAATTGACCGTCGGAGGTCGACTGAGGAAGAAAAAGGAAAGAAAAAGAATAGGAAAAGAAGAAAAAAGAATAGGAGAGGAAATAATACCGCTCCGTCCTCGCCTGCGCACCGTCACCACCCACCCATCGCCCGCACCCGCGGGCGCTTTTTCTCCTGCTCAAAGGAGACGGAACGTCTCCCCGCGCGGGGAGAAAGATCAAGGCGGCGTCGCCTCGACGATGTCGCCCCTTTCCCTTTTTAAAAATATTTTTAATATATTCATATTATATTATAAAAATATTATATTATATTTTAATATACTGGGTGGTATGCACTGTGCATACCGCCTGGTACTGGTACCGTACCAATACCGACAATATGTTGGTACACCGGTACGGACAAGTAAGTCAATCCTTGGTCACCATCACTTCTAATCATCTCCTTTTAGGGCATGTTTTCATCCCACCATCTCTGCTCTAAATAGGGCTTCCAAGATAGTTCTTGTAAATAGATCAAAGTTGAATTTTTTCTATGTATAGGCTTGTTTTATCCGATATACCATCGTTTTTATCAAGCTATAGCCAATCGCAAGGAACTGCATGTTAATTTGAATCAAACAAAAACACGGGCTCATTTATTTGTAATTGGCTCATTTACACACCAAGAAGCATGGTACAATGGTGGCTCCATGCAATACATGCCACTTGCACAATTTATGTTGTCTTTTGCTACTTTGAAGTGGGCTCACTCTTCTGCACATCAGTGATGATAGAATCGCAATAGCAGCAAAAATCAATTCTGATAGCCAGCTCAATGTGCCCATTGGCCAGTTAGGTATAACGGGTATTTGAACCTGTGGCTCAAAAAAACTAAGCCCAAGTCGCTAGTAGTAAGTCCAACAAGCTCTGTTTACTATCATCACCCAACGTTAACTTCTAGTGGAATTAAATGGGTTAAAAGTTTGTCTAATATTCCTATATTTCATTCTTCTTCTATACATACATTTGACAATTGTAAATCAAACCCAAAATGAGGCACAACAGAGAAACAAGAAAAAGTAACAAGTTACACAACTGATCCTTTTGGGGTTGGTTACTCATCACTAATCAAACTAAGGGATCTATCAAATTCTTGTTATTGGTTCTAATAATAATATTTCATGTCTTCAAGTAACTCTTCTCATGCCAATAATTGAAATTGGCTCAACTCATCTACCCATTAATGCATAATGCATTAAAAAGATTCTATTCCAGTTTCCGAACATGCATATCTGGAATGCATTTTCATACAAAATAAAAGTTGTAAGCTTTAGATAAAGGAACATCTAAAATAAGATCTCTATGACAATATGAAATAAGAGTTCTGTCCAAACATACTGTATGCTTCAACCATTGAAGTACAACAAGACGCAGGAACTGGAGAATCTGACATCTCTCGCAGCACATACTGCAAGTAAAAAGAAATTAATTGCACTAGCATAATTCACAGAAAAATGTCAGGTTGATAGTTCTAGTGGCATTGTACCTTGATACAGTCACCAACAACATGTGCATCCTCATCTGATGAAAATTCAACTTTTCCTGAAAAAGAGGTGTGTATAAAGTCCTTAAATAAAGGTATTAACCGTATCTAAAACCAAGGTTCGCAATCTCGTACCATACCAGCATATCGATCAGTTGTCGCTATGGTACGTACCTAGTTGTACCAAGCATACCAACACATGGTAGACTAAGGTACCGAGCGTACTGGTCCTCTATCGGACTAGTACATACCGAGCATACCGAGTGGTACGATATGGTATTGTAAACCTTGACTAAAACCAAAAGTTATTTGCTTGGAACATTATTCGTACTGGCATGATATACTGCTTTCCAACATCAAAAGCAATGGAGCATATAAAGAGGATTAATTTTGAATAGGTTCCAAATAAATGTTACTATAAATGCGAACATACCCTGTTCATATTCTCGAACTCTGCGCTTTACCTCTTCAACATCAGCAGACTGCCGCAATATTCCTTCCACCTTGATACCTTTTGAAGTGACACAGACAAACACATAAATAAAGACATTTAAGCCAAATGTTAACAGTTGGATTTCGAGCAGTTCAATTATATTAGAAAAAGTGGAACTAAAAATGGAGCCATACATTTGACTTAAGAGAGAGAAAGAGAGATTTGCTGTATAATAACATCAGTAATCTGTTTGGACAAGCCTTACACATGCAATTAAGCAACTTTCTAAAGATCCAACTAGATAAAGCAAAATAAAACTGATCTGAACATGACAACAAAACACTTCATTAAAACATGAAGTGCACATTTTTTTGACAAAAAAGATCACAATGTTTTGTCAAAGCTAGCATGCGAAACAGAAATTACCATGTTGTTCGATAAACCTTAGGGCCTTCTCCAAGAAAGATGGGCTTCCATCAATATCTTCAAGCGCAAGCAGGATAGGCATGCCAACTATGGTAGATTTCTCAGGTTCCTTATCCCCACCTTCAAAAAAAGTAGAAAAAAAAGCAGAAACTGCTCAATCATGATTAAAATAACAGGACCAGGCAGTTGTACATATCTTCAAGAATAGCCAAACAGAGAATTTGTCTGAAAGTTATCGAATATTTCTGCAATATATGAGAGAGATAGAGATCATGGAAAGAACAGTTTGTTTTAGCATATTTCTGCAACAAAGTAAAGTGAATTAGAGATAATTTGGAGGTTGAAGAGAGAGATATCAGATGCAAGAGAAATTTCAGATAGGGAGTAGATAGACAGATCTTGGATGAATGAGAAATAAAAGAAAGAACTTGGGTCTGTTGAGAGATGAGAAAAAATGTCATACCTCTCTAAGGACCATTTCAGGAAAAATAATATTGTAAAAGATCTAATGAAGAGAGAGAGAGAATCAAAACGATTCAAAAAAAAATACTTAAAATCATAATAAGATCATATTAGATAAATAATACTAAATTCTGTGAAATCAGAGAAGAAACTATCCCCAGTCTGATCATGATATGGATCAACAGTGCAAATATTTCCTATAACTTGTAGAAGCATTTCTATTGATTTTAAGACAGTGAAAAAGCATCTACAAATTTATGTTTATATACCTACATATATTAAGACACTACTCTGAATGAACTGACTTATATGTGGCATAACTTGAGTCAGATACTGCTCAGATCGATGGCTCAGAGACAAACAGAACTCCAGAACAATTAGAAAACAATAAGATACCATGAGTTACCAAGTAATGTGATGCATCTATAATAGTTAAATGCAAAAAATTGCAGAAAAATTAATGACAATAATGTTCCCGCAGCAAGTATATTTAAAATGACATACATTTATCATTTGAAGCTTCAACTGAATCAGTTACATCATTGTTGAATATTCCGTTCTGTCCCATTGGAAGAACTGCACTAGGTGCTTGAGCTAAAGCATTCTCTAATGCAGCTTTCCATTCATACAGATCCTCGGAAGTTTCTGCCTGTAATACCAAAGAAAGTTGAAGGGAAAAAAAAGAACTGAACAAACCTAACAAAGTACAAGAGCAACATATTTGCATGCCTTTAAGGTAAAAGTCCGTCCATCACGGCCATCAGGAAAGAGCACTGTCAGAAGCTTTTTGTCTGCTTTCACCACAACACTGAATTTTATGATGGATCAAAGTCATAATCAAGTTATAAAACAATCAATGTTCAGCTAGATTAGGACTTCAATAATACATCAAATATTCCCACCTTCCTGAGCTATTCAAGTCAATACCACCAAGGGTAGGATTTGCTTCACTTCCTTTTTCAGGGAGAGTAGCCTGAAAAGTAAAAGTGATATGTGCCACAATTTACCACAATCTTCATATAGAGGAATCAACTATATTCTTGATTCTTATAAGATGGAATAACTGTTCAAATTCTCAATATAATTTACCACAATTTTAGTAATAGATTTAATGAAGAATAATTACGTATGTGTTTCTTGAGATCTTCATGCTGGATTAGTGGAATGTAAGAGTATAACATCTTAGGAGTAATTTCATGAAAAGAAAATTTGCATACACTTCAAACCTGTTTGGCAGCAGAGAATGAAAAACTAGTTGTTTTGAGAGGGATGAAACATATGTGACATTTAAGCTTTTTTTTAAGCCAATTAGTTCAGTTTCACTTACAGAAAATATCATACAATTTTTCATCTGATGTTAGATCCACTATTAGTATAGAGTAGGATCAAAGGTTCCAATTCTGGTGATATGGCATGAACAAAAAAATGTTGGTCGAGAATCATATAAACCAGATGCAAAGTCAACTCTTTTGTACTGTTATACCTTTGGTGGACCCCACCATTAAATGTAGTATAAAAATTAGAGTAGATTATGATAGTTCCAGTAACTAGTAAGCTTTCTTTAATAGGAATATTTGTCCTATTTTAAGTTGATATGAGAAGCAAGTGCTGAGGTTTAGAGTAGGTAATTGAATATAAACTAATGAATATCAGGCAGTACAGCTATTTAGAATTTGTTAAAGTGGTTATCATCTAAATAAGTCAACGTACAGAAAATAAACTATTCATACACGTAAACAATCCAGACATGCAGACAGGCATATAGATACTAAAGGTAAGCAATAGATACTAAAAGAATCATATCAAAAAAGTATCATAAAAGTAGGCAATAGACACTAAAGGTCAGACAAATATGAGATATCATATATAATATACTTACAGGGTCAGTTCTATAAAAGACCAATGATGTACGTGTAAGGACAAACCAACGTTTCTTCCACGATGTCCAACCTATTCCTGTGATTTTTTGATGATTTGAAAAGATGAATCATACTAAAAATTGAAAACATTTTTAAATTCACAGAAAGTATCAACGACAACCAGTTATATTTAGAATATCCTAAAACCATGACACATGAGGATTGTAATTAATGATAACAGGGATAGAAATGAGCATAGAAAATGAAAACTTAGATTTTAATAAAGAGCATAACTAAACAATTAAAATAATACATTTAGATTATTTGTATAATGTCATAGACTATAGGACTCCTATGAATGCACATGGTCATCTTTAGAAACTGAACCTCTCTGTAGAAGAATATCCCAGCAGGATACATTTCATAGTTCATATATCAAAAAATTATGTTCAAACAGGATGATGCTTACCACATGAAACAAGAAACTTGGCAGCTCAAGAGGTTATAATAATTTTTAACAGGGTTTTGAATATCGATCCATACTGGCATACCAAGCTCTGCTTGGTATGGTATGTAGCGGTATGTACCATTGGTATGCTTACATCCTAAAACCTTAAAAACACCTCCACCTACGATGCCAAGGCATACCGGTTAGTACGCCTCAGGACCGATCAAAACACTAGTACCACCCGGTAGAGGGCGGTCCGTGTACCAGTATACTCTTGGATCGATACATACCACTCATGTTAGTGTACCGAGATTTGCTCAACATGGTAGAATATCAACATAATGAGCAGTACGCCAGAGCATATAGAGCGGTACGCTTAAAATAGGCATAAATCCCTCCAAAAATATCTGAATAATAGAAAAAAGAGAGTTGCATGTTTTAGCTGAAAATGATATTTAAATTTCTAAACAATGGAGTCATTAGAAAAGAGTTAACTAATGACTCAACATCAAAAGCTGAGATCTATGGTTCATGCTATCATAAACTGATTTTTCCTTAAAATTATCTCGCAATACTTCCTGTATGTTTTAGCTGAAAATGAAAGTTAAATTTATAGATCTGAAGTGTTGGACAATGACTTGCATCATATTATCTTACTGAATCATTGTCAAGACAATTTTATGTATTGTTTCTAGAATTTCAGCAGCTTTATGCTTTTATTTCAATTAATCCTCTTTGAGACTCCATCAACACTTGTTCTACGTCAAATTGCTACCAAAAATTCCTGGTTTAACAAAAAATTCTAACAATCAACATCAAAAGCTGAAATCTATGGTATTGCCAGGTAAAGGTCGGTAACAGTTGAAATTTTGACCATTACCGCCCAGTACAACCCTGTACCAGGCCTGATACCACTGAGTAGCGAGCAGTCCGTGTGCTGGTCTGCTGGTGGACCAGTACGTACTGCCCGGTATGAAATTAAAAACCCTGCTCACAACTAGCATACTTGATGGGTTCCGACCCTGAATATCAACAACAATTGTGGTACAAAATATAGATGTAAAGCATTCAATGTAGATGAAAGTTCAAGGCTTTAAGCCATTGGAAGGCGTCATAAAGAGTTAAAGTATCAACAAAACAATGAAAAAGAATTCTTACTGGTTCATTAGTAAGCTAAACAAGACAAAAAGGCAAGACATGACTTGGACACGGGCATAAGTTGGGATGTAAATGATATAAGAATTTTGTAAGGATAATGTCTGGTGCATATAATAGATCGCCAGAACAATATATAGGAACAAAAGATATAAAAATCTTAGTATGTCAATAATCCCATTCTCGAAAGTGCCTTGATTGCCCTGCAACTTCAGTGAAAAGTTACCTTTAGATGAAACAAGAAGTGATCCACTCTTGAAAACCTGCAGTCATTTCAAACTAGCGATCAGCATATTCTTATCTTCTAACTAATAAGAAAGAATGCACATGTGACATACAATATTAGCAATTGCAAACAAAAGTGCCTTAATAAAACATGGATCTTATAATATAATCATGAAATGATTTCATGTGTACAATACCAAATATGAAATGTAAGTTACTCTAAGGTGGCTGCGAGGCACACAATAGAAAAGTACAGTTAGAAAATCCAAAAGTCAATCTAGACTCCAAATCAGGGCTTGTTAAAGATTCATACTCCTCAAAAGGGTGAAAAACAGATAAAAGAGTACCAGGATTAGTATAGCAGGTTAGTGATGGAAGCTGGAAAGTGCCCCAACAAGGATGCTTTTAAGAAGTTGAACTCATGCTTGCATATCATATCCAATATAATCAGTAAGATACTATAAGGAGGGTTTAAGGCACAACAAAGAAGGTTATAAAGGTATCAGGAAGAAAATTTAAACTCCAGAGTGGACTTTAACAAATATTTTTATGCTCCATATGAGTGAAAGACAATTTTAAAAAAACGATCAGAATCAGTAAAACAGTTAAATCGAGGATGAACCTAGTCTAGGACTTTGTTTCAGATTCTGTAACTAAATCAAGGATGCTTTAAAAATGCTTTAACCCATTACAAACCAATCTACATAGAATGAAATTAGATTCAACCTTTGAAAATTTTAAATCCAACATGAACCATGACATATTTTTGTGACTGAAATAAAATGTGCCAGCAGAAAGAATTCATTCTTAAACTAAACAAAATCTTACTAACATCGCAATTAGGACATTTATATGTCTGTTTGTCAGCATTGTCAGAGGCCCTCGTGGTCAAGAGATTGGTATCCCCCTCTCCGCAGCGACATGTTTTACATTGTGTCACATTCTCACTGCTGTGAGGAGAGGCCATCTGCTACTTGTGGTTCAACTGGATCAGGGAATAAAACAAAACCAACAGCATTATCTTCCTTTATTCCCAATAACAGAAGTCTTCAGAACAAAACAATTTAAGAACATTGTTAGGTTTGTCTACAGTATATAGATTAAGTCATACAATTACATATAAAGGAATAAATGAACTGTATATTTACATATAAGAGCCATGTAGATTATTAGAATAATGAGATCCATTTAGTATGTCAAATACCTATAAAAAGGAGAGTTACAATATGAAATGATAGGAAAGTAGTAGGCCATGTGATGTTAAAAAATATAGCCAGTTAATAGAACTAAGCAACACTGCCACAAGTGGTAACTACAAACAAGGATAAAGTTCATCCACCAAATCCATGTACATTAGCAATGAGGATGACTATACAAATGGTAAAGAAAACATCTATAACATCTCTTCCTAACGCAAAATGCATGCTGAATGAACCACACCAGTTGATCTAGATTATGCAAATGATCCAATCATAAAATAAGAGATGGGTTTTTATGCACAAGAGTTCTCTTGATAAGAAGTTAAGATCAAAATAGCATTTTAAGACGAGAAGACAACATGGTTGGCATGGACACCCATGTACCTAACAAAGCAAGCAGATGTTATAAATTAAGGAGAAGAGCTGAAGAGATCCTCTATTAGAAATATCAGGAAATTTCTAATATTCTATACATGTTTGTTAGCGATCTATCAGAGAATGCATGTAAAATTTATTGTGCTCAGATATATCTGGAAGGAATAAATAAGTGTTGGATTGATTAGAATACAACTAAATGCTTGACAAGGTAAACAATATGAGTTGCAAAAGACTTGCTGATGTAGAACAGAGTACGGAAGTAGAGAGAAACAGAGGGGAAGAGAAAGAAAGAGAAGTGTGAGGTAAGAGAGAAGGTTACGAGACTAGGGAAGATGCAATTCTTTTCATCAAATCTGAAGTAATTCATCCATTGACAAACTCCACTATTTATCAGGGTTTAGGAGTCATAGTCAGTTAGTATAATCAATGATTCCTAAGAGTATCTCCTAAGGAATTAATATGCCTTTCCAAAATGTGACTTCTAGAACATCTAAATAATAAATGAGTGCACGTGATACAAAAGGAGTTCCTAAAAAGACCCAAAGATTTTTCAATTTTCAACACAACTCTTAGAATTTTTAGGAAACTAATTGATGATTTTTTGTTGATTTCTTTGCCTAGAATAAACTTTTCTGAAATCCTTTGTAAAGCTAGATGATTCTCATCACTCGCTCTTTGTCTGAGACAAATGTAGTTGATGGCTATCATCCTCATGGATTCTCACCATCAATTAAATTGACTAGGTAACACATTACAAAAGAATTACAGAAACATGGAAAATAGAAGGAAAAATCAAGAAGTTAATACCTTCAACCAACACTTCCCAAAAGCAAAGAACATCATAACACAACTTACAGAAAATCAATTTGTCAACCAGTGTAACAGGTACGAGTTAAGCTTCCTTAATTTGTCGTTGAGCAGTTAGATGGGCGAGGGTTGCCTGTTAGGCATTTGTCTGAATTAGTGTTCGCTGGTATGTACTCAAAACATGACATTAGTTATTGCAAGAAAGTAGGCACTTGTGCAACAGAAACAGTAAGAAATATGTTATTCTCCAAAAATACAATAGAAGATTCATCAGAGAGGACAATATTTTTCTTCATAATGAACAGAAGTACCAAATTTTAAGTCAGTTTCCTATGATATAGTGCTAGATGCTATAACTTGTATAAAATAAATATGGAATTGGAAAAGACAGCAGAATAACAAACAAAGACCACAGAGTTGCTGTAAACCATGATATGTAAGATAAATGCTTGAATAGTTTATGAAAGATGTAAGTGGATCTATTCACAATTTCTTGCATTTCTGCAAAGGAAATGCCGCAGTAACTTATTTTAGAATTCCAGAGTCAAAGCCATTGTCTTTTAATCTTCAGCAGGAAGGAAGAACTCTGTTGTTCAAAGTGTGCAATTGTCTTTCTCTTAATAATTAGAGTAATTAGCATGATGAACAAAATTCATGATTCAGCCAAGATAGATAAAGTATGATTGACTGTTGACTGTTCAAAAGTAGACACGGAAGGATTCTCGATTCATAAATCTCATTGATTATAATTCTCACAAGAATAATTTGTGATATATTTATAGATCTACTATTGAAATAAAATTCTAAGAGTAATTTTGGTTAATTCTATTGAGGGGCATCCTTTATTTATTTGTTAAACCATGAGGCACATTTGGCGGGATTATATCCAAGGCAACAGATCCAATCTATTAGAAATAGTTAAAACCAGCATCTCTGGATTTATGGTGATGAGCTTGGAAGATGGATAGATATTTTCTTGTAACTTTACATCTTTATACAGTATGATATTTGCCAAGATATGATACCACAAAAAGAAATAATATCTTATTCTCTTATTTCGTAACAAGCTAGTGCGGGTGCACACAGGTTTTGCTTTTAAATGGTGCTTTTTTCTTATATGTTTGTCAGGAACATTAGTCATTGATTTCATTTATAACTGACTCATGTTTTAATTTTATTTTTTCCATCAATCTTTCTGAAAGAAAAAAAAAATCGAAAAGAAAAAACTCAGATAGAAATTCAACCATGATCTGGAACAACTTAATGGCCTCTACAGTCATTATAATCCAACGATCAACATCATCACTATCTTCATTTCTAATACAAGGTTGATTCAAAGTATAACTAAAAATCAAGAAGACAGTTTTATAAAGTTTTGCATCCCATTATCAACATCAAATCAACTGTTAATTGATGATATCGATTTCCTAGCTAAAAAAATATTGGAAGAAGTGGAATCTTCATAAAGCTTATGATTTGCAAGTGGTATTTATAATTTGAAGCAAAAAAAAAAAAACAAAGAAAAATACTTCAAGGTTCCCCTGACTAGTATGTTAATTGGTAACTTTTTCCTTTATTCATGAAGAATCCTAGTCTCAATTAATCCATGCATTCCCAGTTGTCAGACTGAAAGCTCCATTTTCTTAGCCAAAGTACACAGTATATGAGAAGAACTAGAAAGTTCCCAATGTAGGGCAAGTTCTAACACATGACCAGGTGAGAGCTTTGATTAGAAACTGATAATTCAACAAATACAATAACAGAATTTTCAGATGGTGGAAACCTTGGTGAATTGATGTTTGTTAGGTTGAACCGTAGAATAACAAATGAAAAAGATGCTTGTGCACCCTCAGACAAATATGGAGAAAGCATAGTGCAGTACAGGTATCGAAGATCAGAACATTAAAGTATCTTCATTTCATACATCTGCCTCAACACCTATGCCTCATCGTACAAAGGCATATAGGCCTTTTTCTTAGTGTGTCTAATGCCAGAAAGATGGGATATAAGTGATCGGTAGGCAAAAATGCTACCAGCATGACATGCCTTCTCAAATTCTATATCCACTATTTCTACTACTTCTTTTCCATTGGCCTTCATGTTTTTGTTACAAGAGTAAATGAAGCAAAATTTGGTAAAATATGAGTATCAAAATGCTTTAATATGATTAATTATTATTGATACCAACTGCATCATTCCCGTCCTTCATCCTTAGGTGGCAGCCTAGCCATCACCAAGAATTGAGCCAATGACCTATCGTGGCTTTGCAACATAGTCTGTTTGAATTTTTGGTTGTTCATGTAGACCATCAACATTTCAGAATCTAGTAACAAGAAAACAATAATTAACGAACAGTACAATGAAATGCGATTGCAGACTCAGAAAAGAATACTACAAAGGCAATATATTCAGAAGTTTAGGCATCGAAGAGCAACGAAGAAGGAAGGAGAGGCACCTTCCCAGCCTCGATCAAGCGCGGCGACGCGAACCCCGTCACAATGTGCGGATTCTCGCCATCGAAGCCGCGGTTTGGAGATCGAGGGGAGGGCTTACGCGTCGTGACGATCCAATACTCCCACGGCGAGCAAAGGCGAACCCTCGTTCCGAAATCTTTTTTTTCTCCGAACCACCTCTTTCTTTCTCTCCATCATCCGAATTCTTCGCCGCGCGCGAGTCTTCCTCGCTCCGCCATCCTCTCTCGCCCGCTTCTTGTCTCCCGCACGGGGTCATCGTCTGCGGCACGCACATGTGGGATCGGAAGAGCTGGAAGCAAATGGGAGCTGGTCTGCCTCTGCAACGGTCACCGTTTTCGTGGAACCCTCCCCGCACATATACTTCGTTAAACAAACAATTTGGGATCCTTCGAGGTTTATGCGGTCGGGGACAGAGATGTAATTTAAGCATAATTTTCATACGCATATTTGCAATCCAATTTTTACTATTTATAATTTTATCTAATTTTTTTTTAATGTTTCTGAACAATCGTGAATGTAAATATCCTCCCCTTCTTCTATTTTTAGTTGTATTTTTGTACTATTTATAAGTTCCATAGCTCCTCTTTGGTCCATACATGGATGGATACGTGTTGCTATGGCAGGCGTGTGTGAATGCGGATCTACTTTGCATAGAATTTGTGGATGAACAGTGATCATTTAATTCAGATTTGGGTTGTTCAACGAGTAGTAAATATTCAAGCATTACAAAATAATATTAAAAAATACTTAATATTTTTTTTATATTTAAACTAGTAGACGAATCAAATTATTAAATCAAGAATCAAATCTATAAAATATAATTCATAATAAGAGAGATAATGTTCTTGGGATCTTTTGCTGGCTCACGAACGAGTGTATGTTGATAACGTATTGTCGAGGTATTGGTGGGCTTCCACGTGTCACCATCCATGGATCAAGATGATGATTAAAAGTTACGATCAAATGCTGGAAGTCTAAGGAACATTTCCAAGTGCTTCCCAGGACAGGAATCAATAAACATCATCCTTGTGCAGAAATCTAAGGAGCATTTCTAAGTGCTTCTCAAGACAACAGTCAATAAACCACAACATGATTGGTGCCTGACTGATTGAAAGAGAGACAACTGAAACTATTATTTTTTTCTCTGCAAAAAGATGATACATATCCTGCAGCAAAGCATATGTAGTACTCATCGATATCAAATCAACCAAACTCTTCCCTACCGAAGCAATCAGTCGCAAAGACAGACAGAGAGAGAGAGAGAGAGAGGAGGACATCACACAAAGAAAGCACCAAGAAGGAGATGGAGAGGGGGGGAGAGAGAGATCTACGCATGGTCATCGGCTGGCGACGATGCCGTTGACGAGGGCGAGGGCGTTGCTTGTGTACTGCTTCACGCGCCACACTCGGCGGCAAACGTCGGCCTTCGCCCGGCTCTCCTGTCCCACCTCCTCGAAGCCATCGACGCACGTGTCCTCGTCGGTGAGCGCGGCGCTCATCCACGTCTGGGCGTTGGACATCCGCCACACCGCCGCCGCCGACCCCGCCGCCTCCGCCTCCAGCCCGCACAGCTCCCCCGCAGTCCGCCGCGCCAGGTCAACCGCGTCGCCCAGCGAGTCCGCGCAGTCACGTAGCGCCCCCGCCTCCGGGCAGGCAGAGGCGGACTTGGCAGTACCGCAGGCGCGTCGGAGAGAGGCTACGTGGGCGTAGAGGGAGGCGACGCGGGCGAGCGTGAGGTTGGTGGCGAATCGGGCGAGCTGGATGGGGCTTTGCTGGACGGCGAAGGAGTAACCGGCGAGCGACCTGTAGCAGAGGCTGGGGTACCGAGTGGCGCCGCACCGCGCCCGGATGAACTCCGTGGAGTTATAGCCGAAGGAGACCTGCGGCTGCGACGCTTGGACCGGCGGAATCCTGGCGGCGACCGCATGCAGGACGGTGAAGGAGAAGAATAAGGTAAACAGAAGATAAACCTTTCGAACCATCGTCGGAAGAAGTGGAGAGACTGGTTCGTATCGTCGTGGGGTTCGATACGAGAGCTTATTATATAGGCCTGTTCGCAACGGAAATGCCATGGGTCGGTGGGACCCGAACGACGCAACCCCATCATTAAGACCTTTCTCGAGTGAGAGGAGCGGCTCAGCTGCCCGGTACCCACAGGGAGGATCCAGCGCTTCTCTGCTCGCAGTCCACGAAGACGGAGAAAGCTGGGGAAGAGTGTGAGTGCTGCTCGGCCGAGCGCACAACACAGGCGGCCGTCGAAGGAGGGCCGCCCATTCGTTGGTGGAGCAGTAAAATATCGACAGGAGCTGCCACCTTCTCACCCGGACGCCATGAGACACGAAGGGCCCTTCTCCTCTTGCGTCTGTCTAAAAGTGCAGCATGTGCGAGCAGAGACGGCAATGACAGCTGGTCCAAATTGCATGAATCCAATTTGATCGAGTCAGACTCGATCGGTTCCGGTCGAGCGACTTGATCGATACATCATGCGAGATCAGAGTTCTGCGAAGCAAGAGTGCGATTTTGAACCCTGTCTTGAGATAGAGACGCGTGTCACTAACTGGACCCGCGGGACCCACGGTAGCATCGAATACGATACGACCTTCCCGTGCGTGACGGGTGGGCGGAGACGCAGTGAAGGGAATAGTAGTGGACGGTGACGTGTGAGCCGGCACGCGAGCAGGCGTGGGAAAAGTGAAGCAGAAATGGCGGCGGTGGGTCGATGCGGTCCAATAAATGCCTTAAAGTGCGGCGGGTTGGTCGTGTTCTCCGACCCCACAACACACACTTCCTAAACAACGTACGTGGCCTACTCGCCTAACCTTTTCCAGAAGCTTCAATAACACCCGTCACTAGCAACCGAGAAAGGTTCCTCCAAAATAATTAACATGTAAATTTGTTCTTCCATCTAATAATCATGTAGAAATTTAAGTTAAATTATATTTATATATGCATGTAATTTTACTAACAAAGGGAAAATGTTACTAACAAATCATTTAGTTCTGCAAAATGAAAATTGTTCAAAGGATCCAACTCATTCGGTCCTTTAAATTGATTGTTTTTTTTATCACAATCATCGCCTAGATTTACACCAGAACGGATTTCGTTGACTTTTCTAACAACAATCAAATCAAGGATAAAGCCAGCATCTACTCGGCTCATTCCCACTTGCCACTAAAAACCATAAAAGTATGTTTTATATATCTTATTCGTTGGATCTCAGCCTGATAGTTAATTACATTGTCATCAATGGCCTTTCATTAATTAATTGGAAAAATTAAGTATGGGACTCTATGGTTTAGGGTCCTAAGACAAACGAGTAGGCTTAATTAACAGCCTGCTCGATCAAACCTAGTAACCACGACACCTCTTGGTTTTATAGCCCACCAAGCTTAGCCACATTAATAATATTAAGTTAATCAATAATTGTGGCTCCAAATCGCACCTAATGACCAGTTGACACCCTCGAAATATTTATTCCATGGCAGTTGTGGGAATCTTATTCTAACACGTCTTTTGATGCGCTAAAACACAGCATGATAGATATTATGACTTATCATATAGTAATATCTTTTACCCGTGGCAGATAAATGATTTCTTATCAAATTATGATACTTTACGTTTTCTGATTTCTTAATAAACTTTAAAATAGAAAATTTGATGGGAATATATTTGTGTATAATCTATATGTTCAGGAGTTTACGTGATTGATCCTTTATTAATGTTCTTGGTGTTTTGATAATCACCTTCTCTTAATCCTTGAGAAGGAGATCCCATGGCCCATCACTTCTCATAGAGATTGCCCAGCTCTTACCCGACGACCACGTCATCATCCTCGACGATCGCTCCAACATCTTCCTTCTCGACGACAGATGTTGCTTCGACTCTAACGACTTCACCGTTACCACCAACTACACCGTCCACTTTGTCCTCTTCCTCCCCTTTGTAGTCATCTGCGCCCTCAGTCTCCTCAACGACACTTGATGCTCCTCCAGAGCTAACTACTAAGTTTGCTTGGCGGTTGCAACCCTTATTTCTGCCACTAGTCGTTGCTCCCTTGTGATTTTGTCATCTGCCTCCTCTGTCGAGAGCTCCTCTACCTCCAGTGCTCACGTTGTACACACTACTACCTACCACTCTCTGCACCGAGCACCCTTGCCGAGAACCTTCTCATTGTTGTCGATGCACAGTGGCTGACATCAACACCTCATCATAGCAGACGTGTCGGAGGCCATCGTGCACTGTGCCATCTCATAGTGTTGAACAAGGACCCCTCCTGGTTAGTGCTCCAATATGCCCTCCTTAATGCCATCTGCCACGTAATTATCGCCAGGTACAATAGTAACCTGATCCAACCACTACAATTCAAGCATCAATCGTTGGATTCGTCACCCACTGATATCTTTATGCAGCATCATAATGGAAGCGTGATCCAAGTTACAAACCATACTAGTCAATCACTCCCGTACTCGCATGCTCAGCCTCCTCTCCACTTTAATTAAAAAAAAGAAAAGGGGAGTACTATTGCTAACTATTTTAAAAATTATAAAAATTATCATCGATGACTTGGCTATGATAGGTCATTCCCTCATTGATAAAAAAGTAATAGTATATACTCTCAATGACTTAAGAGATGAATACAAAGAGTTAACAATAATAATTCGAGCGTGCGACTCATCGATGTCATTCGAAGAACTCTACAAGTTAATTGACTATGAGACATATTTGAAACGCGAGGACAAGATATCAAGATCGATTTTCACAGCTTAAGTCAGTCAAAAAAACTAAGAGAGTAAGCCACCAAAATACCAAGAACATCAATAAATGATCAATCACATTACCTCTTGGACATATGGGTAACACACAAACATATCCCCATCTATTTTTTAATCTAAACTTCAATAATTATCAGAGTGGAAACTTCAGTACCCATCAGTAGCCCCGACGTCGCAGTAATCCAAACAAATAAAGAGTTATCAATCAATTGTATGATAAAGTTGAATACTCCGTCAAAGCTTGTCTATCTCGACCCAGCCTTCCTACTACATCTAATTGGCCTCAAATGAATACCATGACTACTTCGATTGCTCGTCCAACTAATTGGATTGTGGACTCAGAGCTTCTCATTATATCACCTCTGAGCTTCAAAATTTATCCATCTACAATGATTATGGAGGCAATGACAATATCATCATCGGTGACGGTAACAGAATTTTCATTACTCATACTAGTTCCATAATACTTAATTCACACACTACTATGTTTGCACTCGATGATGTTCTGTGTGCTCCTCAAATTAAAAGGAACATCATTTCTATTTTCCAATTCTGTAAACAAAAATAACACCTCAAATGAATTCTTTTATGACTCTTTTCTTGTAAAGGATTTGAGAACAAGGACATCCTTGGTCTAAGGCCCAAACAAAGATAACATTTACGGGAGGCCATCAGCTACACAAATCACCCAGCCAATCGTTCACTCTTTAGTTACAGCTTTAATTGATGTATGGCACAATCATCTTGGTTATCCCTCGTCTCTTATCTAACAAAAAATATTTTCTCATTATTCTTTTCCAACTATGAAAACTAGTAACATTATAACTCATTTTTATGCTTATCTTAGCAATAAATGTCATAGACTACTATTGGCAACATCCTTCGTATCTTGTTTTATGACATTTGAAATTATTTTTTACACAGATGTTTAGGGCCCTACTTCGACCACTTCTTTTGATAATTTTATTTTATGTCATTTTTATAGATTAGTTTATTAAATATACATGGTTATATCCTCTTAAATATAAATCAAAAGTTTTCATAGGCTTTACTCATTTTAGAAAGTTGGTCGAAAACTTTTTTCATTCTATAATTAAAATGGTTTAATCTCATGGTAGAGGTGAATATCAAGCCCTAACATCTTGTCTCTCAGCTTATAGTATACAACACCTCAAGTCACCATCACATACTCCTCAATTTGTTGGCTCTACCGAACGAAAACATTAATATAGAGTTAAAACTGGTCTTATTCTTCTACATCAAGCCTCCATGCCACCAACCTTTTAATCAATAACTTCTCAAATTGTCGTCAATCTTATTAACCGTATGCTCACTCTAGTCCTCCAATTTCAGTCACTATTTGAAAAGTTATTTCATCAACTCATGAATCTTCAAGAACTCAAAAGTGTTTGACTGTTTATGTTATCTATGGCTACAACCTTATGTCTCTCATAAATTAACACCGAGATCTAAGCCTTGCATCTTCATAGGATGCTCTTAAATATAATATTTTCTAATGCTACGATTCTAAAACTCAAAAGGTATTTATATCACGTCATGTCATCTGTATGGAGTCTACCTTTCCCTTCTAAAAATATGGGTCTCTAGTCATGCAAGTCACTCCAACAAACATACATCACTGGAGTATTCCTTCAACCTGGTGCCTCTCACCACATCATCCAATCATTCCCATCAGGATACACACCTTATTATTCCTCCAATTCAACAGCTTCTCACTTCTTCCACTATTCCTTCACAAATTCATCCTGGTGATAAAATACTACCCTCAAAAACATAATTAATGTCATTATCTTCTCCTAGATCTAGTGCCTCCAAAGTACCTCAATCTGATTAGGTAAATGTTAGTGACTCTCCACCAATACAACCCCATCGCACCTAGCCATCCTATGACAACACGCTCTAAAAGTGATATTTTCAAACCGCGTCATATACTTGACATTTATCTTACAACGAACTTTTATTAAAAGCCCATTGAACCCATCACCATCACTTAAGCCTAAAATTCTCGACACTAGCGGAAAGCCATGTGTAAAGAATATAATGTCTTACTCTATAATTCTACATAGACCTTTGTATGATTTATACCCATAAAATATTATCGGGTATAAATGAGTCTTTCAAATTAAGCGGGACCCAAATGAATCTGTTGCTAGATATAAAGCACGTATAGTATCCAAAGGATTTCATCAATGACTTGGTGTTGACTTCGTAGAGATATTCAATCTCATTGTTAAACCAATAACAATCTAACTTATCATGATATCAAAGGCTGGTAATTACGACAATGGATGTTAATAATGCTTTGTTACATGAGACTTTAACTTAAAATATCTTTATGCAGCAATATCTAAACTTCATTCATCCTCTATATCCAAAACATGTTTCCAAATTATAAAAAACTATTTATGAACTTCCTTAAGCTCCAAGAGCCTGATACATTAATCTTGGGTCGTTTTTTACATCAATTGGCTTCATCAACTCTAAGTCAGATATTTCACTATTTTTATGAAAATAAATGAAGGTATAATATATCTATTGGGGTATATGGATTACATTATCGTCACAGGTAATAATCTTATGGAGATGAAAGGATTCCTCAAGCAATTGGTAGATTGAATATTCATCAAAGATCTAGTAACCTTGAGCTACTTTCTAAGAGTGGAAGCTACATACACATCTTCAGGACTCTTTTTATCTCAAAGAAAGTATATTTAAGATCTATTATCAAAGACAAATATGCAGAATGCCAAAGAGGTTGCCACTTCATTCTCTATTACTAAATCACTTCAGTTATACGATGATAGCGCTATTACGGATCCTACACAATATCATCAAGTAGTTGGGTCCTTACAGTATCTTTCTCTCACACGTTTAGACATCCAGTTTGCAGTCAATAAGTGATCTCAATTCATGCATCAGTCATCTACTATCCATTGATCTATAGTAAAATGAGTCTTACGATATCTCAAATGGACTCTACGTCATGGACTCTTTCGAAAACACTCACCACTTCATCCCTATACCTTTATATATGTTGATTGCGCATACAACTTTGATGACAAAACTTCTACATCAATATATATTATCTTTTTTGGAGTAAATTTAATCGGTTAGAGTTCAAAGAAGCATAAAACAATCACAAGATCTGCAATTGAAGTTGAATATAGAACCATTGCTATCGCTACTATAGAACTCAATTGAGTCATGAATCTGTTGAAATAATTGGACATCAACTCCACCATAACTCCTATAATATATTATGATAATGTCGGAGTCACCTACCTATGTGCCAATTCGGTGTTCCATTTACGTATGAAACACATTGTCATAGACTTCTATTTCGTCACACATCAAGTAGTTAGACATCAACTACGTGTTTCTCACATACATATTGTCGATCAACTAGTATACTCTCTCATAAAATCATTTGCATGTAAAATACTTTCATTACATCGATCCACGATTAGTATTCTTGATAGGAGCCTAATCTTGTGGGGGTATGATAAGAGATATGGATAGAAGATATGATCTCTGATCACCTGAAGATTTATATGATAAATTTACATAATCTTGAGAGAGGAAATAGGGTTTAAGTTAATGAAACATTCAATCTTTTCCCATCTTAACATATTTTAATCGATCAACTAAATTGTAAAACTTTTTTTTTATTTAATTCTGGCTTATGTTGATGATGAGTAAGTACATCAATAGGAAGCAATTAATTCTAGCTTTGGCAGCGAGCTCATGTGAGATGGAATTGGTTTTTCTTGGTCCCAACGTACAATGATGAGGTTCTAAGAACTTGTAGTAGTTGCGTGAGGCTTAGGCAGTCTGATCCGATGGTGATGCTTCTCAAGCTAAGATAGTTTTGCGTGAAACGGATCCGATGCATGATGGATGTCACATTCTACATAATATATATATATATATATATATATATATATATAGACTATGGTTACATGTATTGTTTTTATTAAAGCTTTGTATATAGTAAATAATTTTGACATCTTGCATTGTTAATTATTTATCAATATAAGATTATATATATCTGATATGACAGATGCCGACCTGGCTGCCAAGTCATCACGCCCCCGGACAGCTAGGCCGCTGACGTGGCCAAACCAATGTGATCGGTCGAAGGACACCAGGTGTCGTACAGCCGACCTGGCACAGGTAAGGTCGGCAACCCCCACCTGCAGGCGCATACCTCACCACCAGTACGGCAGGCGTGGCGGGAAGCGCGGCAGCATGGTGCCGTACGGCCGACCTGGCACAGGTAGGGTCGGCAACCCCCACCTGCAGCCGCACGCCTCACCACCAGTACGGCAGGTATGGCGAGAGGCACGGCAGCATGGTGAGTCATGAATACGGTAAGGTCGTCAGGTACGAACAACCCACAGCACCCACTATAAAAGCTCCTGCACCTACACAAGGCAGGGGGATCGCAAAAAAGACCACAAGACTGACTTGATCGTCAGAGGGGTCACGTCGGGAACTTACCCGACCCGACCTCCTTGCAGGAACCAGCGGCCGACCCCAGCAGGACGACCTCTTCTCCACCAGGGCTTCGCCACCCCAGCATCAGAACCCTCGAGCCGACCCCTGATTCACCGCTCATCCGAACCAGCCGCGCTCTGTGCCGAAGAGATTGCGAAGCGGGCGGAACAGCGCACACGGGCCTGGACCAGCAAAGGCTTGCTCGGCGTATTTAAAGGCGAAACACATCCACCTGGCAAGCTCCATAAAAGGCACTATCATTTTGGCGCTAGAAGGAAGACCCATGTCGCCAGAACGCTCACTCGCTGACTCGGGACCATAGCGTCGGGCGGAACCCGATCACCCTCGATCGGTCGAGGAAGCCCCGGCTGCCATGCCGACTCCCAATCGCTTTTGGAGAATGATGACCGACCCCGGGTTCCCGTCACCCGTGTCGAACACTGCACCCCCCATGGTCACCGCCGAGGCCTTCCTCGGCCTCACCAGCCAAGTCCAAGCGCTTGCGGGCATGGTGCAGACTATAATCCCGTATCTGCCGCAACTGGTGCAGTCGGCAGCACACCAATCAGCGCCTCCGCGGGCGGAGTCACTGACGGCCCCAAGTCGGGGAATCCCGCCCGTCGCCGAGGCGCCACCACCCCGGGTCACCGAGGCCCCCCCACCTCGGATCCCGGCTTCGCCGACGCCTTTGGAGCCTCCCGAGCTGGGGAGGCACTGGCCTCACGAGCGGAGGGGCGGCTCGGCGGGACCCGTCCCCCAGCTACTCTCGGCATCCCACGAAGATCTCCGAGGTCCATCCGATCTGCGTCACAACTTACAGGTCAGTAAAAGATTAGTAAGGCTTGAACAAAATAAAAAGCTAGTACCCTTAGAGGCCGGACTCAAACCCACCTCAACGAGCCAAAGCTGGGTCATTTCCTTGATCGCACAAGAAGAGGAAAGAATCCCCTTCAGTCGACCGACCAGGACGGCCTCCTCCTCGGACAGATAAGGGGGGGCATTGCCAATCGGATGAGCCCACCAGCTGAACCCAAATCCCCAACCTAGACCACTGACATAAAGGTAGCGGGACTTCCAACCCTTATTGCTGGAAGGAGCCCCGCTCACCCTAAAACCGACTCGGGCGGTGAGGTAGTAACCGCTCCGACTCTTACACAGGCGGAAGCACGCCATGAACAAGTCCCGAGTCGGGACAATTCCCGCTCCTCGGCACTCACCTAAAAAAACCACTAGGTAGCGCCACGAGTTGGGCGCTACCTGGCTCGGAGAAATTCTCCACCGCTTCAGGCACTCCTCGATCAGAGGGTGCAAAGGAAACTGAAGGCCGGCTTCCAGGGCATCCACCGAGATGCACATGTCAGGGACGTCCAAGCTATAAGGACGTTGCCCCGGCTCTGGAACATACAACCCGTATTCAACCGGGATGCTGTACCGTGCCCTGATTGCGGCAAGCGACCCTTCGGTCACCGCCGAGTCGAGGTCATGATGTGACATCATGACCTCCAAGTCCCTCTGAACCCGCGCGTCGACAGGCGACGGGGGCCCAGAAGACGCTCCCGAGGAGCTAACCCCGGGACCGCTATGACTCGACTCCCCTGACTCCGTGGGAGAAGCGACCCTGACACTAGTCGAGGAGTCCGACGAGGTCATCGCGACCTGTTAAAAGGGGGGCTGCCGAGCTGAAAAGGCGAAGGGTACTAGGGTGGTCCGGGGCAGAGGCAGCAAGAAAGTGAAATGAGCAAGTGAGGTCTCTGCGCAACCCCCCAACCAATTTATAGTGCCCAAGCGTGCCGTTTCAGCTTCCCGAGGTAAGAGAAAATGCCGCCGCCCCGAAGAAGCACTCAGCGCATTAAATGCGCCATGATTATGACCGAAACCCTAGGATATATATATATATATATATATATATATATATATATATATATATATATATATATATATATATATATATGTATATATGCATATATATATATATATATAATATTGCTACAAGGGCGCATACCCGGATTTGCGCCCGAGTTCACTCTCTCGGCCAGATCTCCGGATTTGCGCCCGAGTTCACCCTCTCGGCCAGATCTCCGGATTTGCGCCCGAGTTCACCCTCTCGGCCAGATCTCCGGATTTGCGCCCGAGTTCACTCTCTCGACCAGATCTCCGGATTTGCGCCCGAGTTCACTCTCTCGGCTAGATCTCCGGATTTGCGCCCGAGTTCACTCTCTCGGCCAGATCTCCGGATTTGCGCCCGAGTTCACCCTCTCGGCCAGATCTCCGGATTTGCGCCCGAGTTCACACTCTCGGCCAAACCTCCAGATATATTCCCGAGCTTAGGCTCGGTCGGATCTACTCTCGCTGTGCTGTACTCCCGAGCTCAGGCTCGGTCGGATTCAGCTTCCTGCGCTATATTCCCGAGCTCAGGCTCGGTCGGATCTACTCTCGTTGCGCTGTACTCCCGAGCTCAGGCTCGGTCGGATCTACTCTCGCTGCGCTGTACTCCCGAGCTCAGGCTCGGTCAGATTCAGCTTCCTGCGCTATATTCCCGAGCTCAGGCTCGGTCGGATCTACTCTCGCTGCGCTGTACTCCCGAGCTCAGGCTCGATCGGATTCAGCTTCCTGCGCTATATTCCCGAGCTTAGGCTCGGTCGGATCTACTCTCGCTGCGCTGTACTCCTGAGCTCAGGCTCGGTCGGATTCAGCTTCCTGCGTTATATTCCCGAGCTTAGGCTCGGTCGGATCTACTCGCGCTGCGCTGTACTCCCGAGCTCAGGCTCGGTCGGATTCAGCTTCCTGTGCTATATTCCCGAGCCCAGGCTCGATCGGATCTACTCTCGCTGCGCTGTACTCCCGAGCTCAGGCTCGGTCGGATTCAGCTTCCTGCGCGGTACTCCCGAGCTCAGGCTCGGTCGGATTCAGCTTCCTGCGCCATATTCCCGAGCTCAGGCTCGGTCGGATCTACTCTTGCTGCACCATATTCCCGAGCCTAGGTTCGGTCGGATCTACTCTCGCGGCGCTACACTCCCGAGTTCGCGCTCGGTCGGATCGAGCCTCCCGCACCATATTCCCAAGCTTAGGCTCGGTCGGATCTACTCACGCGGCGCTACACTCCGGAGTTCACGCTCGGTCGGATTTAGCCTCCCGCACCGTATTCCCGAGCTCACGCTCGGTTGGATCTACCCACGCGGCGCTACATTCCCGAGCTCATGCTCGGTCGGATCTATTCGGGCTGCCCCACGTTCCACGTCATTCAAAATCCTTAGAAGTCTGCGCTCAGGACTACTTTAAAGCAACCCCAAACAGCGATCAAGCGCAAGACCTCATCTTCGGCACCCCCATCAGGCGCCTCGAGAGGGTCTACCTGGGGGGGGGGGGGGAAGAATGATATGACAGATGCCGACCTGGCTGCCAAGTCATCACGCCCCCGGACAGCTAGGCCGCTGACGTGGCCAAACCAATGTGATTGGTCGAAGGACACCAGGTGCCGTACAGCCGACCTGGCACAGGTAAGGTCGGCAACCCCCACCTGCAGGCGCACACCTCACCACCAGTACGGCAGGCGTGGCGGGAAGCGCGGCAGCATGGTGCCGTACGGTCGACCTGGCACAGGTAGGGTCGGCAACCCCCACCTGCAGCCGCACGCCTCACCACCAGTACGGCAGGTATGGCGAGAGGCGCGGCAACATGGTGAGTCATGAATACGGTAAGGTCGTCAGGTACGAACAACCCACAGCACCCACTATAAAAGCTCCTGCACCTACACAGGGCAGGGGGATCGCAAAAAAGACCACAAGACTGACTTGATCGTCGGAGGGGTCACGTCGGGAACTTACCCGACCCGACCTCCTTGCAGGAACCAGCGGCCGACCCCAGCAGGACGACCTCTTCTCCACCAGGGCTTCGCCACCCCAGCATCAGAACCCCCGAGCCGACCCCTGATTCACCGCTCATCCGAACCAGCCCGCTCTGTGCCGAAGAGATTGCGAAGCGGGCGGAACAGCGCACACGGGCCTGGACCAGCAAAGGCTTGCTCGACGTATTTAAAGGCGAAACACATCCACCTGGCAAGCTCCATAAAAGGCACTATCAATATCAATTGATGCTAAATTTAAATTTAACGGCATATGTGCGAAAATATAATATTGAGGCGAGCCCGGTTCAGCTGCCGCATGGGCCGAGTGGGTCCACTCGAACCAACCGCCGTGAGAACCGCCCCGCGGCACGCGCAACGACGACACAACAATCCGTTGTGTGTGTACAGCAGACGCTATCCCACCTTTTATATGTTCGAATCTCTTCCATTTCTCGCCACAACAACTCTTCTCTCTCCCTCTGCCCCCTCTCCTCTGCCGATTGCCTCCTCTCTCTTACCAATGGTGATGTTCACGGTGACGCGAAAGGAAACCGTCCCCTTCGACGGCCAGAAGCCCGGGACCTCGGGCCTCAGGAAGAAGGTGCGCGATTGATTTCTTTCTTCTTCCTCGTCCTCCTCTTTGGATCTGGGTTATACTCTTGGTATTCCTACAGATTTTTTGGGGATCTTGTTTTCTTGTTGTGCGTAGGTGACTGGTTTCCGTTTGGATGACGATGGATTCCACATCGATCTGCCTGTTCTTGGATTTTTCCTATTCTTTATTTTATTGCGTTCTTCTTTATGTTGCTAAATGACGAACTTTTTATTATACTGTATGCAAGATTGCTTGTGATCCGACCTGAGTTAGTTGCGCTTGTATTTGGTATTCGTTCTGGTACTAGCTGCCCAATTTAGATCGGACAATTTTATTGGTGGCTCTGGCTGTAAATTCCAGTGTCAGATAGCCAAAAAAAAAAAGAAGAATTTGTACGACAAACAATGACCGGAGTTTCGTTCCTGTTTATAAAGTTACAGAAAATGTGTGCTTTTTATATGATGATGCACTTTACACTAGCAATTGAAGCGATCATATAATATGAGTAGTTATCGGATCTGATTAAATTAGTCAGAATATGGGTATCTATGATACTAAGTCTTCTAGAAACTTTCTCCCCACTCGCCATTTGTTTGTTGCAAGGTTTTACATATCGGTTCATACTAGTGTATAGACATTTTGTCGGTACTAGTATGGTACCAGTATCAAGTGGTATGCACATTACATACCGCTCGATATATTAAATTTTTTATATTTTTTATATTATAAATAATATAATATAATATTAAACATATTAAAAAAACAAATAAAGGGGCGACGTCACCTCGATCTCTCTTCCCTCGCGAGCATCTCCCCGCGCAGGGAGAAAAGTCGCCCGCGGGCGATGAGGGCGCGCGGACGAGGTACTTTTCCTCTTCTTATTTCTTCTTCTTCTCTTCTTATTTCTTCTTTTCCTCTTCTTCTTCTTCCTCTTCCCTTTTTCTTCCTCAATCGACCGCCGACGATCGATTTCTCCTTCAATCGACCGTCGACGATCGAAATCAACCATCGACGATCGATTTTAGCGGTATCGCCCAGTCCGCGTATCGGTCAGTTGCCAGACCGGTATATACCGGGTGATACGGGCCTTACAGCTCGGTAAGTAAAACCTTTTTGTTGCGAATCTTAATTCCAAAGGGTAATGGTGGTGGGTTATCTGAACTATATTGATATGTACAATCTTGAGCACTGAGTTGTTTTGCTGTTTGATTAAGATGTTTTTTTTTCCTTTGATATGGTGAATCAATCTTTCCTATAAAGTCAAGAAAAAATAGTAGCAAATTCTCTGTTACAAGATAAGACAACATAATATATTTAAGAGCTGGATTCTAGGTTTCTTTTTCTGTTTCATTTGAGTACATCAAAATGCAGCTGTACAAATATGATTCATCTTTTGCTTGTAAGTTGACTCTTTGATACTACTGCTATAGCATAATCACAGGAATACAAGTAAACCACTTCATTTAATGGTATATATTCTTCATGGAGTAGACTAACTGTGAGGTGGATTTTTGCTTTGACATGTACCCCTTTCTTACTACTTGTGGTAGCTTTTCATGTAAGAGTAGTCTTCAACCTTCACATCTTGTCTTTTATCCTTCAATTTAACCTAAATTAAGTGAGATTTGCTTTCAGGTGTCAGTTTTTAAGCAGCCTAATTATTTGCACAACTTTGTTCAATCAACATTCAATGCCCTCCCTGCCGACAAAGTGAAGGGTGAGTTTAATTTTCTCCTCCACAAGTCCATTATGTAGTTGATGCAGTGATTCAGCCAGATGTTTGATATTTTTGCTCGGTTTGTTATATAAAGATAAGCTAGTGTGACTATTTGATGGTCAAGAGATTGTTGTACATTATAGAGGTGCCTTTCTTCATTTTTACATGACCAGGCCATGACTCATTCAGATACATTAGAGATATGTGATACTTTATTTCAATATAATCAATAGAATTGATTAGTTCTACTTCTGTTTGTTGTGCTGATGATCTTAACTCTTAACCGACTTCCTTGGAAGACTATTTGACACACTGTCACCGGGTGGATGCAACTGACACTTATTTAATTTTGCATAATTTATAGCAGGACACAAATGAAACACTGGGAGATGGAGGAAGTGGAAGGAGAGGAGTCATTGGAGGGAGAGGAGGAAGATAATTAACTAATTATTTTATTCTCTTATGGGTCGGAGTGGACCGCTCAAATGGCAGTTCACGTACCAAACCATTACGTATTGCCCATTTCGTTTCAGTCCAGGTCAGACGGCTAACCTTGGTGGGAACTATTCTGTAGTTAGGCCATAGACTTATTTAAAATATTGGAGAATCTCTTTGGTTGAGACCAACCAACTTCCGGTCTTGCTCAAAACAAATGGATTTTTGAGAGGGATTGCCAAAGAGCTTGAGTTTGTTAAACCAAGATTGGCTGGACAGGGACATGTGAAGAAGGTGAGTCTCTTTTAATTATTTGTTTACGTGATTTTCTGTTCGTATCTACTTAGGCTAAGGAATAGAAAACTAAAATAAGAAGTTGAAGCTGGACTCATAGAAAACCAATTTTAAACTTCCACAAGCAATTGTATGAAATTTATAAAGCAGAAGCTCTCTATTGGCCACTTGCTGTATTATCTGAGGCCTCATCAAGATAACTATTTGGCTGCCAATGGAATAAAGAGGATAAGGAAAACAGCTATCTGTTCTATTTTTCCTTATATGACATTTAAGCGGGTTATGAATAAGCCAGAAGATCAATAAGATTGTGGCAAAAAATAGGACTCAGCAGGACCATATGCAGAAAATAAAACAAAACCATTCTACGATACCAAAGTAGTGCTTTTCAATGAAATAACAACTGGAGTTCTCCATCCTTTTTACTGAAAAAGAGAAGTTGATATCTAATAGAAGTATAGAACCATTGTAACAAAGCTGTTAAGTTGCACATGTTGATTATGTATTGCATAACAGATTAATTGTAGAAATTCTTTTTACTTAAATACATACAGAAGCCAAGAAGTCGTTCATGCTTTTGTAGTAATAAGCTTCATAGACAGGGACACAGACCTAGAACATTGCACATCAAAATCTGGCCCCTATAAGTACTCATATATTGTTTATTAACTATGTCTTCTAAAGGACTACATTATTCTTTTTATTACTTTTATCAGTTTTTAGCATAATCTTCTTGGTTCAGGGGCTACTGTTGTTGTTTCTGGGGATGGTCGTTATTTCTCAAAGGATGCTGTTCAGGTACTATTTTACTTCATTTTGCATTTACTAGTAAATCACATGATTCTTTATGACATTACACTAATAATGACCTTAATATTATGGATAAGATATGTGGGTGAACCATTTTTCTTTGGCATATATTTTGGTAGTTACCATCTCTTTGATTCTTTTCTTACTTTTTCTTTTTGACCTGGCAGATTATTATTAAGATGGCTGCTGCTAATGGAGTAAGACGAGTTTGGGTTGGCCAAGACAGTCTCCTTTCAACACCAGCAGTTTCCGCTGTCATTCGAGAAAGAATTGGTGCAGATGTGAGTTTCTCTACTATCTATTGACTAAATGTTTTTTTGTATAATGGTGGCTTTGGACCTAGGTTTGTCAGCGCCTCCTAAAGTAGCATGTCATGATTATCCTGGTCTCTTATTGTATCCATAATAACAGGGGTCAAAGGCAACTGGAGCTTTTATCTTGACAGCAAGTCACAATCCAGGAGGTCCACATGAGGTCTATTCTCATTTACAAGTTAATCTAAATTTTGGAAGAGCTTCTTTTAAGAAGTCAATCTACATTCTGATCAGAAGGAATTTTTGCTTTGCTAACTAAAAAGGTTGAATGCACAATGCAATTCTATCATCTAGATAATCTTTGGCTTGTTTAGCTTTTCAAACTTGACTGATAAGATAGCATTTTATTACTTGTTTTGCTTTAGTTTTTAAACCATTGGATTGACCACTGAATCTACTTTGCCAGGATTTTGGAATAAAGTACAACATGGAAAATGGTGGGCCTGCTCCTGAGGTTATCACTGATAAGATATATGCCAATACTAGAATATTAAAGGAGTACTTCATTGCAGAAGATCTTCCTGATGTATGTTCAACATTTAAAAGTAGGTTTGTTTGCATAATTTCAAGATTGCAGAAAATCTGATATCCAATAACTTCTGCATTGCAGGTTGATATTTCTGTTATAGGTCTAAGCAGCTTTTCTGGGTCCGAGGGACCATTTGATGTGGATGTCTTTGATTCAACCACTGACTATGTGAAACTTATGAAGTAATTGTGTTTTCTTTGGAGCGATTACCATAGTTTTATGTTTCTGTATATTTCTGTGTATCTGAAATTAATTAACTGGTGCTGCTTTGACATGTAAACAACATTAAGTGAGTGGGGCAATTGAAGACTAATGATTTAGAATGTTATGATATTGAAGCCAACATAGTCATTATTTCTATCAAATAAATTACTGAAATTCATATTGTTTTGTTTTGGTGACTCCAGGTCAATTTTTGATTTCGAATCCATCCAGAAGCTACTTTCATGCCCTAAGTTCACATTCTGGTATCCACTGGGCCTTGCAAGTATCTGCAAGTTCTTGCTCTTGCGACCGTTATCTAAGTTTAATTTTTCACTATATTTCAGCTATGATGCACTTCATGGTGTTGCTGGAATATATGCAAAGCGTATTTTTGTTGAGGAACTTGGTGCTAATGAATCTTCGCTTTTAAATTGCACGCCTAAGGTTTCTCTTTACTTAGCTTGATACATTTCTATTGTCTTTTCTCAAGTTGAAGTTCATTGTTAAGAGCATAATCTTATTATGAAACACTGATCATCTTAAAACAGGAAGACTTTGGAGGTGGCCATCCAGATCCTAATCTCACATATGCAAAAGAGTTGGTCGCAAGAATGGGATTGGGTAAATCAAGCTCTCAAAATGAACCACCTGAGTTTGGTGCTGCTGCTGATGGTGATGCAGATCGCAACATGATCCTTGGTAAAAGGTATTTTTTTAATTACAATATATATGATGTTGATAGCTATTATGGCGATGACATATCTTTTCTTGCTTTTTTAGGTTTTTTGTAACTCCATCAGATTCTGTTGCCATAATTGCTGCCAATGCTGTTGAAGCCATACCATATTTTGCCTCTGGTTTGAAAGGAGTTGCCAGGTATCTAAGAATTTTAGAACTCTGTGTTAAAGTTATTCTATTTGGCATGCTTGAAGAATGGATCTCATGAGATGCACAGAAACTAGAGCATGAGTTAAGCAGAATTGCAGAATTTTCGTCCTCTGAAATATTCTTTTTTTTTCATCATTTTGTGACTGCATCACATAAAATCTGTGCAGCTACATAGGGTGGTATATACATATTTGTCATATGTGGCTGCATACATCTATTTAGTCACTATGCAATCTGCATGTTCAAATTATTTTTTCAAATAAGTTTTTAGTGTCATGTAGCGTACATTTACTTATTTTCTAAGATTTGTTTCTTTGTTACACATACTTTTGATTGTTTTGCTCTACTTTTATATTTGCCTACATGTACCACATATGTGCAGTGTAGTACCTTAACCGACCGTATATCATGGTCACTATTTAGAACATCGGATATACTTGATCTTGTTTTACCAAGACTAGGGATAATTGCGGATCAATGGCATGGTAAATTTCTTTTATCTATCTTATGAGGCGACTAGGCTTCCTCTATCCAGGTTTTTGTTGGCGAACTTATGATGGAGGTGTTCATTTTTGGTTTTGGCTTTCATATGGGTTATCTTAGAAAACTTTGATTTCATCTGTCAGGTCCTTTAATGGTTTGTGATCCTTGGGAGTGAGACAAAATTAACGGCATAAGTTCTATACTCAAAACAATAGATGACAACAACTACACAAAATGCATCCTCTATAAACTGTTTGCTTATTGTTTTTACTGCTCGGTGCATATTATTCCTTTGTGATGCATATTAAGCAATCCAATTACTTGCTAATATCTTATGAGGTAACTCTTACAATCGTCAGTTTCCCTCTTGTATGTATACCTTTATTGATCATTCTGCTGATCTTACTTTCAGGAGCATGCCGACATCAGCTGCCCTTGATGTTGTGGCAAAGAAGTTGAATCTTAAATTTTTTGAGGTTTGTATAATATGGAGCTTCAAGTTTTGAAGATGCATTTGATGGCTTAAAACAACAATTGGCACATCACAGGTACCTACAGGTTGGAAATTTTTTGGGAACTTGATGGATGCAGGACTTTGTTCAATTTGTGGTGAAGAAAGCTTTGGCACAGGTAAGTTAAATGATTTTTGTTCCCTCCACACATTTGCATTTTCTTGTTGTAAATTATTTTAGGGGTTGCAATTTTTCTCACACTAAACAGGTTTATGCATTTTTATAATTCAGAATACTCCATGTAAATCTGTTGCCTTTCTTGCAGGCTCAGATCATATTCGTGAAAAGGATGGAATTTGGGCAGTTCTAGCTTGGCTTTCTATTCTTGCTTTTAAGAACAAGGCTAATCTCAAGGGGCAAAAGCTGGTGACGGTTGAAGATATAGTTCTTGGACATTGGGCATCGTATGGTCGACACTACTATACTCGCTATGACTACGAGGTAAGTGTAGGTGTATGTTTCTACCATTCTTTGACATAACTGCTGCCTATAAGAGTACTGTCTTTAACTTGTTCATACTTCATACCAGAATGTTGATGCTGGGGCGGCTAAGGAACTCATGGCACATTTGGTTAATCTTCAATCATCCCTTCCTAATCTTAACAAGTATGTTGTGATCCTTGTGACAATAAAATTTTATTTACACTCTTTGTTGCATCGTTACTATCTTTTGTTGCATGTTTTTTTCCCCTTTAATATGCTTTTGTTTAAAGCATTTATTGTTTATATCACATTATTTCCAGTTATTATTCTCTCAATGCACTTTGTGACACTTCATTGTGGCTCTAAGATCTTGATATAGATCCTGATAATTTGCATGATTTTTCTTGCATGTAGTTTTAGGCTTCTATATAACTGCATATTTACTTCATGAAGTTGCTTTTTCTTACAAAGTTCAGTTAGAACGAATGATCTTATTTTTCTTTCCAGAGTCCTGCTAGGCCTGGCATCACTGTAGACAAATATGACTGAAGATTCTCATTTTCAATTTGATGTAGATCTGGTTGCAATTTGTTGCTACTGAACTTTTGTGTTTCAAGTTATGAACATACTTTTTCACCGTATCTCGCATATCAAATTTAAAATGTTAAGATGAAACAGATGCCAAGTACTCATGATGTGGATGTGGCACTTCTGAGCCATAAACATGTTAAGATTGGTTTTTACATAGGATAAAGTCCGGTCTATCATGTTCAAGCATCCACGAGCTAACTGAAAAGTGATATGTAAGCGAAGAAAAGTTACCAAAACCATGATGCTCTCCCCGATTTTGTTCAAATTTACTTGGCTGCTATGATTTAACCTTATTAATTGCCCTTTTCCTGATAAGTTATAGAATATGCAAAATTTAAGAGGCAAATTGCTGCATGCATACCAGTGTCAAATATATTTCAACATACCTGCTCTTTAGGTCGGCCATCTTTAACATGCAAAATAGGACGAAAAGTTAATGATGTTTGATTTATTCAGGTTAATCAAGGAGATAAGATCAGACGTCTCAGAAGTTGCACAAGCAGACGAATTTGAATACAAGGATCCCGTAGATGGTTCTGTCTCTAAGCATCAAGGCATCCGATACCTCTTTGTGGATGGATCACGACTAGTAAGCTATACCCCCCTTTATATGTCATCGAAGTTAGTTGATAATATACCATAACTTTAGATGCTAACTTGAAGCCTAAACATGATATCTGTTACCTAATACTATTGTACATTCAATAATGAAGCTGTCTTATACAATGCTAAATTGAAACTTTAAAGACATTATTTGTTTTCTATTACAAAATTACAATTACCATTACAAAACTTTATATTGTGCTTAATGACATGCTTAAAAGTTAAAAGTGCTTAATGACATGTATTTGAAGTTATGAATTGAATTATTTCTCATTAGCATCCGCAACACGAATCTCAGGTTTTCCGGCTATCTGGGACTGGTTCCGAAGGTGCTACCATCCGGGTCTACATCGAGCAATACGAGAACGACTCGTCAAAGACTGGGAGGGATTCACAAGAAGCACTTGCTCCGCTGGCAAGAAGTTTTTGCCTTGATGCCATTTTACAACTAGTAATATACTCTTTCTAAGGCCATGACAAGATGATTTCTGCTGCAGGTGGACATCGCCATAAAACTATCAAAGATGAAAGAATTCACTGGAAGATCTGCTCCTACTGTTATAACATGAAACAAAATTGATCAATAGCAAAACGAGAACTTGAAGGTGGGGATCCATCTTCCTTTTTTCTTCAACGACTATAATTTTGTACTTGGCACTACAAAGCATGATACATTACATGTTTTTGAAATAAATTATGTATTAATACAGATCCATTAAACCCCACTGCTTGTCAACGAAATCTATCTGATATTGCTGATATGTTACTGACTTTTCATGTAAGAGCAGTGAACCTTCTATCTGTACGTGTTAGACCAGCATTAATACTTTTTAACAAAATAATAAAATATTAATTCAATAAAAATTCATATTCAATAGACTCGATAGAGAACTATACACAAAATTACGATTAGTAGATCTATATCCTGGGAAATATCATTTATGTGCATAACTAGATAAGACTAGCACCATTAACATAGCAATTTTCCATTGGCCAAAAAAGAACGTTCAAATTAAAAGAATCACTTGAATTATATAGCTTTTGAAACTGCAAGCACAAGATTCACAATTCACAATTTTTGAAACTGCAAGCTGAAGAAGGATCACCTCTATAAACAGAATGATCATCCAGTCTCAGATGATTTGTAACAAGATACATCTTACCACGAAATCTTTCTATGTTTGACCACTGTCAATATATTGCCAAGGTATGTATGTTATAACAGCTCAGAGAGAACATTTTGTAGCCATTATTTAACATTTTTACTGCTGCTATAATTGGATCACTGTAGTGAAAACCAAGGCAGGAAAACATTGTGGCTATCTTAAGCATTTTATTAATAAATATCTTTCAACAGTTAGAAAATGCGTACTGCATTCATCAGTTCGGTCGCACCAAAAAATATTGCCATCTACAAGTTCGCTTGTTTCTCTTGCGAAAGGAAAACATGGTAATAGTTTCCCTGCCATTTATGAATACAAAAGTAGCTTGGCAGTCACAGGTGCAAATTCTAGCATTCAAATAATCTCTGAATTCCAGAGACAAAAGAACGACGACCTGTACTATCAATGCCCGGAGAAAGCTTCACTTTTTCAACAGCATCGAACTGCATTGAGCCATTATCCTTGAAGCCCGAGTAATAGAATCCGTCATGTAGAAGTTATCCACTACAGCTTCGAATGGTGCATGGCTCATCTGATGTTGAATGCTTGGTTTCATCTCCACAGATACCGTGGATGGCTCTCTCTCATCCACGTGCAGTAGATTTGGAGCCACCATCCCTATCCGGGCTCTGACAGCTTCGAGGTTATCATAAGGGAGACAAACCCCAGCGACCTCAGATAGAGCTCTAATGATCTTCCAATCATCTCTTGCATCACCAACGGTGGGAACAGCAGGAACAGTCCATTGAGAACACCCCTCAGTGTTCTCATATGTGCCTTCTTTCTCACTGAATGCAGCAGAAGGTAAAATAACATTGGCCCTGTAAACACCCTTATCTCCATGATGACCTTGGTAAACCACAAATGCATCATCTGGAAGCTTATCTAAATTCACATCATCGGCTCCCATCAGGTAAAGAAACTTGGCCGATTGGATGCTCTCGATCGGGCTGGATACAAGGCCAAGGTCAAGGGCAGCAGCTTGAGCAGCATGGAGGAGTAAGATGTTTAGGCCATTCCAATCAGGTCTAACAACTTTAGCAGACTTTGCTATGGTTTCAACTGCAGAAAAAATGGCATCTTTGTCCTTCCGTTCGAAGATTCCAGCACCAACCATGATAACAGGATTCTTTGCAGTTAGCAAAGTCGAGCAGAAAGGATGGTGACCCTCAGCAATCTCAAGGAGGGTTTCAGGGCCTGTGCCAATATGCTGGTGGTCATAGTTGAAGTCAGATGGAGAACCAATGTAGGCTACTTTTGCTTGAGTTGCTCTTACTGTCTTTCGGATTCTTGCATTTACCATAGGGGCTTCTATTCTTGGCTGCCATTTTTGGATCAACAAGAGATCATTAGACTGGCAACCTTGACAACAACTAGAAGATTCTTAATTTGATAAGCATTTGTATTTCTGACTATATGTTTTACAAACATATATTATCATCCTCTAAATCACCCAGATCTTCTTTTGTTAAATTACGGGTTTTGGCCATTGAAGATATAAATGTTGTCTTCTATGGAACTTATCAATTAAAGTTGAAACTATTTGCTGACCCAAAATTTGATAACAGAAAGCTTGCATGATTATTGTTAATATCGGGTTTGCCATTAAGAAACAACTAGATGTAGTAAGAAACAATATTAAAGCTCATAAAGGTCCCTAATGCATACTTGCTTAGTTTCACGTATTCAAAAACCACACAAATTCTGGATACTTGTAGACTTTGAAAAACAATGGTCTAGAAAACATATACAATGTATAAACAAATACAAAATAAAAAAAAATGAACAGGACATTAGTAAAATCCTTCAACAGGCAACACAAATATACAAACTTCAACTCCATTAGCCTACACATTTTAAGTCATTTTGCAATGGGCCAGTAACCTTATTAGACAAATTTAAACAATGTGTTTCTGAAATTAAGTTGCAATAGGTATCACCATTAAGTGTCTACCAACATGTGTTGCCACATCATAGTATCTTAAATATGTTTCCACTATTAATTATGCAGTTAAGTTACTAGTCCAACACTCAATGCTCTCTAAGACTCTAACTCTTTAAGTTCAATTAAAAAACAGATCCAGAAAATGACGATTTTACAATACAATGAGCCAGACAGAAATAGTTGCTGTGTGTAAAGGCAAAAAATGCTACTCTGAAACAGATAAAGCAATGGTTAATATGACCATGACCAGTAATCAGGAACATTCAAGTATACGACTTGTTTACTTGGCGAAAACATACCTGTGTACCAACCAACAGAAAAGCATCAGCCTTCTCAAGACCAGCAATTGTTGTGTTCAGAAGATAACTAGGACGTAAATCTGCATTAGGACTGATGCCATTACCTTCACATGATACATTATTTGATCCCATTTTGTTCAAGAAATCTTTCAATGCCATCATAGACTCTGCATCAGAAAGTCGACCAGCAATTCCAACAATTTCCTCAGGTTTCACTTGCTGTGCAACCTCAGCAACCACAGCAAGGGCATCTCGCCAAGTCACTGCCTTAAATCGTCCATCCGGACCACGAATCATAGGATCATTCAATCTTTGCCTTTTTAGCCCATCATAACAAAAACGTGTTTTGTCTGATATCCACTCCTCGTTAATATCCTACAAAATCAGAACTGTGTGCTTAGCAAGTCAACCACATAGGTAATTTAATCAAAGTAAATCCACTGGTTCGTGACACAGGAAAAGCTGATCAAGCAATTTAAGTGAGACACAATATTACAGTTACACGTTTAATCAAGATATAAGCATGACTTGTACAAGTGGGATTCTCCTTATGTGAGAGTTTCACTGATCAATGATGCTTTATCTGTGTATGATGTAACTGGAGGAGATTCACTTCAAAAGATCACAGGGGGTTGAGAGACCTACTCATACTATGGCTGACTAAATCCAGTAAATTAAACCTGAATGAACCCTTGGACTGAGTTAGTTTAGCTTAATCTAATCTAACCGCAGCTAAAACCTAAATGCATCATAGCTATAGAATATGGATCTGATCTTTGAGATCTATTATATGTCATTCAAGTATTTGAGTTTAAGACTGCATAATTCAAGCATATTTTCAACAATGAGCAGTAGAAACTTTCATTAAGCATTGGGGTCTAAGCCGACTACTCAATCCTAAGATAAAGCCTAACAATCTTAATTACATGTTGAAAGAGTGATACACACAATTTACATGTATTATGGTTGTCTGCCTAATTGGTAGGTCTAATTGTAACATATACTTAATTTTCTTCTTCAGCCAAATTACTCCTGCAAGTTTGCAGAATCTTCAAGGGGTGGAAAGAATTCCAACCTGATCCAGGCTAGTTATACTAACACAAAGAGGACTCAGAAGATATCATACTTGATTCTCTCAGGTTCTTTAGTGAAATACATAAAAGTATCACACAAGTTCAAGATTGAAAGAAAACCCAACCGACATGCCACCTGGCTGTCCATAGAGGCATGGACAACTAGAGCAAAATCATTGCATCAGAATTACTGTATCAAATAAATCAAAGAGGGAAGTAAATCTGAATGGAGGAAAAAAGAAACTTCTAGGTCCTTGAGGCATATTGTTCTATATAACTCAAGAAGGGTTCCTGAAGATACATCTATGTTCTACTTTGGTGTATAGACTAGACAAGGGGCTCAGTTATGAGGATAAATGGCTCACAGCCATCAACCTGACAATCACGAGAAATGCACCAACATCCACAACAAATTCTACAGGAACGAGCCTCTGAGGCTACCAAGACAAGCGAATGGTCTTTAGTAATAACATAAAAACCATGAAAACCAGGTCTAGGGTTGGAGGATACTGATGAATTGTTTTCATATTGAAACCACAACGTTGTGTATCCACTTTTTTGTCTAACACTCAAGTAATAGCAGGATGCGATAGAATTACATTTTGGTTGTTTATTGATGTAATGAAACACACAGGAAATTAGTTCCATATTTCATTAGTAAATGTAAATAATGAAGAGTGATAGAAAAAAAAATCAGGCATATATTATAATGCTTTCCCACAAAAGAATATCTAGAACACTATACTATAGTCATGCCTTTCCAATAAAACTGTTCACCCTATGATGCAGAAATGGTTCTGTAGTTATTAGCTGTAATTCACATTCTCTTACTGTTTCCAGAAAAAACAACATTTCACATGACTTGTTTTATAAAAATACTAAAAAGACATGATTCCTCTAAAGTCTAAACAAGAAAATCAAGGTGGGAGTTTCAGTGAACTGTCATTGGCCGACATCATCGAGGGCAAACAGTAATTCCAGATAAACCCTGAGCAAAGGTATTATAGTAAAGCAACATTGTGGATAGACCCATAAATTTATATTTCCTGATGATAATGTCTATAGAAACACAATCAAGAAAGAAATGTATGGATTTCATGCATTTCCAGAGTGCCCAAAAAAAATTATTAGATCAAATGAAATAAAGAGAAATGAGGATAAATATAGGAATAACATAACTGGTGCTTGATAAAGTATACAGAACAAAAAAAAATAAAAATCTATGTAAATGTTGACAAGAGAATCATCAGAAGACCTCATTCAGACGAGGAATGATTCGCATGACTTCTGGACCTCTGCTGTCAATTCTTATATTTGATCCAACTGCATCAGTAACATCAATAGTCTCTGTTCCCTTTAACTCCCAGTTTCTAGCTTTAAAAGCAAATGGTTTAGAAGTCAGAGCACCAACAGGACAGATATCTATCACATTGCCAGAGAGTTCACTAGTCATAAGTTGTTCTACATAAGTCCCTATTTCCTCCCCACTACCACGACCTAACATTCCCAGGTCCTGAACACCAGCAACCTCAGTAGCAAATCTGACACACCTGTGAAATATAGCAGAATTTGTTACAATCTATCATGTTTAAACATAAAAGAAAATTACTCTTTTAGCACAATTTTTATGTCAAGGTGATGAAAACATTCAGTTAGGCTGTGAAGCCAAGGTCAAATTTAACAGAAAGTGCATATGTAGTGAGATAGAGGCCCCTGCCATATAACTCATTATGGATAAAATTTACTAAAGAAACTAGTCCGATGTGCTAGTCGATAGCAATCCATAGTATTTTTGACTCAACCATCACTTGTGTTGCCATATTGTTATTTTCCCTCCAATGAGCTTTCTTGGAGGTGATGTAATTAGGTAATCCATAAATTTAACGTGTACTCTATTATTGTTCTTGATCAAGTCTTGCACAATCCAAAAACCAATGTATAGGTCTAGTGTACAGATGATAATGTTTTCTTAATGAAAATTCTCCATAGGTATCGTAGATAGGCTTCTGCACATCACTGGATACTTTGTAATTTGGTGTTAAACTGGTCGTTTCAAATCAGATGTTTCAATTTATAACTACAATTAGCAAGACATTAATTTTCTAATAGTTTCGGGCAACCTAATGTTCATTGCCTGACTATATTATTTTGTGATTCTTCCGCATGGTTCTACCAATCTCAGTTACACGACACCTCAAGCTACAAAATTGCAACAAGAAAAGTCGTCACCTGGTGCATTGGATGCATCGAGTCATCACCGTTTTCACAAGGGGCCCCAGATTCTTATCAACCACCGACCTCTTCATCTCCGTGAACCGTCCGCGATCCGCTCCAAAGGCCATAGACTGGTCCTGAAGATCACATTCACCTCCCTGATCGCAGATCGGGCAGTCCAGTGGATGGTTCATCAAGAGGAACTCCATCACCCCTTCTCTGGCCTTCTTCGCCACTGGCGTGTCCGTCTTGATCTTCATCCCTACGAACCACAAAGAAAACACCAAAATATAAGTTAAATTCGGCAGGAATGAGGGCCCGAACGATCGAAAGAAGGTATCTTTGCATCCAAATGGACCTGGGAGGGCGGGCATGGCGCAGGAGGCGACGGGCTTGGGGGACTTCTCGACCTCGACGAGGCACATGCGGCAATTTCCGGCGATGGAAAGGCGGCTGTGGTAGCAGAACCGGGGGATGTCGACGCCAGCGACCTCGCAGGCCTGGAGGACGGTCATGCCCTTGGGAATCTTGACGGGATATCCGTCGACGAAGACCTCGATGGCATCCTCGGGTTTGGCGAGGTGAAACCTGGCGCCCCCTACAGGGGTTCGCGGGGGCGGGCCGGCGGGGTCGGAGGCGAGGCCTGCGGACTCGGGCCTCTGGAGTGCGGTGGAGGAAGAGACCCATCGCCGGGAAGCGGGGGCGGGGAGGTGGTACCGGAGCAAGGGTTTCGAGCGGTGGAGAGCGCGGAGGAAGCCCATCTCTCTGTCTCGATCTGTTCCGTCGTCGACCTGCTTCGATCCCTGTAGCGAGACGGCGAGGGCGTGTGCTATGGAGACGCGAGAGGGTGTGAGGTGATCGAACGACAAAGGGTCGGGTTCTCCGCGGGGAGGTTAATGTAGGAGTGATCGTAACTGGCGGTGAGGGGGTGAGGAGGTGACCCTATGGATTGACGCCCATTGGATTCGTGGCCAAATGTTGGGTCCCAAATTGGTCCATTTTGGTCTGTCATGAGACATGCCATGAAAGCTTGATTCGGATCTAATTGGAATCATTCAATTTGAACATTACCTATAAAGAATTTGACCAATTTCAATAAAAATAAATATATTAAATACTTTCTAATTTAATATGAAAATTTTCGTCAAAAAATATGTGAGAGATTAATTATATTCACAAGATACACTGATACAATATCCAATAGGAAGCAAGAGCTTTCTAGGAGCAAAAATATTTTCTCTTTCAGAAACAACTTTATTGTACTAAACACAAAAGTCAGGAAAATATTGAGCTGTCTCTTTTATTTTTTACTTCTTGAAGATGATTTTTAGTTTTTAATGAAAGCCGATACATGATATGACATTGTAATTGGTATGTGATATTATTAAGCTGCTATATGTACTTGATAATAATATTAGTATAATGATCCCTAAACCGGCAAAATCAAGTTCGAGTGATCCACTTAAATCAACAACAATCTACAAAGGACACAGAGAAGATGAAGAAAGAAGAATGAAAACAATTACTAAGCATGAGCAACTTGGCCAACTTCTCATTGTTCATTGGAATACTTCCTCCTCATCTCTACTGAGACACATGCCTTGAAGAACTCGACAAAGCTGCTGGTGATGACTTTTACAATACCAGTCAATGCTACTTGGTGTGCCAGTCTGGTCTTCCCAAGGTGAACTCCAAGATAGGGTTCTTTAGATCTTGATAGGAACCACTTGTGTCATTTGATCTTCCATAAGTGTCCTGTTTGAAGTCCAAAATAAACTGTAATGCTAATCCTCTTACTCTCTCTCTCTCTCTCTCTCTCTCTCTCACATATGATATGAGTTCATGTGATGTTAGAAAGTTAAGTTGTATCAAAGTAGTACCTGCATTTGTTTTGAGAGAGAGATAGATCCATGCTCGGCGGTGTCGGTTGTACTAATCTGCGTCCAGATTCCTCTATTGATATTTTTATATGCAAAAAAAAAAAAAAAAATCACAAATGGGAGTATAAAATGATCGAGGTCGATATCGAGAAAAATAAGATTAAATTTGTAAGTCGAAGATGAAAGATTTGGTTAATGTAACAATGTATTGTTTGTGGAAGCATAATCAACAATGCAACTGTGCTTGTTTGCTGTGGATTTATCCTCAGTGGATGTGTTTTTGTCTACTGAATTGTGGTTGATGAATCAAGTTGACTGTCTGATGTATTTGTGTGTCTCCTTTGGACTAACTCTAACCATAGTTAACCATCTTAATCAGATAGGATAAAGTGCATAAGACAATGTAATGTAATGGCATTAGATCACTAATGCATCCTAACATCCAAAATAGTATTGAAAAGATACTTGTAAACCAAAAGGAAAATTGTACTTGTGGAGTAAACAAATGGGGAAGGCAACATCCCCAAAAGCCAAACATGCTTTAGCAATAGAAAAATGCAGAAATAGAGGATATGACCTTTCTGATTGTATATATCACAGGAAAAAGAACTCGATGTTCTCAAACAACACTGAAAAAGGTGGCATTCACAAAATAAGGCCTGTGATCTACTTTTTAACAGGTGAACTCGTTGCTTTTTGTTGGTCTTTTGCTTTAAATCTCCACATAAGATCTCAAAGAACATAAAAGGAGAGACAAAAGCAAAAGCTGCCATGGTAAATGAAGGTGGAGTCAATGTTCTACTCTATCTAAGCATAAAGGCATGAGCTAAGAGAAAGGTACTCTACCAATGAAGAAACTTATGTGTAGTGTGTGTGTGTATGAGAGAGAGAGAGAGAGAGAGAGAGGGAGAATGTGTCGTTCTTACGAAGATGAGTTGCTCCATCTACTGTCAGAGTCTTGTTTTGGTGCAACTGAACCTTTGTGCTCCAATAATTGTTGATCACTGTGTCCGGGTGCCAAACCTTCTTCCACATAGCCATCAGATTGACCTTGCGCAAGAAAAGAGAAGGGAGAAACACTTTGAACTAATGACTAGGAGATGACTTGTTTGTTCTTTGAATTGAAGTTTAGTGGAAAAAATAGACACAGGAGGCAAAGCAACACGGATTACCTGAGGAGGCTGCAGTCTTGTCAGTGGATTTAATAGTTCTATACATCTGCAAGGACACAAGAAAAAAAAAAGTTAGCAAAGGCCATTAAAGAGGAAGGAGAGTGAGAGGGAGAAAAAGAGGTGAAAAATGGCAGTGAAGTGATGTTACTACAAAAAAGAGAGAGAAAGGAAACGATGGAGTTGAGCTCAGCTAAAATCCAAATGTGGACACTTCAGTCTTCCGTCTTTTTCTTTCTCTCCCTTTATTTTAACGCAAACGAGGTTGATGCTTTTGTTGAGTTCACAGCGCTTATTTTATATCTTCTTATTATTGTGAAATGATGGCTACTTTTCTTCTGTCTCCGTGCCTTTCAGTCTTCCTGTCTGTGGAGCAACAGACCCACTACTCGTTCTCACATTCATTTAGTCAATCAGTGATCCATTGGCTACTGTGCACAGAGAGAGAGAGAGAGAGAGAGAGAGAGAGAAAGAGAGAGAGAGAGAGAGAGAACTGAAGGAGGATAAGGGCGTCAGCTAAGCTGTGTAGATCACCTGCAGGTGGCTCTTGACATGGGCCAGAGTGAGATCTTTCACATTCATGAGCTCCAGAATTGACTTGGGTGTAGCTCCTGACGCCAAACCATTCCAAAGATAAATGGCTGATAAAACTTCTGATAAATAGATCACAGCAATTTAGATCACAGACTAGTAGAGAAAGGATGCAAGAGGTGGCGTACTCTCATGGCCGCCGAGGAGGTCGACGGCGTGCACGAAGCGGGCATGGAGGCTGCTCGTCCACCGCATTCTTGGCGCCCTCGTGCTCCGCTTCGTCGGATACCTCGGAATGAACCTTGACCTGATCATGTTATGTGAGGCCTCCAAAGATCCGGCGCCGCAAGGAAGGTGGTGGTAGCACCTCAATGGGTCTGATCCTAATCCCGTAAGCCATGGCGGTAGCAGGGTCGTCGCCGTTCGATGATAAGATGAGACTGAGGGGTACTGTCCCCCACCGTGAGGGTGCAAATGGGAGCTCATCAAGTATATATCGTTTGAGAGACCATTAGCAGAAGAAGAAGGCGAGGAGGAAGACACTGGGTGGGTGAATCCGGACTTGGGATCGAACGAGCCGAACGGAGTACCATTTACTGTCCTGGAGGAATCGTCAACCGGACGCAGTGGCTGTTGAGCGTCGGAAGGACACTTGATGCTTGAGAAGGGAAGGTCGACGCAAGCTCCGAAGCCGCCGTCTACGGCGGAGGTTGCAGCTGTTATCATGCTCGGCGGGCCGATGTGTAAAGAGAGGTCAGGAGAGGCCGTGGAGGTGATGGCATCAGTGAACACCCCTTGCGAAGGCATCCTACGATCTCCTTTGCCGCTCTCAGCTCGAGTATCTGCTAAAAGTTGGAATGGTTTGTAGCTGGTTGAAGCTGAGAAAGTTGGTAGACAATTAATCAAAGGGTTTCTTTCCTTCCTTCTATCTCTGTGTTGTGATCTAAAAGACACAAAAGACACAGACCAGTGTGTCTGTGTCTTGAGACTAGATATAAGGAAGATAGACAAAGGAAAGGAAGGAAGAGGAATTGAAAGGCAAATGGACTCTCTTCTGCTTTCTTAGAGCATATAAAATGTGGGACAATGACAGTAGAGAGAGAGAGAGAGAGAGAGAGAGAGAGGAATATATGGTCAAAACAACTTTAAACAATGCTTGGATTTGAGGCTTCTTAACCTCAGAAGTTATCTCCTCGCTTTCTGATCAAGCTTACAGGCGGTCATTGCAAATTGCAAGTGCTATAAGATCAAAAGAATAAAGAAAAGCTAGAGAGATACAGAATGAGTACAGGAGAAAGGAGAAAGGAGAAAGGAGAAAGAAGAAAGGAGGGGCAAGAGGTTCTTTCCTCTTCCAGTTTGCCTGTCCTTCAGTCCCTCTCTCTAATTCTCCTACGCTTTGTTTCTATATTATAATTGATATCAACCTGCTCGTACTGCTGGGGAAAAAGAAGGCACCAGAAAAAGATGCTTGAAACAACTCACATCTGAGGACACCCAAATCAGCATCTCCCAAAGGTTGCTTAATCAACATGAAAGTTGTCTGTGATGTAACCATTCGAAGAGTTCATTATGACACAAGCTTTATCTAAACAACACCGATTTCCTTCATTCCATTTGTCACCGCACCAAATATTCTTGTAGGGTATGTCGTTTCCTCATGCAAGAAAACTGCAGATTTGATGTTACTACATGTTTGGCTTGTGCAAACTTTTTCCTTCTCTTCACTTTGAACACTATTATCGACGTCAGAGAGATTAGACTCGGTGGGTAGCAGACATACTTCGAAGCTGTTTGAATTAAATACAGAATGACAGAGAGAAGACTTTTTACATCCATCTACTTCGAATCTTCCATCGGATCAAGGAGATCTCAATTAACTCCATGATTAAAAAAAGCATGTTAAATGCAAATTTTTTAGTGTTGTCAGGTGCCTAATTTTTGTTGCCTAGTTGACCAAAGAAGATGCTGTTTGGTCTCACTACCCAGATTGAGACAAATGATTACTGAAGGACTCAGTTTCACGAAAACCTTCTCCTTCTAATTCCCTTTTCATGCTCCCAAATAAATATTCCTTTCAAGTCTTTCACCATCCTTGTCTGGGGTTATACATGTCATGTCCACATGAAGGTTGACTCTTGAGCAGATCTCCCTAACCCTAGGTTGCACCATGGCCAAGCTAACACAGTACATGTGATGTTGTTGCTGTTGATGGCTTCTTTTAGACTAATCACTACTTTCAAAAACCACTTGTCATATGAGAACAAAGAGATGCGTGAGGTTTCGTGAGGTCTGTGCTCCATTTCCAAAGAATTTTTACACTGCATTGGAATACTAAACAACACTACTCTTGCATCCTCTTTGTCATCTCAACCCTATGCAGGGAGCACTGAATGGGGCATGAGAAGTCTCTTAGCTTCGAATTCAATGACATGGGGGTGGCAGAAGTCTCTTCTTATGCTGCAGCCCGTGATTCCCCTTGCATTGTGTATGTCCAACCAGATGAGTGCAATGGACTATTAGTTGAGCATGTATTTAAATCACATCTCCCTAAGTTCTACTAATCCAAGTAGCTAATGTCCCTCAAGCTTATGGACATACCCTTAACAGTCACTCTTGCTGTCAATACTTAAAGACTGCATTCCTACATTTCACAGCTTTCAGTAAATGACTCAAGTCCATGTTTCAGGAAAAATGGAAATAACAGATTGCACCTCAACCTCATGAGACCATAGCAACAAAAACTTACTTCCCATCCCAAAACATGAGTTAATCGATTGGAGTAGTAAAATACAAGAAACAAAAAAGAGAACACTTGCGAGGAATAAAAGAACTTACTTGTCATATCATGGCCAGTTGAAGAGCTAAAGACAGCAGCACATTTGCTTTTTTCCTTGCTCATTGTCTCATGAAAGGAGAGGGAATAAATGCCTTGAGACACAGTGAACATGAGAAAGATGAAATATGGGTCTCTTATTGTTCAAACTGTCACATCTCTCTATAACTAAGCCCGGCTATAAAAGCAAAGAATCTTACACAACACTCGGGCATTTTACTTGCTCAGCATTACGAACAGCATCAAGCACTGCAATTAATTGACATATAAATGTGAGAAAGAAAGGAGGATAGCCATGGTGTAGCTTGGCAGGATGGAATGTGAGAGAAGGACGATGGAAGAATAATAGGGGGGAAGCAGCTAGATTCCCGCAACTCACGTGACTGGAAGATGTTGTTGTCACATGACACATATTAGATAAGCATTACTAGGAGATGGTGATTTAATTTATGTTAACGTAGGAGACTCAAGTCTTAAGATTACCGTTTTTTTCTTGATGAATGTGATTTGAGTGCAAAAGACACAGTTTAGGAACATTTGAGAGAACGCGACGCCTCCGTGGATTCTGCCGCTGCAGTTGACTCGAGGCGTAAACACTTGCTTGACATCAATTCTTTTTCGGCCTACGAGTCCGGTGTTCATGATTTAATTGCACTACAACCAATTTAAATGCAAATTTGATGCTGGTTTATCTCCTCGATATTTGCCATGACCTAAAACTTGCATTATATTATCTCGATCCAATTGATTCGATATACTAATGCACACGTTCCGGTAAAAGATTCTAAGTGCTTACATCTTTAACCACACACATAATACAAGATGTATCTATATATCTCATACTTTAATAATTAGATTTTTAAAAATTAAATATTAAAAAAAAATGATGTCTGCATCAGTCCAACTTAATTTAAGATAGAAACGAAGACTCGAAACTTACTCAAGCATTTAAGATGTACTCCAACACGGGCTAAACGCCCAAGTCAGTAGTCAATAAGGGTGAAATAATTTTAATAAATTATAAAAAAATCTTAATTATTATGCTTAAAATACTCTTTTTAGTGGGTTAACAAGGAATAATATTATACAATATAATGAAATAATTTTCATCCTATAGTCTATATCGTACGGTAGAATATTTCACTTTTTTTTAGTGGGTTAATAATGAAGAATATTCTACGATATGATGAAATAATTTTTATCCTGTGGTTATGTAGTGTAGTAGAATATTTCATAGGTTGTTGCTTTGGATCGATATCCATATTGTTTGATTATCGATCTGATTTTGCTAACTCTTGTCATGTCATGTGTTGACCTATAATTAAAAAAATTATTTTTCTAATCAAATAGTCATGTATTATATTAAAAATGAATTATATATATATATATATATATATATATATATATATATATATATATATACATTTTAGATTTAAAATATATATATTCCAGCACGAGGTAACCCAATTTGGATTCTTGCAAGCCGGAGGACCCAATCCAATTTCCACCAAAAGTTAGAGCAACTTGGCGTATACGTGGCGATCTAACACAGGAATTGCAACGTCTTAACACGCGAAACATGGGTGATTGGACAGGTGGCAAGAAATGGCAGGCTTTCTTGTCGGTGACGAGGCGCAGAGAGCACCGGACAAGTGTCTTACAATCCCCAGCACCGGGTGATCACGAGGTAATGGAGAAATGGACGGTGAGAAGGTGCCTTCATATGGAGTTTCCTGCTTCGAACCGAACACAGATCCAACTTTATACATCGGTTTGGTGTTATATGTTGAAATGCCAGAGCGTCTGCTATTTGTGACCGCTCATCTTAATCCGACGGCCATCGTGGGAAGTGAGAGTGCGTTAAGGTAATTTGATAATACGACAAAATGGTCGCTGATTCCGAACTCTCAACGATAAAGAGAGTCCGCTCTCAACAGAAACAACGGAGAGATGAAAGCTTGACACGAGCGTCGTCGCTATCCTCTTTTCTTTGGGCTTCCGCTCTCTCTCCCTCTTGTTCTCACCGAGTTAAGGTATGTTACGGTCTTCGATCGAGGAGGAGGAGGAGTAGGAGGAAGAGTCGGATCCGGCGATCGAGGGTTCGAGGATGAATACCATCCCGGAATGGCGAATCAGGGCAAGCAGCTAAGCAATGATCCGGCTGGTATCGTCTGATCAACCCGTTTGTGATCATTTTAGTTCAATGACGATGGGGGTTTTGTAGTGGCGCTATTCTTGGTTCTTGAATTTGAGCTGATGACCTTGTCCAACTGATCGACGGAAGGGTTGTTTCTCAGATGCTGGATCTCGTGTTGTGTGGACAGTTCTCTTATGTTGCTTTAATTTCTTGTTGGATTATTAGCACCAGTTTGGATCGATGGAAGCATGCGTGACATTGAGAGAAACTGTTCATTGCATGCGAACGCCCGATACATATATATCTTGGTTTGTTGGCAGTATGGATCTACTACGTCTTGCGATGCTTGATGTTTGATCACCGCTCGGGTGTTTGTAGTGGCTCAATCTTTGGTTCTTGATTCTAACTGGATGCCTTCAGATGAGGCGTTCATTATAGAGTTTTTCCCTCGAATTTGATATATTGAACGATGATGTTCATCGGAGAGAGTTTGTTTTGCTCTGGATTTCTCGTTTGGATTATTTACTACATTTCTAGTTTGCTTTGAATTATTGATTCCGTTTTTACTGTTTGAACTATACAATTGTGTGTATATTCTGATGATTGTTTCTACTTGTATGATTGTGTTTGTTGTTCTGTAGTTGTCTAGTAAAAACACTTGTTATCTGGTGAGTAAAGAGTTGATTTGGATGTCCAAAGTGCTGGTAATTGTGTACCTAATCGAATGCATATCTTGGGTGAGGTTAATGTTTAGTTGATGCTTATGATGTGAAAGTTGAACTGTTGGGTATATGCATGCATGAAATGCTGTTGATTGTTTTCTTTTCTGCATCCACAATTGGATATGTATGTCTTGGCCAGTGCCTAAGGAGTTAAAGTGCAGATGTGATGACTGAATTGATTGAAAGAGTAGTCGAAACTTTTCCTTATGATATGTTTCTTACCAAACTATGTCCTGTTTCAGTGTTATTTGCTTAACTAAGTTATATTTATTCAATATGCAGATTTTTAGTTTCCTAACCTGACTGACTATTTAACTGAATCAGTAACGGGATATATAATTGTTCTGGATTGTGCTAAAAATAAATATAATAATAATAATTCTTTAATCTTGAGTTTTTTTAGTTATTCAAAATAAAAATAATGTTTTATTCTTTTAAAGTAGTAAAAAGATGCATAATTTTGGTAATCTTGATCGAATCACCATAGGGATCTTTATGTGATAGATATTATTGCTCACAAGCTTATTGGGTATATAAGAATTGTGCAGTTGCCACGGATAATTACAACCGGGTTACATCGATTGTTTCGTTGCTTCCCCGTGAAGGCCCAGGCGCTCCTCGATCTCCTCCTCTTCCAGATGCGCCCTTTCGTAAGACACCCCGGTACCTTCTTTCTTCTCCTCCGCGGCGCCCGCCCTCTCGCCCCCCACTCCGTCGCCCTCCTTCGAAACTTCTCCCCGCTCCGCTTCTCTCCTCGTCCCGATCGGCTCTTGATCCCCCACGCCGCCGCCGCCGCCGCGTTCAGCGCTTCTAGCGGTGCCTCCGCCTCATCAACGGCGTCCAGGGACCGAAGCTCGCGTAACACCCTCGTGTACCTCTTTGGGTTGGTCGCCGCCATGGTCGGGGCCTCCTACGCCGCCGTTCCCCTCTATCGCCGTTTCTGTCAGGCCACCGGATACGGTGGCACTGTGCAGCGCCGGGAGGTAAGTTTCGCCCACTTCTTCTCCTATCTTTAAATCCCGGGTTTCGTTGGGTTTTATTGGGGTCTTAAAACTGTTCGAAATTCCTTAGATGTAGCCGCACGATCTGTTTTGTTTGTGTTATGAGTTTAAATTGCTTTCGAGAATAATGAATCGTTCATGGCTTGTGACAAGGAATGAGTCTCTGCAGAGTGTGGAAGAGAAGATCGCCCGCCATGCCCAAGAAGGGACCAAGACTTCCAGGTATTCCCTTTGCATCCTCCGCGTCACATCCAATTTGTTGTTGTTACCCCCCTTATTCTTTTTGGTCTCATCCTTTCTGTGTTGTGTTTGGTGGAGACTATGTACACATTTCCAGTTTTAGGATTTTACGAGCTTTGTGTTTCAAGTTCTGTTGTGGAATTTTCCCTCTCTTCATGGTGATGATGAAATTCCATTGAAGTTTTCTTGTTAATGCAGATGATTTTATGGCCATTGAACCATGAACTGAAATTATACCTTAAATTTGTTTTTTTTTTTTTGAAGAAAAAGAAACTATGCAAGAACCATTACAGGCAATAAAAAGGTGCTGTGTTTAGGTCACTAGATTTCTAGCTTGAATCAAGTCTATTACAAGTTTCTGCCCTCAAGAATTCTTATTTTTGTTGGCTGTTAAGACTCTAGTTACGATTTTGACAAGTTCATTTGAAGGGTAAAACCAAGGTCTACAATACCAAATGGTATCAGTCTGCCAGTAGACCGACATGTGGATCACCCACTATCAGCCGACACCATCGATTGGGGTTATTTCCGCTATGTTATTGCCCAAAATCGATCAGTAACGGCCGATTTCGACCGTTGTCGCCAGCTACCAGGCGGTATCAGTCGAGAGAGAAGGAAGAAAAAAGAGAAGAAGAGGGACAAGAAAAGGGAGTACCTGGAGATCCGGCGTTTCTATCCTCCCGAACATTGTAGATGAGATGTCGCCTCCTCGTCTGAGGTGACTATACCTCGGCATCGTCGGCGAGTTCTCCTCATTCGTGCAGGGTGAAGAAAACGAGGTTTCTTCTCCCCACGGGAATGAGGTGACATCGTCATTTTTTTTATTTTTTAACTTTTCTATTATATATATATATATATATATATATATATATATATATATATATATATATATATATATATATATATATATATATATATATATATATATATATATATATATCGAGCGATCTGCCAGAATGTACCACTTGGTATGCTTGTACCATATTGTATCGAGCCGGTACTGTACGAAATGATGAATCTTGGGTAAAATTATTTTGATTTAGTGAGTATGAGATAGAAGTCACAAAAATCTTGAGGCACCGGATACAAACCAAGAATTATCATCAGCTGCATATTACATGAAGCCTGCTACAGGACTATTTAACCATTAAGGAATTTGAAATGAGTTCTTGTATAGGGAAAGCAAATGATAAAGATCAGAAATACAGAATAACAAATCAACTGGTTGGTGGAGACCTAATATTTTATGTCGCCCATATTTATTAAGATGTGAAAAAGAATTGTTTTTTTTCTAGAAGGTTAGCTTATTTAAAATTCCTAGAAATGGTGGAATTGACATTTTGATTGAAGACACTTCACAAGAATGATTACGAACCTCTAATTAGTCAACATTTATTTTTTATTAAGAATTATCTATTAGTTGTGTTTTTAACAGTACCAACGGCGGTTCTAAGCTCATAATTTTTATCTTTAATTGACCTTTCAAGCAGAAATATAAGAGAACCTACATCAATGATAAGAGACCAAAGGGGTTGATAGATTAGGTGAAGATGGTGGTGGTTCTTCACAATGGTGGTTTTACTCATTGCTGTATAACTAGTGGAATAACGTGGTAGCATGTCATGTCTCTAGTTTGCTAAAGAAGTTACAACTTTATCTTAACATGCCATTGTATCATAGTAACAAGTATCAATTAATTCTGGTTGCATATTTTTTACTCTGACATATATCTGAACTAGGTCTGACCTCTCTTTCTACAGGGAGCTTGTTGTTCAGTTCAATGCTGATGTTGCTGATGGGATGCAATGGAAATTTACTCCTACACAAAGAGAGGTGAGAGGTTACTTCCTATCGTTGACTGTGATATGAAAACCAGTCTTATTGCAGGCAATATATTTAGTTCTGTTGCTTTCTGTTTTCTTAGGTACGGGTTAAGCCAGGGGAAAGTGCCCTTGCATTTTATACTGCTGAAAATCGTAGCTCAACTCCCATAACTGGTGTTTCTACATACAATGTGATCCCAATGAAGGTATGGAGCCCAAAGTTATAGTTCATTTCTCAATGTATTTTTTAAACCTTACATTTCATGAATATACTATAGCTGATGAATTTGAAATAATTTGCTTATGGTTCGTATAACAGTAGGAAGTTGTGATGGCATGATGCTCTTTAACTCTAAATACTGTGCCTCATGGGCCTTTCTGCTGTTGCAATTTCTTGTTGATATTTTCTGAAGTATGTCAAACAAGAAGTTTCGTCATAAATTTTACCTTTTTCCCACTACTGTGTTTTGATTGGCATATGACAGTATGTTTTTCTTCAAAGCAGCACTTAGTTTATTGGGTTATCTCTGTATCTGTCCATGATGCAGAATGTCTTTTGTTGTGAGGGTTAACTGAATTGAAACTATTCGTATTAGTAGATGCATCTCAAATGCAGCCACGGTTGCTTACAACCTTCTTGATTGCTTCGTTATTAATAGAAACACATAAAGATTGCTGATGTTTTGGTTGGGATATCAACCTCTATTGAGGCTTGCATTGGTTGCAATAATTGTTATTCTCAAAGATGCTTTGCATCAGTTGTGAAACATCAGCTTTTGTGTATATAAAGGTCGAATGATTCTGTCATGATGCAACAGAAGCCACATGAGAGTAACCAAGCGCGTTCAAGTTGAGATGAAAACTGTAGCTTGTTGTTATATCAGCTACAGTGACAACAAAGACACGCAAGAATTAGTAGATAGAACAGAAGCATGCATCGAGGGAGCACCACCACCTGATGTTGCTTAGTATTTCTTCTGCATGCAAGTAGGTAACCTCGAAAGTTTGGACAAGTGAGTAATGCTATTGGGGTTTGTCTGTTGCAGGCTGCAGTTTATTTCAACAAGATTCAATGTTTCTGTTTCGAAGAGCAGCGACTTCTTCCAGGGGAGCAAATCGACATGCCGGTAAGAAAAAGCAACACTAACGCTGCTGAAGATACTCATTTACCATCGTTACCAGCAATCTCTGGGGAAACATCTGCAGGTCTTTTTCTACATTGACCCAGAGTTCGAGACCGATCCCAAGATGGATGGCATCAACAACATTATCCTTTCCTACACCTTCTTCAAAGTTAAGGACTAGCCGTGTGGCATCGGATCATCAGTATCATTATCCTCAACTCGGCTTTGTTATTCTTATTTTTGTTAGTTAAAGTGGTTATCAATGTCACTTGCTTGAACATCCTCTTTACCGAAACATCGGCAAACTGTTTTGTAGCAGAAGACAGCAGGTGGTTGCCATGAAAGTGGTCGCTTGCTAAAATAAATGTTAGAATGAGTCGATTTTATTATTATATTCCCTGCTCTATTTCTGTTTTGTGACCTGCACTCCCTCGATAAAAAGTAATCCCAGCTCGTACGAAATGCACATAATGATGAATCATGCATCCTTTTTTTTTTTTGGTTGAAATTGCAGCATCGGTCATCCACTGGTTTCCACATTGCGCCACCCCACCCCCCCCCCCCCTGTACACGTGGAATTCGGGGATACATAAAAAGATTACTACTTCTCAATGGAGATAAATCAGTCTCACGAATTGCACGAACGCGTATATTTGATACACCTTCCAAAACAGTGGCAGGTGGGAAAAGTAGCCGACATACACGTGGAATTAGGGGATACATGATAAAATTACTACTTCTCAATAGAGAGAGATAAATCAGTTTCACAAATTGCACGAATGCATACAGTATCAAAGGAAGACGGGAAAAGTAGACCAGGAGGACTATTGGATAAGAGATAATTCACAGGCTATTAAGCATATCTACTTCAGAAACCAGTGATCCTATTCTCTGTTCAAAATGTGCTGCTGCTCCAAGTTGGGCAACAACTTTGACTTGCTACTCGCACTTGATAGATCGGTAAATGTGACGCACAAACAGCAAAGCGGCACGGAAACCAACCATCCCGAGCATCAAGAAGAAGCCATAACAGATGCAAGCCATGTAGCCAAAGAAGAAAGACGTCTGCATAAACCCCGACATGTCCGAGCGAGCGTGGTAGTAGTACAAACAGTATCCATACACAAATAAGCCAGTTGATCCTCCACACAGGAAAGACCTGCATCGGCATAAACAGAAGGGCAATTCAGATATCCGCAATGGGAAGAACAGCCACATATGCAGATGTGGATGCCACCATCCAAAGTCGGTAATAGGGTTAGGGAGGAAAAAAAAACAAGTGTCCAGATTAGGACAATATGATCCATACAATATGCCCTCATAAATAAAATGCATACTATATGATTAGGACAATAGTTCTTCCGAGGGTAAACAGAAGACGGTGACATTAATCCAACTAAAGAAAGAGAAACATATAGTGGAATATGCACTATGTTTAACTAATTCACTAGCATATAACTGAAACAATAGTATATATGTGGTCTGTACACTTTAAAATGAATCAGAGGTAATGACAAAATCTAATGAAATTTTTTTGATTTTATCTTAAAGAATTAAATCAACCATAATGTACCTGTATATGTAACAAGTCACACATCAAAGCAGAAAAAAAAAAAATGAAATACCAATAAGTTATGTTTTCTTGTTTTTATATAGTATAACCTAAATTATAGGCTGTGTTAAAATGTTTTCATGTTTTTATATTTTTTTAATGTGTTATGGGTTTAATCAATTATATTGGCATATGAATGTGTAGTGAACAAATGTCTTTAGTGGTTGGGTTGCATATACAATAACATCTGACTTACCTCCACCACCATTCATGGTCTTCGGCAGCAAGTTGAAAGTAGGTCAGTGCCACAGTAATGAAAGCAGTGACGATGAGGAGGATAATGAAGACGATGAATAGGATGCTGTATATGGTATAAATTCTGTGGCCCCACACACTTGCAAATATGTAGTAAAGCTCAATGTAGATTGCACTGAAAGGAAGAAAGCCGGCCATTATCATCTGTGGAATAGTTTGTCGATACCATGGCAATGGTGGTATCTCTCTGGGGTACTTTGCTGTACGACAAGGTGCTTGGAACTCTGCTTTGCTGTTTTTACCAGCAATTCCACCCAAAACAAGTAGAGGAGAGGTGACCAGCGTCCAAATGAGAACAATAACAACGATAGTACCAAAGGGCAATGCTGCAGTAGCACTATACACGATGGCGACAGTGTTAAGAAAACAGAATGTCAGGAACAGAGGCCCACAGAAAAGGCATCCTGTCAATAACAAATTCCGTACCTGCCAATTGATATGGTAAATAATCTTTTTAAATTTCTTCAGAGAGCATGTCTGTAAGAGTGATTTATGCATGAAATATAAAGTTATGCAGCATGTGAAAATAAAGCAGTAAGAACAGAGCAAGTAAATGACACACCCAGTTTGTTCCTTCGAGTTGACAATAGAAAGAGGTAGCAGCATATCCAGCAATGCCCGAGGTAAGCGCATAGATGATCACAAGAGCAGTAAAAAGGGCCCCACGATTGTAAGGGTAGAAAACCCCAACAAGTGCAAGAATAAAGATGAAAACCGTGCTGCCATGAATTGCCAAAGAAGGTCAGGGAGAATCAGAACAAACGATAAATTGTCCAAAAGCACTGCTCGGAAAAAACGTAGGTCCTTGCAGTTCTGCTTTTACAATTAACAAACTGGTAAAAGTAAACTATTATCAGATATACTTACAGAGTAAATAATTGTGTTCCAGAACCAAGACAAGCAGCCAACAGTGACTTGTTCTTTGGAAACCTGAAAACATCACCATGAATATATTTCCACCCAGATTCTTCTTGGTCCTCAGCAGACTCCTCATCATGCGTGTACCTACAACAGAAGCCCAAGGAAGAAACCTAATAAACATCACCATTAATATATTGATCGTTGGGTTTATCCCAACTGTTACATCTCTTCTGGCTTCTTCTATACTGTCTATTATAGTGTCTCATCTTTCCTCTATTCTGGCTACTATGTTAGTTGCTCTGGGAAACATTGCTACAGTTCCTTTGCTTAAGTACAAAGCTCCTATTGAATGTATAAAGTTCATCCCTAATATTAGAGGTACTACTCGGGGTATTTCTACAACTACTGTTCTTGGTAAATAAAATGTAGTATTTTGTATTTCTATTGGTACATTTGATATAAAATACTCAGAATCATATTGGGTATTATCGAATGTTACAATTTTTCCTGGATATTCTAGTTTTTTAAGGTATTCTACAGGGACGATATTTTTTCTGTATGACACATGATCTGGCTCCTGTGTCTATAAGGGCTTTAGTAACTATCTTTGTTGTTTTGAATTTTACAATTGAAGTTATGTATTTTTTTTTGTGCTAACTGATTTTAAATACATTGAAGTTATGTATATACATTATTTACCGATTTTAAATGATCAATTTCTATATAATCTCTGGGGTCTATTATTTCCAAAAGGTTTACTTCTTCTAGATCTTCTATTTCTTCTATTTCATATATACTAGAAGTATTATCTTCTTCTAGGTGTAACTGTTTTAATTCTATATACTTTTTAGAGGTTTTTAATTTTGGACAGTTAGGTTTTATATGTCCTATTCCACATAAGTAGCACTTACATTTCTTCTCATATTTCCTCCTATATTGGTGTCTTTCAGGTTTTTTATAATTTTTTGTGTCCTACCTTCTGTAATATTTTTTCTTAAATATTTTTTTCCTACTGGTTTTAGTTTATAATTTTATAATCTTTATACATTTTGCTTCTTCTTGGAGAAGGTTTTTGACATGCAAATTAATAAGGTTCATGATATGCAAATTTTCTACATACTCTTTGCCCTAATCCTTTTATATCATTTCTGAAGAAATTTCTTCCTTCTTTAAGTAATCTGACCTCATCACATACCTTAGCATAAAATTTTCTAGCAAATCTTATGGCTTGTCCTACGCTAAAGTTTCCTCCTAAAGTTTTTATATGCTCTAACCATTCTTCCTATAATCTTCCTACTTGATTTCCTTCAATTCTGGTGACATATTTTCCTATGTAGTATGAATTAGCTCCTTCTCCTGATTTGCTTAGATATTCTTAAAAGGCCTTAGAATAATCTTCTAATGTACTTAAATTACAACATCTTAATTTTTCTAGATATCCTATATATTTTGCTTCTGTCTTTTGAGGGTCTCCTAGAACATGTTCTCCTATTGATATGGCATAGTTGTATTTTTTTTTTTTCAATGAGCTCTCTATACGATGAATGTTTTTCTGTAATATGTGTGAAATATGTCTTTTAGTGATCCCCTTAAATAACTATAAACAAAATCCCCTTTTAGTGAGTCTTCTTCTGTCCAGTTTGAAAATCTTGCTACTGCAGATCCTTGGACATTAGTGAATGTATGTCCTGATGTAGCTTCTAATTCTTTGTCTCTTCTTTGCCTTGTATTTCCTACCTAATTCCCAGTCTTCAAATTTTAAGGTCTCAATATTTTTTGCTAAAATCATATTTCTTCTACTTGCAAAGCTTTCTACTAATTCTTCTATTTGTAATAGAATTCCTTCAATTGAGTCATTATGTAACTTTCCTATTAAGCCTATAGCAACTGCAATGTTGTTAGCTTCTGGAATCATGTCATAGTTCTTGCTTTTAAACATTATTTTAATATATTTTAAAAATTCTATTAGGTTCATAGAAAAATTTGGTATACATCCTACTACGGCATAGTTATCAATCATACTGCACTCATGCATGGCTATCTGAGCTTGATCATGGTTGTTAATCAATCATCAGAGATATATGTCATTACCGTTCCTCCTACTCCTTTTCTGACAAGGTGTATTATTCCTATAACTATTAGTCCTTTATGGAATTTTGAATATTCTGTTACTGATTTTTGTCATTCCTCCGAATCGAAATTTATTATGACTGTCTTTTCTACACAAGCTATGCCACATTGTTTTACTTGCCTTATTGTTTTATTTTTTCCTTCAAAAAATCTAGTATTAGATGGCAGACATCCTTTTTTATTTGCCTTCCAAGGTTATTTTTAATAAATGCTTGTGTATCACCTTCGTAATATAATGCAATTTCTTTACCTTCCTTCGATCCCCCTCTTAACAGTTTTTCTACTGCTTTTTTGGGTATTTATCTCTTTAAATTGGGTTTCCATCTTTCGACCCACCAGATGCTTTAATTTCTATATGAGATAAGTCATCAGAGATATATGTCATTACCGTTCCTCCTACTCCTTTTCTGACAAGGTGTATTATTCCTATAACTATTAGTCCTTTATGGAATTTTGAATATTCTGTTACTGATTTTTGTCATTCCTCCGAATCGAAATTTATTATGACTGTCTTTTCTACACAAGCTATGCCACATTGTTTTACTTGCCTTATTGTTTTATTTTTTCCTTCAAAAAATCTAGTATTAGATGGCAGATATCCTTTTTTATTTGCCTTCCAAGGTTATTTTTAATAAATGCTTGTGTATCACCTTCGTAATATAATGCAATTTCTTTACCTTTCTTTGATCCCCCTCTTAACAGTTTTTCTACTGTTTTTTTGGGTATTTATCTCTTTAAATTGGGTTTCCATCTTTCGACCCACCAGATTCTTTAATTTCTATATGAGATAAGTCATCAGAGATATATGTCATTACCGTTCCTCCTACTCCTTTTCTGACAAGGTGTATTATTCCTATAACTATTAGTCCTTTATGGAATTTTGAATATTCTGTTACTGATTTTTGTAATTCCTCCGAATCGAAATTTATTATGACTGTCTTTTCTACACAAGCTATGCCACATTGTTTTACTTGCCTTATTGTTTTATTTTTTCCTTCAAAAAATCTAGTATTAGATGGCAGACATCCTTTTTTATTTGCCTTCCAAGGTTATTTTTAATAAATGCTTGTGTATCACCTTCGTAATATAATGCAATTTCTTTACCTTTCTTCGATCCCCCTCTTAACAGTTTTTCTACTGTTTTTTTGGGTATTTATCTCTTTAAATTGGGTTTCCATCTTTCGACCCACCAGATGCTTTAATTTCTATATGAGATAAGTCTAGTTTTTTATTTTAATGAGTTTAGATGTTCCTAAAGAAATTTTTAATTTTTCTGATTGTATTATTTTCTAATTTTTATATTCTTTCTAATGACTTCTATTTTAGTTTGAATTGAATATTTTAGCATTGTGTTTAATATAGCTGCTTGATTTTGATTGCTATTCTTTTCGTATCTGGATATTTTAGAGTATATTGCTAGAATGTTTTTTGTTCTTAATTTTTCTATGGCTTTTGTTAAAGTTTTATCTCCTTTACTCATGCACAGTTTTATTTATTTATTTTATTTGTGCTTGCAAATTTTGAACGACTTGTTTATGTTTTCTACTTCGGTCTGTAGTTCTACTACTAATTCTTTGGTTTCTTGCTCTATTACTTTAGGATCTGAAATGTTTATTGCTTCCATAGGTTTTTTCAACTCTCTTTTATTTGGACTTTGTTTGAAAATTTCTACTACTTCTCTAACTTGTTCTCTAATATAATTTATATTTCCTAATAGGGTTTGATTATTATATCTAGGTTTTTTAGCAAGATCAGCTAGTTCTGAAATCTTTATTTATTTTTTCTTATTGTTCTCGAAGGTGTTCTGAGAAATTTATAAAACAATCTATTATTAGATTTTCTACAGATGCCCTGTGAAGACTATGTGCTGAATGTTCTTCAGGTAGTCTACAATCTAATTTATATCCTTTGTCTAGGTTACTTTTGATTTTTATTTGCTTTTTTATTTCAAGATTTAAATAAGATAGACGATATATATTGAAGAATCTTAACTTTTTTGCTCTGATGCCAACTATTTAAACAGCAGACAAAAACTAGGCAGAATTAGAGTCAGTAGCAACTACAGAGAATAATAAACAGCAGCAAAGGTAGTAAAGAAGGACTACAAAAACGTAAATAGCAATAAGCCCTAATAACATAATTAACATTATATGCATGAACATTGTTAAATACCTAAGGTAAAAAGACTCCAATGCTAAACACTTGGATTCACAAAAAACCAGCAAAACAAAGGTAGTCTTTAGAACTGGTTCAATCGAACAATGGAAGCTGGAAGCCAGAGACTTGTTATCAAAACCAGGAATTTCTGTAATATATGCTACTTGGAAACCTTGTCCATAGACAAATATTTTCTCTATCTTTGTCTAATCTCTATTGTTGTTACTATGATTTTGAAGAACCTAGCTAACTAGAAGATAACTTTTTCTATTCTAATTCATTTCCCAAGCTACTGGTCAATCCACCCAATTTTCATATAAATAAGGGCTGATGGACTTACATAGTGTTCTAGGCTAACAGATTAACGGACTTACGTAGTGTCTAGGGTAACAGATTAAAATGAGCTTCTAAAAACGAGTAACAATATCTTTCAGAACAAAAATATTTGTACAAACATATATATTAAATAGCATAGGGAATATTTTACAAAAGACATGACTTAAAATAAAACTATTTCTCATACGGCTCTTGATGGATTTACAAGAATCTAGAAGCACACAAGAGAACTTACAACTCAGGAGGCACTAACAACTCACTATCTTTCTTACAAACAAGAGAAGCATTTATAGGCGATCTGAGTCGATATGAACAGTGTGTTGCTGATGTCACTACTAATGTCTCCTTGCATCATGGTTGCTATCTTTTGGTTGTTTTATGTCACTACTGACGTTAGGCGACATTTTATCATCAATGTTAACGTTGGGAGACACTCTTATCTGCTGAAGTGAGGCGACGGACCAGACAAGTGGTCGGGTTATTGGTTCTATAGCATATTATTGTTCCCTAATTACTACTTACTAATCATTGTTGACTAATTTTCTTCGCTCATTTCTTGATCAAGTAACTGTTGAGCCAAAATTGAAATTCTTTATGGATTTGATCTCCATCTTGGACTTTTATTTCCTCTGTTATGAATCCTTATTCCAAGAGATTATCATTTTCTTCTTCTAACTATTGAAGTTTTTTATTGTCTAACTGTTAAGGATCTTCTACATAGATTTACATACAACCATATTCTCTGAGAGGTTGATCAATATTTTGCCATGGTATGTTTTAAATACGTTATTTAGGTCTTTCCATTTTCTACTCAGGATCAAGCATGAGCTATTGATGAAGCCTTTTGGATTTAGAAATGTGATGTACAAAGGCTGAATAGGAGTAGGAGTATATCTCGTACTATGTCTCCCTTGGCCAATAAGCTTTGTTTTTTATATTTAATTTTGTGCAAACGCAATGGTTCTTCCATAGGTTTTACAACTGATTTTATGAGATAAAAATGTCAATGTGCAGTAATCTGTTACTACAATTAAAAATTATGAGTACTCCGAAAGTATTTGTCCTTTATCCATTCTGCTAGACACGATTCAATACTCGGATGTATAAAATTATGTTTTTTCAATATTTGCAGAATATTTGCTTTAAGCCTATAGGGAATAACTTTTGCGACCAAATTACAGAGATGGGAACAATAAAAATCAATATCTCCAACTAATCCTCTTTCTAGGAATAGGAGATACTTCTTCTAGTTCTAATTGGGTGTCATATGAATATATGTCATTCCGAGTATCTGATCTTTAGCTTTTCTTACCCTAAAGTATTCTAGTATGATTATATTGTCACATGTGAGATTAACATAATGTCTTTTGTGATATTCGTTATAATTTCGAGGGTGGATTGTTACTCTAAGGGGTTCTACGCTTTAGTGGTAATATTAAGAACATTGTTTATTCGAAAAACCTACAAAACGAACTTGCTCAATTGAACCAAGTCTAAATACTATCTTTGTTTTGCAAATTATTTGACGATCCAATGGTTTAGGCTTTAAAGTCCTTTTAGCTTAGGGATTTAGCAACATTCATTCATATAGTCTTAATCGTGTTATTAGCCTTTATCGCTGCTTACATTTCTATAGTCTTTCTTTACTACCTTTGTTGTTGTTTATTATTCACTGTAGGTGCTATTGACTTTATTTCCGCCTAATTGGTCATAGAAATTCAGAAGGAACTTCATGAACTCTTTTTCCTAATAGAAAATGTTTCTAATATACCACCAAAGGGGATTCGTAACAATCCATTCTCAAAATTGTAAAAAATATTACGAAAGGCATTATGTCATTACCATGTATGATAATATGATCATAGCAGAACACTCTGGGATAAAAACGCTAAGGATCATACTCAGAATGACATACGCTCATATGACACTCGATTAAAAAAAAGGAAGAAGTCTCTTATTTCCTCAAAAGAGGACTAGTTGGAGAAATCGATTTTTGTTATTTTCATTTTTAACGCAGAAGATATCTCCTACAAATTTAAAGCAACTATCATACGAACATTGGAAAAACATAACTTTATACATCTAAATATTGAATCGTGCCTACCTTAATGAACAAAGGAATCACAAATGATTCTAGGCTATTCACAATTTTTTGTTTGTAGCAATAAATTACTACACATCAACGTTTTATCCCATCAAATCAATTACAAAACCTATAAAAGAATCATTACGTCTGCACAAAATTAAGTATATCTAATGATAGACTGGAACAAGGCTTATTGGACAAGGGGCATGGTACGAGATATACCTTAACTCTCCTACTCAACCTTTATACGGTATATTACTAAATCCAAGGAGCTTCATCAACAGCTCATGCTTAAAACTGAGTAGAAAATAGATTGACTATGATAACATATTTTGAATGAACCATGACCAGAAATGGTTCAACCTCTTGGAGAATATAATCATATACAAATCTATGTGAAAGATCCTCAATAATTAAAAAATAAAGAACTTCAACAATTAAAATAAGTAAATGATAATCTCTTGGAAGAAGAAGAAATCATAATATAAGAAACTCTACTGCTGACTCTTTTTCTGATGCAATTTGTCTTCGAAGAGAAACCCTACGTCTGCTACTGTCGCCTTCGTCTGCAACTTCCTTCGTCACCACCGCCGCATTAGTTCGCAGTTTCGTCTGCAGCTTCCTCGACTGCCCTCTCCTTCCCAAACCTTCCTCTATAGTCGCTGATTACTCCTTTTACAATTCCCTCTTTAGAATTCTTTCACTCATTAAAACCATTTAGCACTGTTTAGAAACCTATTTAGCATATGTCTCCATCAGTAGAAACCTATTTAGTATATATCACATTGATATCAAAACACTACCAAGGTAATTTGGTACTTTCTATAATTTCAATTTGATGTGGCATTTTTATTTTTATGATCATATTTATCAAATATACATATATTTATAATTTTAATATTTTGGAGTACATTGCTTTACTCTTGCAGGCACCTAGGCAAGCACCTAGCGACTCGGGCATTTTAGAACTTTGGCACCTTTTAGCACCTAACGCTCTTAAAACACTGTCAACATTAAATGAGATAAAAAAAGAAAGCAGGTTGACACTTGTGCCAATGGCTTACAACATTGTCACAAATGATGAATAATGACATTTCTTTCAGAAGATAGTTGCAGATGCTAATCAAAAACACAAAATTGTGCTACTGGTTTTACTTCACAGTAATAGTCAGAAAAAAATGACATTACCATAAGCACTTTAGCTAAGGATAGAATTTGTGATACTATAAACAACATGCAGAACAAGTACCAGATTACAAGAAATTTGAAATCTGTCATAAAGGCAGCTGAGTAAATGATAAAACATGATCTGCACAAACAATATCTGGCCAATTTCCATTGAGATCAGATTAAGGGCTATTATATCAAACAGTTTAATGCATGTGTTATTTTTCTTATTTGTACTTGAATTTGTATATTAAGCAGTTTAAATTGTAACTTAAATTTGAACTAGAACTTATATGTATGTATTAAGCAGTTATATATATATATATATATATATATATATATATATATCTGTGTGTGTGTGTTAATTTTGATTTATAATTTTTTGAATATTATTGAATATAAGCTTAATTTAAAATTATACATTTTTAGTCAGATTACAATAATGAATTTAATCATAAATACTCCTTAACTTTTATCATTCTCTTTTCACTTTTATATTATAATTTTGAGTTTTTAAATAAATTTTTGGTTAATACTGATCCTAAGAATCCAATCCAGCTGATTTCGAGTTTTTCACAATGGGGTGAAATCTATACTGATTCTGATGTAGCTACCAATGATTCAAATGTCAACTACTTCTGTCAGCAAACATAGCTGTAGCATAACTTACAAATTATTCATTCCATGATATCCTAATCCTCTCCTGTTACTTGGCATGAACATCTTATCTTCTAAAGAATTCAATAAGGCATTTCCTTGGAAGTAAAAGGAACAGAGATGACATGAAATTTTGGCATTAAAGAGTTCATAACCAAAAACTACAATGAAATAAGTTATCATCAAGGTCAATTAAGTTAGTTTGCTCAAGCATATATTAATATTAATTGAATTCCTTTGTTAATTCTTTATTTTCGAGCAGTAAGTATATATTTGTGCAATAAAATAAAGCATAAAATCCAAGAGCCTGAAAAGTGATAGTTTCCTTACTTGACAAAATCATTCTTCAGTACACGCATGAGAATTGTGGCAAGAAATCCGGTTAAGAGTAGAACTGTCACACATGAATTTATAATGGAGAACCAGTGGATCTCCAAGTGATGAGGTAGTGAAGAAGTTTGAGAGTACTTCTCCATTCTCTTCTCGAATGGTGTGGCAGTCTCCTTCCACTTCACAGAATATAAAAACTCTGCTTTGATATCCCTGTCCTCTGTTACATCTAGCAGCATATTGGGATCGGTATGGACAACAATCTCAATCACACGGTCATTGTTGTAAAGGACATCAAAGTGGAAGCGCTTGTACAGGTAGTATTTGTACTCGCCAAGATCCTTGCCCTCCTTGTCAACCTTCCCAATGAATCCCCAGAGAGGGAGATCATCATAGTACATCTGGAAGTAGTAGTCCTTGGTGACTGCACTCCTGAACTTGGACACCTCTTCTCTTGTGAGCCTCTTCTTGCAAAGCAATTCAGACTCATGGTCTACTCGGAAATCAAGCTTGTATGGGGCATCCACCAGCCGGTCCCCATTAAGAACTTCACCAAGTGCTTCTCTTTTCTCGGTCACATGCTCTGTAAACAACAAACATAATGGATCATGAATGACCTACTTAGAAGGGCATGGGACTGATGGTGAGACATACTATAAATCAGAGACAAACCTGGGGTACAAAATGGAAGATCAAAGTAGCGATACGTCTCGCTGTACAGAAATAAACAAGTGAAATGAGCAAGAACAATTTAGTGCAAGCATGAAGTTTCTCAATAAAAATAACCAAATATATACCAAGGTTAGATCTTTCAGATCTAAAATTACCCCTAAAAAACTTGTTTTTTTATGTGGATTTTAAAATAAAGATATTTAATATCACATTATCAAAAGAAATAAATCCCAAATCAAATGGCTAAAATAAAGGCTCATAAACTCGCAGGCTTCGGCGGATCTGACCTAACGAGAACTTAATGCCACCTAATTACCACTTAATGCCACCTTAATAACCTAAAATCGCATAGATCCCACAAATTAAACGGATCGGAGAAGAACGAGGAGAGATCTGAGACGAGAGCAGGAAGGAGGCCGCACCTGGGATTATGGAAAGGGCCAACCTTGTTCACGTAAAGGGGGACGTGATCGCCCGTCTTGTAGCGGTGGTCGGAGGCGTCCGAGACGACTCCGTCGATCCCGAAGCACAGCACCAGCAGCACCGCCGTCGCCGCGGCCGTCAGATCCGCCACCGACCTCCTCATCCCCGACCCCATCGACCGATAACTCTCCTTCCTCGGGTCGAGGAAAACTGATCGCCTCTTATATAGGTGTATATATTATCGGATCGGGTCGGATCGGAAGCGAGGGTGTCAAAGTAACGTTGGTAGTATTGTTTGTCGTATTCATGGGTTTACGATAGTTAAATGAATTTGAAGGTATATTTACCCCCGGTGGTCGTATCGAGATTTACCATGAAGAGAACACTGCTTGGAGTCGTTGATCACCAGAGGAATACTGTTCCCGTGAGACCTCTTATTTCTTCTTTTCATCCATGAAACCATTTGCAACGAAGCTTTCTGTCATGTCTTGGTAGAGAATTGAGACTTCTCCTTGGTGGATCTGCTCATTCTGCATCATTCAAAAGCAGCAGAAAACTGCATGTTGAAAAGTGTTCTCACTCCTCTGCTTCTTTACAAAGGAATGCACACTGTCAACACAGATGCAAAGCATCAGAAGGTCAGAGTCTCAGAGAATGTGTCAAGATCAGGAAAGAGTACAGAGCATAGCAGCAAGTCCGCTTAGGAACATCAAGATGGGAATAAGAACAACAGATGCTCTCGTCCATGGTGTTAAAGGCCCCTTCAAGAGCCATAACAGTTCTAAGATGATGATACCGATTGAATGAAGCACCAGCAGCAGATAGTTCCAAGAAGAGTGACAATGAAGGAGACAAACTGGGTCAGAGAACACAAATGTTGCACCAAACTTGTGGTAGTCTGACCATCTCTGATGGTTTGATCCTAAGCTTCTCACATTAAATTGGTCGATAAGAACACCACAAGTTTCAATTCATGTTGTTCTGGAATTCCAGTTGATCACATTAAAATATATTGTTCAAGCAGCATAGAAAAGATTAACCAGCTGGCCTATATCTGTTCGAGCAAAAGAGGTTACATATCAAACATGCTACAGAAGAGCCATACACTGTATCACATCCCATCAAAAAGTCCAAGCAACACATCTCTTAAGACAAGGTTAGTTTGAAGAGTTCACAGTAGTGACATGCTTGCAAGCTTCCAGGTATAATAATACTGTGGATATACAACTGATGTTGAGTTCAAGCACTAAAGAGAGAGACTGAGATCCACAGATTTCTCGTCTTCTCCCACCGCATTCTTCTCCTCCTCCCCGTCCGTTCTTCCTCTCCCCGCCACAGCACCGGGTTCCTTATCCTCCTCCTTGAAGTCCTCCGACTCAAAGGTGGCACGCCACCGTCTTCTGCCGCTTGCTTTCGTTTGCTCTGATGAGGTCTCTCATGGCTGAAATGCTTCCAATCAAAGCGTAGAATTTATCCTCGTCAACTGCTTCAACTGCAGGAGATGGTATGCGTGGTGTGGCTGCACACGGCCTCTTTCCTCTTCCACTTCCTTTCTCCATTACCTCAACCTAGAAAGCTAAAGATCAGACTAGGGAGAGAGGAAGAGAGATATCTTATTGCTTCAGGGGCCTGAGGATGCTTGTTTGGTGGCGGCAGTCAACATAACAAAGAGAGTCAGTCTTATCTGATCAAGAATTGCATGTACAGGTTCCATGGAAAAAGAGCCAATCATAGAAAGAAGTACTAACCTGTTGGATTCCCCTCCGGTTCATGACTTCCACTGTTCCTTATCTTTCCTTTGTTCCTTTCAAGAAAACAACAACCAGCCAATCAAATGATTACCATTGCTCCACTACGGAGATATGTGTGAGAGAGACCGATAGTCTCTTTATTAATTAATGTGATCCTTTATTAATTAAATAATATATATTATAAATTATTTAGATTTTGATAAAAGATAATAACTAATATTAAATAAAATTCATATTATTTTGGGATATTTTAGGGGATGTCCTTGATGGAATTAACTCTCATAATAAACTATCTTAGACGTTATGCTCTCGTCTATAAATAGACATGACCTATTATAAATCCTATGCACGTCACAACACAAAACGACAAAAGGGTGAATAGATAAAGAGATTACGGTTATTCTCTTGATCTCCCAAAACTATCAATTAAGGTGGTTTAAATCTATTCTAGTTCTTCTTGCAGATCGATATCTCGGCGTTATTTAGATCCGATAGGTGATGCTCTTAAGATATAGTTGGATCTCAATCAGATAGCATCTAAAGGTACGCATTATAAACAGATGTCGTATTGTTTGATTTCAATCCTGACATAATAGTTTTTCGCATAATAGATTGCATAATTATAGTTTTTTATGCCAACAATTGGTATTAGAGCCTAGGTTTTGAGATAAAAAATATTAGATCTATTATTTTTATTTACGATGCATTGATTTGAATATCTTACTGATCTGTTTTCCTATCTGTTAATTTTAATAGTTTGCTTGTGAACGATGTTTATGGATGTTGTATGTAAAAGACGCAGCAATATACATTTTTAGTCGGATCTGCCTATAATAGCATCGAGTGTGCGTACAGATTAGTAGCGTCGGCAACGTTGTCGACAGCCCAGGCAAACGATGGGTCGGACGCCCGTAGGCCACAGTTGCATCAAGCGGTGGCCGCACAGGCCGCACGACGACGGCGGCGGCAGGAAAAGTTAGGGTTTTTTTCCTTAAGAAAATTACAGTTTTGCCATTAAGCAAAAAATTACACCCTTGAATGAAAAATTACAGTTTTACCATCAAGTGAAAAATTATAGTTTTATCATTAGGCTCAAATTACAGTTTTACCATTAATCAAAATTACAGTTTTACCCTTCGGCTGAATAGGATTATTTATAGTTTTACCCTTGTGATTTATTAATCCTATAATCTTTTATAAATTCTGTATATATTTTTATTCTCTTATAATTATAGTTCCGTCATTATAAAATTGAGAAATTATGGTTTATTTTTCTCAATTATAAAATTGATCAATATATAATCTAATAAAATTTAATTATGATTATATTTTGATTATTCACTGATTATATTTTATTTTGATCAATTTATTTAATTAGATTATTCACTGATTATATTTAATTCACTGATTATTCAATTTATTTAATTAGACTTATCCAATTAAATAAAATTAATTAGTTTAATTTTTTTAAAAAAATATTATTTCTTTATAGTTTTCTCATATGAATTATTAATTTCATGTGTTAAATCCAATTATTGGTTTTTGGATATTTATTAAGTTATTTACGTGCATATATTGGGAATTATGAAATAATATTTATTTTTCACATAAATACATGATTTATGTATTATCATGATTACAATTATCATATAATTTTTTTTCTACTGATTAATTATTCAATAGTTATTATAGTTGTTATTCTATTATTAAATTATTTCAGCATAAATTAGTTCAAATGAACTTGATGAATATTATTTGTAGTTCATCTCCTTAAGTTATACCTGACCGGTAGCTGCCAAAGTGACCTGGGATGATAGACTTATAGGATATGAAATATAATTAAAGTATTATCATTCATATGATAATTTAATTTATATTTTATATTATTACATTGGTCTTGTAGTCACCAAAGTGACCTCGATCAATGATTTATAAAATTATATTAAGGAATAAGTCATCAATGATATTAAGGAAATAATATTAAAAATTACATGCATAATAAGATATTTAGATAATCTCAAAGGATAATCTATTTCAAATAATTATGTGATGGGATAGAATGATACTATTTTGGATATCTTGCATTTTATAATTGTATACCCAAAGATAGCAAAACTATTCAACAAGGATGATATCAGTCCTCCATAAATGATCTTGTGTGAACACTAGATATGTCAATATTTTTACCCAAAGGTTAAATATTGATGATATCAATCGTTCATCATATTTTGGTAAAACTCAAAGCATTAATGTTATTTTATATTATGCAATAGTAATCTCATCCATACATTCTCATGATTCTAGTGTCCTTGTATTCTTTGGATCAAATTATTCAGAATGGTTAGAGCATGTGCAATTTATATTGGGCGTACTAAATCTTGATTTGACATTGCTTAGCAGAATTAACTGACAAAAATATTATGGAACAAGTCAATGAAATGAAGGCTTAGGAAAGATCTTATAGGCTCAGTTTAATGTTCATAAGGATGATAATTATAAATAATATAAATACTTCATTACCGGTTGCATCTAGTGCACGTGAATATTTAAAGGTTATTGAAGACAGATTTAAATCTACTGATAAGTCATTGGCTGACACATTAATGAAAGAACTGACTACAACTCAGTATGATGGTACTCGATGAATTCAGGATCACATCATTAATATGACTGACAAAGCTGTAAAACTTAAAGACATTGAGAATGAATGTTGATGAATCTTTCCTTGTTTAGTTCATTCTTAATTCTCTTCCTTCTCAGTTTGGTTCATTCAAGATTCATTACAATACAAATAAGGATAAGTGAGACTTAAATAAGTTAACTAGTATGTGTGTTCAGGAAGAATTAAGATTAAAGCAGGAAAATTCATATAATGTACTAACAACTACTCAATGAGTTGGTAACAAGAAAAGAAAATCGAACCATCATCTATCGAAGAAATTTGTTAGGTCTGGAAGTGTTAGACAGACCATTGAAAAGAAAGCTATTACAGTAAAGTGCTTCTTCTGTGGCAAGAAATGACATGTAAAGAATGATTGCATTAAACGTAGAACTTGGTTCGAAAAGAAAGGTATAAACTCAACCTTTTGTATGTTTTGAATCAAACATTGCAGAAGTTCCTTCTAATACATGGTGGATTGATTCTAGTGCTTCAACTCATGTTATCAATAATATGCAGGGATTCCTTTCAATCCAGAAACCAAAAGAACATGAAAAATTCATAATTATGGAAAATCTAGAATTGATGAGTTAGGATATTATATTTCTTTTGGTAATGATAAACTCAGCATATTTTATGATTCAATAAAAGTTGGTTCTGGAATTATATGTAATTGTTTATACAGAATTAATTTGAATCTTGAGTTTACAAATACATTATTGACCCTGCAATCAAGTATTGGAATGAAACGTGATTCCAATAATAAAATATCTTCTATATTGTGACATAGACGTTTGGGGTATATCTCCAAGGAAAGAATTGAAAGATTAGTGAAGGACAATATTTTGAAAATTTTAAACTTCACTGATTTTGATGTTTGCATAGATTGCATTAAAGGAAATCAAATTAAGCATATAAAGAAAAATGCCACAAGAAGTAAAGAACTTCTTGAAATTATTCATACTGATATCTACGGACCACTCAATATTCCCTATTTTAGTGGAGAAAGGTATTTCATCACATTTATAGATGACCTGTCCAGATATAGCTATGTTTATCTAATACATGAAAAGTCTTAGGCTGTTGACATTCTTAAAGTATATATAAATGAGGTTGAGAGTCAATTAGATATAAAAGTTAAAATTATCAAATCTGACAGGGGTGATGAATTTTATGGCAGATATGATGAATCCGGTCAGAATATTGGTTTTTTTGCTAGATTCCTAGAACAACGGGGTATTTGTGCTCAGTATACATTACCAAGTGTGCCACCGCAGAACGGTACTGCTGAAAGGCAAAATCGTACTCTTATGGATATGGTTAGGAGTATGCTGAGTTATTCCTCTGTACTTGAGTCAATGTGGGGTGATGCTCTTAGGACAGCTATATATATCCTGAACATGGTTCCTAGTAAGTCAGTTCCATCAACTCCATCTGAGTTATGGACTAGTAGGAAACCCAGTTTGAGACATTTACATATTTGGGAGTGTCATGCAGAGATAAGAGTATTCAATCCACATGAAAAGAAATTGGATGCAAGAATAATTTTTGGATATTTTATTGGTTACCCAGAAAGATCCAAGGAATACATATTTTACTGCCCTAATCATAATATGAGGATAGTAGAATATGGTAATGCAAAATTCCTAGAAAATAATGAAATCAGTGGGAGTCAAAAGTCTCGAAGGATTAATTTTAATATTGAGGAGATTCAGGCTTATTCTCCTATATTATCCCCTATTCGAGAAATTGTTGTTCCTCACATCAATGAGAGAATTGATAAGGGTGAACAATAAACTAACATTGATGAATTCTCGCATGATGTTGATGTTGTCGCTGATAGTCTTGTAGAATAATCATAATTGGCAGATTTGAGAAGATCTCAAAGAAAAAGGAAATATGTCATTTCTGATGATTATGTGGTATATCTATAAGAATCAGATTTTGATATAGGAGTGAAAAGAGACCCCTTATCATTTTCACAAGCCATAGAAAGTAATGATCTGAAAAATGGTATGATGCAATGAAAGATGAGTTAAAATCAATGGACCTGAATGATGTCTAGGAACTCATTGAATTATCTAATAATTGTAAAAGAGTCGGTTGTAAATGGGTCTTTAAGACTAAACGTGACTCGGTGGGCAATATCGAACGATATAAAGCCAAACTTGTGACCAAAGGTTTTTCTCAGAAAGAAGGTATTGACTACCATGAGACATTTTCTCCAGTTTCTTTAAAGGACTCATTGAGAATCATCATGACATTAGTAGCTCATTATAATCTTGAGTTACATCAGATGGATGTGAAAACAACATTTCTGAATGTGAATCTAGATAAGAAAATCTATATGGAACAACCTGAAGGATTCATAGAAAAGGAAAGTTGGCCTTACAAACTTAAGAAATCCATTTATGACCTTAAACAAGCTTTCAGACAATGGTATATAAAGTTTCATGATACCATTACTTCCTTCGGATTTAAGAAAAATACTGTTGATCAGTGTATATATCTAAAGGTTAGTGGGAGTAAGTTTATTATATTGGTCTTATATGTGGATGATATATTGCTTGCCAGTAGTGATCTTGGTTTGTTGCACGAAACCAAGATATTTCTCAACAAGAACTTTAAGATGGTTGATATGAATGAGGCATCCTATGTTATTGGCATTGAGATATTCAGGGAAGATATCAAGGTTTGTTAGGATTGTCTCAAAAAGGTTATATTAATCGTATCTTGGAAAGGTTTAATATACAGCTTTGTAAAGCCAATGATACACCTATTACTAGAGATGAAAACTTCAGCCAAAACCAGTGCCCAAAAAATGACTTAGAAAAGGATCGAATGAAGAATATTCCTTATGGGTGCATAATTGGAAGTCTATTATATGCTTAAACATGTACAAGGCCAGATATCAATTTTACAGTGGCAATGCTGGGTAGATACCAAAGTAACCCAAGAATAAAACATTAGAAAGCTGCAAAGAAAGTAATAAGATATCTACAAGGGATAAACGATTATATGATTACATATAGGAAATCAGATCAGTTTGAAGTAACGAGATATTTAGATGCTAATTTTGCAAATTGCCTCAATGGTAGGAAATTCACTTCAAGATTTATGTTCATGCTGGCTGGTGGGGCAATTTATTGGAATAATGTAAAACAATCACTTATTGTATTATCTACGATGAAAGCTGAATTTGTGGCATGCTTTGAGGCCACAAATCAAGCTTTATAGCTGCGAAATTTTATCTCAGGACTTAGTATGGTTGACTCAATTACCAAGCCGCTGAAGATATTTTGTGATAATACTGCAACAGTTTTCTTCTCTAAGAATGACAAATACTCTAGTGGTTCCAAGCACATTGAGATAAATTAATTGGTGGTAAGAGAAAGAGTCTAGAAACAACAAGTGTCAATTGAAAATTTAAGCACCACTATGATGATTGCTGATTCATTTACTAAAGCTTTACAGTGTAAAATATTTAAAGAACATGTTATTAGAATGAGACTTGTGAGCAAGTCATAAAGGATATGCCAATGCATTTTATGTTTATGATTATGCATATTATGGTTGAATGTAAAAAATAAGATTATCTTGATAAGACAAATTACAGGGGTCATTATAGACTATATAAGGAAAGACTAACGGTGTTATAGTACGTAGAAGGAAGTGTGGTATTGATGACATACAACCGCTATGACTCATATTGATAGTTAGACTGAATATAGTATTATTGTGCTTATTGGACTTATTGGCTTATTTTTAAAATCATGGCCATGTAAAAAATATTTTTCAAAATTTTTAGAATCCAATTATATAAAATTATTTTCAAATAAATTTTATTTTATTTATTTTGATTTGGGATATCTTTTATATCTTATCATTAATGGATCAAGTGGAAGAATGTAAGATTATGTGGTCCTTTATTAATTGAATAAGATATATTATGGATTATTTAGATTTTGATAAAAGATATTAGTCAATATTAAATAAAGTCCATATTATATTGAGATATTTTAGGGGATGTCCTTGATGGAATGAACTCTCTTAATAACTTACCTTAGACCATCTGCTCTAGCCTATAAATAGATAGGACCTACTATAAACCCTATGCACGGTACAATACAGAACGACAAAGGGGTGAATAGATCAAGAGATTACGATTATTCTCTTGATCTCCCAAAAACCATCAATTAAGGTGATCCTGTGAAAGGATAGGAAGAGAGGAGAAGGGGTCTAGATCTATTCTTGTTCCTCTTGCAGATCAATATCTCGATGTTATTCAGATCCGACAGGCGGTGCTCTTGAAGATCTAGTTGGATCTCAATCAAATAACATCTAAAGATATGTATCGTAAATAGATATCGTATTATTTGATTTCAATCCTGGCATGATAGTTTTTCACATAATAGATTGTATTATGAAGGAGTGAGAACAATATCTCACAGCTCTTACATGATTGTTGTACGTAAGAACAAAGATCGTGTCATTAGATTCAGAAGAGCAAATTTGAATAAATGCTGGAACTGGAATGTAAGAAACTGCTTACAAACTCATTAGTTGTGGAATTGCAAAACTGATGGATCTCAACCTACGACCATATATATCCATATATATCCAAGACCCATATTTGATGACGGATAAACCTGACGTATGCATGCAAATTAATTATTTATGATACAAAAGTGTAAATGGAAGTGAGTACGAGAGAGAGAGCAGTGGTGGGTGGCAGGTCGATTTTATAGACAGAAGCATGAAAATAATAAATAAAAAAATAATTTCAAGATCCTAATTATGTTTTCAATAATGACGAATAATAAACACCAATAAAAGTAACGGGTGACTATTATAGATAAAGAGGACGAGCGACGACGAGAGGTGAGGCGATGACACAAATGTCAATCCTTTTTTATTTACATCGATGTCGATATAGATGTGAAATGATGTCACACATAGATGTAGATTAGATGTAGAGTATTGCATCTACGTCAACACCTCATCTCTTGTTTTTGTTGTTGCTCTCCCTCCTCATCCATAACAATCACTCATGACTACCAACGATGTCATCGTCCGTCACAACCAAATCGTAACTAAAATATTAAAATTCTTTTTATCCATAATTTTCATAATTTCATTGTTAAAATCGATGACGTTAGGATAAATAAAAATAAGTATTTTATCTTTATAACTATAAAAATTTTAATATAAATTCTTTAAGTTTTACTATAAAGATGTGCAAGTATAAAAGATAATATATATAATTAGGTCCCCTCTTAACGATGCTCCCTCTACCACTCCCGTTACAGACATATAATATATGTATGATGCCTTTGTTCATCATTTGATCATAAAAAATGCTCGTAGTTAGTATTGTTTATTAGTCTTGTGCTGTCACAACCAAGACATGCACTCAGGATTAGTTAACTTTCTCGCATAGATTTGCCGGCCACCACTAGCGATCAATTTTTTTACTGGAAAAGAAAACTGAAGGGAGGTTCATTAAAAGAAACTTATTATATAAATGTTATTAGATTCTCAATTGTATCGTACAATGAAAATTATTTAATTTCCTATGGACAACTTATAAAAAAACAGTTCATAGCAATGAACTTTCACATATTTGATTTCTATTAAGAGATATCTTTCTATATATTTTGATCAATATATCTCTAATGAAATCATTGAAAGATAATGATTATGTTTTTATTATATTTGACTTGATTTTTTAAAGAAATAAATCAATTTTTTAGATGAATTGGATCATATTATTCAACTACCCTTAACTCTTAGATTTGATTTAATTAGATCATATATTACCCTTTAATTTTCTCAAATTACCTCCACCCCAACTCCTCCCACTCCATTGCTTTGATAGGACTCTAGTAGGGGCGGGTCCTAATATATTAAGTCGAGTCCACTAATTAGGTCCATGTTGATCGGCCTAGACTTGACATCGAGTCGGCTATGAGTCGATCTGAATAAATCAGCCCAAATAATAGATGTAGTAGGATTGACTGAAATAAGAGTCCAATAGAAGTATGAGTCAAAATTGGAGTTCTATTTTTCACTAGGACTATTATTAGGAGTCCAAGGTTAGGGGGTCTCTTCATGAGCCCTATAAATAGGCGTGTAACTCATCTTTCTTTGTTAACAAATTTTCAATCACTTTTATTCAACTTTTGAAGTCGAAACCTAGGAGAGTCGATCCCCTATTAAGATTGAGGAGGGTTGATCCCCTACAGCAGTTAGTTATCCCCGATAGAAACCTCTGTGTTCTATCAATCTAGCATCAGAGCAGCATTCATGGCGTCTCACTGTTCATCTACCATTGTTGCTATCATCTTCATCTTCATCTGCTGCACCCGACTCCTGTGTTGTCGCTGCCACCTTCATCTGCAACCGCCCCCTGTTGTTGCTGTTATCTTTATCTAATATTGTCATCTTCGTCTGATATTATCATCCTTAATTGTTGCTATTATATTTCCTTGTTATTGTCGCTGCTATCTTCATATATTATTGCCACCTTCATTTGTGTCATCCCATGTTGCCGCCATTGCCACCCCACCTCTTGCAGCCGCAACCAACACCCCTTGTTGCTGCTGCAACTCGCAAACCTAGAGCAGCCATCTAACCTTAGAATGATGTCATTATTGCCATATTTATCTCCTGCTATCACCCCTAATAGCGGCCATCTACTATAGCCATCTATCTAACCCTATATCGATGCTACTGCTTCCCCCTTTTCTCATTACCGCCAACACCATCCATCAACCTATGCCCCTGACTCATCAACAAAATGACTTAAATATTACATATCTTCAATCCTACGCGATGGCCTCAAAATATGCATTTGACACGAAACCTAAAGCCTTTGAAGCCTGGATAGAGGACAAGTTATGTGTGCTCTTCGAAGAATTTAGATTGGGCCAATTAGAGTGCCCAAAAAGATCTCAGCACGGAGAAAATTTAGATCGCAAGGAGAACCTATCTGAGAAGGGCAATCAAGCATAAGACTCTACATATCCGCCCATGAGGGTGGACTTCCCCAAATGGGAAGATGGAGACCCAACCGGATGAATCTCGCGCGTTGAAAGGTATTTCTGCTTCCACAAGACTCTTGAAGCATCTATGGTCGAAATCGTCGCTATACACCTCGAGGGAGACGCGATCCAGTGGCACGACTGGTTTGAGCATACACACGACAAGCCTACATAGAGGCAATTCAAAAGCGGGTTACTGATCCGCTTTGGACCGTCGAAGTATGAGAACGTGGATGGCCAACTCGTGAAGATTCGTCAAACCATGATCAGACAAAAATATCAAACCAGGTTTGAACGTCTCTCGAACCAAACTCATGGATGGTCTAAAAAATAATTGTTAGGAACATTCATTGAAGGATTGAAGCTAGAGATCTAATGCGAAGTAAGGCGCGACAACCATATATATTAATGGCTGCCATCTCCTTCGCCCGCATCTAAGAAAAAAAACTAAACATCGATACCTGAAGGACCAAGATCGTGAACCGACCAGCAACCATCAAGCCTTTGGCCTCCCCTACTACCAACCGAACCTCTCAGTTCAAGAGATTTACCCGAGAAGAACTCCGAGAGAGATTGACAAAAGGGCTATGTCGGTGTAGATCATGAACCTGAGGAGGAAGATATAGAGGAAAAACAATAGTCGGCCATCAGCACCGTACATGCCTTAGCCGACTATGTCAACCCGCAAATAATGCAGATTGATGAATTCTTCAAACACCAGCTGATCACAATTCTCATCGACACTGGAAGCATCAAAAACTTCATGGACAATAAGGTTGTTTCCCGATTAACTGTCCCGATTGAAGATTACAGCAGATTTGATGTGAAGGTCGCAGATGGCCGAATCTTATCTTGCAACCACAAGTGTTCACGGGTGAAACTAATTATGCAAGGCCAAGAGATCACCGTAGACTTCTTCCTATTGCCGCTGGATGACTATGAAGTGGTGCTCAGCTGAGTGGCTATCTACTCTAAGTGATGTTTTCTGAAACTTTTTCAAACTTCTTATGAAATTTTTCATCCATGGGAAATAGGTGATCCTACGAGGTAAATGTGGGGTGAAGTTCTGATTGTTACGACTCAATGAATGGAGAGGGTGCTATATAAGACACATATCAGCTTTCTAATCTAATTGCATAGGGCTTCAAACTGAAGACCAGATGATAAACGAAGACACAAACCTCTCCTCTTTACTTGTTGAATTTTTAGATGTATTTTGCTGAACCGAAAAATCTGCCCCCTATCCGGCTGTATGACCACCATACCAATCCTGCCGGGAAAAACACTAGTAAATATTCGGCAATACAGATACCATCATCTTCAAAAGGCTGAGATCGAGAGAATCGTCTAAGAGATGCTGGAAATAGGGATCATAAGACTAAGTGTTAGCCTCTATTCTTGACCAATGCTCCTCGTATGAAAGAAGGATGAAACATAATGAATGTGCATGGATTACCAAGCCCTCAACCACATCACCATGAAGAACAAGTATCCAATCCCTGTAGTAGATGGATTGCTCGATGAATTGAAGGGAGCATAAATTTTTACTACTGGAATTGCGATATGGATACCATCAAATTCGGGTGCATGAAGCAGATATACCGAAGGCCACTCTCCAAATGCACAACGGGCACTACGAGTTCTTAGTAATGCCTTCGGCCTAACTAATGCCCCTTCCACTTTTTAGAGCTTGATGAATGACATCTATCGGGTTTACCTCCGTAAGTTTATTTTGGTCTTCTTCGACGACATCTTGATTTATAGCCCCTCCCTTAAAGGTCACCTCTCACACTTGTAATTTGTTTTAACGATTCTTCCAGAACATATCCTTTTTGTCAAGCAATCGAAGTGCAACTTCTAGCAGAGCAAGGTAGAGTACCTTGGCCACATCATCTCAAAATAAGGAGTAGTGGTAGACCCCTCGAAGATTGAAGCAATACAAAGCTGGTCGCTACTAAAAATAATCAAGGCACTATGAGGATTTCTAGGGCTGACCAGCTACTATCACAAGTTTGTGAAGGATTACGGCAAGATTAGTGCTCCCCTCACATCAATGGTAAAAAAAGATGTCTTCCTATGGTCAGATGATGCAGTAGTAGCCTTGATGCCCTCAAGGTTTTAATGACGTCTACGTCGGTGCTAGCCCTACCCGACTTCGACAATGTGTTTGTGATCGAATCAGATGCGTTAGGAGCCAGAATTGGTGTTGTCCTAATGCAAGATGGTCAACCACTAGCGTACACTAGCAAGGTTCTCTCTACTAGTTACAGGTGTCGTGCAAGCCAATCACGCGAGTGATAGCACGTATGACATATTGTGTAATCTTTTTGCTTATGATTAATATTGGTATATTCTCATATTATATTATATGTAGCATATATATTATGATGTCCTTGGTTCTGTGCAATGAGAATCGGATCGTGATGAGATCACGATAATGAGATCGATTCATCTTTAAACACGGATCCTAAATAATTCCGGTCATAGGTTACTCGAGATGGACATCGAGATAACCGGACAGACCGATGTACTATATACACATCCATATGATGGAGGCGGCTGGTCTCATAGCCACTTGTATGGAGACACTAAGGATATAGTACAGGTGCTCATTGGAGAATGAGTTCACTGATTGATCCGCTTATGAAATGTTGTATTGTTAATGATACCTAATGTTAGACAATGATTCTATAGTCCCAGTTGTGTATCTGGGCCTTGGACTTGAGACACCAAGGATGTCTTGTATGAGTACTCCTTTCTTTGACGTCAGACTTACAGGTTTGGAAAGCTCCAGATCTGGTACAGCTAGTTATCGGGATTGGTAGTTAATCTTACAAAGGTAATTGAGTGTTAATAGAGGATCATCCACTCTCGGTATCACGAGAGGAATATCTCATATGTGCTTGCTTAGATAAATCTCTGGCCATGTTCATTTGGATTGAGAGAGAATGAGTTCTCTGGTAGAATTTGATTATAGCAAGATAAACTGATTCCATGTGTGACTTGACAGTACCATATCCAATATACCGTCTCTAGGATATTAGTTGGATGAGAGATTATAGATACATGATAACTATGGACAGACATGTACGATGGATTCCATCCCCCTGTACCGTATGAGGACTATGGCGTAGTAGCCTAGTACGTTCATAGTCGATTAGTCAAGTAAATTATTATGGAGATAATAATTCACTATATCAGAAGAAGTTCTGATGGGAGTAACTCACGGCCAGCTCAGTATCGGGCATAGAGGGTCACACACATATGGTGGATGCTTCAACGAATAGAGGATTGGATGGAGATCCAAGTAGCCCCTATTCTCATTAGATGAGACCCTATGCTGATGGGTTCCTTGATTAGGGCCCGATTAGAGGCCTAAGGAGATTATTGGATAGAGATCCAATAATGCAAGGTTAGTGGGTAATTGGATGGAGATCCAATACCCACTAAGGTAGGCCCTAGGGTTTTTTGGTGGCTCTCTATAAATAGGAGGGGAGACTCTTGGTTGATAGGCTGCAACTTTAGCCACCACCTCCTATTCTCCTCCCTTCCTCTGTGCAAGAGTTGTAAGATCAGATTGGAGGAATTTCACTGTAGAGATCTATCGTGTGGATACCGCTAGAGAGGAGGACGCTTGACCTCTTTCATCTTCTCCATCCGGATCTAGAATACAGGGATATACGATCTCCCTAGGTAAAATCAATCTCTTACACATTGTGATTTTTCAATTTTTGTGTTTTTCTCGTGACCCCAATCTTTTGCACGATGATTTAATATGCGTGGGAAACCAGTTTTTTATTTTGATTTTCGTTGCGTATGTGATGCACCCGTTGTAGGTTTCCCAACACTCTCCCCATCTCATCTGAAATTATCGATCTACGACAAGGAGATGGTGGCTATTGTTTGCGCGATAATGAAATGGACACCCTACCTGATAAACCAACACTTCTAGATCAAAACTTACAATAAGAGCCTAAAATCATTCATAGAGCAGAAGATTTCCTCCCCCGAATAATAGAAATGAGTAACAAAATTTTTGGAATTTGATTATGAAATTATTTATAAAAAGAGGATGGATTACTTGGTTGCATATGCACTTTCCCACCTACCCGAGCATGCTGAAATTTCAGTCATCTCCCTTCCAATTTGTGCCCTCTTGGAAGACATTAGGAAGGAGTGACAATGCGACCCGGAGACCTAAGAGATCATCAAAAAATTGGAGGAACCGGGCTCGATATTGCACTATAGTTGAAACTCGAAGGACCTACGATACAAGGGTCGAATAGTGTTGGTGCCCAACTCCTTATGCCAAGCTGCTATCCTACAAGAGATGCACTCATCACCAACAGTTGGACACTTCGAATTCCTTCATACCTATAAGAGGATTCAGCAAACCTTCTCTTGGAAATGGATGAAAAAGATCATTATTGAATTTATGGCTCGATATGACACCTGTCAGTAGCACAAAAGAGAGATGGTAGCAAGCTCGAGAAAATTACAATCATTACACATTTCAGACTTCACTTGGACCGACATCTCCCTGGACTTTTTTGAAGGGCTGCCAACATCACAAGGAAAATATACCATCCTCATTGTGGTTGATGGACTCACGAAATACACCCACTTTTGTGATGTCTGAATTCCTTATACCGTTGTCAGTATTGCTCAGATCTTTATGAAAAATGTTGCTAAACTGCATGGATGCCTCATTCTATTGTAAGCGATCGTGATAGGGTATTCAATAGCAAATTTTGGATAGAACTTTTTTGATTGCATGACACTAAATTAAAGATGAATATAACATACTATCTCCAGACCGACGGCTAAACAGAAGTGGTGAACAGGTGCCTGTAGAATTACCTTAGATGCTTCACTAGTAATAGACTAAAAGAATGGACAAAGTGACTTCCTTGGGTCGAATGATGATACCATGATGTATCATTTATCTATTAAATATACTCATTCTGAAGTTGTATATGGTCGGCCACCCCTTTTAATAACTAAATATGTAGCTGGCACATCAAAAGTAGATCAGGTAGATGAAGAGCTAATTGACAAAGACAAGATTCTACAACTATTGAAGGACAACATCTCGATAGCCCAAGCAAGAATGAAATAGTAAGCTGACAAACACAGGAGCGAAAGTGAGTTTCCTGTTGGAGATTGGGTCTTTCTTTGCCTTCAGCTCAACAAACAGATATCCATCAAGACCCGAGCATTTATAAAGTCATCTCCCCACTTCTACGGCCCCTACAAAATTGTGGAGCGTATTGGAGTCATGGCTTATAGATTGGATATGCCCATAGACTCTAAAATTCATCTGGTCTTCCACGTATCCTGCCTCAAATTGAAGTTTGCAGGGATGAATCAACCCAGAGCCACCTACCTGATATCTTGGTTGATGGAGATGTCGAGGTCCAGCTGACGACCATACCGGACCATAGGATCGTGATGCACCACCAACGCCCTTCAACAAAAGTACTAGCATAGTAGACCTATTTGCCCACTGAGGATGCTGAGAGTCCTATGAAGAATTGAAGACAAAGTTCTCAGAGTTTAAGGAGGCTTAGCCTTGAGGATAAGGCTGGTTTAAAGATGACATGTCTGATAAGACCCTAGTAGAATCGGGTCCTGCTCTACTGAGTCGAGTCCACTAATTGGGCCATGTTGGTCGACCTAAACCTGATGTTGAGTCGACTAGTCGATTTAAATAAATTAGCCCAAATCCTAGATGGAGTAGTATTCGACTGAAATAAGAGTCTAGTAGAAGTAGGAGTTAAAATTGGAGTTTTATTTCCATTAGGACTCTTATTATGAGTCCAGGGTTATGGAGTCTTTTCATTTCATGAATCCTATAAATAAGCATGAAACTCTTCTTTCTTTATTAATAATATTTCAATCACTTTGCTTCGAAACTTAAATCTAAGAGGATTGATCTCCTATATAAATCAAGAATGATCGATCCCCTATAAAGATTAATTATTCCTTATAGAAACCTCCGAGATGTATCATGCTTTCTAACTCCTCCCCATCCTTATCCTCGTGTCGGTCCACCTCCGACTCTACTTTCTCCTCCTCCTCCCACTCCACCGTCACCTCTTCCTCTCACTCCGTTATCACTTCCCCCTCTCTCTTGACTTCCTCCACCTCTACCTTCTTCCACTCCTCTCCCTCTCCCTCATCAACCTCCCTCACCACTCCTCATCCTCATCCCACTCCACCTATCGCCTCATTCTTATTGAAACTAGGAAGAGAATGAAAACCCCAATTGATTCATTGATTCATCGTTTATTTATACGTACGAAGAGGAGGATTTCCCTCAACTAATCTACGAGATTTTCTTATTCAGTTAGAAAATTCATATTTAATTTCTAACTAAATTATATCTTCTATCATGCCCTCACAAGATCGAGCTTCTATAAGGATGCCAATCTTAAATGAAGGATGTCGATCTTGAAACGATATCAATGAATCTGAAGGAAGAAGGCCGATATGTTGTCAACCGCGGTGAAGATCTGACGACGATTGACTTCGGTGACGATATCAGCCTGGCTGAGAAGCTGGTGCGGCACGGGATAGGTGCAGTAGAATGGATGGTCACCCGGATAACTGGACCTCAGAGGGCTACCATTATAAAGGAGAGGAATCGGCACCGACAACAGGGAGCTGGAGTGGAGCCGTCGATAGTGTCACCGAGGCCTCGATTGTTAGTAAGAGACTACCGTTTAACAACAAGAAAAAGTAATCTCTCTTAAAAGAGAGAGAGGGCGAGGAATAAGAAAGAAGTTGCTATTTGACAGCAAGAAAAGATAATCTCTCTTAAAAAAAAGAGGGGCTCTGATACCATGTTTAAACTAGAAAGAGAGAATGAAAAACCCAATTGATTTATTGATTCATCGTTTATCTATACATATGAAGAGGAGGATTTATCTTAACTAACCTACAAGATTTCCTCATTCAGTTAGGGAAATCATATCTAATTCCTAACTAAATTCTATCTTCTATCATGCCCGCGCAAGATCGAGCTTCTATAAAGATGTCAATCTTGAACGAAGGATGTCGATCTTAATCGATATCAATGAATCTGAAGGAAGAAGGTCGATATGTTGTCAACCACGGTGAAGATACGACGATGATTGACTTCATCGATGATATCAACCTGGCTGAGAAGCTGGTGCGGCATGGGGCAGGCGTAGTAGAAAAGATGGTTGCCCGGATCGCTGAACCTCATAGGGCTACCACTGATAGAGGAGAGGAATCGACATCAATGACAGGGAGCTGGAGTGGAGCCGTCGATAATGTCGTCGAGGCCTCAATTGTTAACAAGAGACTACCGTTCCCTTAATTAACATACGATATTTTCTCATTCAGTTGGGGAAATCATATCTAAATTCTGTCTTCTATCAATTCTCACTATGGTATCTTCTCTCCCTTCCCTATCAGGTTCGTCCTTCTTTACCTCTCGTCTCACTCTCTCCCCCTCTTCCGTATCCATCTCGCTCACCACTCATTCTCTTTTTCCTACTAATTCACACCCATTACACCCTCCTTCTCTCGTCCTCCGCCTCCTCCTCATAGTTTACAAATTATTACACTCGAATTACAATCAGAATATATTAAAAATTATATTAGTTTCTATATAAATTTATTATAAATTCATCATAAAACTAAAAGCTTAAGTTATCCTAAAAAAAAATTTTTTATATAAAATTACCCTAATTATAAAAATTATTACACTCATTCACAGAATATGTATATATATATATATATGTATATATATATATATATATATAATTATTCTAAAGTTATAATAAAACTAATCATTTATCTTGTCTATTTACTATATTGACTTAGTTACACTCGAAATTGAAATAAGTTAAGTTTGAGTACCTAACTTATTTTAATATTAACTTTTTTAATTTTAGATATTTTTAGGATAATTAATTATCAAAACTTTGGGAATTCTACTATAATATGATTATAATAAAAAATTATAAGTTTTTAAATATAATTATGTTAAAAATAAATTTATATAAAAATTATTATATTTTAATCAATTATGAATGAGTATAACTTGATTGTAACTTGAGTATAACTTGAATGTAAGTGATCTAGTCCGATCAAAATCAATTCGAATAGATTTGACTCGAGACTGAACCAACTCATGGACCTATTTAGTTTGAAATAGTCCAATTCAAATGCATTATCACGACTTTTGAAAAAAAATGAACGCCTCTTGATAAAAAAAACCATATATGGGAGCACCATCCGATAAAAATCTATCGCTAGAGATTTTTTTTGATAAATTATCTATTTTCTATTTATATTCTTCAAATTATTAGTGATTTAAATAGTATCATTTATTATGATTTACGATAATATGACATATTCCAGGAGTTATTATTTTAAAAATCAATTAAATAAAGAAAAATTATTTTTAACAAATACAATGGTAAAATTGAAAGATTATTACTTTCCGATATAGAGGGTCAAAATGAGAGTCACGAAAATAATTTTTTATATTTAAAAGTAAGACCAAGGTTGACAAGAGGCTCGTGCATTGGGTATATGTTAGAGAATTATTATGTGTCCCATCACCGGTACCATCCCTACTTTGAAGGACGCCCTTGTTTAATACGAAGCCATTAAAGCTCATCTACGACCACATAGACACACACACACACACACCACTAAGGCAGGGAAGTAGGTGGTGGCTTGGCTTTGATTCTGGAGACGGACACAGCATGCATGCATGCAGCAGCAGCAGCTCATTAACCTCTGCATCCAAGACCAGCGTTAGTGACTGTGGTGCTCGCCACACTCACTGTGAATGCCTGACATGTCGAGAGCTCCAACCCGAGTAACACATAACAGCGAAGAAGAGGAAGAAGAAGACGACGACCTTGAGATGGCAGGAATTGTTTCTGTTAGTACATGACTGACTGCTCCAGCAATTGGCTACGTTCATCGGTCTCAGCCTTAATTTGTGGCTCAGCCTGCCTTCTGCCACCGCAAGGACGGCTGTCTGTCCTTGGTCCTTGCACTGTCTGTCCCTTGAATGCTGTAATCATCCCGCATCACAATCATCATCAAGCTCAACCATACTTGCATTATTAATTTATTTTATTTTTACAAAATATTGTGTTCTTATATATAGTAAATACTATTATATATCAAGTCAACTGAGACTTGACATATCGATTCCAATCAAATAGTCTATTGAGGCTAGCTAGTATGAAGCTTAGGTAGTAACACCATCCACATATGTACGTACTCATCCTTAGATTCTCTATGCTAAACTTTTTTTATTAAGTTATTTATTAACCTATATATATATATATATACCCTGAAAATGGCATTTCCGATATTATGAGTGAAGGCAATGGCGAGAGTGCAGTCGCTCGATAGCTCGCCCATCCCATTCCAAACTATTACTGCTCGCCTTCGGTCATCACGCGGTGGCGTGGCGTTCGATCAAGCTAGAATAGCCATCAGGACGCCACCGTCCTCTCTGCTTGCAGACGAAGCAGGGGCGTTCGACGGCGTTTGGTCAGTGATGAGGCTGAACACGGAGGGATAATATCGCGCTTCCATGTCAACGGCCAGGAAGAGGAGGCGGTGGGGAGCGGAGCTGTTGCTGGTGCTCCTGGTCACCTTCTGGCTGTGCTTCGAGGACGGCGAAGGAGCAGCTGCCACTCGGTTGTTCCCGGCTAGCTCCTGGTCCTACGGTGGTTCCAAGACGCCGAGCATAGGGCGGAGGCCGGCCCCTCTCCGCCCCTCCCCGGCCGCGGGTCTGGAGGACAGCAAGCGACGGGCTCCGAGTTGCCCCGACCCGCTCCATAACAGGTGATACACCGGTCGCTTTTCCCAATTAGATGACCCCCATGTTCCTCAGTTTCAGTGAACGAGTTATATGTTATGGGAAGAAAGAGAGAGCGAGAGAGATCTCATCGTAGTGTATAATAGGTGATGAGGAGAAGAAGGCTAGAATCTCCTGAAGCTTGTTCTTGATCTCTGTAAAAAGCTTCAGAGACGTGTGTATATTTTCTTTGCACCGTTACGTCTTCTCTTCCTCCCTTCCATGAAGTCCTTAGCAGAAGGTATTCTTGCTTTAAGGTTCGTGCTCCTCTTTGTTTCCTGTTGTTAACCATCTGAATAAAGCAAGATTTTGTACAAACTCTCTTCTAGACCTGAGGAAACGACATGTAGCATCAAAACATATATGACATGACCATCACATGTTCGCCAAAAATGTTCGTCTCTCGAGAAGCAGCTTTATCGCTCACGGATGAGCCCTGACCAGGGAGCAGGAGAAGAAAACACTGCAACATCGTTTAAATACTGGGACCTTCATCTGCATGGCTTTCTGGAGCTGGATTGGAGGAGGAGCGAGGAGGGGTACAGTCGCGTGACGCCATTGTTCTGCAGACGTGATCTACGGAGGAGGAAGGGATGCCACAAGCCATGAGGTCTCATCGGTTACTTGTACGCTTGCGGTGCCAGTGGCTTAGAGATGGTGGACTGCTACCGGAGGAGGAAGAGAGCTGGACCGGGCGATGATGGGGGTTGTCACCTTGGTCGGGGAATCTCTCTCTCTACTACACTGTTTCACTCATCCTTACATCCGTTGCCTTATATTTAGGTTTTTGCCTCAATATGGTTTTGGTGTATATAATAATACCAATTATATGTTTAAGATCTCTGTTATATATTTCAATGAATAATCCAATGTCACATCATATCCCATCAATCACTATGTCACAAGATTGTTTTGCCTCTTCAATATTATTCACAATGATGATAACATAGTTTGCCTTCTCACACACATCACATATAGAAGAACTTGGCACCTCAAAATGTGATGAGGAGATCATAAGAACACTCAAAAATCAAACTAAAAACAAGTGTAAACATGAAATAACAATTACGAATACAAATGGAAAAAGTTCATTTATTCTTGTTATTTTATCTATACTTTTTTTTTTTAATTTACTACTTTTTGAACTTGAGCGCCATTAGTTCTTTCAACCATCAAAATCAAATTTGGACTCACTCAAAAACAAAAAAAGTGACAAAGAAGCTTCAAGCTTTGATTTTTTATTTTGCAGGAAGATCCCTTTTTATTTTTATTTTTATATAATATTTATTTTGAAGATATTAGTGATAGAGGAAGATTGTTAGCAAACTAGCAACATGGTAGGGAAGGCTAACACAACTATAGTGGTACATAAAATAAAATGATTACTCGAGAGTCTTAGCAATTTTTAAAATAAAGATTTAAATATGATTGTTCATTTTAAATTTTAGGATTTTCCTAAATTTGAAAGTTACCACTTAGCAGTTTTTATACCAAGTCTTAATCCCATTCTGGCTACAGTAATAAAGTACAAAAGGGGATGAAAAAAAAAGGTTTTTAAAAATATTTTCCCAAGAAATAACTACATATATATATATATATATATATATATATATATATTTCTTTTATCTTTTTTTCCTCTTATCCACTCTTTTAACAAATAAAAGACAAAAAAACAGAGAAAAAAAAAAGTAAAATGAGTCAAAAAGAGGCCCCACTAACAAAAGTAAGGGCTCGACGAACTCTAATCGAAGTGGGCAAGAAGTGCATGCGGCGGCGACGGCGGCGGCCGCGGTCACCGTCGTCATCTCCAGGAACCCCGATCGCCTTACGCAGCCCCGGGCGCCGATCTTCCTACCCTTCCAACGCGAAATACCGTTCCAGCTCCTCCACCATCTCGTCCACCCGCCGGTCGAGGTGCTATGCCAGCACCGCCGCCTCCACGTGCACCCACAGGAAACAGCACCGATACTGCAACCTCTCTACCCCCTCCCTTGTCACCATTCGCTGCGGCTCCCTGGCCGGGCCAAACGGGTCGTGCCGGAAGGCATAACGTTCCAAGAGCAGCGCGTGGATAAAGGAGTTGGACCCGCCCGCCAGCACCGGAACTCTGCGGCAAGCGGTAATGTCGCTGGTGGCGCAGTCCGCCAAGGCGCGGAGCACCTTCGGTTGGAGCTCACCCGTCTCCGGGTCGAGCTCCCCTATCAAATGGTGCGGCACCCCGCGCCTCTCCACCACGGGTATCTTGTTGGTGGTGATGTCGAGGCTCGTTGGCTGGCTGCAGAGTTGAAGGTGGTGGCAACTACAACTATTGCTACTGAGGTGACGTGAACATAATGCGTAGCATGAGCATTATTTTTCTTGCACTTGCAAAGGAGAGTGGCCTTTCCACAGATCTGAGACGTGAGCCCTCGCTTCATGGAAGAATAGGGTTTCATATCTTCGTGTTGGGGTTACACACACTCGAAGACTGATAGCTAGCGGCAGCAAGGTGAGCTGGTTCCTACTTGGATTCCCAACCAAGCTCGAAGCTTGGCTGGTTGCTTGCACTGAGAGAGAGAGAGAGAGAGAGAGAGAGAGAGAAGGAGAGATTGCTTCTGCAATGCTGAGATGCCAACAAGATGGCCTCTCGGGGGCTACACTTGATATGATCATAGACAATTTGCGTTGCAAAAAGAGATTCCACATATTAAATATCAACCGTGTCATATATATATATATATATGACACCTTCACAATCAAATTATTTACTATATCTTGATGGTTAATCCTTAACAACTCTATTAGAAGAGTTACCATAATCACGGGTAAGAATTAAAACAGTATGATCCATGCAAATTATGAATCATGATTTCGTTGAGATATATTATCACAAAATTGTGTAGGTAGTTTTTTAGAAAAAAACTTATTAATTGCCAATCCTAATATTTACACGAACAATGCTGATTTGATTAAATTTAATTTTTTTCTGCTTTGTTTTGTGTCCACAAAATCATCAGATTTTCCTCGAAATTTCAGAATTATTATTCTCGGACTTTGTCGGATCATTTCAAGCTGGACCAGCCATTGGACCCGCTTCGGTCCCTTATCGGATCAAATACTAGTAAAAGCAGAGGCCGTTCGCAATCGGATCGGATATTGCAGGTAGCGTAACAAACCATATTGCTTTATACAAAGGCCGAGAAGAATCGGAGAGAGCGCCGAATCCCCCATCTTCCCCCGTCGCAAGGGTTTTCCTCCGCCCCCAAATCCGTAGAACCCTTGCTCATATCGGCAGCCGGCGGAGTTGGTCATCCCGTGGCATGTGCTCCAGTTGGTCCTGACTGGAGGAATTGGGCGATTAGGTTATTGACTTCCGCTATGAGGCCGATCAGGCTTCCGGAGCCGTCGAGTGGCTTGATGGGGATGCCTGAGATCTTCGAAGGCGGAGTTAATGTCATAAGACGTGCAGTGGTGATCGGTAACGGGTCCGCCGGGTCAGAGAATCAGAGTTTGGGCTTGGTTCGTGCGCTTGGGCTGTCGGACAAGTACTCGATACACGTACGATTTTATTAACTTTTTTTCTTTGTTTTTAGAGTTGATTTCATGACAAACTTGATGCGTTCGTTTGGTAATTTACGACAATCTTGTGGAAGCAACAGTTGCAATACTAATTACCTTGATCATATGATTTAAGTTCCGGATGTTCTTGTTTTGTGGGCGTGGAATTAAGAGGAGGACGCTTTGGTTGATTGTTGGATATGTCTGTGGTTCTCTGGTGATCATGTTGGTAACATAACTTCAAGGCCCTTAGATTGAATTTTTTGCAGTAAAAATATATATTTCTTGTTCTCTTGATGCATAAAACTTTACCGTTCTCCAGGAATTACTTGACACTTAAATATAAATGAGATCTGGTTGTTGGAACATCAAGATACCCAAAACTAATCGTTTTGGGATCCCTTTTTTTTTCTTTTGTCTCCAACTTGTGGACACTGGTTCTTTTCTTTAATTTGTTGGGAGGAATCTCAAGTGTTGGAACAATGTAAGATATTCGACGAATCTATGATAATATGCAGATGCATATATGTTTAGGAAAACTCTAAATATAGTCGACAACTTTCTTGGAATTTACTTTTCATATCTTGCTTCTCATGTTTGGTCAGTGACCTTTCTTGTGATTTTTATGGCTATTTATCTCTTTTATTTTTGTCAAATCTATAGCGTGTTACAAGACCAAGAGGGGGCATAAATGAGTGTCTTCGGTGGCTGCCTGTCTCTGTCCATAAAGTATTGGATAATCTAATCAGACATATATTTGGCAATTCAAGATTGGTTATGTCACTTCAAGGGAGGAAGTTAGTCCCTTTTCCTGTTCAGAATGGTGGACATGTTGGTTTATCATCCATTTTAGATGCTGATGCCAAGAAGATTGCATCCATTGCTCGTGAAACTTTTGAAAAGTAAGGACATGTTTACCTTTGATGCTCTAAATCCACAAGATATGATGTATAATTATTTAGGGTGATGACTTGTAAATTCTTGCACGTATTAACTAGAGCCATCATTCTTATTTGTCTTGCTTTAGATTATATCATAGAACATTGCTTTCATGATAGGTCTATATATATATTTTTAGTTCAGATATAGTTTTAACATCTAAATACCAAAGGCAGTATGAGTTACATGTTCCAGTTTTAACAGCTATTTGTTCTTTAACAAATCTTCTACTAATTGATGGTCAGTTTTAGGGTACTCTAATTTGCAAATTCTGCCTCTGTTTTGTTGATTTCTCAATGTATCTCATATGTTGTACCAATGCCTTTTGTCATGGGTTGTTGTAAATTGCGTAGTTAAAGTTGACTGAGAGAGCTCGGATATCAATGCGTATAAGATGGTTTTGTAAAACTAAAAGTTATGTGGAAAAGGCTTTGAACAGTTCATCGTTAGTATGAAATTTTTTTTTCGTAGTGGGTGGTATGGGAGACCAATCAGTGTACCTTAAGTTTGACTTAGATTTTGTTGATTAGCATTTTGAATTTGGTTTTTAAGCTGAGGACAAAATGAGAATGCAACTGACCTTCATCTATCTTTTTGAGTGTAGCATGTACTGTATATGGAGAACAATATTAATAATGATTGTTGGAAGCAATGATGCTTGATGCTGTTCCTACAACTTTTTTTATGTTTGATGCCTTTTGGCCTTGAGACATTTTTCTGACAGAATTTTATTTGTTCTGGAAATTATAGTCTACTAGAAGTAGATACTATAAACTAATGGAGATGTCAAAATTCAGGACCGCTAACATATGTATCAAGTGAGCTGAGTTTCTTATCCTCTTATGTGAAAATGTCGCCATTAGTTTTGTAGCTTTAATTGTTCAAGAGTCTGGTATTGATAGCATTGTTCCCTTTGCTGTCATATGTTTCTCCGTGCAAATAGTTTCTAGCTTGCTAAGAAGCAATTGAACTCTATTCACAAGGTTTCCAATAGTGATTCTCGATTTGTAGTACGTGTAGTTTAGTAGCCTCTTGCCTTACATTTGATTGGTATTCAGCAGGTTGACTTAAAACTGCTGAAATATACATGATTATGGTCTTTTTTGTCAGACCTGATATAAACTAAATTATGAATCATACAATTACAGCAATTTTTTTCTTTCAGGGAAGGACCGCTCTTGATAGTTGCTTCTGGTCGTGACACAATATCAGTAGCCAGTTCAATAAAACGTTTAGCACCAGAAAGTGTTTTTGTCATTCAGGTCTGAACTTTTGCATAGTTTAAAAAAATATCAAGAGATCAGTCTATTGTATATTCTGATCCATGCCATCCTTGTTATTTCAGATACAGCATCCACGGTCACGCCTTGACAGGTTTGATTTAGTGGTGACTCCTCGTCATGATTACTATGCTTTAACTGCCAATGGGCAGAAGGAGATCCCTCGTATTCTTAGATGGTGTATCACTCCAAAAGAACCACCTGGTAGGAATGTGGTATGTTTCTCTATAGTTTTGCAGGGCACCTTTATGCAAGATGGATTTAAAACTTGAACATATATTGCACACGCAAAAAAAATCTTTATTTTTCTTCTTGCTTGCTTGGATATTTAGCGTTTCGTATTTTCAGGTCCTCAGTATAGGGGCACTACATCAGGCTGATTCTGCTGCTCTTCGGATTGCTGCAACTGCCTGGCATGATGAATTAGCCCCTCTTCCAAAGCCATTGCTCGTAGTTAATATTGGAGGGCCTACAAGTAATACCCCTTTCATTTGCAGTAGTTTTTTGTTTCTTTTAGTTTGAAAGGTTATTAAGTTTTTTGACTGTGCCGTATGCTTGTTTGAGATTATTAGAGTAGCAACAATGACAAGGATCAGATAGCTTATAAATTGCTCTCATAAAGCTTCCTAAAATCTGCATGAAACATCCAAGTACCATTTTCCTTCACGAGGAATAAAGATATCTTAAAGGAGCAATTAACTTGTTGTGTATCATCTCCTTAACTTGCCTTTCTAGTTCAGCTTTTTGCATATTAGGGATATTAATATGGCCTAACATTCCCCTGATCGTTTCCTAGCTATATTTGGATCCTATGATGATGTTTTCTAGGTAGGGGAAAACTTTTTGACTCTTTAAATAGGTCAGGTAGCTGTTATTTTTGTACTGCACCAGAAGTAGGCACTTGTGGTTATGATTGATAGGCTGAAACTACTACAAATATATATGAAAAATTTCAAGCATCTTAGGTACTTGTGAGTTTTCAGAAATGATTTCCACCAATTTATACATGCCAAAGAACCTCTTAATGGAGGCGAAAAGGCCGCTGTTGTTCTACTGGACTGCAAAACTGGTATAGGCTGAATCTTTCCACTGCTTATGAATTGCTCGGGACATCTTAAATGTTACAACAGGTTGTTTTAACCAATAGGAGGGTGGTAGGAGAATGGGCCAGCCTGAAAAGATGTTTAGATACCAAGTTCAGTAATAGACATCTCCCTTGGATGTAGTGGTATGGATTGTCTCTAAAGATCATCTTCAGGTTCTGCAAGTCTCACTAAATGCTTTTCACGGTTTCCATAAATAACAAATTTCCAGTTTCACATATGCACCTTTTGTGACAGTACACAGTACACACTTTCCATGGCATTTAAGCATGTCATCATTCCCACCATGATTCCAAAGATGGTGATAAGTTTCATCGTTAAGTCAGGCATTGATGCTTAAAACTTTTCTCTAAAACTGAAACAAGGTGCTGTTTATATTAGTAATAGTAAAACACACATCTTACATTTAGGGGACACACATAACATGCATGCATAAGAATTTTGGGTTTTTACTCAAGAGTTCCATTTGGTTGGGGGTTCCTCTTCCTCTTGATATTATTCATCTTTCACATCAATGATGTGTTCATTGTTCCTTATGTCATCTCGGTTCATTACCATCAACTTGGTGTGTGACTTGCACCTATGCCCAAGGCCACTTCACATGGTCATAGATAAAAGGTTTATTCTCTTAGCTAATCGTCAGCTGGCTCGGTACTGTTGAGGGATAGTGTAGGTCTTGAAGCTGCTATAGATGCTTGTAGGAAGTATTGAGATGCAAATGTAGTTGAATCTGTAGTCCATGAGAAGGGCTTTGGTAGTGTTGCCCTGATCTTGTTGTGGTTGCCATTCTAGGCCCATTAACAATAGGCCTATGCTTTTTCGTTGACTGTTGATGGGTAGTGTTGATCCCTCTCTTCTGCCCCCTTGTGTTAATGAAAAGCTTCAAGTGGGATGGGTGCATTGGTGACTGGCACTTTAGTGCATAGATGAGACTTCAAATCACCTATAATTTACCATTCAAATATTATTGAGGTTTTAAGCATTGAAAATCTGGCTTCGTACTTCACCAAGGTGCCTTGGCTTCCAAAATAACATTGTTTTTTTTATAACACTTGTACAAAAGCCTCCTTTTCTTGGTGAACAGATGTTAATGGCACTTCAGAATCTTTGGAAGTTCCTACATGGTTAAAGAACTGCTTTTCTGAAGACCCATCTTGAAGAATGACCACTACTAAATCTTTGAAAGTTGGAGTTTGATGGTTAAGGATATACTATAGGTCTATCAGTTGTTTTGCAGGGTAATAGCATTTAGCAATAGCGTTGAATTTGTGTAGGAATTGACTGAGGGTTTTAACGTTGTTGTTGGACACGATGACATCTTGTTGGCAGGTGTGGACAGACAAGTCCACGGTCCATCATTTCCTCAGGGATTGTTTTGGGGATGATATTGCTGCATTTGCAGATTCAGAGTTAGGAAGTACAGATCATCATTCCTCTGCTGGTATTTGAGGTCAAGCTCGGGCTCCTTGATTTCTTCCACTTTGTTGGTCCCTCCCTGTATTGTACCAGGGTTGGAAAGGTGCAAGGATGCTTTCTTGTTGTTGTTGGTTGCATGGCGAGGTCAGCATCTGAGTTGTGTGACATGACAATGCTAGAGAAGGCATAACATATTCATGTAGTCACAATGTCATGTGACTAGTGGAATAGTGATTTGTTGTCTTATTCCGCAGTTAGGGTTGATGTGGTAGGCTGCAAGGTTCTACGAATGTGGTTACCCTTCTTGTTGTGGATGATCATTCACATGATTGGAGCTAACATCTGGAACATCAGGTTTTTTTCAAGATCTTGATAGTTTATACTTTATCGCAAGGTCTGGGCTCGAATTCCGCCTTTGACATTTACCCATTGCAAAAAAAAAAACTTTTCGTATATCTCCATAAGTAGGAAATTGAGGACATGTTACTGGTTGCCTGATAGCTTGGGCAAAGCTTTCATCTGTATGTTGTGGATGAAAACATGGCGTCATGATGATGTTTTGCTCCACTTTGTCAAGGCAATGACTTAAATAATTTTATGCTGCCATGAAATCACATTGCTTTGCACCTTCATAAGCATGGTAGCAATCTCTTAGTTTCAATTTTCCAAAAATGTATGAGCATCGACGTGGGAAATTCTGACATAGATGTAGGCCGACATAGATCATTTTCTGCTATGCTCTAATACTAAATTGTAGAGGCTGTTTCCGCTAAGAGAGTAGATAGAGAGATAAGGCAATAGAGAGAAATAGGGAAGATATAAAGTAAAAAAATATAATTTTGGCACAATAATTCAAACCAATTCTACAATGCATATATTTATAAACTTGCAGATTATTCACCCCTTGATCCATACTTGACATCAAGAAAACTAAAATATAAGATTGTAATATGCTGTGAGTTGAGAGAATAAAAGGTTCGAGATCAATCATCTCCAAAAGTCCAACTTAACTGGAAATTCTGAAACATGCAATAAAAAATTGTGATGTCCTTGATTTACTGCCCCTTTCCTCTTACACCTTTCTACTGCATTCATCACCTATTGATTCTCATCTACCACTGAGCTCCCTTTCTCTAGCATGCCTTTGTGCATTGCCAGATGGCAATCCTTCAACTCCTATTCCACAGGCATTCCTTAGGGTTCTGTTCACCAGACAGGAACAAAGTATATTTGAAATACTATAATATGTTAATATGATTGTCTGTCTTACTCTTAATTTTTTCAAACCAATGCCATATCCAACCATAACATCCGACCAAATGGGCCCATTGTTGACTGTTCCAGCTGGGGCACCCAGTACTAGACAGGCTTGCTTTGGTGACACTAGCATCATCTTTATTGTGGCTTCTTAGTAGCTTTGTGGCAAATGGTATATATAGATTTGCAGTAGTTGAAATTATGCCTGATATGTTTGCTAGTGTTTCTTTTGCTTTTGTATGCTCCACGCAAGACTTCTCTTCTTGTTGTAAATGGTCTTTGGATTTTGGTATTTTGATGCATTTTAAATTTAAATTGTTTCAGGGAACTGCAAATATGGTTCAGATCTTGCCACACAGTTGGTAGGTTCACTACAAAACGTGCTGGCAAGTTGTGGAAGTGTTAGAATTTCTTTCTCTAGGAGGACTCCTAAAAAGGTTTAGGTTTGGTTTATTTGTTTTTCTTCTTCATTTGGCTTGCTCGCCTCTAGAATAAAATCACTAATTAATGTTTGACAGATTTCTGACATTATATTACAAGAGCTAAGTAAACATCCAAAGATATATATTTGGGATGGAGAAGGTAACTTTTGATATATATATATAATGAGAATCTTTGTACGCATCAAATATGAAGTTTGATTTTTGTATTATCTTCGTTGAAATATCAAGACCCAAATCCGCACATGGGGCACCTGGCATGGGCTGATGCATTTGTCATTACTGCGGACTCAATTAGTATGCTCAGTGAGGCTTGCAGCACAGGGTATATAAGTCAAAAGTTGCTTCTAATTCATTAAGAATGTGAATTTATAGATTAAGGAGCTGATCTTTACCTTTTTCATGTGAATTGCAGGAAACCAGTTTATGTGATTGGAAGTGAGTGCTGTAAGTGGAAATTCTCAGTGTTTCACAAGACTCTTCGGGAGCGAGGTGTGATTCGACCGTTTACAGGATTAGAGGATGTAAGCTGATCTCTGTTTCTTATGATTTAGATTTTTTTTATTCTTCTAGAAGTTTCAACCATATTATGTCCATCGTTGATTGGAAGCTCAGTTCTAGAGGAATGCAACATTCCTTGCTTGGGCTTTCAAAGCCTTTGTTTGAGTTAAGTTGCTTATTAATATGATGTTAATGATAATTTTTTGAGAGATTCACTTATTCATGTTGAGTGAATCCTTTTAACTATTGTCATCATCAGATCTGATACACCATGAAGTTGAAAAAACCATGACCTGTAACCTTTTCTTTTTAAAGTATATTGTCTTTTTTTCGTTATCTATGCTTCATGTTGTGCAATTAATTCATCAAACATTCTTTGGATTTTTAGATCTCAGATAGCTGGAGCTATCCTCCCCTTAATGATGCTGCCGAAGCTGCTGCTCGGGTTCGTGAATTCCTTGCCGAACGAGGATTGACACTAGGCCGCTAGCCGGTCATATACGAACTGAGTTCACAGAAGAGGGATCGTCCATGGTCACAATTGGGACCCACATATATATTGTTTTTGAGTTTTTCTGTGATTTATAGAATAAAATGATTACGGCTTCTAAGGATGTGAATATGGTTTATACCAGTATATTTTGCTAGGATCAATCACTGATGTTGAGTTTGCACAGTTAAAATAATTCATTTTCTATGATTATAATTATGGATAGTGTTTGTTGGATGGACCTGCATACTTGATGGGATCAAGATTTTGCTTAGGTTTTGTTGCAGACAGTTTCCTTTGTTACAGCAAATGCCCATATCATCTTTCCTCCCTTTAAATTGCAAAGACCACAATGATGTCCAAAAGTGTGATGGAACAAAGCTTTATGCTTGAGATTGAGCCCACTATCGAGATCAAACAATAGGCAACCTCAGCCATTTGAATTGATAGTTTGGCAGCTGAAAAAAATATTCTTGGCGAATTGGGGGAACCAATCATGAGCTTTATTTGCCATATTTAGATCATGAGGCTGTTTGTGATCATCATCTTCTTCGACTGCTCTCTTGGACTCGCTCACCACTATCCTCCTCCCTCGCTGGAACTGCACTTCCAGAACACTTGTTGAGGTCAAAAATCACGAGCTTATAATACACCCACACATATAAAATTGAAATTAATAGGTATATTCGTCAACTATTTCTCCACTTATCCTTTAATAACAACATATAAGTATAATAAAATTTAACTGAACGTATCATCAAACTTGTTCAGAACTCTCATGTCATTACAGGTCCTGAATCCCCCTCCCCCATTCTAACAGATGCTGCAAGTAACTATCAAACCAAAAAGTCAAGCTCCGCTTCCTTCATCCCCAACAAAACCATCAGCATCAAAAGACTTGCTTACTTTATTTTTGATCCTAAACTAACACAATCGCACAGAAAGGCAGCTATAGAGTATTGTAATGTCTCAGCCGTAGTCAACTCCTTCAAGCTGCTTTCTTCCTGGCCGCGCTCGACAAATCCCAACTTAGCTCTCTCTCATATGTACTTGCGCATCGTCTTAACGTGGTTTAAAATGTGGGTTCGAAGTACAAATCCCCTGCTTCGATTCTTTCTTCTTCTCCAAAAGCCTCCAACCCAAAGCCAGCAAACCGAGAAAGGCACAGAAAGTGTAAACTACTATCAGAGTTGTGATTCCCACGTCCCACTGCCACCATATCAGACGCTTCCTTCGATGCAACTCCAACCAATACTATTCTTCCAGCCCCCGAATCTTCCTCTCACTCCTCGGGCGGGAAGGAGGAGGAGTTTCCCCATGTTCTAACAATCCAATCTTTATTCAGCCAATGTCCGATCCACCCATTTTGTAATCCCTCTTTTGGCCCATTCCAATCTCCACCAGGTCTCCTCCTACTATACCTGTCGATGACCCAAGTCCTTCCCCTTCCGTCTGATCTCCCTCCATCTGGCGCTGTAACGGCGGCACACTAGAGAGGCGGAGGAGGAAGAGGAGGAGGAGGAGGAGCTAGTTGCTGGCATTGCTCCAGAAGGCACCGCAAGACGGAGGAGGGGAGCAGCGACGAGGGTCTCCACGCGATGGAGATCGGGTGGCCCACCGACGTGCGGCACGTCGCCCACGTCACCTTCGACCGGTTTCACGGATTCCTCGGCCTCCCCGTCGAGCTCGAGCCGGAGGTTCCCCGCAGAGCTCCCAGCGCAAGGTCTTCCCATTTCTTCTCTTCCTCCTTATCTGAGACATCGCTACTTATATGCTGCTAAATGCGAGCTCGTAGATGCTTCTTCCATTGCATTAACTACGCATAACGCTAATTCCTCCTCAAAGCACATGAATTTACCAAGAACAAGGATGTACTCATAGATTTTTGCCCCTTCTTTCAAAGATTCTACCTTCTCATTTGCCAATCCTTGCACAGTGCAAACGTGTTCGGCGTTTCTACTAAATCGATGCAGTGTTCCTTTGACTCGAGAGGGAACAGTGTTCCCACCATTCTCCTGCTGTTGCAGAGACGACTGTATGAGCTTGGGGGTCTTCGGGTACTTCTTCTACTGACTCCGATGTGAACTTTTAGATTCTTCTTGGTGTCTGATCTCTCAACCTTGTCGTGTTGGAGCAGACAGAAGGTGTTTTCAGGATCACTGCAGAGAATAGCCAAGAAGAGTATGTGAGAGAGCAGCTAAACAGTGGAATTTTGCCTGAGAAGATCGATGTCCATTGCCTTGCAGGTTTGATCAAGGTGAAAATTGGACCCTCTTTCTTCTTTCTTGCCATCAATGACAAAAAAGAATGAGAAAAAGATGTTCTAGTGAAATATTTAGCCACTTGTTTATTTGTAACTTCAGGAATTTATTCTTAATTATATATATAATTTAAATTTAGTGCTTGAAGTTGTTCTTCATTTTTTGTTGCTAGTGTTGAATTGGTCCTTGAATCATAATTTTACTGCAATCAAGTCCTTCCATTATCCATTGTTATTTGCACTTAATGGAAAGATATATTTTAGTCACATTTAACTATTATTTTTGCTGCCTTACCTTTGATTTTATAGAATTCTAGTTTCTAGATTGGTTTGTTTAAGAAGCACCCAAAGTTGATGGATCATGTAGATTATTTAACCTCTAAATTGTTTTACACTATCTTGTTCATCGAAAAAGGTAGGTGAGGCTGACTATTACTTATCTATTATATCAACTAAATGTCATACATATTAAAATAATGTTATATATATTGATACAATTTTTATTATAAATACACCTGTCACACAAAAAAATATACAGCATGTTATACATCATTTATTTGTTACTGCTAATATACAGTATTGGTGACCTTGCCGAGGTGATGGATCGACTTGACCTGGTCCGAGATTCAGATCTATGTCGAGTTTACCTCCTTGAAAGGTCCATCTGATGTCCAAACCAGAAAATCTTGACATGGATTAGGAGTAGACGAGGGGAGAGCGAGTCTAATATGATGCATTGCGTCGACACACTTCATTTATAGTCGAGACTACCTAAATGCTTACGATTAGGAAAAATATTCTTCGTATCCAAAAATATTCAGACAATATGTTTGGTTCAATTCTTATTGATGTGATGGATTTGCTCCATTATATCTTATCATTTTTTGCCTAGTTGGCGGCCAAGTATCAAGCTCTGGCCTAAAATGACTATTTTCTTTATTGACATGATAATCTAGGATAAAATCTTTATTTAGAGCAAGACTAATTTTACATGAGATCATATAGCTGATTCTATTTTTTTTTTTTCATATTTTTATCAATACTTTATATATTTGCTATATATTTCATAATTGCCGATCTTGTGAGTTCAATATATTGAGATTTCCTACCTTCTTAATGGTGTTTTGTGCTGACTAGTTTTTAATTGGTTTGGATCCAATCACTAATGTTTCCTCAGAAGACATCTTCTTCAGAACTCCACATTGTACTGCATATGATGATGAGTAACTCTCCATTCCGGTGCTGATGCAGGCTTGGTTTAGAGAACTTCCTACAGGGGTTTTGGACTCTCTTCCACCCGAGCAGGTGATGCAGTGCCGCACAGAGGAAGACTGCGCCAAGCTTGCAGGGCTCCTTCCACCGGCCGAGGCTGCTCTGCTGGATTGGGCCATCCATTTGATGGCTGATGTTGTCCAAGAAGAGCAACAGAACAAGATGAATGCATACAATGTTGCTACAGTCTTTGCTCCAAACATGACTCAGGTAATCCATGCCAAACCCAAATGTCACACACCACTGCTTGTTTTACCAGTGATAGACTTCTAATGCACAGTTGAGCTATTGGCAGATGGCAGATCCCTTTACTGCACTTATGTATGCAGTGCAAGTGATGAACTTCCTCAGGATGCTGATCCTGAAAGCTTTGAAGGAGAGACAGCCATCCACCGTTTCAGACACCTCTGTTCCTGACACAAGTTCATCTGATGACAAAGAGGCAATGAAGGAGCTCTCTGTTGCTGTAGAAGATTCTGCAGATGAGTCAGCTGCTACTGCTTCTCATGTTAATTCTGGTAGCAAGACTGGCAGATCCAGCAATCAAAACCATTGAGCTAAAGGATCATTCAGACTTTGTGATGATAGAGTGAGTAGGTTGAGTGTGAATTTACTACTGAGAAAATTTGTCATTCTGATTAATGCTGCTTTCTTTTCTCTTCCTGGCTTCTAAGACTTGTCAATCTTAACTTGTTATTTTTATTCAAGTAAATCAATTATACCATTTCTTTTTCTTTTTTGCTTGGACAAGAAAAAAAACAGGGGACAAAAAAATCCAAATGGCAAATGCCAGCTTCTCTCAAGCAAGCTTTGGATTGTCCCATATCTTTCCTCCCCAGGAGAAGTGGGACCCAACACATCCATGGCACTCCCTTGGCTGCACAAAACTAATGGTTGTCCTGCTATGATGCAAGCCCACAAAGATCTCAGTGCAAGGGATGAGGTAGATAAAAATTAGGGATTCTTTCACATATCTATCCTTGCAGAGATTGGAATTATTTTACTTATTCTTACACATTTCATTACATCATACATGTGTTAATATTCACCCAGAAAAATCATGTTAATCATTTCTAATGATCAAAATTTATATAAAATAACATTAGTAATATATATGGTAAAATTAAATTTAAAGCAACATAAAAGAGAGAGGGAAAAAAAAGAATAGTTTAAGAGGGGTGTCGGTGTAATTTTAGCCATAGGAGAAGATATTGTGGGATGAAAAATATCTGAAGGTGAGAGGGGAGGATGGTTGGCGGCGAGCGGAGCCAGTGAAGGAGTGGCTCCGATACTGCCACGTCGGATCATTTTAATTTACTATTTCGCGTCCCCCTTCCTGACGTGGCCCTCATTTCTCCCATTGACGATCCGCTGTAGGAGACGAGGAGTAGAAGTGGCTCTACCATCCAATTGTAGAAGGAGAGTGACATGGACCACGCTTCGTTGGCATCAGCCTCATCGATAGTGAGTATTTGGTTGGTTCCGAATGATGTATGGTGTATGTTGAATGCCGGACCGCACTCGCCATGGCCACGAGATATTTCTCAAGTCCGTTCGAGTCCACTTGGCCATCCATTTCCTCCACTCCCAAATACTCCATCGCCTCCTCTTCCTTTCTTCCTTCTTCCTTCTTCCTTCTTCCTTCTTCCTTCTTCTTCTTCTTCTTCTTCTTCTCCCTTCGGTACGATGGAGGCCGGCACAAGAGGGGACGAACGGGAGATGACGGTGGTGGCGCCGGGAGACGGCGGAGGGCCGGAGAGGGGGATCACTGCCGCCGCCGGCCCCAGTTCCGAGCTGCAGGTGATCCGGTGGGAGCGGTTCCTTCCCCGGAGATCCCTTCGCGTCCTCCTCGTCGAGCACGACGACTCCACCCGGCACATCGTCGCCGCCCTGCTCCGCAAATGCAGCTACCACGGTATTTCCCCTCCCATCCGATCGGTAGGCTACGTCGCTTTGTTTGTTGAAATTGGTGGTTGTTGGGTGCAGTTTCGGCCGTCGCAGATGGGCTCAAGGCGTGGGCGGTCCTGAAGTTGAAGTGCTACAGGTTCGATCTTGTGCTCACCGAGGTGGAGATGCCTTCGCTGTCCGGGATTGGGCTCCTCTCCAAGATTATGGCTGCCGAGGAGTGCAAGAACATTCCAGTGATCAGTAAGTCGCCAAACAAACCATGTGTATTTTGGATTGAATCACCCAAAACTGAAACTTCCTTTAAAGTTCGCATCAAGCTATGATCTTTTTTGTTTATTGCGTCAGCTATTTATCTTTATATGACTTACTTTGTAGTCGTCACTGTATGCCTTACTATATAGTAACGTTGCCTGATTTGAGAATTGAAAATATTGGCATCGAAGCCGATCGAATCTCAATGTCACCATAGCATGGCTTGGTGGATATTTTTTTTTCCTTAACCATTTAACTTAGGAGACTTGAAGCTTAGAGGATAACTAGTTCTGGTCATGTATATGTTGTCTTCATCTTAACATCACCAGAATGGTGCTTTCTGTTACAGTGATGTCTTCTCAAGATTCCATTGGTGTAGTGCTTAAATGCATGCTAAAGGGCGCTGTAGATTTTCTGGTGAAACCAGTGAGGAAGAATGAGCTACGGAACTTATGGCAGCACGTTTGGAGGAGGCATTGCGTAGGTTCATCATACTTTCTTATGATAACAAATGAGTCATAGACTCTGCCAATTAATTTATTTTTGTGAATCATCTGATGACAAATTGCCAAACTATACTCTTGATGTAGTCGAATAATGCTACAAATGCCTCCGACAACAATGCTGCTAGCAATCATGTGAGTGTCAATGCTGGTGATGGATCCAAGACGGGGGAAAACAGTGATGAGGATGATGCTCATGTATGTCACTTGAAAATTTGATGTTCAATTAACTGATTAAGTGGATAGTGTCTATTAGGAATTGTTAATTGTTCTTGTGAAGTACATTTTAAAAAAAATCTGAGTTGTTTAATTTCTTTGGTGTCTCACAATAGTTAATTGATGTTTTATCAGAGTTCTGGCAGTAAGCCAGAGGCCCAAAGCAAAAGTGTGCAAAAGCATATGGAAATTCTTCAATCTGTGGAGGAGAACAGGGAATCTGAACCAAAAGCAGAGCAGCCCAGTGATGGTACAATAATAGTTGCAAATCAGTTGAAGAACTATAAAGGTCATGAAGCCAGAGGTTGTCAGCCACTATTTATTTAACATATCCTTTTGGGATGATGAGCTTAATAATTATTTCTTATTCTGATTAGGTTTTACATTTTTGCAGATAAGACTTTTGAACATACAGTCCAAGTAAATCATTCAGTTCAAAGTACTATATTAGCTGAGCAAAGGGAGGATAAGAACTTTTTGTGTAATAGATCCATATGTAAGGAGGAAAAACAGGTGTTGGCGAGGTTCCAAAAGGATGAGGCTTATGATCCTGAACCAAATCATCAGCCTGATGCTACAAATGAATCACTCCAGAACATGATAGAGTTTATTGAGCCAGCAATGGAAAGGGCTGCTTCTAGGGAAGATATACCATGTGAAGCTTCAACATTCTCTCATGGAAAATGTACATCTGACTTTGGTTATTCCCAGCTACTTGAACTTTCTTTGAGTAGACCACAACTTAATGGCTGTGTGAATCTGGAGTTCAAAGAAAAGCATGTACTGAACCATTCTAATGCCTCTGCCTTTTCAAGGTAATCTTCTCAAGAAAACCTCCAACTTACTTTTAGTTGTAGAGTTCCATTGCTCTTGGTTGTGATAGTCTTTACAGATCATAATCTCTACTTCGTTCTTTATATTGCCATTAAAAAGTTCTACACAGCTGAAATTTCATCTGAATTGATATAATATTTCCTTGTTATCTGCAACAAAATTTATTAGGACAAGGTTCTGAGTAATATGCCCTGTAGGTACAATGATAAGAAGATGCAGCATTCTTCTCAAAAGCCAGTTTTAACTTCTTTATGCATTGGCACCAAGGAATCTGTTGATGAAACCCAGCAACATGCCAGCCTACTTAACTCTTTTAATGAAAGAAGTCATTCCTTACCTTCTAAAGAAATGCTGACATCTGAATGGGGTAAAGCAATTGAAGCTGCCATTTATCTTCAACTTTCTTCTGATAGCAACAAGGAGGATGGTGGCATTTTATCTTCTCATCCCATACATGATGATGCTTCACACCCTCAATACAACTTTTTATCATTGCCAGCACCTGTTGGAGCAATTCCTTGCCAGAGGTTGTCAACCAGATTTGGTGTTACTGTGCAACCACTGTTCTTACATCCAAACAATTCAACTTCCTCAGAGAAAAGAATGGTTCAGGATAGTTCTGAACAATATATTCACCATGAAAGTCAGATTATGAATAATATTCGGCAACTTGAATATCACAGCCATGAGGATTATCATCAATTCAGCCACTCTAGACATCATGCTGAGACAGAATTAGGGGATCCAGGAGATTCCTCATGCATTCCCTCCGAACAAGCCAATCAAAGTGCCAGCTCTAGCCTAGATATTTACAATGATCATGGAACAAATGGTTTCGACAAAACAACAGAAGCTCTTGCAAGCACCTTTAATGCTGTAGAAAGTGGAAATGAAAGTGGTGTCCAGGACTCTGGCAGGAAAGGTTTGGATTGTCATCTTTCGCACCGAGAAGCTGCATTAATAAAATTCCGTTTAAAAAGAAAAGACCGATGCTTCGAGAAAAAGGTAATTGCTATGCTTTTTGCACTAGCTTCCATTGGTGGTTCTGCACACTGGCATATGCTTCTTGCTCGGTTTTACATTGTTCAAACACTGTGTGCAATTTCAAAGAGAAAACAATGTTAGTGTTTGCATAATCTTTTATCTAGCATGATAGACGTTAATATGACTCAATCTTCATTTCAAGAAAAAATTAAAAAACATCTTACTTAGACAAACATAAATAGTAGACGTAGTTGTTTTATTAATGAGGTCTGTAGCTTGATGGAAAATTAGGATTTGGAAGAACCTAGAAATCTACCTCAGTTGCGATCTTAAGTTACAAAATGTGTCAATCATCATACATTAAACCGACTGTTTTTTTATTGTATTCTTTATTTAGCAGTAAAAGTTATTTCTCATCTTCTGTCAGTCTCTTTTGGAAAGCTACTATTAAGACACTGAGAGTGTGTTTGCAGACCAATTCCATTTTCAAATTTGCGTGCAAGTGTATATTGTTCTCTTTAATCTAAACACTGGACACAATATACTTGTATTTGAGGTAGGTGGCACTTCTGTTTCTTACTCAAATTTTGTCTTGACAGGTTAGGTACCACAGTAGGCAAAAGCTCGCAGAGAAGCGACCAAGAGTGAAAGGGCAATTTGTGCGTCAAAAAGTCGTTGACTCGACAACCGCAACAGAAGCAGAAGACTAACTTGAGCCACTGACAATAGCTTTTTCTTGAGTGGTTATGTCCATTAAAGTGAATTTTGAGGTAGGTTTAAGTAAACTTTCTCCATTTTATTGTACTCCTCCCTTATCTGGCTGCACAGTTCTCAGCTACATTACTACTAGTCTGTAATCTCTGAAGAACTTGATCAGAGAATGTTTTCACTGATCTTTACAATAAAAGATGTGAGAGAACCCAGTCATAGCTCTGCAACTCTGGGAATTCTGAAGTGAACATAGATTCGCAGTGTGGTACTGCTTCGCTGCAGCTGAATTCAGCAAGTTTTATATATATCATCATCTTGTTTCTCAATCTTATTTCTTCAGCTGCAACAAAGCTCACCTTTGATCCATGGCAAGTGTTTCTAACCCAAAATTTTAATGTCAGCCTGGTAAGCCTGATTGATAGGCAAGCTGTTTGGATCGTGGATTTCACTCATCTCTTCTCGAATACAGTGTTTAACATTCAGCACATAGCTTATGTGTTCAATAAATCTTCTAATCCACATAGCTACTCTTTTAATTCATCTCAATAAAATAAGATAATATATTAATTCATATCTTCTCTGACTCAGCTATGTTCTTTAATCATAATTTAAGAAGGATGTGACCTTTTTTATCATTTGCAGTGGCAAACTGATCTCCTTCAGATGTTTTCCCAGTATTAACTTTTTCGTGTTCCCCAGAGTCCTTGTCCCACAGAATAAAATAGCAGCCGGCCAAAGACGTAGCTCAATCGAAGCAGGCCACAGGAGACCCCGGTTTGACCAGGTTGACAGGGATTTCCCAACACAGATAGCTCATCACTGTACACAAGACCACAAGCATTAAATGCCTTTCCTGCTCCTCCCCATGACACCCTCAATGAAACCCCACAAAGGAAGGAAACACCCAGGCCTGGCCGCAGTGCTGCAGTCTGCCATCAACATCCGTGCGTCGATAACCGTGCCGGGAGAAGACCAGTCCACATGATGAACCCACTGTTCGCTTCCTATTGGTCTGATAGAATGGACCCAACAACAATCCTCGTTCTCGCAGCCAATAGGAAGTCAGGTACGTGTTTCTGATACACACTTTATATATATGTATTTTATCCTAAAGCTAAACGAGGACACGCAACATGAGAGAGAGAGAGAGAGAGAGAGATTGACGGAGCATGCGTCCCATCCTCCTCGAACTTTTATTGTAGTTCCTTGTTCTCAGTAAGTCCATTCCTGGGGAAGGTGCATCTCGGAGGTCGGCTGAAATGGCCTCTCCTGCTTCCACATCGCCGTGCTTCTCGTTGGCTGCTGCTTCTGTTGCTCTCCTCCTCCTGTAGCGACTGCAGGAAAAATGTCATTTTGATAGGAGATGGCATTGTGACCTTTAGACGCGGAAAAAGTTTGTGAAAAGAGAAGTCGATGTGTACTGCGTTCGTAGGGATCGAGGGGTTGGGACAAACAAACAGAAAGAGAACAGCTTCAGTTCACGTAGTAGTACTTCACAGAACAATGGCTGAGATGATATCGCGTACACATCGACATTAGAGGAAGTGCTTCGACATGCAAACTTACTGTGATGCTTCTTCCTCGCTTCGTTGTTGTTGATCACCCGCGGGAGGAATACACCGGTCCCTCCTCCGGTTTCTCTTCCTTGACCACCCGGTCGAACAGTGCCGAGCCGGCTCTGAATCGGCCGCAGTGGCCTCTGCGGAACCCGACCAAATGCCTCCAACTGATCGTCCATGAAACCCAGAGCCCTTAAGCCACCGAGATGACATCAAGGACATAACGAGCGAAGAAGAAGAAGAGAAGATTAGAGAAGCAAACCGTTTCCGGTCCACATGCCTGTGCCTGAGCTGCCTGCGTCGGACCAGGCTGGGTCACTCCCGGCCGGGAACAGGCTCCGAACCCCACGCCATACACGGGGCGGCCCAACCCGGTCTCCAACTCCCTTTCCCCCAGTTCGAACCGGGCCGCCGGTCCGACAGGCTTCAATCCCTGCAACTAAAACGGTAATGGGGTCAAGCAGAGCTGACGAAGAGAACGGGGAGAGAGAGAGACGAGGTGATACCTCGTAATGAGGCGGGAGAACGGGCGGCAGCTTAGCGGCGGGTAGTAGCTGGACGCGGTCGAGCGGGCTGAGGGCCGCGAGCTGGCTCGCGAGGCCCTCGACGTCGAAGGCCTGGTGGTATGCGCCGCGGCCGCGGCCTCGGGCGGCTGCGGCGTTGGAATGGTGCAAGCGGCGGAGGCCGACGTCCGCGATTATCTCCGACGGCAGCCACATCTCGCCGTCGTCCAGGTTCGGCGCAAACTCCGCCATAGGAGAAACCAGAGTGAGAGGGAGAGAGAGAGAGAGAGAGAAGAAGCAAAAAAGGGGAGAGAGGAGGGAATGGCGGGGGCAACAGTTCGCGGCCATATAGAGCGGCGCGGCCGTGAACTGGCGTGGTAATTTAGGGCAACACCGTAAGGGTAAAACAGCGATTTCGGTATCTCTTTTTGGCCATCATTTATTAGCTCTGTAATCGAGGTGGAAGCGAGGCGTGGCGGAGATTTGTATTATTTTACGGCTACCCACAATTGTATCATAATCTGACATGGCATACTGTCGTCCACTTATACTTCGTGAAATCAAGTGAAATGGGCACGTAAACGTATGTTCTCAGGGTGCGTGGAGGGTAAAGGTCACGATAAACGCACCCCGTGGGGGAACGGACGTTTCGATAACGGAAGGATGAGGTGCAGTGGCGTGGCGCAGGGGACACCATGCCAATCCACTGTCCATTTGACGCGTTTACAAGTGTAACACCCGTTGTGCGGCGGGTCCCACCGCCGATTCGGGTGGGCAAAAGCGTGAAGAGAAGGGCGTGGTGTCGTATCACCTGATACGGTCACGTGATAGATATAATGGGTAAAACGGTAGCGTTTCCAAGGACGGGTGTTAGTAATCATTCCAAAACTTATATGTATTATAATTTAATTTAAGTAATTTAGGGAGTGCCGGGTTACCCATATATATCATCATTTTTTTTCTTCAGTTTGATGAATGAATCCAAGACTTTTCTTATATTGGGAACTTCAATATAATATCCCTTCAAAATATAATAAATGGGTAACTTATTCATTAGATCTTAAAAAATATATAAAAAATTAACATGTCAATTATAAGCTCATATTACTTGTTTGTTGAGGTACAATTAGGTAAGACTTTTATATTAAATCGGTCCATTAAATTTAATTACGTTTGATAAAATATATGATATAAATTTAATATCAATATGTCTCCACTATAACTCTACTGCTTCACTTCCTAATATTATAGTTTTTTTATTACGATGTCTCTATCAAAATTAGCCTATTTTAGCCCATATAGTTTTATCTTTAATGAAACTATAAAATCATGTTAACCTAATATTCTACATCAAAAGATATGATTGTAAGATTTTTCACTATAGATTCGTTATCACTATAATAGTCTGAGGTCAGATTATATGTATGTTTTAAAGAGGTATATCTAGACACCATATAATTTATTAAGATCTTTTCCAATCTTTCATTATAATTTCTGATTTAACTTCAATCTATTTCAACATGAGAAAAAAGTATCTACATAAATTTTAAATTTTTGAACTTCTGACTTAGTGATCCGAAAATAGATTCTCAGCAAAGAGATATTGTCATGATAAAAGATGATATCGAGCGTGAGTGAGTAAAAAAATATATTTCTTTATTATTAATATTTTTATCTTTAAAAATTATTCTCCCATTAGTCATTTCCAACACTATTATCTTTCTCTCTGGTAAGTGGAATAATAAAAAAAAAAGCATATAGTTATAATTGAGACGATCATCAAAGGAATCTTTTACCAATTACCAAATTCTATACAGAGCTCATCAATATCCCATCTCATTTTAAAGATAAACTAGTATAATAATTTTATATTTGACAGTCTTTTAGTGTACTATACATATAAGTATCGATAAGCCAATGTACATACACTAATATATTATTTTTATCATAGTGAGACAAATAAAAAGTTAATATCATGCATATATCTATTTAAAAGTTTGTTAATTCAAATTAGGCAAGACCACTCCCATTAACCTCAATAACATCCAACTTATTATTCATCAAAAGAGAAAATACTACAGTAGCGTGTGTTTCAATTATTTTAAATATTACTAGGATTGAAATTATTTTAAACTTTTTAGAGAGGGTAATAAAAAAATGACATTTATAATGTTGATCTTTTATAGATATTTTATATATTATTAAGTTTTGACGAGTTTGAATAAGACCTGCAAGAATATTTTGAGCGTTCTAGTTATTAAAGATAATAATAAAATGATATAAATAATTAAAAAATTATGAGATTATGTTTAAAAAGATTATGATTGAATGAGGATAAATTAAAGATTTTATAGATCAAATATATTATATATTGTTCATCATAAAAACATATATAAACATCAAAATGACATGATGTACGATCTTTTTATTTATTATTATTATTATTGATATATTCTTATTTTATGTTACTTGTTCCATATATTGTAATATCCATCGATCTGTGAAATGAGAATCGAATCGTGATGAGATCATAATAATGAGACCGGTTCATCTTTAAACACATATACTAAATCATCCTTGCTATATGTTACTTGAGAGAAACATCGACATAATCAAACAAATCAATGTACTATATTCTCGTTCATATGATGGAGGTAATTAGTCTCATAGCGTTCATGTGGAGACACTAGAGGTATAGTGCAGGTGCTCATTGGAGAATGAGTTTACTAATTGATCCACTTACAAAATATTGGATGTTTAATAATATTAAGTCAATTTGAAAAACTAGTTTGATCAAACTCGTATCAAAAATACATTTAACTTAAAAACATTTATAAGAGTATTGAGTAAGTTAGTTAGTAAGCAATAATAAATAAAAACATGAAATGAAATGCACATAGAATTTATAGCGGTTTGATGGCATGATCTATATTCACTCTTAATTCCTGCTCCGTTAAGACCATCAACTTTCACTAACAATCTTTTTCAATAGTATAAGATCCACTACCATCTTTACAACACATCACTTAGAAGACTTCTAACTTAGGAGGAAAAGACTCAATAACTTAAGAGAGATGATAACTCTTTTTTTTCAAGAATTCGTTCATATTTCTCATCTTTTTCTTACTTCCTCAACTAAGTAGGAGTGGGGTACCTATAGGCCCCAAATGACTTCAAAAAGTAAAGCCAAAGTTTAAATTTTTGGGTTTTCAAGATACCAGCAGTACCACCATCTGCATTGGGTGATACTATCACCTGTAATATTAAATGTTGGTCATACCACCACCTGACACAATTTAGGAGATTGTGTTTTGACGGTACCACCACCTTGCAACAAGGGAGACTATGTTGCCAACTGAGGCGATTCCACCACCTGGTGTGGCGGTGGCATCGCCTAACCCATATTTAGGCCATTGAATGGGCCTCCTAATGGGCCCATATCAACCCCAATTAAGGCCAACTGGCTCCTTAATTAAGTTAACATAGTTACACCCAAAACTAACTCAATTACAACCTAAACTACTTTGATAAAGATAAAAACTATTACAAGTATGAATCCTATATTGTCCGATATGTCATTAGTTCATCTGGCGCTTTGTTCGATCCATCAGCATGTTAACCTCCCACAAGTACACTTTCCTTTGACGTATTGCCCAATCCATAAGCATGTTAACCTCTCGCAATGCTCAATTCTTCTAGCCCAATGTCTGAACTCATGGTACAAAGTTTATCTTCTGGCACATCGACCAATTCTCTAGCTTGACATCTAATCTCTGACATGATCCACTTCGACCTAACATATGATTTACCTGCTTTAATCAATTTACCTTTCCATGATCGAAATTAGTTATACTTCATTTAAACGCTCATTAGATTATAACTTCATCAATTGATTTCATCATCAAAATTTGAGATTTCATAATCTCCCATTTTTTATGATGACGATAAATTGATGATGGTGTTTTAACTGCACTCTTCCTATGTCATATCAAAATAAAGCAAACTAAAATTTAATAAGATCGATAACCTTTGAATTCAAGTAGAAACAATGATTTTCACATCATAGCATGTATGATTCAAATTTCAAATCATCATCATAACTTCTCCCCCTTCGTCATCAACAAAAAGGAGAAGTGCAACTAGCAAATTTTCGAGACATGCAAGCTAGCAATTTTGTTAAGATATGTAGGTTAGCAATTTTTGCTTCTCTTGAAATATGCAAGTTAACAATTTTTAAGATATGCAAGTTAGCAATTTTAGCTTCTCTTTAGATGTGAAAGAAAATAAATTTTGATTTTCTTTACGATGGCAAGCTAACAAAACTATGTCCTTAAAATGTACAAGCTAGCAAGTTTTCTCTCTCCCTTTTATCATAACATAAGGTATACAATCATAAATACAAAGGAATTATACATAATAAAACTCAAGTATCAAGAAATCAAGTGACATGGTTTATTTGGATTAATTTTCTCTTTAATAAATAACAAAAATAATTATAACAAAATATATCATAAAAGATCTTGATTCATCTAAAATAAATCTCAAATTATAAATATCAACATCATGGTTTGTTTGCATAAGTCACCTCTTTAGTAAATGGTAAAAAGAAAAAATTATATAAAATAAAAAAAATTGATTCCCATAAAAGAAATCTCAAGTCAAGAAATCAAGAGAAAGTTCATGTTTAGATTGGAATAATCTCATTCAAACTCAATTTGTCAAATCATAAAAATCATTTTCTTTGTTCAGAGATTTAAAATAACATAAATAAACTTATCACTAAATGATCTCTATGATGAAAATTCGGTATGCTTTAGAGATAACAAAATTTTTAAGAAATAATTTCATTTTTTGTTTAAATTTATGCAATTGATTTCATACAGGTAAGCCCAAGTATTTTGTGTCAAAACCATATATTATCATTTAATCCCAAAAAATAAGCTTCATCACAGAAATCATCAAGATGAACATTTAAACATTCATAGAATTATTCTTATTTGGTATCTAAGCATAAGATTCAAATTTAATTTTATCACTTATTACATAAATGCTTAATGAGTTATGTCTACTAACAAAATATCTTCGATAAACTGTTTGATTTGTTATGAATAATTCAAATGCTAATGATCATTCATTTATCATTATTGTTTCGGCTAGCGAGTTTTGTGAAATATGTTAGATATTTGGTCATATGCCTTGAGCTTTGTGAATTATGTTAGATTCATTCTTTAGGTACCCATTTAACTTTGAGTCTATTATGATTAGATATACATATCTTGTTTATTAAGTTATTTATGATTCCTTTGGGAACCTAAACTAATTTGTGTAAGCTATATTTTTTAAATGAATATTTATAAGCATAATATTCATATCTACTATAAATATTATATTTATTTTCAGGGGAAACATGTAATGTGGGTCATTTAACAAATATAGTTAATTTTTGTTGAGTATTACTACTCACAAAGCCGATTCATTCCTTTTTACAAACATGATCCTTATTGATAAAAATTATATTTAATAATTTGTTACCAATTTCAAATGTTTCTAACATTTATTGTAGTTATACATTTTTCTTCTTAACCAAGTCAAACACTTCAATTTTAGTACAAGAGGGTTAGCATGTAATTTTCATGCTTATTTTTTAATTTTTTAAATTTACTAGAGAGAGAAGCATCATCCTTTTTTAGCAATTTATATTTTTTTTATCAACTAATTTAAGTTTATCATATAAATCATAAAAAGCATCAAGTAATTTATTATAAGGTAAATAAGATTCATTTGAATCACTTACCTCATCGTTGAGAGTCGTTAGAGCATAGTTTGACATCTCATCTTCATTGGTTTGCTCCTCATCTTCGGATGCACTCGATTCATCAGAAATCACCTTGAATGCTTTCTTCTTCTTTGATAACTTCTTTTTAGTTGAGGATATTTAATTTTAAAGTGCGTCAAACTTTTACATTCATAGCAAGTTATTGTGTCATTTTTAAGTTTATTTTTATTCTTAGATTATTGTTTTATAAACTTTTTAAATTTTCTTGTGAGGAGCTCAAAGTCATAATTAATACTTGAGCTTTTGCTCGAGTTGTTTCTTTTATTCTATGTGTCATATATTTTATGTTCTTTGGAAGGTTGTTCTCATGTTCGTCATGTGTCATACAAATCATTTCTTAGGTCATTAATGACCCAATGAGTTTTTAAAGAGGAAAATAGTTAAAGTCTTTTGATTTTTAAATATTAGTTACTTTTGGATCCTAATTTTTAGGAAGAGATCATCAAATCTTATTAACAAGTTCAAAGTTAGTAAAAGATTTACCAAGAGCTTTCAAACCATTGATAAGATCCATAAAATGGGTGTATATATCATTAACAGTTTCGCTTGACTTCATTCAAACAACTCAAAACTATATACCAAGAGATTAATCTTAGATTCTTTAACTCTACTTGTGCCTTAATGTGTAACTTGAAATGTGTGCCAAATATCATGTGCAGTTGAACATATAGAAACACAATTAAACTCATTCTTGTCTAATGCATAAAACAAAGTGTTCATGCCTTTAATATTTAATGAAAATAATTTTTCTCTAAATCATTTCATTCATTCATTGGTATAGAATTTGAAATCCACATTCGATGATATTCCGTAAATCAAAGTTCATAAAAATCTAAATAATTCACATACAAGTTTTCCAATAAGTGTAATTCGTCCCATTAAACAAAGGAGGACGAGTGATAGAATGACCCTCTTGATTGTCGGAAAAAGTCATTTAGTCTTTCTTGAGTGTTCAAACAATTAAAAAAACTTGGTTTTGATGCCAACTATTAGGATCATATCAGCACTAAGAGGAGGGGGCAAATTAGTACTTTCATAAAATTACGTTGATTTGAAAACTAGTTCGATCAAACCCATATCGAAAATGCATTTAGCTTAAAAACATTCGTAAGAGTAGTGAGCAAGTAAATCAGTAAGTAATAAGAATGAAAAGCATGAAAGGAAATGCATATAGAATTTATAATAGTTCAATCGTCGTGACCTACATCCACTCTTGATTCCTCCTCCTTTATGACCACCGACTTTTACTAATGATCTTATTTCAATAGGCGAAAACTATCTACCCTCTTTACAACTCATTCTTCTTTTCACAAGCTAAGAAGAGAACATTCACAACTCTTTTTTACAATTAGACCTCACTCCTCCCTTAGAAGACTTTTAACTTTAGAAGGAAGAGACTCAATAACTTATGAGATTATAACTCTTTTTTCTCAAAAAAAAATTTATAACTCTTTTTTTCTCAGGAATTCTTTATCCTCTATTTTTTTTTCTTACTTCCTTAAGCAAGAAAGAGCTTGGTATTTATAGGCCCCAAATGACTTCAAAAAGTGGAGCCAAATTTTAAATTTTTACGTTTTCAAGGTATTGGAGGTACCATTGCCTTCATTGGGTGGTAATATTGCATGTAGTATCAAATGTTAGTGGTACTATCGCTAGCCTAGGTGGTACCACCTCCTGACACAGTTTGGGAGACTGTGTCTGGGCGGTATCATCGCTTGACAATATGGGAGACTGTGTTGCCAACTCATAGGCAATTCCACTGCCTGGTCTCTAGTGCCACCGCTTGACCCATCTTTGGGTCGCTGAATGGGCCTCCCAATGGGCCCAAATTAAGTTGGCATGGTTATGCTCAAAGCCAACTCAATTACAACCTAAACTACTTTTATCAAGACACAAACTATTACAAGCATGATTCCTATATTATCTGGCATGTCATTATTTCATATAACACTTCGTCTGAATCTTTCATGTATCATTCTCTCTTTCGACGTATTATTCGATCCATTGACATGTTGACCTCCCACAACATCTGATTTTCTTAGCGCAATGCCTAATTCTTCTGGCCCGATGCTCATGACACGAAGTCTATCTTCTTGTATGTCGACCAATTCTCAGGATTGATGTCCAATCTCTGACACGATCCACTCCAGCCCAATGTCCGATTCACCTGCTTTAATTGATTTATCTTTCCATGATCGAAGTTAGTCCTGCATCACTTAAATGGTCATTAGATCATAACTTTATTAATTAATTTCATCATCAAAATTTGAGATTCAACAAATGATACATGATGCTAGACATCAATTATGTAGTCCCACTTTTGTGTATAGTCCTTAGACTTGAGATACCAAGGATGTTTTATGAGTACTCTATTATTTGACGTTGGACTTATAGGTTTGGAAGTTTCAGATATGGTGCCACCGGGTATCGAGAATGACAACCAATCTTATGAAGATAATTGAGTGTCAACATATGATCATCCACTCTTGATAGCACGAGAGGAATATCCCTTGTATGCTTGCTTAGATAAATCATTTGCTAGGGTCGTTTAGATTAAGAGATAATAAGTTATCTGGGAGAATCCGATTAGAGTGAGACTTGAATGGATTCTATATGTGGCTTACGTAATCATGCCCAGTATATAATCTCTGGGATATTAAATAGATAAGGGACTATAGATACAGGATAACTGTGAATAGACATGTTTGATAGATTATATCCTTCAGTATCTTCTGGGGACTATGACATAATAACATAATACATCTATAGTTAATGAGTTGAATGAATTATTATGAGGATAATAATTCACTATATCATAACGAGTTTTGATACGAGCGACTTACGACCAGCTCGTATTGGGCCTAGAAGGTTACACACATATGGTAGATCTTGCGACAAGTAGAGGTTCGAAAATGAGATATCCAAATAGCCCCTATTTTATTGGATATCCAATAAGCCCATGTATTATTAGATTCTATATATAAGATCCAAGAAGAGTCAGAATTATTGGATAAAGATCTACTAATCTAAATGATTTTAGTAATTGGATAGAAATCTAATACGCAATATGACATGATCTATTAGGGTTAAGTTACATGCACATCTATAAATAGGAGGAACTTAAAAATTCATTGGCTAAAACTCTTAGTGGTGTCCCCTCTATTATCCTCAGCCTATTCTCCTCCTCCTTGGCGTGACATGGTGTGCGTGGAGAGGCGGATCCTATAGCAACCTAAGGAGTGTCGTTGTCGCGTCTACGATGTGGATCACCCTAGGAGCACGCGAGTTCTCATTGATATTCTTTATCGAATCTAAAAATTTCAGGAATATACGATCTCCCTATTTAATCCATCTCACATGATACATATGATTTTTTATTTTATTATTTTCTAATACAGTAATAATTGTATAATGATTAAATATTTAATTTTTAAAAAAATATTTTAATTTTTATTTTTAGTTATGCATCTACCCAGAACAAAGATTTTCTAGTATTTTTTATCGAGTAAAAATTTATCGTATCATACAATGTCTTTGTGAAAATCATATACATGACATTTCATCTTATCCACTAAAGTCTCGCAGCTCTTCCTCTCTTCACATATCAGATAGTTTTGTTCTAAGAATATGCCATTTCATACTATCGGTACTCCTAATCTTCTGCCATCCTCCTCCTCTCCCCTATACTCGATCCGTATTCAAGTGAGCGATTCCAGGATGCACTGTGACTGCGTCGCACCAATACGTACACAAAGTGTACTGCTTCTAGCAACAAGGATCCGTATTCTTCTGCGTCATGGAGGACGCAGATGCGTCAGTTGCAAGTAATGATGGATGGCTTCACAGGAGAGCCATGGCGGCGGCTGCGACGAATAAGTCCAGATAGACATAAAAAGGATAATGATGAATGATAAGCAGCAGCGGACTCCGGTCACTCGTCGAGACTTTGTCTTCTACTTTGATTCACGTAGAGAGTTGCTGTATCAGTAGTACTCGCTGACTGTAGACATGCGTCATCACTGCAACTAAACGTAACTCATGCATCAAATCAAAATCATTGCCCATATCCACGAAACGATCGGCTTGCTGGAGGAGATGATTAGAATGGCCTCACGCCTACGTCAACGTAGATATTGTTCTTAACTCGATCGAAGCTGTTTCCTCGGAGAACTCCCACGGGTTTCATCCCAATATGGCAACGTCTAAGTTGACAAGAGCACAGTGCAGCAGACCGGGCTCCCTAACGATAGAACTATATGCTCTCTGTGTTGCTATGTGTAATTACTTGCAGCAATGATGAGGAGAGAGGACGAGAGCTGACGAATGGAAGAAGATTTGCAGCGGTGGCTAATGCCAATTATGGCGACGAGATCCGGTTGACGTCAGGAGGAGGGAGGCCATAAGTGGCGGACTGGAGAGGGTCGTGTCGGCACGTGCCGGAGGAGGACGACGGACAGCTCGTTGCTTACGGCGCATGTCCGTTGCACATGATTCTGTCGCGCCGGCGGTGGGCAATTACTTGGATCTTTCGCAGTTGGATGTAATCATTCTTCCCACACACCCTTCTAGTCCCATCGCAGATCTCCTCGTCTTAATTGGGGGGGGAGGGTGGGGTGGGAAACCAAACAAGGAACATCATCTTCTTCTTCCTTCATGTCGAGCTATAAATACAGCAACATCCAGCTTCTTGAGATCGATCTGCAGCGGCCACCAGAAGAGAGGAGACCAATGGATCTGTTCCGGCTCGTAATATGGTGCTCTCTGCTGTTGTTGGCCTTCTTCTTGGGGGCTGAGGGACGTCGTTTAGGTTCTTCTCCTCGCCTCTTTACTCCATCACCTTCTGTTCCATCTATATAACCCTAAGAGTACGTTTTATCCGTTCGCCGTGCAGGTTGTCAAGGCCAGTCGGGCAGCTGCTTGAATCGGGAGACTGCTCCACCCGAGGATGGAAGCAGCGAGGTCACTACTCCTTCCTCCGAAGACTACGGCTTCATTTCAAGGATCATGCTATCGACAGTTCCATTCGGTGATAGATGTTTCCTCTCCTTTGGCATTTACAGGTACATGGTGCGAAGGAGGAGGTGTTCGAGCGGAGAGACCGGCGACCACCGGAGCCAGGATTGGCGGCTGGGGAAGTGGTGAGGCCGGAGCTGAGGTGGGCCCCTTCCGGACCGGACCCACTGCACCACAACGGCAGCCCGAAGAAGCCGCAGACGCCGTGAAGGATATATATGCATGGCTCGCACGTAGAGATAGATATCCACCTGACTGCCACACACTGCGTCACAAACGACATGCACTCGTTACTGCTGGTTTTGTTCTTTGTTTTCTCCGTTGGCAAATATGTTTTTTTTTTTTTTTTTTGCTATTTAACTTTTCTTTTCTTTTCTTTTGGGTAGGCGACCTCGTATCGTTGTCAGATAATATACATAGTATTTTCCATGGTGTATTGACACTTTTGTGCTGACATGCGTTCTATATGGTGTACATAAAGAGCAGGAAAGGGGTTTCGGCAAAGCCATGAAACACTAGTTTTGGCAGCACATAAATTGTTGTTGGTCTCAAAACAAAGGACATAATATTATCATGTTATGATGATGACCTACTGAAATGTTCTTCATGCAAGCAAGCATCATTATAATCTTTGCATCTTTGCTCGATGAACATCAATCATGGCAAAAAGATTATTTTTGCCGCCAATAGTTGTGTTACGAACTAATCTGGATAATTCATCTATTAATACGTGTATTAAATTATATAAAGCAGTTTAATTGCTATCACATCAGAATGTAGATTCGGTTCCCCCTTGGTGTTTTTTAGTGTGACGAATTGATTCGGGATTAGGATGAGATTGAGAAGTAGAAATGATTGACACTCTTATTTCTCTGTCCTTCATTCTATCACTAAAAAAAATTGTATCAATATCAATAGCGAGGGTAATAGAAGCGTTCTTCACTTATGGGAAGAAGACTCAAAATTCCTAGAGAAATATATCTATATATATATGTCATTTCTCTTATTTGTTTGTTTTGTACGGAACAATGATTTTATTATACCCATTTAGTAACTTAATCGGCAGAATATTTTAATTGGTGGAGCGGATGCGGAGACAGCTTAGGCCGCTCACCCTATTGCCAACCCCCCCCCCCCCCCCATCTATGCTTGTCGTCGTCTTCCTCCAACCGCCCTGTCTGTGTGTGTGTGTGTGGGGCCCCAGCTGTCTGTCGGCGTTCATGTCGGCTTCCTGATGGCGCCGACGTCGACGTTGTTTAAGGATGCTGTACCCCACTTTGGGACTTAAATAGAAGCGTGGAAGAGCCCCCGCAATCACAATAAATAAGAACTCTTTACATAGAGGAGGTGGTTGATCTTTGAAGCTACTCCATACAAGACAAGTCCTAATCTTCCCCTTCTTCATGCTAAATGGTACTAAAACAATCCACAGAAGGGAACTCCGACCTAATAATACATCGTGAAGAAAAGGATGAGCCATCCCATTCATTACTCGATCACTTTTCTTTTCGTGCTTCCTTCCTCCTCCACTGTAAAAAAGATATGACGCTTCGATTGGCGTGACGCCAAAACCTTTCGCGATCTGTTAACACGAAGCTAACATGTTCATTCAGAAGGCCGGAAAATGATTTTGCAGTGGCTGGTGAACTGTGTGTAGGTCCGCGGTTAGCGGCATGGCGCTCTCGTTGATCGAGTTCCTGACAAAATATATCCAACTATTAGCACCCTTTTTTATCTCCTCCTGCAGTCTCCAAAACAAAAGAAAGGAAGAAGCGACTCAAGGCAAGTCACGACAGACTAGAAAGGATGTCCGATTGTTCTTTAAGCTAACAGGAATCAATCACTTGCCAATTTGGAACTATTTCCTGTGTTATTTATTATTGGCTGTTGAGCATAGTCTGACTTCTATGAGGTGATCCTCCACATAGTTCTTTGTCCAGATTTATATCCGACCGTCAGCGGAGGTGAATTCTGAAGCAACCTTAAATTAAATGATGAGATTTATGGCAATCTTTGGAGCTGGTGAGTGTAGAAATCTTACTCCCTAGGTCGAGAAGCCCAAAGGGAGCTGAGAGCACGGAGGCGGCTGTGATACTCCCCAATGGCTAGGAAACACCTTGCTGCTTGTCTTATTGTTAGAATTCGATGCATCTGGTGAAGGGTCTGCTGTCTTAAATTGTCGGCCTGTGTATATAAGAAAGTCAAAAGGCTTAAGTAAGACTAAACATGGAAGAAATATAAGCTTAGGAAAAAACATGTTTTACTAGTTACCAGAGACTCAAGATATGATCTCAAAGTCAACCGACATGATCTGCTGTCCTTGAGTGGAATAAAGAAAGAGAGAGGATCTCTTACAATTGATCATGACCAAGAATAATTCATCAGGACAATCGTAGATTATGTATAAAGAAGAATGGGAGATTGATAGACCATGCAAACATTATTGACCTGTCCCACTGAAGAAGAGGAAAGACAAAGGAGAAGTATGCTACTCTTTTTTGGTTTGTCAAGATGCTGCTGGCCCATTGTTGATGAAAACCTTATCATGTAGATAAAAGAAATATAGGCTGATTGGCCTCACCCGAGGGCGGAGAAGGATGGGTTGTTGTGTCTTTTTCATGGTACTGTGCATGGACAGCAACATCTGAATATTTTGTGAGGCACTTTACCATCAGAAGATTGTCCAGCTACCTTTTGATTGTGATGGGTATGCACCAAGTACCGAAGAAGAGCAAGCATAAAATGGAAGAGAATGGTAAAGAAAACCAGAAGAAAGGGCAATGTGATAGGTTCAGTTAAATATATACCAAGAACACTTTTCGTGGACTCCATCCTGAAAAGCTACAAGCCATTGGGTTATTGCAAAGATGTTGGGACAGGAAGAGTAGCCAAATCTAGAGCTTTCCATCCTCAAAATCCTTCATGTGGGACCCAAGAGAAGGATGCCAAGAGTTCATGCTCACACCTAACTAGTAACAAATGCCAGAGGCCTGAATCACTACATCGAGAGAAAGAAGCTCGCAACTTGAGCAAAAAAAAAAAAAAAATGGATCACATATGTGAAATATTTCTCATGCATTCAGATAAGAAACTATCAGATGATGCATTAGGCCCCCTTGACAGTTTCTGGTGTTTCTACATTCATCTGACCGATGTTGATGGAAATGATGTTTATGATCAATATCAATTTTCTAACAGTGCAGGAAACCTAGTGATTGATACATAGAAAGATTTTTTTGATTAATGCATGCTTCCATGATCAGTTCACAATTCGGCTAATATGCAGGTGGCAAATGCAAGAAAGAGAACGGAGCAAAGAAAAGAGGACCTGTCGGAGGAATCCCTCGAGATTGGCAAGCTTCCCCAATGCAATGGCCATTTGACCCATGTAATTCCCGGGACTGGAGCTCTCAACGAGGGAGTCACCGGTCACGGTATCAGCAAGCGACTGATGGAATTGCTCGAGGCCCTGCGAGAGCGCCTCCTCCGCCTGATGGCAAGACTGCTGGAGGCTACAAATCCCTGCTACTTGCTGCTCCGTCAAGGGATCCAGTTGAGGCAGTACGATCTGGTCATTGCAGCAGAAACGAGCGCATACTAATGATGGAGGACGAGGGCAATCTAGCTGTGGGAGGAAGCGAAGAAGGCAAATGGCTCAGAGTTCGACCTTTAGCAGCTCGGAGGGCCTGAATCCGCCCATCCATAGGAAACACCGCTCCGCGGGTGTTGTCCACATGCCGGTGAGAACGTGGAAGACATCTGATCTGGCTGCTGCCGCTTTGAGCTGGAAGAGCTCCTCGTAGAGCGCGAGGCATTCGTCTACTGTGACCCTGAGATCTCCATCTTGACGATGCGCTTGTAAACCTCCTCGAAGCTCCATCATCTTCTTGCAGTTCTCTTCCAACCATCGGGAGTATTCCATGTCGAAAACTGCAGTTTTTGACGCGTTCAAATCTAGTATAAGAAACCAAATCTCTACAGCAGCATATCGACTGCAATAAATGGAAGAGCTTCATACCGGAGCTGATGTTATCACCTGCACTGCCTCCTCCCAAGAAGAGACCCTGGAAACCAAAGAATTGAAAATGAGTTGATACATAGCACAAGGAAACCAATCGAGGCTGGTTAGATATGCTCGGTTCTACCTGAGTTCGAGCTCTCTGGAGATCTTGCTCCAGCTGAGTAAGTTTGATTCTGCTGGACTCTAATTGTTGTATGTAAGCCTGTCACTTCGAAGCACATTGTGTCAAATCAATCATTTTTCCTTGGATCAGAAGAAGTAGACTACAATTACCCTAACAAATCTCAAGCCAAACCAACCTTCTTTCTTAGCCGGCTTTTTCTTGCAGCTTCTCTATTCTGAGCTAGGCGTCTTAACGTCTGCGACAACAAAAAAGGTGAGCCTTAGTCAAACGCCGGAGAGTTCGTCATTCCATGGTTCCACAACACACAGCCACATAAATGTGCTTGTCTTGTTTTTTCTCTATCGGACTGGATACTTACATTTAATATGTACAGAAGATGCTCAAGGCTGTAAACTGAAGCACATGCAGAGAGCATTACCTGAACTATAATTCTGTGCATGCATACGCCTACTCGCTAAAATACTTAATTTGCTGCGTTGATACAAATATCAAATGCATACATAGATTGATAGATAGAGAGAGAGAGAGAGAGAGAGAGAGAGAGAGAGAGACGCAACCTTTGCATCTAGTACTTTCCCGTCCTTCTCTGAAGAAGAACCACCAACCACATTTCTCTGCCACATGAAAGGCATGGCAAATGGTTTTGTTAAACCATGCATGGTGATGGGAGGAGGAAATAAAAGCCATGTACACTTACTGCAGCACGCTGACAACTGCTATCTAGCTATTTTTCTACCACCATTTAATGCTATTCCCGTAAAATATACATAAGCATGGGATGTAAAGGCAACAAAGAAGTCGAGATTCCGATGTCTTGAATTCTCGATTGTGCGGCAGTGTTTGGAAGAAGATGCTGAAGAATATTTGGTTTACAAAAGACCTGTTTGACTACTGGGGAACACATCAACCTTAATGATATGGCCTTTTTGTTTGGTAGACTCAATTATTAGCAGTAGGTTCAATTACATAAATCAAATAAATGTCGTCGTCTTTTGTCGATGTAAAAGCTGTTCATCTTCTTGGAGTTTGTGAGATTGGATACAAAGGCTAAGAATAACAGTCTGCACTAAGATGATGTCAACTTGTTGGAGTTCGTATCGTTTCTTGGGATGTGTGCTGGTAAAGCTCTGTTCCAGGATCAGTAAGAGCCACAAGCAGGAGGAGAATCGAGGTATTAAGATTGGACCTTGTTAGTTCCAATTGAGAGAGAAGACTATAGTGCAGCTCTTGTATGGTGATTATGGGATTGGAAGGTTTCGTCGGTGATGACATGACAGGAAGAAACCACATGAATCCCGTACCTTTTCTTGAGTTCTGAGCTGTTGGTTTGGTGCCCCATCACCTGCCATTGTTCCTTGCTGCTGCTCTTCAGACTGTTCTGACGAAGCTTTTCTGCTCACCGGCGACTCTGAGTCCAGCTGGGAAATTGTGTTCTGCACTGATCCTGAATCGGTGCTCTCCTCCGGCTGTGAGTTCCACTGTTGGCATTAAAAGGGAGGAAGTGCAACAGTCTATTTCTTGGAGTCAAAAGGTGAGACCATCCATACCTTGGGAATTTGTTGAAATCTCATTGGCCATGAGGGGAAGATCTCAAGTGTTGGGGGTCTGCTTGTGAGAAGGGCTGCAAGGGAAGCATGCAGAAGACCAATAAAACCGTGTCAGAATCAGAAAGGAGTAAATAGCCTTCTGTCATTGATGTTTCTAAATGAACTTAATTCCTTTTCCTGTTCAAGGCCTGCAGAGAACTACTAGTGATGGAACAGTAAAAAGTTGGAGAGTAGGTTTCCGTGGGTAGGTGGTGCTGGTGGGATCACATCATTCTAGTTCTCCTGCTTGCTGTGTGATCCCGGAGGTAGGAGACCAGTTCAAACCCCTCTTCCATGTTTGTGTTGGAGCACAAGCCATGGATGATTGATTCCTAGATGCGTTGGGCTGGAGAGGCTTACACTTCCTTTCTTCGTCGCTCCTAATTCCAGCAACCCCATGCATGAGAGCCTCTTCCAACCCCCCAAAGTAAGCAGCTCCTTCTTGGTCACTGGTGAAGCACCCACAAAACTTTTCATTCAACAATAACCAGTATAATCCCGAGACCTAAGGCAGATAAAACATTAACGAGAAGCAAAGAACAAAGAGAGATGATAAGCTGGCGATGAAAGGGTGCAGATCCGCTGAACCTCGAAGATCAATTTTTTCTTCAGGATGATAAAAGAAGGCAACAAGGAAGATCTGATGGATATATCAAAATGGAAGATAGAGAGCCGATAAGCTTCCTTACATCTGCTCATGCAAAAACTAAAGGATTTCTGATGAAAGAAATCCATCAGAAGATGAACATGGAGGAAAGAACAACATTTTAAGAAGAAGAAGACGAACATGGAATCTGAAGAAAGAACAACAACAACAACTAGCCTTCAAACATTTTAAGAAGAAGAAGATGAACATGGAGGAACAGTACAAGAAATTTGTGGCAGAAGGTGTGATTCCATTGACTCCATGTGTCATAGCTCGACTTGAAGGTCCAGAGTCCGAAAGACCAGTTTCACCAGCGCTTTGATTTGCCATCCAAGATCCTTTCACCAACACAAACGATCACCTTTCATACACTTCATTGGATCCTTATACCTGTTCAATGCCCTGCCTTCATTGACCTAACTTCTGCAGCAGGAGAACCAAAACAAGAGAGCCAATTAAGGAAAAGAACACTCGCATACATGATCTGGCCATAGCAAACTCCTCCTGAGATAAAAATACGCTCACCTTCTCTTCTGGATCGCCACAGAGAGGCTTCTCTCAGTTGTTGTTCTTACACCAGAGAGAGAGAGAGAGAGAGAGAGAGATTTTATAAAACTAAATCATCTCAAGTTGGGGCTTGACCATTCATGGTTCCGTCACTCTCTTCTATGGGTTCTTGTTCTTGTCAGGGCTTAACCCCTTGTCACTGTAGATCCTGGCAAGATAGAGAGAGGTACAGGTGCACACTGGATTACTGACTCCTGCTCCACCCTTGCAACTCAACAAAACCAACAGGCAATAGGAGACAAGAAACTTCCCTAAACTATAAGATAGAGCTGTGGATTTCTTCTCATGCTTTGTTGTGTTGCCAAGGGTGTGAGTTTACTTTGACAACACAGGGCCCTTGATAAGCACAGATTGCATAGTTAAGCCTGATGCCCTTCTCAACCAAAGCACTATGATCACCCCACAATCTGACCCACTTCCTTTTCTTAATCAAATCCTTCCCTTGAAGTGGATTGGCTTGGAGGTATTAGGCCCTTGTTGATGGGTCAACATCCATGCCTTGTCAATCACCTAATGTCATTTCCACACCAAGATTCCTTTCCATAACCAGAGAGCTTCATGAAGGAGGACATCAATCTCCCTTGTTCAAGGCCATGGAACAGTTGATCATCTTTGCAGCCCCTTAGGGTGGTACCTTCTTCCCTCCCTAGGGTTCCTTATTCCTCTATTAACTAGCTCTTGCAATTGTATTAGGTGTACCAAATTGTATCATCAACCAGTCGATCGCTATGCACGGACTAAACTATGTATTTTATGATGCACCCATCACTTTGTAGGTAGCATGCTTTGCAACTGGTTCTTCTGACACCAATGATTGGCCTGAAAGAAAGCTTCTCAACATGCAAAATATACTACTGATTAGGTGATGTAATTTGAGATGATTTCTTTGTCTTTTAAGTTTTTTTTATCAGCAATGGAAGCATACACAGATCCTATGATGTCAACTAAGAGTCAAGAACGAATTGCGAGTTTATGAGATCTCCCAGTTACCTTTATCTCTTCTCTTTCTCGATCACGCGCCTTGCCGTGGCATTTTGTCGAACAGAGCGGCCGCATGGTGGACGACGCCACGTTTTACTTGCATATCGCTGGGATGATTGGGGACGAAGACGGAGGGGGACTGCCGCCAGGGGAGATCAAGCGGGCGTAGAGTTGGGCCACAGTCGTGGGCTCTGTCACCGTTTTTGGGAGGTGAAACAGGGCCTTCGAGGCTCCCGGAAGTCTCCACATCCGCGGCCGACGCAAGATGTGAGAACATCACATCATCAGCCTCTAATTTGGCAGATGAAGTCAACGTCGGACGAAACCTTTCTGCATCGTCTTGATGTATGATGAAATCAACACCTCACTTCGATGATGAAACTGTTCCCCCATCCCTTTTCACGGTACAGAAGTATCGTATGACCACAACCCAAAATTCCCAATTGGGCTGGTCAAACCGTGACATCCAAAGCAGCACGAAATGTGTTTGTGAAAATGTATTCGATATTATTCGATTTCATTCTGATCGCCTAACCGTGCCAACCCATCCTTACTGACACGAAACGCCTCTCCGTTCTCGGTTGGTTCCAACCCCCGTTGAACGCTTTCAAACGGTTAGGTCCAACTCACACGAAACCGTCTCTCTCTATCTACTTTTCGTCGAACGCCTTGTTTCTTACCGGACTTGATCCCGCTTCTTCATCCAGCAGCAGCAGTCTTCGCCAGCAATGGAGAGTCTCTGCCTCGACGTCGACTCCACGTTGCAATACTCCTCGACCTCCGACTCCCCTCGGGAATCCAGCTCCCCGTCCTCTTCTGTCTACCAATCATCCCCTCCGCCGCCCGTGAAAGCCTCGAACAAGCTAGTCGTGACCGATCTCTCCTACACCTTCCTGCCCGAGGCCAGTTTGATCCGCTCGTGCTTCCGTCGAAAACATGAGCCTTGCTCGGTGGAGGTGCTCAGATCAGTTTCCTTCGTTGCCCACAGCTCGGAGATCCTCGCCGTCGTCGGACCCAGCGGCGCTGGGAAGTCGACCCTTCTCCGTGTTATCTCCGGCCGTTCCGGTAGTTCGCTTTTCGATCCGAGAAGCATCTCCCTCGGGGATCATTCTCTGACGAGCTCAGCCCAGCTGCGAAGGATCTGTGGCTTCGTCACACAGGAGGACAATCTGCTTCCCCTCCTCACCGTGAAGGAGACGTTGATGTTCAGTGCCAAGTTCCGGCTGAAAGGGATGAGCAAGAGAAAGATGGAAGAGAGAGTGGAGGGACTCATCCGAGAGCTGCGCCTCGAACATGTAGCCGATAGCTATGTCGGGGACGCGGAGACCAGGGGGATTTCCGGAGGAGAAAGGAAGCGGCTCTCCGTAGGCGTCGACGTGATCCACGACCCGCCCGTCCTCCTACTCGACGAACCCACGTCGGGCCTCGACAGTACCTCGGCGTTGCAGGTGGTTCAGCTACTGGCTTCCATGGCCCGAACAAGGCAGCAGATCCTAATTCTAACCATACACCAGCCGAGCTATCGGATCCTTCAGTATGTCTCGTCTTTCTTGCTCCTCTCCCATGGCAAGTTAGCTCATTATGGCAGCATCCAATCTCTCTCACAGACGATATCGCAGCTGGGATTCAATATCCCTGTCCAAGTCAATCCTTTGGAGTTCGCCATGGAGATCACCCAACAATTGGAGGATTACGGTGCCAGACACGCGACCTTTAACTGGCCCATCGAGCGAAGCCAACAAGAACTATCAGAGGGAGACCAACCTGAGAGAGACGATGGCTACTGCTCGCGGATAGCTGAGATGAGAACACTCAGCTGGCGGTTTTGGAAGATAATCTACAGAACAAAGCAGTTGTTCCTCGCCAGAACGATGCAAGCCATCGTCGGTGGGCTGGGACTGGGCACCGTTTACCTGCGTGTGAAGTCGGATCCCAATGGCATAGCGGAGAGGCTTGGCCTCTTCGCCTTCAGCCTCAGCTTCCTCCTCTCTTCCACCGTGGAAGCACTACCGATCTTCCTGCAGGAGCGGCGGGTTCTCATGAGGGAGACATCGAGGAGGATGTATCGGGTCTCCTCCTACATGGTAGCCAACACCGTCGTCTTCATCCCCTTCTTACTGGTGGTGGCGCTTCTGTTCGCAGTGCCGGTGTACTGGCTTGTAGGCCTCAATCCCTCCATCAGTGCGTTCATGTTCTTCGTGCTGGTAGTGTGGATGATTGTGTTGATGGCCAGCTCCTTGGTTCTCTTCCTCAGTGCAGTCTCACCGGACTTCATACTGGGGAATTCTCTGATATGCATATTCCTGGGGATCTTCTTCCTGTTCTCGGGATACTTCATTCCCAAGGACAGCATCCCAAAGTACTGGATCTTCATGTACTACATATCCCTCTACAGGTATCCACTGGACTTCCTACTGATCAACGAGTACTGGAGCGTGAGAGGCAAGTGCTTCTCCTGGCTCGGCGATGTGTGTTCTCTCACGGGCGATGATGTTCTAAGGGCCAGAGGATTGGACAAAGACACCAGGTGGATGGACATTGGAATCATGTGCTGTTTCTTCTTGGCCTATCGAGTTCTCTGTTGGCTTCTGCTGGTTAGGAAGGCTTCCAAGACCATGCTCTGAATCCTCCCTGCTCTGTACGTTTGTGGAGTTCCTCAACAGCTTGCAATTTTCTACTGTCGTCCTATATATATATATATATATATATATATATATATATATATATATATATATATATATATATATATATATATATATATATATATATATATATATATATATTGATTGTGATCATGGTAGATTTGTTGAGTGTAATCATTGTAGCTTTTGCAACTCACGATATCAACCATGACTTTAGAGCATGACATAATGGTCAATAACTTTGATCGATCGTCAAAGATCAAAACAGCAATTGTGCCATTGGTGACTGTGTTCGAGTCGTGAAGTACATGTTGAATTTCTTCAGATTTTATAATAAAATATGAGTTTTAGAGTCAACCCATTAATAAGTCAACGTCATTCATGGGTTGTGCTGACCAACTCCTACTTGCTTAAGGACAGCCATTGATCATTCGAGATGACCGGCTGAATTATCAGAAAAGTGGCCAAAGCTACTCTGCCGGAATTTTATATATATATATATATATATATATATATATATATATATATATATATATATATATATATATATATATATATATATATATATATGACACATCGGATGTCCATCAAGTTTAGTACGGAAATAATACATTTTTTTGAAGTATATTATTCATCTGTTTTTTTTTTTTTTTTTTGGCTTAGTTGGCAAGAGAGTTCTAACTTTAATTACTAGTAAATATATATCTTTAGCATTCAATAATAATACTTCTTAAACTTAAAACCTTATGAGATTTAAGATATAGTAAATATTTATCAAACATTAATAATAGAGATCACTAGTGACTATATTGCGATGTCACTGATAAAAATACAAAGAGAGTGCTCATTATAATGCTCATGTATGTTCGTGTCTTTCGAGTTTTGTTCATACTTTGTATAGCAAACAACAGACTAGCAATAAGCTTGATAATCCTAGTTTGATTAGTTTTCGTGATCAGTTTTAGCTTTTGTCATGTGGAAATTTATGGGGACTTCGGTCTATAATGGACATTGATCTTTTATGCGCGACCGTTCAGAGTTTGGAAAGTTCATGGTTTTAATTTGCACTGGCTATATAAAGTGTTTGTTGAAGTGGTTTATTATGGATCTCGTAATAAATACTTTCTTTAACCCATTTTCTTTTTTATTGGTCCTAAGGGACCATAGGAGGTTTCAGGGAAGCTGACCTTTACGGATGGACACGCGATAATGTCGCACCACTTAGGCAAAACCAGCTAAGTTCATGATAGCGAAATATTTTAAAGGGTCAATCAATATATCATTGCTGAGACAATAGTCTCGAGCAAGCATGATAAGTAACGCAATAGGGCAAAGCAAGAGCGTCAAGAATCAGCCCCAATCCTAATATCAGCTCGATGGAGGATAAATGAACGATTCAATCTATCGCACTCAAGGTTTGAACTAGCCCTGATAAATATAACTATATCTAAAGTTTATTCTAGGAAAAGACTTTTCTGGGACTCTGACTCAATAGAGACTCCATTGACAAAGAAATATAAATCAATTATTATCGGTTTCATCGATATTATAGTTATGACACTAAAGATTGTCATGATTGAAAAGAGTATATTGAAAAGCTCATGCATAAGGGACACCTTTGGTGGTTCATACAGAAGTATCAGAAACCCTCACTCCAACCTCATCGGTCGGTGGAGAGGCTGATTGATATTGTAATTAGTGGACCTACCTCGAGAGTGAGGTAGCTTCTGGGCTCGTAAGGCTTATACCTAAGCTACCATTGAAAATAACCCGATGATAGAGGGTGATCCAAAATAACTTTAAAGAAATAAGAGATAGAGTACCTTGACCTAAATTATGATGATGCCTTGTGGTCTATATGAAGATATTTAATGCCTAGGTGAAGAGAGACATGATCATTCATGGTCAAGGTAGAGTACCTCGACTTGCATGGACACTATTCATGGATGGCTCCACCACCTCAGATGAAGGCTGTCATACTCATTTTGAAAGGCCCGAATATATAAGTATACTAAAGTGAATGAGAACTATGAGGCTTCGGGACTCTGGCTTGCCCGAGAACTTCAAGTTCATGACTTGATAATGTTCAATGATTCACAAATGAGTGTGAACTAAATAAAGGGAAACTAAGAAGTTCAAGATACGAGACCTCACGTGAGATGCAAAAACTAACCCATAATTTATCTCGACTTAACGTGTTGTAAGTTCCAATGAAGAGAACGCCCAAGCTGATGCGCTCGCTAAATTAGCATTGACTTAGACCTCGAAGGATGGTCAACCGTTGGTTGAGACACTACCAGCACGAACCATAGACATGTATGAGGTGACTACGGTAAGGAAGAGTCGAGCTAGATTAATGAAATCCTATGTAACAAAAAAGATAGAACACTCCAAACAGACCCCACATCGACCAAGAGAGTAAAGCACCATCAAGCAAGATATTACCTAATTAATAATCACTTGTATTGCAAGTCTTTTAATCAATCATTCCTCATATGCCTAACACCTTAGAAAGTCGATCGGTGCTAACCAAGGTGCATGAGAGTATTTGTGGGGAGCATATTAATAGAAGAATTCTAGCCTTCAAAATATTTTTTGGCATAGGTTCTACTAGCTGATGCAATGTAAGGATGTAAGAGCCTATGCCCAAAATATGATCAATGTTATAGGCTTACACAAATATTACATTAATCGATAGTACATTTAAGTTTGATTGATAGTGGATCTCCCTTCACTCGATGGGGTATGAACATCCTTGAATCCTTTCCACTAGTCTCTAGCTAGCGAATATTTCTTATCATTGAAGTTGACTATTTTACAAAGTGGGTGGATGATGAACTACTAACGTCAATAACTAAGAAGTATGTCAAGAGATTTATATGAAAGAATATTATCACTTGCCTTAAAATTTTGAGAATTATAATCATTGATAATAGAACTCAATTCAATAATATGAAGTTTAAGGAGTTTTCTGACTCCTATGAAGTTCAACTAAAGTTTAACTCAGTAGAACATCCTTAAACCAACGATCTCATCCAGGTCATCAACTGAGTTATTCTTGAAGATTAGGTTAGGTTATTGTGACAAAAGTCACTTGGATGGACAAACTATCGAATATATTATGAGCTTCCTGGACAACACTTAAGACCAAATTGAGAGAGTCACCATTCAGCTTAGCTTTCGTTACCGAGGTTGTCCTACCACTTCAGAGAGTCTTTCCAACATCTCAGGTGAAGAATTTTGATAAAAAAATTTTAAAGACCGTAGCCCGACTCAATCTAATTAGTAAGTCAAAGCAAAAGCACATGTAAGGATACAAATATACAAAATAAAAGTAGTGGTTAAGCTTTACGACCGAGGTGTTCACCCTCGAGTAGCAGACCTAGTGCTTCAAAAAAATTAAAATCAATAATCCAATTGGATTTCAGGGTAAGCTAGTGCCAAATCGAGAATGGCCACATCGGGTCATTAAGGTCATCTGGGATGGATGTAACCTATCAAATTGAAATAACAAAAGAGATGATACTACCAATGATATGACGATTACAAATTTAAAGAAGTTATATCCCTAACACATCCCTTAGGGTCGAGTTGGGGTGATTGTGCAATGAGCATCAAGCCTTAGTTTACCATATCTTTTATGCCAGTTGGAAAAAAAGAGATATTTTTAATATGTAGGTATTGCAAGTCGAGGAAAGAAAGTTTCATTACTCTAAAAAGACTACACTAACTTAGTTGGGCTCCCATACATCTAAAATGAGGCCTCAGCCTACCTAAGTAGAAGAATAGTTGGATGGACCGGCCCGACGATAAAATAAAATAAAGATATATTGATTGAGTTGGATAAACATACTCATGATTTAGAAAAGACTAACATAACACAACGAGATAATAGAATAAGCATTAGGGCAAGATGGTGAGTTTGTATCATCTTAAAGGGCACTTGAGTAGTTGTCAGAATAATCTAGTCTTCAGGGTACTTGGTAAATGGATCTTCCTCTATGTTCCCCTGAGGAACCTCAACTTTAAATGGGCTAAGATAATAAAATACCAGTACTTATATAGGGGATCCCCCACCTCTCTATGCCCTTCCTAAACCCGATGGAGGCATTATAGTCGATGATACTGTTAGCTGAATAGACTTCTCTAACTGAATGAGAAGATCTCGTTTATTAGTTGAGAAAAATCTTTCCTCAAACTCTGTATAAATATGTGTTTCAGCAATAAATGAAGTGTGTCATTTAATCATCACCTCTACTCTTATCATGGCATCATAGCACCAAACATAGAGAAAACTATTTCTCTTATTGTTGTCAAACGATAGAGTGAAAGATCCCAGCCCGTCCCCTGTCAACAACGTTGCTACCTCTAACGTTGCTTCCTCACTCTACTTCGTTGTTGTCGTCTTCTCCACCTACGACGGCCCTTCTTCATCATCGGCTTCCTCCTCTAGGTGGCAGCACCGATGACTTCTTTCACGGTAGTCGGCTTCGCCTCTTCCTTAGGCGACCTATCCCCCTCCTCTCCACTGTTCCGCCGGCAACTGTGGCCTCTCCCCTTACTCTTCTGCCTCTCCACTGTTGTGCTCATCGCCAATCGATTAACCCTGTCCGTCTCCACCATGTCTATGCCCTCAATGTCTCTGGCGATAGCTCCCCTTCTCAATAGGTGTGACGTCCTCTGACACGCGTTGCAGGAGCTGAACTCGTAGACATCACCAGAAGCCGTGGAACTCGCCCACCCCACCAGCACCGAAAGGGGTTCAGTGCGATAGAAACAGAGGACCTCTGCTTCCTCTGCCAAAGTAGTAAGTTGCAATTTTTAGTCGGCTTCTCTCCTCTTTCTTTGGTGATTGATCTTTCTCCCTCTCTGCTATTCCGCTGGTGACCATGCATTTCCAGGTCTCTGTGCTATCGGCCTCTCCGGGTCGTTGCATCTTCTGCCGACGCCACAGTGCGCAGATGGAGCAACAACATGGCAAGAGATGTTCCAGCTCGACCCCAGCATGCCGCCCATGAACTCAGCTCACTTCGTCTGGAACTGCATTGGCGATCGTGAAACCCAACTGAACAGTGTTCTGGTGTATTCTCAACAACAAATCGAGCAATCAAGATTGCATAGTTCATCATTTGCAACTCATTCAAATAGATTGAAGAGTAGGTGTTCGCCAGTTCTCCAGAAATTCTCCCCATAGGACCATTGCTCACAGGCCTACGACCAGAGAGACCTGCCGGGCATTTCTGGCCCGAGGATACCACCTTCATTTCCTGACTTGATGAGCAGTCATCGCAACCAGTACCACAGCCACCACGTCATCTTCTTCCTCCTCATCCTGCATTTGAGCATCTTGCTAAGGACACCGCAGCTGCTCTCTCAAGTCACCGTGAACTAGCTCGACTCCTGACTCCTGGTCATAGTGCATCCTTAGCCACGACATCTATATTCTTCTATGCCCATGCCTGCAGCTGCAGGGTCTGTCACCACGACAGCATGGTGAAACTAACAACGCGAGCCCAAAGTTACTTCTTCCTTCTCATTTCCTTCCATTGCAGCGACCCTGCAGCTGCGGTGATTTTCCTCAACTAACCTACGTGATTTTTTCATTCAGTTAAGGAAATCATATCTAAATCCTAACTTCATCTTATCAACTAACCTACGTGATTTTCCTCATCTAATTCTAATACTTCAACTCTTTTTTCTGCTAACTAATTTTCATCAATGTCATCTCACTAATTTCTTTTAAGTTATCCAAAAATGACAACTATACGTCCTAATGTGCTCAATTCTCTAATCTTTTATTTGGTTATGATTTATTGGGTTATATTGATGGTTCTCTTAATTATCCACCAGCACTGATCCATGTTCCAAGAGAACCCAGCCCAGTACCAAATTTAGCCTACAAGCTATGGTGGATGATATTATTATCACAGGTGATAATTCTATTGAGATTCAAGTGTTTATTAAATAATTGACCGATAAATTCTCTCTTAAAGATCTTAGTAGCTTAAATTATTTTCTTGGTGTCGAGACTACGTTTACATCTTTTGGCCCCTTTCTTTTATAGAAAAAATACATTCATGATTTACTTTTAAAGATGAATATGCAGGATGCAAATACAATTACCACTCCTTTATCTACCAGTGAGTCACTTTAGTTATATGATGATAATCCTGCTACAGAACATACTCAGTATCGATAGGTGGTTGGCTCTTTACAATATCTCGTTCTTACTCGTCCCGATATCTCTTTTATAATTAATAAATTATCCTAGTTTATGTATCGATCGTCTACTTTACATTGGACTGCTATCAAATGCATTTTGCGTTATCTTAAGCGGACCATCGATCAAGGTATTTTTCTTCGCAAACAATCTCTCTTAGCTTCATGCTTTTGGTGATGCTGATTGAGCCGAAAATGTTGATGATAGAATCTCTACATTATGGTATATTATTTTTCTTGGTACTAATCTGATTAACTGGAGTTCTAAGAAACAAAAGACAGTTGCTAAGTCTACTACTAAAGCTGAATATCATGCTATTGCCATTGCTGCTGCCAAACTTAATTGGATCACCAACTTGCTTAAAGAGCTTCAGATTCACTCTAATTTTATGCTTGTTACTTATTGTGATAACATCAGTGCTACTTACCTTTATGCTAATCCGGTTTTCCACTCCCGCATGAAGTATGTTGTCATTAACTTTCATTTTGTGTAAGATCAAGTCGTCCGCCAACAACTTCGTGTTTCATATGTCCACACGGCTGATCAACTTCCCGACTCCTTCATGAAGTATCTAGTCCACAAGCTCTTTTCCTTGCATCGATCCAAGATCGACGTCCTTGACAGGAGCTCGATCTTGCGGGGGCATGTTAGCTGAATAGACTTCTCTAATTGAACAAGAAGATCTCATTCATTAGTTGAGAGAAATCTTCCCTCAAACTCTGATAAATATGTGTTTCGGCAACAAATGAAGTGTGTCATTTGATCATCACATCTACTCTTATCAACTACCTCCTCTTAATACTATAGTATTATGGTTCTCTCCGCCTCCAATAGTCTTCAACTCATTACTAAGACTTTGAATTTGGACATTCAAGATAGCCAATTGTTCGATCACACTTATGACTCGCTCATTGGCTGTGGTAAGTTGCCTAATAAGCTCAAGGTTGTAGATCCTTATCAAGCCCAGCTCTCAGGATGGTCATAGCAACTCGTCCTTCATGTTGCATTTATTACTTCAAACTATCTTCAATTATTCAGTATGATCAACAAGGCATTGCTCGACCTTTTCCAACTACCTCGTCAATTGAGCTCCTCAAGCCTTTGTTTTAACCCCTCAACCTCTTCATAAAAATTATTATTCATAATAAACTATTGATTAATAATAGAGTTAATGTCTCACATATGGTTAAGAAGGGTTATGACATAATGATGATGCTACAAGTCAAATACAAAGGGGTTACCCATAATACAACAACAAGGTACTAATGAGACAACCTAGGACCCATGACTTAACTTACTAGCACTTATTAAAATAGCTCGCATCGAGCAAAACCTACGAGAATGAATGGTAGCTGGGCTTTGCTATCCCCGAGCATAGGGACTCTTGGCAATATTGCTCTACAAATCTAACATTGTTCTATATTTTTTTCTCTTCTTACATGCCCTCCTATCTCGGTAGAAGTGACTAGTTTGAAATTAGGTATGTAGGTCAGCTATTTTAAGCATTGCAAAGGGTAGAGACCTACCTTTACACATGTCAAATATTGACCTTTATCTGACTCTTCTTTTTCTTGAGGAGGATCTTGAGCTTCGACGAACCATATGAATATGCTAATGCCTTAGGAGCAGGATACACTTCGTTCAATTCCTCTTTAGGAATCCGCTCCACCTTGGATTTCTCGATCCATCAAGGATGGGCCTCATTCTTTACAACTTTCTTCTTTCTTGGATGACCAATGGTGGAAGGATGGCCAAACGGCTTACATCTTGGGTGTAGCTCACGAAGGAGCGGAGGAGTCGAAGAAGCTACCATGATACCCGAAGAGGAACAAACTCCCCTTCTCCTTAAAGCTCGAAGATTCATACTTGTAGGAGATTAAAGTCATGAGGTAACATACGTTAATTTCTCAAAATGTGAGCGGGGGGGGGGGGGGGGGGGGGGGGTGGGTTTGTTGAGGTGTGTGTGACATGTTCAAATCATGCCTCAAAGAGTCGGACTAAGACCTATGTTGATAAGTTAGTCCTTATTTATCTTTCTTATAATATCTTAATCATTGCACTTAATCTACCTCCTTATCCAATATGAAGAAAAGTGTGCTATCTATCATTCATATGGATTAGACGAAACTGAATCCCAATCTTGTCTTGTACCTATAAGGAAGAAGAACTTCCAACTCTTATGGTTGAAAAGGGTGTTAATGGGCTTGAAGCTCTCTTCAACAACTAGATAGTAGTAATTTTCTACTTTATACAACCGAAAGTAGATGACAAAGAGCTTAAGGGTCAGGATAATACTAGCATGACAGCACTCCCCGATGAACACTACTGAATAACATCATAAGTTGGGCACCATTTGGGAGAATGGTCTAATCTACCATTGGAGGTAAGAAATAATCAATGGATTGAGGGAAAAGTTTCTCACCTCTAGCGCATCATAATACAAACAAAGAAAACTAATCATTAGGTCATATAGATAGTGATTGGGCTGAGAGACATGTAGCTCGAACTTAGCTAGGATAGAGTGCTTGGTCCTTATGCAGTCTAAGAGTTGTATGATTATACTGAGTCTCGATTATATGTGATTCTAATGGACTTTAAATCCTAAATGATATTTGGGTTCATTGGGATTGATTCTCTCAATGAAGGGGAGGTCGAAATTCGCTTTACTTCTAAGCTATCAAAAGATAGAGCTCCAAACTCCTTGGCCATTCGACAACCATGGGATTGGGAGGAGCTTGAGTGAGAAAAGAAATATGTCTCGACTAGTGGAAGCAGAAGAAGTTCTTTATGATTGAGGTATTAGAGAGCGAATATGCCTAAAGGCTACGACACCCAAGAAAGAAGAGAATCAAGGGTCAACTCGTCTTTGAAGGAGGACCAACACTAAGGAAAGAAAGCTCCTAAAGTATATCACGAAGGCTCAAATGAAAGAATGAGCCTCACCAATGTGATTAAGAGGGATTTATAAGGAGGGGTCAACCTCTCACCTCTTATATTGAAGATAAGTGTCTATTCAGGTCAGATCTGAAGAGATATTAATTAATGAAGGGACATGATGCTTGATGTGCAGAGACTACCTTAGAAAACATGAAGAAACACATCACAATAGGAGACAACCAAAAATATGTTGGAGGTACGTGAGTCAAGAAAATTTGAACCATGTAAACTCATCATGGTAGGAGCCATAAGATAAAATATGTCCACGGTGCATGAGTCGAGAAAACTTAACCCACAGGATAAGAAATCTATCACGACATAAGGCATAAGATAAAATATGTTCGAGGCATGTGGCTAGGAAAGTCCGACCCATGTGAAAAGAAACCTGATATGATATATCCTGGCCCCTCATTCCATGAAACAAGTCAACTACCTATCCTCCAGACCAGCTATCTCCTAACAAGTATGAGTCAACGCAACCTCATATCTCTTAACTCGAGAAGCAAGGGGCAGTGTCGCACAATGCAAGTGACGTTGACGCCCAGTGTACTATCATAGACAAAAAAGATAAACAAGGTGTTCGACGTAATGCTCATGCTTGTCCATATTTTTCAGTTTTTTGTACATGCTTTGTACAACAAGTAACAGACTTGCAGTAAGCTTGGCAGCCTTAGTTCAAGGAAATACAACACATGCAAGAGAAGTCCCATGAGGGATGTGATCATGCAGAGGTATGATCAGGAGCTACTAGGAGCTCCACTTCGGTGAACAACATAACGACAATAAGGACTATGGATTCAAGGAGTGAATGTCATGATACCATAGAGGCGGGTCTTCCGTATATGCGTATCGAATCTTGCATTAGATAAAAGTCTTGGTCATCAGCATATGTGAGCTATGTACAACCGAGGGAGAATTCCGAGTACAAGTACCAATGAGTCCCATGGGGGGGAGACTTGATCATACAGATGTATAATCGGAGCGGCTGGAGAGTTGGATTACTTCAATACTCACATTCGCTTAAGGGAGCCCGACAAGTCAGAGGACAAGACTGAGTAAGCGAACGTTACTACTAAGAAAGCTAAGGAGAATAGAATTAGCGCGAGCCCTACAACAGGATGGCGGAGGCCATGCATGAGAGTTACAGTATGTCTTTCCATCGACCAAGAAAAATTGCTTAGAGAACACAGAGGTGTTGAAGTAGGTGGTCCAAAGGGGTGAGGAAACGACAACAAGTCCAGAGGGGCTCAACTATCTGTCTTTCCATCGACCAAGGAAAACTACTTAGAGAACATAGAGGTGTTGAAGCAGGCGATCAAAAGGGGCGAGGAAGCGACGATGAGTCCAGGGGGCTCAACTACCCAAAAGCAAAGCGTTGGTCAGAAAGGAGATGGATTCATAGGAGTACCACAGTACTATAGAGGCGGATCCACCGATTACGAAGAAAGGGACGCATATGTAAGACAATAGATAGTAGGGTCATGGGCTTGGCAGCGCTATGGTTATGCAGAGGCGGGACTTCCGTGGAGTCATTGATCCCTTGCTCTCATTGAGGGAGAGCATTGGTCGTAAAAAGGGTCGAGGAGGTGCAGAATGCAAAGGCAAACTCCAAGTACCAGGACAGGGCTGAAGCTGGAGAACTTTATGAGACCGGTGTCAACGAGCTTCTTATCAAGATAGCCAAAAGTGAGGGACTTCGGGTTGATGCAGAAGTGCTCAACCAAGGAATAAAGTAGGCAGTACGTGGTACTGTACCTTTTATACTCAAAGAAGTAGGTGACAAAGATGATGGAGAAGATGGTATAATCTCAAAGGCGACCAAAACTATCGAAGACTTGCTTTAAGTTGGGACAAAATTTTACTCTTTTCAGACAAAACTTTTTATATTCCGGAAGTTCAATGGCAGAGAGAAGGCGAAACATAGTAGCTAATTCAACACAAGGAGTGCAAACACTTCGGGTGCTTCAGAAGTGTAAGCAAAGAGTGGGCAAAGTCTAGTAACCAACTCGATGCATGAAGTACAATCTCGAGGAGGTGAGTGAAGTTAAGTAGTTTTGCCTTCTCAACTCTTGAGAGAATGGGCAAAACCAAATACCCCAGGTCTCTTATTTATCTAATAAAAGAGCTCTACACAAGTTCAAAGACCCTTCGAAGAAACATAATGGAAGACAATAGTTATCAAATCCTCGCCATTAGTGATCGGTGCTATTGAGAGTATATTATTAGCTTCATTTTTTAATAGAATATCAATCGAAAGTGGAAGTGATGAGAACCTACTTGGAAGTAACAACTAAGTTGAAGAAGAATCGACAAGCCAATTTTGTAAAGGAAGGATCTCAAAAACTTCAAAGTCTGCGAGATGATACTTGTTAAAGCTCCAACAAACATCCATTTAGTTCAAGAGACATGAGACGTTTGAGATACTGGCACAAAATAAGGAAAATCTTTTTCTTTATCGAAAGGACCCACAAGAATCAATAATGATCAGCACAACTTAGCCGACCCCACACCAGAGTCAGTATTGGTGAGTTGAAGCAACATGACGGATCAGAGTTCGACTACTTAACAACAGCGATAGAGAGCAGCTGAGAGACAAGAGGCGTGTTGCAACCAAAACAGAAGATTAAAGATTCAACAAAAGTTGAAGAGATGCAGCGTTTGCAATGGCTTTGACAAGGACGTCAAAAGAATAAGTGTGGTAGAATGTCATAGACAAAAAGATAAACAAGGAGTTCGATGTAATGCTCAGGTTTGTCCATATCTTTCAGTTTTTTATAATACTTTATACAACAATTAGTGGGCTTGCAGTGGGCTTGACAGCCCTTGTTTGGTTAGTTTTTAAGGTCGATTGGACTTATAAATGAGAGTTGTGTCATGTAGATGCTTGTGAGAACTTCGGTCAATAATGGACTTTGATCCTATGTGTGCAATCATTTAGAGCTTATAAAGTATATGGTTGTAATTTGTATTAGCCATATAAAGTGTTTGCTAAAGTGGTTCCTTGTGGATCCCATGGGAAATGCTTTTTCTAACCCGTTTTCTCTTTTGTATGTCCTACGAGACCATAGGAGGTTTCAGAGAGGCTGACCTTTGCAGACGGACACGCAAGGGTGTCACATGATTTAGGCAAAACAAGCTAAGTTCATGATAGTATGGGCCGATCAACTAAGACGCCAGCACACATTAAACGCTTACATGCATTGACGTTAGGGATCATTAAACAACCATGTATGTCGATCCAAGACTATAGGTATAAAAGCCACCATCAGGAACAAATACTAGGGGGAACTCTCAACACTTATATACTACCGTTCTCGATCTTGGGAGACTCCTTTGGGTCTTTGGAGCTTTGGCCTCGAATAACTTAAGCTTCAGAGGGGTCAAGTCAAGATCTATCACAGGTGGAAGAGGTTGGAGGAACTGACGGGCAACCCTATGGTCGGATCCCTTGCCAACACTTGTTCGCTAGGTTGACAAAATCGTTGGTAGTCTTGTGTACTCAGACTGAACCGAGTCGTGCCGACACCTCGGGCACAACATAAAGACGATAATAAAACCTATAATGATGGGAGGTACAAGGTAAAATATGTCCAAGATATATAAAATGGGAAAGCTCAACCTGCTTGATAAGAGGTATGTCCCCAACTAGAGTCATAAGATAAAAGTATCAGAGGTGGGTGAGTCATTGAATGCACAAGTCAAGCCATTTAGATCGCTTGATAACACGCAAAAAGTATATAAGTTAGAAAAATCCAATACACCTAAAGTCAGACTTAGTTAGGACATAGAGGTGGATAGGGCAAGGTGGGATAATCAATAACAAAGATTAATCGATGTATATATATAGTATTTTTTTTAAAAATATTTATATTTTGAGTATTTCTTAAAAGGTACTCTTTCTTTTTAAAAATAATATCTTTAATTTAAAAATATCTGTTTTCTCATCAAATTTTTTGTTTTATTTTTATTAGTTTCACATTTCACCCATTTACAGTATTTTTTAATAACGATTATAATGCTTTATTAAGACATTAAAAGTACCATGAATATTATTAAAAAAATATCATAAGAAATATCGTATTATGTCTCTTTGATAATCATTGTTAGATCATTATATAATTATATTTTAAACTCATAGTTAGTTTGATTGAGATTATAAGTTAATTTAGATTATTCATAATAATTTTTGAGTTATTTAGATATTTTTTAAATTAAAGATAATGTTAAAAAATAAAATAAGAATATCAATTGAAAAGTATTTAAATTATAAGTATTTTTAGAAAAATCCATATATATTATATTATTTTATACATCATTGTCATTTCTGTTATACGAGTCATGTGTTCGTTGTATTGTCCGTGTGAATAAAGTTGTGGATGAACTCGTTGCTCACGGAAGAGGATCTCCAACCCGAAGCCAGTGTAACAAATGCAGGCTGGAAAATAGGCACGTCTGCCTCTTCCCACCTTCCAGTTGTTGGGACGAGACGCAGCGCAATACCTCAACACAACGCAACAAAACTCCTCTTTTTTTGCCCCCCCCCTTTTTTTTTATTTTTCATTAATCTAAAAAGAAACCGAAAAAAAAAAAGAAAAAATAAAAAAAAAAGGGAAGAAGACATAACCCCATCGCCTCCCTCGTTCTTCTCTTTTCTTTCCCTCGGTCTCCTCGTCTTCCTCCCTCTCCTTGCCGATCGGCGTGGTTTCGGCAATGCTTTTGTTGGACTTGGTTGTGATGCTGCGTCAGTAGAAGAGAGAGGAGGCGGTGAGACGTACAAGAGCCGGAGGAATAGAATGTACAAAGCGCAGCAGCACAACGCCAAGGCGTGGGAGTCGGCCATCCGCAAAGCACAGCAGCAGCTGCACCAGCGCCGCCGCATCTGCCCTCTCTCGTCCATGTCTGTCGCCCCCGCCGGCGACGACTCCGGCTCCGCCTCCTCCCCCCGCGGAGGAGGCGACGACGGCTCGCTCGAGGCCGAGGCCGAGGGGGAGGACGAGTTGTACCACGCGGACCGATCCTTTCCCAGCGGCGACCTCTACATCGGCCAGTGGTCCCGCGGTGTGCCTCACGGCACCGGCAAGTACCTCTGGACGGACGAGTGCATGTACGAGGGCGAGTGGCGGCACGGGAAGACCACCGGCCGCGGAAAGTTCTCGTGGCCCTCCGGCGCCAGTTACGTGGGCGAGTTCAAGGCCGGGTTCATGGACGGCTTCGGCACCTACACCGGCTCCTCCGGCGAGACCTACTGGGGAAGCTGGTCCATGAACCTGAAGCACGGTCACGGCAAGACGTCCTACACCAACGGCGACTACTACGACGGCGAGTGGCGCTCCGGCCTACAGGACGGCCATGGCCGCTACGTTTGGCGCAGTGGGAGCGAGTACGTCGGGCAGTGGCGGGCCGGGCTCATCCATGGCCGAGGATCCCTCATCTGGGCTAATGGCAATCGGTACGATGGCGGGTGGGATAATGGATGCCCGAGGGGCAACGGCAGCTTCCGATGGGCTGACGGCGGCCTCTACGTTGGCGAATGGAGCAATGAGAATACCAAGATCGAGCAGAATGGGGTGTACTACCCTTCGTCCGCTGTGACTTCCCCCACGGCACGAGATCCACAGGAAGCCTTTGCAGTTGACCTCCAGGAATGCAAGATCCCGTCGGGGGAAACCATGTCTTTACTTCCCTCACAGAAGGCCATCAATTGGCCTGGCGTTGATGTGTGGCGGTCTCCCAAGGTCCCTGAATCTGGCGCCGCCGACCGCACCAGGATGCAGGCCTTGGTCAATAACGCCGATCATTGGTTGCCGCCCAGAAGGCCGAATGGTAGGACGCATCCTGTGCCCTGGGACATGGTTGATAGGAGTAGGGTACCTGCGAAGGGTGGAAGTGAGGTGGAGGCAAAACTGCCAATGAGCCCACCACACATGGGTTGGCCACCTCCAAGACCGGTGAAGAAACAAGGAGAAACCATCACAAAAGGGCACAAGAATTACGAGCTTATGCTCAATCTCCAGCTCGGGATCAGGTAATGTTTCCTTCTGCATGGCTATTTGTAGCCTTTGGTGGATGCTGCTATCATGCATATGGTGATGAAGTTGGTTGTCTTATTAAATGCATCAATAGTGCAGAGGTCTTAGGAACACAATGGTGCAAAACCATCCTAAGAATGGTCCTGTCCAATTAGCTTTCATGTGTTGAAATGTGTAATTTCATTACATTAATTAGCTGTGCGTTCATTTTCAATGTTCCATTTATGTTATTGCTGAAAAGATATGTGACGTTTGAATAAAGATAACTCTTAAGGGTAAACATGTAGGTTTTTTCATTTATGGCTTTAGATTAGCATGGTTATGAACTCAGAAGAGTATTCTTCTCATTGGATCTGATATTCATATCTGAGATTTTCGGTCAGATTTTTCTTCTTTTTTTTCTTTCAGCTATAATTAGCTTCAGCTGCTTTGTATAATTGAATATTATGTATTTTTGACAGAATTAGATTTATCCATGAGTTGTGACTATGAAAAAAAAAGACTGATCTGTTATAGGTTGGTGCACGCAGAAGATTAATTCATCACATCTACATTGTATTGCTATGTGCATATGAGAGATACTAAGACAATGGACATTGCTAGTTTATTTATAAGATAAATGATTGTTATGTATCCTTTTTCTCTGGAGTTCATGAATCTAATGTTTGTTGCCATACAGACATGCGGTTGGAAAACAAAGTCTATCTCATATGGAGCTGAAATCATCAGCCTTTGACCCAAAAGAAAAAGTGTGGACAAAGTTTCCTCCAGAAGGATCAAAGCATACACCTCCACATCAATCATGTGATTTCAGATGGAAAGACTACTGTCCATTAGTATTCAGGTAGGCCATTGACTCTTGCTTTGTTGTGGCCCAAATGTCCCGAGAGTTTGTATTCTCATACTAGTTCAGACTTGACGATACATTATACTTAAATTGAATGTTCAGGACACTTTGCAGGCTGTTCAAAGTTGATGCAGCAGATTACATGATGTCTCTTTGTGGCAATGATGCTCTTCGGGAGCTATCATCTCCGGGAAAGAGTGGAAGCTTCTTCTACGTGACTAATGATGACAGATACATGATAAAGACAATGAAGAAGTCTGAAGTAAAAGTGAGTTTCTTTGCCCATTGGATTCATTTTTTTCTACTCAAGGGGGAAACCTATTTCCGATCTACCCCATACATAACGTATTGTTCTACAGGTCCTTCTGAGAATGCTTCCAGCATATTATAACCATGTCCGGAAATTTGAGAACAGTTTGGTGACCAAGTTCTTTGGTCTTCACTGTGTTAAGTTAGCTGGATCTTCACAGAAGAAGGTCAGAATGTGGGTCTCAGTAAACATCCCTTTTGACTGGAAGATTTATTTTCATGATACATAAAGTTTTGCATTTTTCTGTTACAATTAATCAGGTCCGCTTTGTTATAATGGAAAATTTGTTCTGCTCTGAGTATGCTATTCATAGGCGCTTTGACCTGAAAGGATCTTCCCATGGTCGGATGACCAGTAAGCCAGAGGCTCAGATTGATGAATACACTACTTTAAAAGATCTTGATCTTAATTTTATTTTTCGTCTCCAACGGCCTTGGTTTCAAGAGTTCCAAAGGTATTGTTATCAATTATGTGTAGTTTCATGGCATTTTGACCCTAGATGCTCCATGTTTTTCTTACGTAGAATAGAGTTAACATATTTGCCTTCTACAGGCAAATTGACAGGGACTGTGAGTTTCTTGAGCAAGAGAGGATCATGGATTATAGCCTTCTAGTGGGAGTCCACTTCAGAATTTCGAGAGAGATGCCTTTGCTTGAAGGTTCAATTTAATGTTTCTGAAATGTCATCGAAAACATATGATTCAAGATTACCTCAAGTTTACTGACTGCATTTTCTAAGTTACAGATCTTTTGGTAAAAGGTGGTGTCGTTGATAGCAAAAGAGAAACAGCATTGCAGCCTCCAAGAGATGTGGATCAATTTCATTATCATCCAGATAGGTATAACCATTATGATTTAGTTTCTATGTTTTCTTTGTTACATGTCCTCTTGAGAAGTATTCTTATTATTATTCCGACCTATTAGGGGATCTTTGGACAACGAAGTTAGATAGTGGATCGTGTCATGCTTGCTTCTTCTATATATTCTATTCTCTTGATGTTTAACATGTGACAAATAGTGTTCCGTCGTAACTTTTTCATGGTTTACTTGTTAAGTCCTAACATTAAATTGTTAAACTCAGACTGTCTGAAATGCCTGACTTAGTTATCTTCATGATGTTAATGCAGAAGTTTGTGCTATTATTTATTTTAACATCTAGGATCTGAAATCATTTATCTCACTGAATGTTTTTTGTTCTGTGTTTGTATGCATTTGTTATAAAGCATCTACATCTGTAAAACATCAAGCCATTGACTTCTGCAGACTAGCCCTTGAGTTTTTTTTCCCCCTCGTATTTGGATGCTGTAGGGCGGCAAAAATTCGACTAGGAGTGAACATGCCAGCTAGGGCTGAACTGTCAGTTAGGAGGAGTTATAGCGATTCCCAGCTTATTGGAGAGGCCACTGGGGACTTCTATGATGTTGTCTTGATTTTTGGCATTATAGACATATTGCAAGACTACGATATCAGCAAAAAACTAGAGCATGCATACAAGTCCATTCACTTTGATCCAGCCTCAATATCAGCCGTGGATCCGAAACAGTACTCGAAACGCTTTCGGGATTTCATATACAGAGCTTTCACAGAAGATGCCTAAACAAAACTCATAGCTGGAAGCATCAACGGGCTTTCCAGGGTGACTTGTACTTGAGGAAAACAACCAAGAATCTGGTTGGGCAGCAAACTGGGCTCTTAGCTCTCGGCACGGCACCCATGTACATTACTACAGTGTCATCAACAGCAGATGTTGCTGCCTCCGCCGCAACTGAGACTTTGGAGCTCAACTTGTGGCTGCTTCGATCTCGCCTGACCCTAACAAATCTGGTTCTGCTGTAGTAGATGTGAATACAGCTTCATTCATTTCACTGATCATTTATTTGCACAGGTAGCACTAATCATCTTAATGCCAGGTATGGTAGAAAAATTGTAACAAGGAGAATGTAAGCCAGCCATTTAGAGTTGTAACATTGTGTCAGATGTGATTTCCTTTTTTTTTTTTGGTTTTCATTGGAAGAGCAACAGGAATTTGCTAGATACTGTACAGGGTCCAGGAACAGAACCTAAGATTGTGTTAGTATGTAAGCATGTCAAAACAATGACAACGGAATCAAGCTTTGTCACATGTGGATTTGTCTTATATTGCTAACTTTAGATGGTCAACAAGCAAAGGCAATGTTCTTGTTTGCCTCACAAGACAACCAACCATGATGCGAAGTCATCAAGATAAGATCAAATCACTCCGCTCTCTGCCTTTGATTCTTATGCGTTGTGTTACATATACCACACGAACGGCGAAGAATCCTCTGAGGGATCTCATTAATAAATGTAGACCGTCTGATCCTGACAACTTCCTCCACGTTCTCCGCTCTACTCGTACACATATCTGCTACCCAAGTTGACCGTAAGAATTCTTTTAGCGCTTGATAAGGTCACGGAGGACGTGTTGCAGACTTGTTTACGTTTCCGGAGCTATCGCCCCGAGAATTGCCCAGTGATTCCTCGTGGGACCCATCTGGGGCCCACTCCATCTATCCAGCCATCGCGAGGGTAGGTGGTCTGGTGCGGGAATATTAAAAGAAGAAAAAGACTAACACGGCGTGCTCTCCTCCGGCATCCTCGGAGACGTCATCACCGACGTCGACACAAGTCGTTTTATTTTTGTTCCCTTATTTGTGGAGTAACCACACGCAGAGGAGTAAAGTAAGTCCACTCTGCTCTTTTGGTACGCATGAGATCATTGTAGCCCGGACACAAATCAAAACATAATTAGTTACATAATTGATAGAGGGAAAATATTCTGTCAGTCAGATGCTGTTTAACTGTTCGGACCTCGCGTTAACATGTCAACTCGAAGAACATATCTTCGATTTAAAAACATATTAAAAAAAAATATAATGATGCTTAGATAATTATATAATAATTATCTATTTGATCTATGATGTAGTGAATGATTGCTGTGGATTTGTGAAATCTCTTTTAATCCTATCGATTTATCCATATGTGATAATATATAAGAAAAAAAAAAAAGAGACTGTATCGAATGAATGTAAAATGCAGGTACGGTGCCATGAGGAGCGGAGCTGCGCAGGCAATAATAACAGGGTAGTAACCATCTCATTGGGCTCCGGTCGTCCTGCAAATTTGGATCCACTGGATGGGGTGGGTGGGTTCCAAGAAGCGGCTCCCGCTTGTTCGTGCGATATTTGGCGATGTGGCAGCACTTCTGCGCCGAGGAGCACGGCAGCCACAACTCCCCCCATCCCATATTTGACTCCTGCAACCCCAGAGAGCCCATTTATCCCAATTTCCGTCGTTTCCCTGCTCCACCCTTCGCCCACCCTCTATATCTCATCGGTGGAGAGAGACGTGAGAGGAGGCGGCTTCTCTCTCCTTCCCCCTCCCTATCTATCCTTTCTTATTCCACACACTCGCTCACTCTCCCTCCTTCCTCTATCCTCATCTCACCGTCTCCACTGATCCATCTCTCGTCCTCGCCCCCCGCCCCGAGCGAGGGTTAGCGACACCGCCTCGCGAATGGCCAGCCCGTCCAGTCACTTGCCCGCTACGCCCAAGATCCTCCTCCGCTCCTCGCCGTCGAACCCGATCTTTCTCGCCTCCAACCGGAGTTTGCTCTTCGGCGATGCCTCCTCTCTTAGCCGGCGGCAGAGGCGGCATCGGGCGGCGGCGCTCAGGGGAGTCGGTGCGAGGGGATGGTCCTCGGCTTTTGTTAAGGCGGTGCTTGACGTGAACCGCCAGGGGGCTGCTCTCAGGCCGTCCGAGGTCAAACAGCGTCGCCCGGATGATCGGCCAAGGGTATAAACTTCCTCGAATGTTAAATACGATAACGATAGTTGGATCTACTGTTTTATAGTTCTTCCTTTGTTGATTAGGCCTTTTTTGGCTTTCCGATACACATGAGTTTACTTATTGATAATTGAAACTGATCGACAGTGTCGAATGGTCTTCAGAGTTCGTAGTTTCTGGTCAGCAGCTATGTGATGGGTTTGCTTGCTTTGTATCTGAAATCTTGGTCTTCGTTGGTTTTTCTACTGTTTATATCCGTTGGACGGTCGATTCTTGTAAACATTGTTCTCCCCTTCTCGCACATTATATTGATGCACAAGGAAAGCTTATTTATTTATTTTTCCGGAGTCAGAGTGCTTAGGAACTGTAATCGATTTTCTTCATCATAGAATGGCTGATAGATATTCTGTTAGATTGAACTATAAGAATTTTAAGTAAGCCCTGTAAGGTTTGCTACAAGGCGAGCAACATTTCCGGTTTACATCAAATGCCTATTCTTGAACAGTAGTAGCTTGGTCTATTTGTTCTAGGGCATGATTATCAACAGATATTGCATTGGATATTCTTTTTTTTTGTTTGCAATAAATTTTTGGTTTCTTATCAGGTTGCTAGTTTGAGTGATATCATCTCAGAAAGAGGAGCTTGTGGGGTTGGGTTCATTGCTAACTTGAAGAACGAGCCTTCTCATAAGATTGTAATGGATGCTCTTACGGCTCTGAGTTGCATGGAACATCGTGGAGGTTGTGGGGCAGATAATGATTCTGGTGATGGGGCTGGTGTGATGACTTCAGTTCCATGGCAGCTGTATGATAATTGGGCTGTCAAACAAGGACTTGCTCCCTTGGACAGGTCGAAGACCGGCGTTGGAATGGTTTTTCTTCCAAAAGATGAAAAGTTCACGAAAGAAGCAAAATCAGGTACTGCAGAAAATGCTTAAGTTCTGGTTAGTTTGATCTCCTAAAGTTTTTTTACCTAAATTTGTGAATACAACATTTTATGCCAATTAGCTATACCTATGTCTGGTGCTTATGTATACAATGATGTCCATTTAGAAAATATAAAGCATTTTACTTTCTTTTTACCATATTTTGCATGTTGTCTCACATTTTTCATATGAGTCAACTTTCTGCTGCTTTTCAGCCTTCGGATTATTAAAATTATCTCTGTTTCTCTTCATGTCAATGAGTATAAAAAAGAGTTTACCTATCATTTCCTACTTGTTTTCATTTTAATCTCCACTATTTTTATGAGCTATGTGATTTTGAACTGTTGTTTTTCTTTGTAACAGTCATCACGACGATATTCTTAGAAGAAGGATTGGAGGTCATTGGTTGGAGACCTGTTCCTGTGAATACATCAATAGTTGGTTACTATGCCAAAGAAGCAATGCCTAGTATACAACAAGTGTTTGTCAAAGTTTCAAAAGAGGAGAATGCCGATGACATTGAGAGAGAATTATATATTTGTAGAAAGTTAATTGAAAGGGCACCAAAATCAGAAGAATGGAAAGATGATGTCTACTTTTGTTCTCTATCAAATAAAACAATAGTTTACAAGGGCATGCTTCGCTCAGAAGTTCTGGGACAATTTTATTTGGACCTCCAAAATGAACTTTATGAATCTCCTTTTGCAATCTATCATCGAAGATATAGCACTAATACTAGCCCCAGATGGCCTCTTGCGCAACCAATGAGGTTACTTGGTCATAATGGGGAGATCAATACGATACAGGTCTTTTGTTCTTCTTTCATTGTTTAATGGTTTGGTGTATATTATTTATCATCAAGGAATCAACGTATTTGTTTCTGTAAAACAATTTTCTTAAGAGTTTTTTTGTTTAATTACAGGGGAACTTGAACTGGATGCAATCTAGAGAAGCAACACTAAAGTCCCCCGTTTGGCGTGGTCGTGAGAATGAAATTCGGCCGTTTGGTAATCCAAAAGCATCTGATTCAGCAAACCTTGATAGTGCAGCAGAGGTGTTGTCCTGCTCATTTTGATTATATATTTTTATAACCCTACATCAATTGGCATAAAGAAAGCGATTTTGATTACGTATTAGTATAAGAACGCACATATTGTGCAGTTTCAGTTCCTGTTGTTACCATTTGACTGTATATATGTATTTTATCAGATCTACATAAGGTAGTAAAATTTGTTTGATTGGATGTATTTCTTATCTTTGACTATAACTACAAACAGTGGTACAAACTATCTAGTGAAAAATTTGAATTTTCTTTATTTTCTTGTAGAAAATCATGTTGTGGCTTTGTCACATTGAAGCTTGTTGTCATCATACAGACACAAGCGATATCTGGCATACTGACTTTCTCTTTTATTCATGTATAATGTATTATGGTTATTATACCATTGCATGAACAGACTCACATCCTTTGCCAATTTTTCTTCACAATTGTTTTTGCATTTCATCTAAAAAAGAACTTCCCCTTATGTCTTTTGGACCCTTTGTTAAAGTTCTGTGTGCTTTTAAAAAATGTTAAAGATTCTAACCTCTTCGCTAAACTAATTTTTGTGGAGTGTTGGTATGGAGCACAATGCTAGCAGCCTAGCACAGTTCTGTTTGTGTGAAAAAAAGAAAATAACAATGACGAATGAGGCTTTTTTTATCCATTAATATTTGAAACTGAAATAAAGTAGTAAAGAAGAGGAATCATGTGGCAGTTATAATACCACTTTAGCAATAATAGAGCTCAAGAGAAGAGGGAAAAAGGAAAATGAAGAAAAATAATTTTTTATTTCATGTATACTTAAGGTTTTAGATATACTACTACTAATTTCCTTATAGACCTTTTTCCGACCACTTCCCTTTTGATGGAAATTCATTCTCCTAATTATATTGACTATTCCAAGTGCATTCTGGAAGTGTTTCTAGATTATAATCTTATGGTCTTGGATAAACTTCTATTATGTGCATCAATCCAAAAGTATGCAAAGACACCTTTCTTAAATACACTCCATTATTTGTCAGATCTAGAATCTGGATAATTTGATTTGATATATTATATTCATTATAAATTTATACTTACACTACATGTGGCTTTCTAGCATTAAGCATCATTGTGCCTAGACATCGTATGCAGCATGTGTAGTATGATATGTGCTCTGTGCTGTCTCGTATACCCCAGCAGATCAATAATTCTTTTTGTGCTTAGAAGTTAAAAAACAATCGCAAACATGTTGTAGTTACCTTAGTTTGATTATCACTTGCAGCCAACAATTCCACTTCTCGATGTGCACCTGTGGAGTTCAAATCTTTAAGATCTTTCTTTGGTGCTGGGCAGGATTATGATTATTGATATTCTGGTCTAACTTTAAAACCTATTGGGACCTTAGAAACAAGAATGATATTATGCTGATGTTGTCTTGGTAGTTGAGTTTCGTGCTCACTCCAACAGCAGCAATAACAAGTCTTCTGGTTGATCAAGTTTTTTTTTTTCTGTTTTATGATCTTTTTGGATAGGTTTGAATTAATATCATTCTTGTTTCATGTGACCAGTTATTACTGCGAAGTGGTCGAAGTCCAGCAGAAGCTCTTATGGTTCTTGTTCCTGAGGCATATAAGAATCATCCTACATTGATGATAAAATATCCAGAGGTAGGATTTTCTTGTTGTTATAAGATTTGGTAATCGTTATGCAAACTCCATTCTTGAAAATATTCTTAAAGTCCTCTTGTTTATATTTTGTGCATTTCATCTCTGTGGATTTTTAATTGTCAATCTATTTTATTCAAAAAATAATTGTGTATGCTACTTTTATTTCATCCTTTATTTTTTTCAAAGTGAAGTTTCATTTGTTTTAGGTTGTTGACTTTTATGACTACTACAAAGGGCAAATGGAAGCTTGGGATGGACCTGCCTTGCTTTTATTCAGGTACCATATTGTTGGATCTATCATGGCTTAGAGGTCAATTTTGTCCTTTGAACTATTTGTTTTGTGCATTTAATAGTTGAATGCCGTTGCTTTTGATTGTGGTTCTTTGTTATTTATTTTGGTGTGTACTGGAGAAAACTTTATGGTAAATTGTATGTTTGCATTGTTTGTGTGTAGCTCTAGACATGGTGGCTCGAAGTTTATGTGAAAGAGATATAACTTGTGTCTCAGGAAAATGTGTGGATGCCTATTTTAGCTTGTACAGAAGTTTGTTCGACTTTGAACGGTAAGGGGTCAATAAGACCTCTCCCTAGTCAGGATTTGACTTATTGCTGTCCAGCCGAATCTTATCTCCTTGGGTTGATTCTAAATCTGTTCAAACTCATCAGCGAGATCACTTATTCAGTGTATAAGAGGGTCAACATGTGCTGGAAGATAAAGATATATACTTAAAACTTAGTAGGAGTTCCAAGGGCAGGACAACCTAGTTGATCAAGGCTAGGGGTGGCTAGCAGTTGGATGGGGCCATGCGTCCCTTAGATGTTGCTGACCACTCAAGTATTTTAACTGGGGTTTATCAAGTTTGATGGACAACTTAACATTATTTCTGGATACTGTAAATCCTAGTTAGGATTACACACACACACACTCCAGAATTTTTTTTTTGCGTAAGTTCTCTATAAATCCATTTTTGATGTGTGACTAAACTGCAGTGTTTTGTATTTTCTATTTATAGTTGCTCATTATGTGTAACTGGTGTTCTTATGCCTTTTGTTAAAGAACAACAATTTGCTTTGAACAAAATGTGTTAGTGTTTTTACTATGATTGGAAAAATTATCTGATTTTTTTTAGCTTCAGACTTTTGTTGATGTATTTCACTGTCATATGTAATTAAGGATCTGAATTTGAGAAAGCAACGACTAGTTAATTAATTTTGTCTTATGAGCTTTTATGTCACAAGTAACATATTTTGGCTGAAATAGTGATGGAAGAACGGTTGGAGCTTGTCTTGATCGAAATGGTCTTCGTCCTGCTCGATATTGGCGAACAGTAGATGACATTGTCTATGTTGCGTCTGAGGTACCATCTGTTTCCTAATTTTAGAAGTAATAAGTCGTGGATACTTTTCTATTATCTTAACAATATTTGAGGTATGTGGTTTTATTATTTCATTATTGTCAGAAGTGTTTCTAGTGGTGTCTTTGTTGTCCCAGAGAATAATTGCAAATGGCATTATCTTTTACAGTATATTGTTAGAAATTATGTTTCTTCATGCCCATTAATATAATCTGCCTGTTAAGTATAATAGTAATAAAGTAATAAATTGGTTTATTTAGCAAACAATAATCTATACAAAGAAAATCTCAAAGGTGCTGAGTAAGTGTAGTCTATTCTGTTACTTATGACCTGCTCATTAAGATAGTTGTATGGTTTCAGGGAAGTTGCATTGAACATAATTGACATAGATACAACAGTAGTATTATTTCAGTTAAATTGATATGGACAGCCATTCTTCTAGAATCCTAAATCATTTCATCTCCTTAGTCCAATTAAAGGAAGTCATGAGAAATGAAAGATATTTTTAAAATCTTTCCTACAAAATTTATAAATACAGTATAACATAAATTTTTTTACATTCTTTTGGTAATTGAGTCTGTTACCTTTCCAGTATAGAATGAATAAAAAGATAATGTGATTCTTATTCAAGGTTAAAAGTTAAAACAATCTTTTACTGATGTTGATAATCTTAAGATAAATATTCTTTTGTCAAATTTTGTTAGTACATGAGGTTCATAATATAGAACAATTGTTACTTTCTTATAACCAAATGTGCTTTAATCTGTTATAGGAGTCAAAGCATATCCATATAAAATATTGACCCAATTGATGCCCAAAGTCTTTCTTGGTTATTGTGAGTATTATGAGTGGAGATGGCGGATTACTGTGGTTTCCTCCTCAATAGGGGTCTTAAATCACAAATCTTTTGAGTTTTGACAGTTACTCACTATTGGCATCTACTATTAGTCTAGATGCTGTGTTTGTTATACATGTTTTGCTTTTTACGGTGGATAAAGATCATGATCATCTACTTTTTCTTTTTCATTTGTTTTACATTCTCAAGCCATTTATATATAAAGATTGCATATATTGTTTTATGCTGTTGGTCAATTCGTCAATTCATGCCTGTCAGAACAGTACTGTTCTTTACAGCAGAGCTTGTCATTTTCTCTTTCTTTAGACTCTTTGCATGTCTACAGAATTTGGCATGGTTGCTTCATGATCTCATGAACTGAAACTGCTACCAATAACAACTCTTTCTAAGATCAAGTAGGTTTTCTAGGTAAGAAGTCAGTTCTATTGCCTTATCTCTAGGAAAAGTTGGCACCAACTTTCATGTTAGTCATAATTTTAAGTTGTTCTCTATTGCTAATTTCTTATTGCTATATGAACAAGCAGTATTTATTTTGCTTGGCAAATGCATCTTATTTGTACTTTTAAGCAAGGTAAGTTGTTTGTTAGTTAACTGTTCAACCATTTGGTCAACTGTATCCTTTGCGGTATAACTAAACAAAGAACTTGGATTATGTAGATGCAATTTATATAATATTTGTTAAGATAGTTGGGTAAATACTTATTTCAATTTTGCTATCTTGCTGTTTTCTGTCTTTTAAGCTGTGAATGCTAGATTTAGTTGTTATCCTTGTGATGGTGGATGATGGGTGACAAACCATGTCACCAAATAGACTCTCACTTAAGCTACTAGATTGGTCAAGTCTGTTAGTGTTCGTGCAGCCATAAATTGAACCACCAACATTTCTACTTCTGGCATTGATTGAGAAGACATCTTAGATGCCTGGTAGGTTTTTTTGGCAACTTTTCATATAGAGATTAGTCCATGATTGATGTCTGTAATTATTGGTGAATATCCATGCATTAAAACTAAAGTGTATAATCCAAGATGAAGGTATATTGGAAGCGCAAGTTTATCTACTAATTTTTTGTATATAATTTCTTCATTTATCACTTGTAGACATCATTACATATGGCTCCTCCAAATTAGTCTGATGATAGATGAGGATTACAATGTTCCATGGTCCTAGTGTTTTGTACTTATAGTATTGCATTAGTCATCAGTTTTCTGGATAAAGGAGCTTGGCATCAGTTTTCTGAGAGCATTCTATTGATTAAACATCTTCATTTTTGCAGCCTCATGTAGCAATGCTAGATGCATGTCTATAAATTGTAGATCTATCTATAAATGTTTAGTACCATATGCCAAGTGAGAGCATAAGAGCCAGCTGGGGTATTTCTTTGCTGGATAATATGAGAATCAAGAACATTGTCTAATCTTTAAATAGTATGAGAAAGTTGTTGAACTTGTTATTCCTTTTCTCCATTTTCTATTTGAAAACGAGCAGTCAGTGAAGAAGGATCTTGTCAATGTGGTATTAGGGGATGGTTAATATACAAATAGAGTGGCTCTTTTCACAACTCAAAACTCTGGTCACCTAGATCTAATAGGAGCAATCTTACGATGACAACAAGTCCCATCTTCTGTTCCATTTTCTACTGGTACATTAAAATTAACATGTTAAAGAGACTTAGTCATAAAAAGCAGGAGCACTTATGATAATGTAACAAATCAAGACCAATTTGTCATGTGTCATGCATTTTCAAATTTGAAATATACTAGAAAGTGCTGATAGGGATGGAGTCTGTTTAACACTATGAAGTAATTTCTATGGAGGGCTTTCAAACACTTCATTGCTTATTTACTACTTAGTATGTACAAGTGCTTGTTGGATTATTGTTTTTTGAGACTTCCTGACCCATTTGTTTTGTCTGTTGTTAATACTTGTTTATAGGTTGGTGTTCTACCTATGGATGAATCAAAGATTATAATGAAAGGTCGATTAGGTCCAGGAATGATGATAACTGTTGATCTACAGAGTGGTCAGGTAATTATGCCTTTTCCGTTCTCGCATTGATAATTATTTTTTTGATTTCTATATTCTAAGCATACAATTTAAATTTAATGATTATTTCTTATCATTTATTTAGTCCAATTGGCTTCATATCTGAAGAAAGAGTGACATCTGGGATTAAATTTGAATTTGATCATGTTGAGTTACTGATATATCATTCTAGTTGCATTGGTCAAGATTGGTCTTGATCGATTTATGCCAACCAAGAACAATTTGAGAGCAGCAAGAAATTAGTGGTCAGATAAGATTATGTTGAATTAGCAGGAATCAACTGTGATTTGGTTAGAATTAGATTTAGATCAGTAGGAATTGGTATTGGTCGGGATTGGCGGGGTTTTGCAAAGGATTAAATAGGATCAGCTAGAATCCAGCATCATCAACTTTGAGACAGTGAGGTGATACTTAATTCATACTAAAAATGGGTAATTATACAGTGATGGATCAGATAAGCTCCAAATAGACTGTAAACTCTTGTAAGCCAAGATCCTCTCTTCTCCCAAAACAAGAAAAAGGAAAAAAGAAAAGAGAACAGAAAGAAGGAGGTTTGTTAATCAATTCACCGAAATCTAGTCCTACTCAATTGAATCAACTTTAATTGTTCAACAGGTATTGGTTCTAAGTGGCCCATTAAGGAAATTGATTTTTGCTGTCAAATAGTATGCTTAATGTTTTAAACTGAAACAGATTTTACAAATACATGGACATCAATTTATGAACTATCAAGAGTGTTGTTATCATATTATTGTCTATTACTAATGAATAAGTATTAAGAATTACTGCATCATTATGTTTGTCTGTGCTGCATTCTTAATCTTTTCTTTTATATGAGTGTGAGTTGAAAAGGATGGTTGAGAAATTTTTATCTGCTGCTTGTATATGAGTTGTTTCAGCTCTAAATGTTCTGTTATTTTTATTTGTATGTTTATTGTCTATTTTTTGTAGGTTTACGAAAATACTGATGTTAAGAAGAGTGTTGCTTCAGCATATCCATATGGCAATTGGTTGCGTGAAAACATGCGCAATATGAAACCTGGCAACTTCCTCTCATCTGTTGTTATGGACAATGAGACAATCTTAAGACACCAGCAGTAAGAGTTGTTTACTCTTTAGCGTTCTGCTTTTGCGATGTATTCAATCATCTGCAAAGTGTATGCATGGATCTTCATTTTCTTCTTCACTCTCTCGATCTGACTTAGCGTAAGCAGATTAATATAAAATGGGCTATTTGTTTTGGACAGTTTACAAAATTTTGATGGGATCATATTATAAGCATTCTATTGTTACCCATCATCATCATGTATTGCAGTACATTGTGTGATTTTTAATTATGGATCTCAAGTGTTAATAGTTTGTGGTCTACGATAAGCAAAAACCCCTTTCTATATTTCCATTGTTAACAATCTTGCTTTTTTGTCTTTGTCTTATTAACATGTGAAGCTGTGAACTCTTCTTGCTAATTTTAGATTGCTCATACTCTTCAGTATTTCCTGCTTGGGTGTTAGTATTGTGACTTGAGCAACTCCTCTATTGAATTATCTGTTTCAGTTTAGATAATTTTTTTCAATGCATCCCATTTGCTTGCCTTGCGTAAATTGTAAATGTTGAATTATTTAATTATTATGCTCTTTATGAGAGAAGTTGAATGTTATTAACTAAATTTTCTCAGTTATTACTTCTTCTGTAGAAGTATAACCTGTTTCCAAGGACTTAAGTAAAGGACCACTAAATTCAGGTTTGTCTTGAGACGAGACTACTAAACAAATAATATATGAGCTGCATGTATTGAATTAATTCTATACGGTTGATAACTTGGTGTATTGCTCATCAATATATGGTTAGACTGGCAAATACTGGTCAAGACGGTTTAATATTTGGATCCTTGCCCATTTGACCGTATCTTCATTCCACTCCCTTGAATCACCTATTCGACATTCCTTAGCTAACAATATTCATATATAAAAGACTAATGTAAAATAGTGAACTGGTGATAGTTTGCGGGGATTTGGTTAGCCAGATGCATGTTTGGACTGCAAATTGACTCAAACGCCAGACACGATTCTGAATGATATGGGTAGGTGAAGCCTCATCTAGTTGGATAACTAAATCATATTATACAACAATAGAAATATATGTTTGTATTTAGCAGTGTATTTTCATTGTTTAGACTGATTGGCGTTTAGTGTATTTGGTAAGATGATGCATTTTAGGCTGCAAATTGGTCCAAAATCAAGATATAATTCTGATTAATCTCGCCGGACGAAGCCTCATTAGTTGGATCAGTTGCTGTAAAATTAAGTCATATATTATACTGCAATGATGTTTATGATTGTGCTGAGTGATATTTTTCAATGTTTAGTTTAAAGTTTGACATGGGTTAGGCGGAGCGAGTTAGGTTTCTGTTTGAATTTGTAATGTGATGTGTCAGCCTTTTGATGCAATTTTTCAGGTTGTTATATGTAACCTGGTAATAGATTATAAGGCTAAAGAGAATATCTTATCAACATTATTGTCAGGCAAGCAACATGTACATTCAGATGTTTCTTTCCTGTACATTAATTTACAGAATACATATTATATGGGTTATCAAGCCAGGAGTCTTCTCATCGTTCACGATTGCTTGCATTTCTGTAAATGTTTTGCAGGCAGTTGTCCAACAGGGCTGTTTTTGTTTTGCTTTCAACAGCATTATTTTGGATATTTCAATCCACATTAGGATGTCATTCTTGTAGCACTGGTTTTACATGCTTATAGATGTTAAAGCACAAAGGTCTGTTGCAATTCTATCAGGAATTCAATTTAACTTAGATGTTGGTGTAAGATATCATTTTTTACTTTTTATTTAAAAAAAGCTTTATTTCATTAATTAGGGATTAGTAGTCTTATAACAAAATTTGAAAGAGTCCTACCAGTAAGAAAGCCCATTAGTTCTTGTTAGTTCTTACCCTGTTAGCAAGATAATTTTTTTACTGATCTATTTTATTGAACAAAACATGACTCTCGTGCTTATATCTAGTCTGTTTGGATCAGGGCATTTGGCTACTCAAGTGAAGATGTGCAAATGGTCATTGAAACGATGGCCTCACAAGGGAAGGAGCCAACATTTTGCATGGGTGATGACATTCCATTGGCAGTAATTTCTCGGAAGCCACATATGCTTTATGACTATTTCAAGCAGCGTTTTGCTCAGGTTGGTGTAGTTTTAAGATGGTACCATCCTGAAAATGTTTTTTGAACTTTTTCCATATTCTGTGCATATGATTTATGCTTTATTTTCATCATATCTGTCCTTACAAAATGTTGTTAAATCTAGTCTTTGGATCAAGGATACCGTTTCGCTCTGTACCACCCGGTACGGGTGGTATGTACCATCCGATAGGGTGCTGGTACATGGACCGCCCTATACCAGGCGGTACATTGTATTATATTATATTTATATTAATAATATTATATGATATAATATAAAAATAAAAAATATTAAAAAAATAAGAAAAAAAATGTGGGGACAAGGCATCGCCTCGTCTTCCAGCGTAAAAATGAGGCAACGCTGCGTTGGGACGAGGCGGCGCCTCATCTTCCTGCACTGTAATGAGGCAACACCTCGTTCACCCATTGGAAGACGAGGTACTGCCTCGTTCTTCTGCTGGAAGGCGAGGCGACGCCTCATCTTCTAGCGCTAGGACAAGGCACTGCCTCGTTCTTCCTGGTTTGGGATAAGGCGCTACCTCATTTTTTTAATATATATTATATTATATTAATATTATATTATATTATACAAATATTAAATTATATTATAATGTATCGAGCAGTATGCACTGTGTGTACCATCCAATACCGGGTACCATATCATAGCGAGAAAATCTCGATACGCTGGTACGGACCGATACGACAAACCTTGCTTTGGATCAAGGTTTGTAATTTCTATCTGTACCGCCCAGTACGGGCGGTACCATCAAAAATCGACCGTTGGAGGTCGATTGAGGGAGAAAAAGGGAAGAAGAAGAAGAGGAAAAGAAGAGTAGAAGAACCTACTTTCCACGCAACGTCTTCGCCCGCGCGTCGTCATCGCCCTCGCCCGCGGGCGCTTTTTCTCTCACGCGGGGAGAAAGAACGAGGTGACGTCGCCCCTTTTCTTTTTATTTTTAATATATTAATTTTTTAATATTATATAATATATTATTATATTATAAAATATTATATTATATTTTAATATACCAGGCTGTACGCACAAACCTTGCTTTGGATAACTTTGTTCTTTGCAGTTTGCACAATATCGATGTTCTCATCTTACCTATGATTTCCCTTCCCCACAAAGAACTAGAAAGTTTAAATTCTTGAATCTGATTTTCTTTCGGGCAGGGAATTCCTTTTTGAATTAGTAACACTTTTCAATGGACTCTGGATCAGTTTCATCTAAGTTAATTACCATGCTCAATCAGATCTTGCCATTTATATGTTTGGATGTGTGAGGATTGTAATTCCTGCATAGTTTCTTTCTTCTACATATACCTGAATCTTGGAGGTATCTGATGCCCATACTAGTTACTTTGCAAATTGGCCTACATAAACATAACTAAATTCTGTATATAGACTTAAATAAAGTGCTAGCAAAGAGGAAATTGAAGAATGATACTAGCTAAATCTGTTAAAATCTATCTGTCTAGAATTCTTAATGTTATTACCATTTCTTGTATATTAAAGTTCACTACTTTACCATCGAATTAGACCATGTAGTTTTGTAACAAATGTTCAATTGGATGAATGGGACCAGTCTTTTTCTGCTTCATGCATGACATTTACATTATGGTTTTATTTCAGCTGGTGGCTAATTTTTTATTATTTATTTTTCTAGAATCATTGCATTAATGATCTATCTCAATGAGAGGAAACCTATAGATATACATAACTAACTTTATATGTCTCTTGGAAAGCTAGCTGCAAGCTGTTAATAATTCGGTGATGTACTAGCAGTTATATTTACCAGCTACCATTGTCTTTATTTGATGTTCTTTATTTCATTATCCTGATCATGGTCATTGCTACAGGTCACGAATCCTGCAATTGATCCCCTTAGGGAGGGTTTAGTGATGTCTCTTGAGGTTAATATTGGAAAGCGTAGAAACATTTTAGAAGTTGGACCTGAGAATGCTTCTCAGGTCTGTATTTTCAATTTGTCCTTTCAAACTTTGTATCGTGCATTTCATTGATGTTCTTAATGCCTCTTCTTTTGTCAGGTTTTTCTGTCAAGTCCAGTGCTGAATGAAGGGGAGCTTGAGTCACTGATGAAGGATCCAAACTTACAAGCGCAAATCTTGTCTACATATTTTGATATCCGGAAAGGCTTAGATGGCTCATTGGAGAAAGCACTGCAGAGGCTTTGTGAAGCAGCTGATGAAGCTGTACGGGATGGTTGCCAACTACTTGTTCTTTCTGATCGTTCTGAGGAGCTGGTAAACGTCCATTGTACATGTCTGCTGTCTTAGCAAAATTTTGTAATTCTACATGTTAGTTTAATGGTAGTTATTGCTGCATAAAAAAATTGCACAAACTTAATTTTTTATTTTATTTAATTTTAGTGAATATGCAACAGTTTCCTGAAAAGCTGAAAGTATGCTTTAGTTTTGCTACTTGATAGTGACTATTTAGTGCCATAGTCTGCCTTCGGTCTTTAATAACTTCAGGTTTGAAATATCAAACATTTATCATTGTGTATTGCCCTATATATATACTAAATTCATTGCATGCATATCAGTAGATTAATTTTAAAAAAAATCCCTTCTGGGAATATATTCATGCCATGATGAGTGGGCATTTGGAAATTTGTATCTTCGTTGTTAATGTTTAAAGATGGCCACCTAGGTGGTGCTTAATTGAGCCCTAACCTAGGCATGATCGTTTCAGGAGTACTATACTCTTTTTTCTCCACTTTTTAATCTTTTATATCACATTTGTGTAAGTGATTTTCACTATTCTCTATGTTATAGGTTCAGTCTTAGTTTAAAGGTTGATTCAGTTCAGGGGCTATGGATTGTGGTGTAACTTATAACTATTGATTTTATTAGTAGTAATGTTGTCACATGTCATCTTGTAAATGTTTCAGTACCAGTATTTTTAAAAGCACTAGGTGCTAAGGTTTTAAAACGCCCGAGGTACTAGGTGCTTGCCTGAGGGAAGTAAGGCATTCTAGATTCTTAAAGTATAAAAATATATATTATGATCGATAAATATGACTATAAGAATAAAAATGTGACATCAAAATGAAATCATAATAAAGTACTAAATCACATTGTCCATCTTCTAATAACAAAAATGTTGGAAAAAGGTGGGGAAGGAGAGGGAAGCAAGTGACAGAGGAAGCTTTAGACGATGGCAGTGGTGGCGGAGCAAGCTACAGACCATGGCGTTGTGGGTGGAGGAAGCTTCGGATGTGTCCGTTGGTGGCAGAGGAATCTTTGGACCTATCCCTCGGTGGCGGAGGGAACTGTGCACGAAAGCAATAGCGGCAAAGGGAGTTGCACACGTAAGCAACTGCGACAGAGGAAGCTTCGGGCTTGTCCATCGGCGGAGGAGGGAGCTATGCACCAATGCAACAGCGATGGACCAGAGGTTAAATGAGTGGTAATGTAGAGTCCAGGGTTTTATTGGATCGGGGGTGCCGGGGGGAGGGCCTATTGGGGTTTAGTGTTAGGCTTAGTTGAACCAAGTTACTATTCTATTGAACTAGAGTTCACATTTTGGTTTGATTTGTTGGCATTCACTTGGGCACTCACCCGAGGCACCCAATGCTTGATATCAGGCGAGTGCTTCAGTGAAGAATATCGCTCGGACATTGTGCGAAGTGCTCGGGCGTCACCTCTCCTTGCCCGAGTGCCCGGGCAGCTATTAAAAACACTGCTAGTTACTTTAATATGCTTGGCCACCTAATCCAACTCACTTAGGAAGTCTAACATAAAACGTGTATTTCAACATGTTTAGCCTATGAATTAACAGCCAATGTGAGATACTTGATTGGAACAAATTTTTTTTTGTTAAATCACTTTCTAGTCATTTCTATCATAGTCACATGGTCACACCAAAGCCAGTTCTTTCTATTAGCCTTTTGGCTTGTAGGCTTATTAGTAACATCTTCTCTAGGTCCAGATGGCAGAGGCAAAAGATATATTTGAAAGACTAAATAGGGTTTTTAAGTTCATTTTTTGTTCATTAAAGTGACATAAAATGACTTTCTTTATTGATGCAACTTTAATTTCTTTTGGCTGTAAATTGTTATGTGATTCACTTGGTTTTATTTAAGAAAATATGAACAAATTGCTATTTTAAAAAAAATCTTTTCTAAAAATTGGGCCATATAAGTTATTAGGCGATTCATTTATACGCCTTGGCAGTGCTCAGACATTAATGGTCACCCACCCACTCAGACAATATGAGACAGATCCAATTTAATTGCATGGATGTCTAAATGTTGTTCCTTGAGGCCTTTGCATATCACATTATGCAAGTTAGAGGATGCTTGTATCCTGCCCACTTACAATGTAATATTTCTAACCATTTACCCAAGTTATAGACCAAGTTGTACAACTAACTTCATGCTTATTTTGAACTCGATATTCCTGTGTTTGGAAATTTCGTGGCACAAGGATTAATTGTACCAATATCTCGTAACTCGTTTTTATTCGTGAATAACCTTTGAGAATTTTTGTTACAAACTCTGTATTTTTAAAATGTTGTTGATTATTCAAGAAGAATTTCTTTATATGATTTTGCATCCAAATAATTCTTTTTGTTAAGAATAAAATGTTTGTGTTCAAATTAAAACAAGTATTTGACTTGTTGCTATTCTAAAGCTTCAGATTGTACCCTTAACAGATAGGGTCGAGTTAGATCCCTTTTCATAACAGTGTGTGTGCCTGTCGTAGTTAAGCTTTTGCCAAAAGATACGTAGGTAAGGTGTGTTTATTAAGTCTTGTAGGTAGAAAATTTACAAATATAATGCTTTTCATTATGGAAGTAAAAAATTAACAAAAATATAACCATTTCTATTACAAAGTTTAAAAAAACGTGATTATCATACCATGGTTGCCATTGTGAAATCATTTAAGTTTTTTAATTTTGTACTATCTGTATTGATGTGTTAAAAAGGTTGCCGATATATATATTATAATCCTCAACTAAAACAAATGTATATTTCCTACCTACAAGACCAGTAACTTACAACCTAAAAAAATTCATACGTATTAGTTGTAAATTGTAATGACCTATTGGTGCTAAGCAATTTCTTAGGTTTAAGAGTATTCAGGCTAAAGTTGTCTCTCTGTTGCACCCATTCTATTTTGCTTTACAGATGCATTTTGGGTAATAATCAGTATCATGATAGATAGCCTCATTTATCTATTCTATGTTTAGTTTATTTCTATATGTAAATTTCTGCTGTGTTTCATATGGAAATCCATAAATATTGTCATTTCTTTTTATACATTTTCTTGTGTAAATTGTTTATTTTCTTGGCCAGAAGCACCATGTTAAATGAACCTTTCGCTGATGTAGATTATTGAGTTTGTAACTGATCTGTCCCTTTTTTTTCTTTCAGGAGCCAACTCGGCCTGCTATCCCTGTACTTTTAGCTGTTGGTGCTGTCCACCAGCATTTGATTCAAAATGGATTGCGGATGTCAGCTTCCATTGTTGCTGATACTGCTCAATGTTTCAGCACCCATCACTTTGCATGTTTGATTGGATATGGAGCAAGGTATCATTTTTCTAGGTGGCATATTATAATTGTGCATTCTTTTCATTATTCAATCTAATATATTTTCTACATTGTTCTATTTCATTGTGATCAAGCCATTTATTTCCTTTTTCTGATAATGGGAATGCATGCATCATTCATTCATATTAGTTGAAGGATATGAGGTGGGAAGGATTAGAGGCCTGGAATATCTTCTATCATAATGTCAGATCCTGTATTCGCTTCACCACATGGATTGCCTAACTGTATGTACTGGTCCAGTGCAACCAGTCTGAACTGTACTTGAGACTGAAACAAATTGCCATGCCAATTGGTACAGACAGAGGCAGGAGTAGTACGTATTGATCATGGCTTGATATTGGTTGATATGGACCCATCACTTGTTTGGACCTAGCCAATCCAGGCCAAGGCCATTGATCAAACATGTCTTCAAAGTTAGATACTTGTATGAAATATATGAAGTCCGAGACAAGATGATTTTTTAGCATATTTTCTCATATTTTAAAATTTAAATTGTTTTCTCAACCAATTCCAATCTTTTAAATCGTCTCAACTTTGTCTCTAATCCCTGGTTGATTTTGATACCAATATCGATCTTGTGTAATGTGGTTTATAATTTAAGAACGAAAAGTAATTGTATTGTTTGAGATTCCTATTTTTTGCATTTTTTTGGCATCTTGGGAGGATTGTCATCATATTCTTTATGATAACAGAAATAAATCTAGAGATGGTTTATTTTAGATCAGATCTAAAAGCCCTAGTTAGACTATGGTGTCAGTGTGGAACAATGAGAGAGCAATCACAGCTAGAAAGGAGGCTCAGTTGTAGTTCTTGCCAGGGCTCGTAATTTCGTACTGTACCGACCAAGGTTTGACTTACCGATCCATACCGGTGTACCGAGTTCATCTCGGTACCGGTACTGGGCGGTATGCACAGTGCCTACCACCCAGTATATTAAAATATAATATTATATTATATAATATTAATATATTAAAATATAGAAAAAAGAGAAAAGGGGCGACGTCGTCCTCGATCTTTCTCCCCACGTGGGAGAAAAAGCGTCGCGACCCACAAGTGGCGACGGCGCGTGGGCGAGGATCGTGCGTGGGCGCTAGGTATTCTTCTTCTCATTTCTTTTTTTCTTCTTTTCCTCTTCTTCTTCCCTTTTTCTCGTTCAATCGACCGCCGACAGTCGATTTCTCCCTTTAATTGGCCGTCGACGGTCGAAATCAACCATCAACGGTCGATTTTTGGCGGAATCGCCCGGTAGCAGGCGGTCCGCGTACCGGTAACCTGACGAGGAGAAGACCGCAGCGAAGAAGCCGCTGCCTTGCCATTAGATGGTGGCGCCATCCCGAGGTTCTCCTTATCTGTGACGTTCGACAAAGATGAAGGCCACAGACGTCTTCGGCCTTCGGCAAAGAATGCTGTCATGAACTTAGCTGGTTTTGCCTAAGTCGTGCGGTACCATTGCGTGTCCATCCGTAAAGGCCAGCCTCCCTAAAACCTCCTATGGTCCTTTAGGACATACAAAAGAGAAAACGAGTTAGAGAAAGCATTTCCCACGGGATCCACAAGCAATCACTTTAGTGAACACTTTATATAGCCAGTGCAAATTATAACCATGGACTTTACAAACTCTGAACGGTTGCGCACAAAGGATTAATGTCCATTATAGACCGAAGTCCTCATAAGTGTCCACATGATACAACTCTCATTTACAAGCCAAAATCGACCATGAAAGCTAACCAAACTAGAGTTGTCAAGCTTACTGCTAGCCCATTACTTGCTGTACAAAATAGGAACAAAACCCAAAATACACGGACATACATGGTACAAAGTATGAACAAAACTTGAAAAACACGGGCATACATGAATATTACATTAAGCATCCTCTTTATAATTTTGTCCGTGACAACGCGGCAAAGAAGAAGCCAAGCCATCGCCTCGCCCTTGCCGTTAGAGGTCGGCGTAGTCACGAGGTTCTCCCTCTTCTCTCTCTTTCTATTTCTTCTTTCTTCTCCCTCGTCGCTTCTTCTTCCGTCGCCACAGCCAGGCTGATACTGCTGGGTAGTGGGCGGTGACAGTCGAAATTGACCATTACCAACCTGTTTTGGGCAGTAATAGGGTGGAAACAGCCTTGTATCGTCTGAGACGGGGCTGGGTTAAGGGTATCGCTCGGTAGCGGGTGGTCCACATATCGGTCTACTGGTGGACTGGTACATACTGCCGGTACGGGCGGTATGATTCGGTTTTGCAATCCTTGGTTCCTGCTGGTATAAATTTTTTTACTTTGGTCAAATTACCAGTCCTTAAATCTTTTTTAGTACTGCTATTTTCATCAGAATTTCACTGCACTTGGATGCTTGAAATTTGACTAAATGTGTTTCCTTCCAATTTTCCCTGCATTCTTTATAGTCACTCTCATATTTTCAAATAAAAATCTATGAATGTCTTTGATTTAAATATTATAAACCTGTTGTTACCAATCTCATCCAATGATTTTTCCTGTTTAGAAAACAAGAACTAAGTAAAATTTACTTGAATGGTTATCTAGATCAAGTCTCATTTGTTACAAGTAATATATCTTTCCAAGATGTTCTATACTTGCACCAAAATTTTTGCTGAACTTCTTGTTCCCCATAGCTGAATGCACTTTGTGGAGAAGAATCTTGATGATAATAAGAGACCTGTGCTTGTCTCAGAAAACATGTTCTCAAAAAGCACACCTGTTTTTGTATAGATGGTAGCACCAGTTAACACCATTATTGATGTACTTCTCAGTGCGGTATGCCCATATTTGGCGCTAGAGACATGTCGCCAGTGGAGACTGAGTACAAAAGCTGTCAGCTTGATGCGGACTGGAAAGATGCCTACAGTGACAATAGAGCAAGCTCAGAGGAACTTCTGCAAGGTATATGCTTCTCTGACACCTGAAATTATTAGATTTTCCAGGGTAATTATAACACCCAGTTCGATAGGCTGCGGTACAGCTTCCATCGCCTCTATTCTAGTTGTGTTTGTAGATCTGGTGGTACAAATGGTCTTCTGATGCAATCAGGAAGATATCGAGTAATTTTGAAATTAATACAAAGAGATAATAGACTTAGGAAACTGTAGGCCATTAGAAAGATGATAACTCTGCTCATATGATCGTAAAATGGGGAGCTCAGTTCATAAGACTCTGCCAATCTAGTGTCTTGGGATGCTTACTTTGTTATAAATCTGTTTTTGTTGTCCCTAGAATCAAGAATTGAAATTTTGAACCTTGAATTAAGCTTTCCAAGTGAGAATAATTATTGAGTAATTTTTTGTTTATTCTTATCGATTAGATTTTAATAGAACATCCTTATGGTTGGTTATACATGGAGCTGGTGTCCCTCAATAGAACTGTTCATTGGTAGTGGATTAAGTACCCACTTTTTTTTTCCTTTGCTGCTGCTGCTGCTGTCCTGCTATTGCAGCAGTTGCTGCTTTTGTTTTTTTTTTGTTCATTCAGTATTTTCATTGTGCATTTTGCTGCTGTTTTTTCTTGTACTGTAACGGCTGTTGATACCAACATTTTTCAGGCTGTGAAATCTGGTCTTCTCAAAATATTGTCAAAGATGGGAATCTCTTTGCTATCCAGGTTTGTAAAGAGATTGCATGACAATTCTATTTGCCAATTCATTGTTAATACGGAAAATCACATTTGGAATGACTCTTATAATCAATTGCTTTGGCAATGTTGTTTTTCTTAATCAGTTATTGTGGGGCACAAATATTTGAAATATATGGACTTGGACAAGAAATTGTGGATATTGCTTTCTGTGGGAGTGTATCAAAGATAGGCGGACTAACTCTGGATGAGGTAAAGTACTCCAAATAAAGCATCTGAGATCTCATTCTTGTTATATAAATGGGGCTCATTCTTGTTATATAAATGTTAATCAGATAAATATTGTCGAACTCTTAATCTTAGAAGATCTATTTTGGCTATGCTCTTTTGCTGGGGGAAGATAATTGTTCCCTTGGGAAACATTGACCTTTGATGGTTAAAATATGTGAAACATGGATTGTGGTAACTTGTTTTTATCTTGGAGGAGCAAAAGTATTTATGGGTAGATATATATATATATATTAAAAAACTATTTCTTTGCATATGAAATACCTATTTTGACTTGACGGTTTACCATTTGCTTTTCTGTTATTTGTATAAACTATGTTTCTCTGATAATTTCAAGTAAACTTTAGAAAGTTTTTATAGTCAATTTTGTATTCTTAGTTGTCTTTATATTCAGTGGCTTGTGCATAGCTGGATTAATTGCTGTTGTTGGTGGTATTGCCACTGATAACAATTGTTTGAGCATGGAGTATTTAGTAGAATCATGTGCTAATAACTTCAGTCATTTTATGGCAAGGCAGATTTTTTTTCTTTAGCTATATACAGATATGTTATGAGTGTCATCCTCGGGTACTAAAATATAAGTAATGATTATGACCTCATTTTGTTGTAAATGTTGTTTTGTTTGTCTGGTTTATTTCTTTGTAAGAGACTATTGTTATATTCTCATGCTGCTTCTTATGGAAGTTCTTTTCCTTTACAAAGTTGGCAAGAGAAACATTGTCCTTTTGGGTCAAGGCATTCTCGGAGGATACTGCCAAGAGGCTAGAGAATTTTGGATTTATTCAATTCAGACCTGGAGGTACCATTAATTTTTTACTGTATGGTTTCAAAATATGTAATTTGCTTGTAAACTATGAATATTCCTAAATGGATGACACAAAACAGCTTGTTGTTGTCATTGTCATCATTTTTGCTAAACCAGAATTGGGGCACTGTCTTGCATTATTCTGTCTGCATATGTATGGTGTCTTGGCACACACCTGCTTATCTTTCCATTTTCTGGTCACCACTTAGCATGCCTTCTGCATCCTTTCTTTTATTTTTGAGGATGAACCTAGATCTATCTGTTGGATTTGAAACCTGTCACTATGTGTTCTTAATCACAGGTCATATGTATTTTGAAAGGTCTGTAAGTCATTCAGGCTTCACACTTACAATGCCAGTCTGGCCTGACATGGCCTTAAGCCAAAAATATGAGCCCATTCCTGGACTTGTTTAACCTTCACCTAGGTACCTTTCTCCTGTTTGACATGTTTAAGCTACTAGGTTTCTCTAGTTGAATGCTGTGTTTTCATATTTTTGCATTCCCATGTACTTGAACTCGTCCATGATTGTGTGGCTACGAGGATATAGGCCATTAATAATTATCTCAAGTTAATGCAGTGTGCTTAATTTTTTCTCAAGAAACATTGTGGTTTCTACCACTTTTATTTTGCTCATATAATGCTACCATAGCAATCAATGTAAGGCGTGTAACTGCTGATACATGTTTCTATATTTTTGGTCACTTAGGTGAGTATCATGGAAACAATCCAGAAATGTCCAAACTTCTACATAAAGCAGTTCGTCAAAAAAGTGAAAATGCATATTCTATTTACCAGCAGCACCTTGCAAATCGACCTGTGAATGTGAGTTTCATTTTGGCCACTCTTTTTCATTTATTTGATATATGTTTTGTCAACTTCAGCACATCTATGACTTTTTGTTTGAAGTTTTTGATCTATACTATTTTTTTCAATAAAATCTTTTTCAGGTTCTCCGTGATCTTTTGGAGATTAAGAGTGATAGGGCACCAATTCCAATTGGCAAAGTTGAATCTGCAGCCTCCATTGTCCAGCGCTTCTGCACTGGTGGAATGTCTCTTGGAGCTATTTCAAGAGAAACACATGAAGCAATTGCAATTGCAATGAACAGATTAGGAGGAAAGTCAAACTCTGGAGAAGGGGGCGAGGTCAGTTTATTGTGAAGAAACATGGTCAAATTGGATTTTTTATTAGTTTCAATGAAAATTTCGTAGTTAAAATTACAAATAATTTTCCAGGATCCAGTTCGCTGGAGTCCTCTTACTGATGTTGTTGATGGGTATTCTCCAACGCTTCCTCATCTGAAGGGTCTTCAAAATGGGGATACCGCCACAAGTGCAATTAAACAGGTAAAGATATAAATAATTTTTCTGTGGAGTCTGGCTAGATCATATACAGTGGGAACTTGATTTTTTAAAGTTGGCAATATTGTGCGCATTTGAATTTTGCTTTTGAGCAGAGTGTTTTTCTTTTTTTGTACAATCTGTAGTAATCTTTGTGTTCCTGTCGCTGTAACAGATGGATTAAACTGCAATTACATGTATATGTGCATTATATTTATGGATGTTTATTGCATACTGTTTTGTCTTTGTTTGGTGACTTTCAACCAACATGTTGCAGTGCTTATGATATGATGTTTAATTGCTTATAACCTTTTATTTATTGATGAACTGGGAAATATCTTTGTGGATCAAATTGATTAGATATGTGCATTTCAGGTTGCTTCAGGACGATTTGGTGTCACCCCTACATTTTTAGTTAATGCTGATCAGCTGGAAATTAAAATTGCACAAGGTGCAAAACCTGGTGAGGGAGGCCAGCTGCCTGGGAAAAAAGTTAGTGCTTATATTGCTCGGTTAAGAAACTCTAAGCCTGGGGTTCCACTAATATCTCCTCCTCCACACCATGACATTTATTCGATTGAGGATCTTGCTCAGTTAATTTATGATCTTCATCAGGTAAACATACAGTTTTCTTAAATTACCGTGGTTTTTCTTGAGGCTTCAGTTGTAACTGTTGCATTACTATTCCTTTTTAGTTTCTTCAAATTTTTTATATGATTTAAGACCAAATCTGTGCATGTGAGCAGGTCAATCCTAAGGCCAAGGTATCTGTAAAGCTTGTGGCAGAAGCTGGAATTGGCACTGTAGCCTCTGGTGTAGCCAAAGGCAATGCTGATATCATACAGGTGTTTGGCATTCACCTCACTGTTGCCTTTAAATTATAAATTATTGACTTCTCTAGTTATATATAACAGTTTAAATTGCCTTTTAGTTATGAAATTCTTACTATGAGGTGTTTTCCATCTTTCCTGTCTTTCCCACAAGCATATGGATGTTAATCCTATATGTAGTGTAACTTATGTGGCTGATGATAACAGTTTTGGAAGTTTTTGACTGCTGAAATCATACACACCTACTACTTGCTTGTCGGTGCTTAATTGCTTATCTTCTGTATATGTACAGATTGTGGGTCTATGCTGTTAGGTGACATATAAATTTTGTTTATATCTTCACAAATTTAAGCTTTAATTGTTCTCAGTTTGTTGAGAACGTTTACTCTCCCCAGACCTCCACATTGGTTGTTCAGTTCAGAGTAGGAAGAACCCGTGATGTGTCTGAGTTGGCTGGTTCTGAACTCCCAAATTAATTGATTTAAGACGACAAATGTTGAAGTATGGGAAATTTTAGAACATTGGAGTAACTGCAATTATTTCCCAGATCAGCCTATTGTAAGTTACATTGGTAAGAGCGACAACTTTTTAGTATTTGTTCTTGCTTTGCTTATGACAAATTATTGCAAATAAAATTACAATGAGACAAAAGGAATAATCAGAAAAATGCATCATGTTTGTGGCAATGGCTTGTGAAGTGATAAATAAAAAATATATATGTAAACGGAAATTGATTTAGTTTTCTAATCAAAGGAATGACTACCAAATGGTATACTCAGTAATTTAAAAAGCGCTAGGCGCAAAAGTCCCACAACGCCAGAGGTGCTAGGCGCCCGCTTAAGCGAAGCAAGGTGCTCTCGAATATTATTATTAAAATAATATATAACTAAATAGAAATATGCTAAACATGTTTATGAAGACCTATATTAGAATTAAATTGCTTAGTACACATCATTAATTCTAAAACCTAATATATAATTTCAAAACAATAAATATTAGAGATTTAATAATATACTATTAACAGTATATTATTTACTGTTAATTGTAGTTAGAGGGGAGAAAAAAACCCCGTTAAAAGTAGTAGAGGGGGAGAAAAAACAAGAGAGAAGTGTCATCAATGGTTGACAGTGGGGAAGGAGAAGGTGGCGAGGAGTAAGCTGCAGACGATAACAGCAGTGACGGAGGAAGTTGCGGATGACAGTTACGGCAGCGGAGGAAGTTGCAGAAGACAATTGTGACAGCGGTGGAAGCTTTTGAAGCATACGTTAGTCACGGAGGAAGCTGTGGTCCTCTCCCTCGATGGTAGAAGGAATTGCTAGCGACGATGAAAGGAAGCTGTGGATGAAGGCTAAGTCGTTGGAATTGTTTGTCGTCTATAGAGGAGTCCTCGGCCCGTTGCATCTGCGACGGAGGTAGTGGCAAAAAGCGTCGATGGCGAAGGCAGGAGCACTCACTACGGTTGATCCCTCGGGGTCGCGCGGGCCTGCGGGGGTAGCTTTTGAAGGTAAGTAAGTGGTTAGTTGGTTCAATTGAACCAACTAACCATTGTTGAATCGAACTAGACTTAAAAGTCTGGTTTGATTCAACTCTTTGAACCGGGTGCTCGGTGCCTAGATTCGAGCGAGCGCTCATGTGGCACCTTATTGAAGCACGTCTCTTAGTTCACTACTGAGGCACTCGGGCCTCGCCTCGCTCAAGCGCCTAGGCGAGCACACTTTTAAATCATTGGGTACACTACATTCTGACCATTAGCTAGGGTAGTATGTGCAAATGACACAAATTGGTAATCCACCATGCCGTTGTAGGCATGTTTGTGGTGAAAAGAAAATAAAGAACTAAGGAAGAAATGGGAGTGATTGGTGGGATCAAGTAAGTGGTTTGCTACATGCTTCTAGAGTACATTGAGCGTGAGGTTGTGATTAGAACTATGCTTCATTGGTGGTTTTCTATCAAGTGGTCTTCCCTCCTCTCACCAATCCAATAACACCTCTGTTTGACACTGGAAGGGGCTGAATGTGTCGAGTTTGCCGCTGCGTCTTTGGACGTCGAGGATGAAGATGAAGCTATTCTGCGACGATTCTCTGGTGTAGAATTCTGTTGCCAGTTGAATGAAGAAGACCCCTGGTCTGCTGATCTCAGCTGTTGCTGGAGTAGGGTTGCTGAGGCTTTCTTCCTCTTTTCTTCTTCTGCTGCTATTCTTGGCTAGGAAACTGTTCTAGGCCGGCTAGAAGGCTGGATAGAGGGAAGAAGGGTGTTGCTGCTATCCTCCTCGTCTCTTTCTTCTTCTCTCCTCTCTTCTTAGCTTAGGGTCAGCTGGCTTCTTGAGAGGAGGCACGACTTGGATTGCTTTGGGATGCTTTAGATGGGTCTTTCCTTTTATAGGAAGGTTGGAGTCCTAGCTAGGTTAGGATTTGGTCTTAATGCAGTTAGGACTTAGAGAGTCCTAATGCCTTAGGTCTTGGAAAGTCCTAGTGCCTTCAGGACTTGTTTTAGCGTTGACGTATGATTGTCCTATTCCTATCAGTAGTTGGCGCCAAGGTTTTTCGTTTCGAGTTGTACCGCCCGATACGGATGGTATGTACCGGTCCGAGGCGATGCGGTCGGAACTAAGTCTCCTTGTGTAGGAACGAGGCGACGCTTCGTCTCCCCGCATGGGGACGAGGTGCCGCCTCGTCTTCCAGTGGGAGAACCGCCTCGTTCTCTCGCGACGTCATTCTCCCGCGAGGAGAGGCGTTGCTGTTTTTGTTTTTTAATATATATTATATTAAATTAATATTATATTATATATTGAGCGATACACACTGTGTATACCACTCGGTACTGGGTACCGTACCAAGATAAACTCAGTATGCCAGTACGGACCAGTAAGGCGAACCTTGGTTGGCGCCACCCTCTCCTTGTGGCTGCCCCTATTTGGGTGAGGGCTGCCTTAATTTTAGTCTTAGTAGGACTGGGATTTGGGTTAGTGGGCTGCTGTGACATGGGTTTTGCTTGGCTGAATAAGGCTTTGAGGTTTCAAGAGACCCTTCAATAGAGGTTGGTCGGTTTTGTGAATGCTGTTGAGATCATCCCTGATCATTACTCACTATACCAATCATTTCAAAAAAACAAATTAGGTTTAAGAAAATGAAGATTAAACCATCAGTACCCAAGGATTTAAGGTCTAATAGTACTGGAAGTGTTGGTCAGCCACTGAATGGTGTTTTTGCTGAGCCATGCTGGCTCTTATAGCCATGTGCTAACTGAATAGGAGTACAAAAAAGGAAAATATGATGCTGCATGGGTTTATCAAAGCAAAATTTCTTATTCTTACACCTTTCCCTTGCATTTAGTTTTCAGGATTGAGGCTTGAAGGTTCACTGTACAGTTTTTTAGATAAACTGGATGCTCTATGCAAATCTGACAAAGATGGGTGTTTTGCATCTTGTCTTTTGCAGGAACAATAAATATGGCCAAATTGTTTCTTTTTCAGTCAAAATATTATAATATTGTTGTCAATACCCTATTCTACAATTTGGTAGTGCCAGGACCTGCATTATGCAATGCAATTGGGCTACAAAAGAGGATATGTTGCACATGGCAGCATTCTTATCCATGGTTCATTTAGGTCAACAGAATGGCATGCAGTGTGATGCTAAGTTGGGAACATGTTTCCTTGAATCTCTGAAGTCCTACATGTGACAGCAAAAGCGCCCATCTCCCTGCAGTGTAGAATTTGATATGTTATTCTACCTTTATATCATTGTTGCCTTTACTGTCTCTATTTTTCATTTACCCAATTAACTTTTCAAGTACATCTTTGTGTGAGATCTAGGAAACTTCTGAGACAAAATCAAGAATGAAATAGTCAGAAGCCAAAAGAAATCAAAATATTTTTCAAATGTTTCAAATTTTAGTAATTTTGTGAATTTCTTTTGGAATGCCAGGTTATTTATCTACAGAACTATGTTTGTAATTTCATTGTCATTCATGCTGACTTTATAGTAGACCAAAGAAGGCTCAGTTGTGTCGCTTATGTCTTGTGCTGTAGCATGTTACCATATTCATAAGTTAAAACTAAGTACTCAATGGATGCAGTCAAATATCCCTTTTCACATTTAACTCGTGATGTCATATTAGTTTGACAGAGTACTGGCTCAAGAAACTAGGGCAAGGATGTTGTCAAGGTTTTTCATACCGGGCGGTACCACCATGTAGCGATTGTTTCTGCTTGTTACCACGCTAAATCGACCGGTAACAGTCAGTTTCGATCGTTGTATGCTGTTGTCGGGCGGTAACAGTTGATTTCGACTATCGCCGGCCGATTTCGAGCGGGTATCAGCGAGGGAGGGAGAAAGAAGAAGAGGAGAACCTGCAGATTTCTTCACCCGATCCGTTTATCGGTCGATTTCGATCGTTGTCGGGTGGTAATAGTCGATTTTGACCGTCGCAAGCCGATTTCGAGCGGTATCAGCGAGGGAGGGAGAAAGAAGAAGAGGGAGAAGAAGTGGAGAACCTGGAGATTTCTTCGCTCGATCCGTCGCCTGCGGGCGATTTCTCCCCGCACAGGGAGAAGAAACGTCTCCCTGCGTGGGGAGAAGGAACGAGGCAACGTCGCCCCTTTTCTTTTTTTTAACTTATATTATACTATATTATACCGAGCGATATGCCCTATGCATATCGCTCGGTACCAGGTACCATACCATACCGAGCTGAGCTTGGTACGCCAGTATGAACTGGTATAGCAATCCTTGGATGTTGTAGTTAATGCTTATTTCAACAAGTTAATGTGTGTAGATAAAGGTTTGATACTCTGATTCATCCTTCTCTCTAAATCACATGTTTTCATATTAGATATATTAGTTAGTATAAAGTATAAACTAAGACGTTCCCAGCACAGGAGTCTCATGCACAAGGTACACTCCTTACCAACCAAGGTTTCAAATACTGGTCAATACGAGATGTACCAACTGATTTGTATCCATCCAATGAAGGATTGGTATTGGACCACTTGATCCAATACTGGCCATTTGTTTTATTTACTAGCACAGGGAAGTATGGGTTTGTATACTGCCCACTACACTGGTATTGCACCAGTCTGAAAAATTCCTGAAATCAATATTGGATCAAGATTTAAAACCTTGATATAAAAATTTAATTTAAATATACTAGTTATTGTCAATTTATTTGAAAAAATAAGCTTTTTTATTTTCTTGACAAGGCAGATTTCAGGACATGATGGAGGAACGGGAGCAAGCCCAATAAGCTCAATTAAACATGCTGGAGGTCCATGGGAACTTGGTTTGACTGAAACTAATCAGGTTGTCCACTACTTCCATTATCGGTGCTGCTAATTATTTTGTTCTCTGTGTTGTCCATGTAATCAAAAGAAAATTGTCTTTCAGACGCTTATTCAAAATGGCTTGAGAGAAAGGGTCATCTTGAGAGTTGATGGTGGATTTAAGAGTGGCATTGATGTCCTCATGGCTGCTGCCATGGGTGCTGATGAGTATGGTTTTGGCTCTGTGGCCATGATAGCTACTGGATGTGTCATGGCGCGTATTTGCCACACAAATAACTGTCCTGTAGGGGTTGCCAGTCAGGTATTAACATGAAGATTATTTTTTTACTGTCCGTTTTGTTCTTTCTTTTTCATCTCATGTGTGTATTTGTGATGAGTGTGGTGCTAAAAGTGTCCTACTCTGTAGAGAGAAGAGCTTCGTGCTCGTTTTCCTGGAGTTCCTGGAGATCTGGTCAATTACTTTTTGTATGTTGCAGAGGAGGTAACATTTCTGTTATATTATCAAAATGAATATTTCTCGCTGTGCAACTTCCAAAAGCTAACTTGTTTTGTTATTTTTAGTATCTCTTTGGACTTAATTTTGTTCTACTCTTCGGTAGATTTTATTAATTATAGTTTGGTTTAAATGCTTGGTCAGGTCAGAGGGGTTTTGGCTCAACTTGGATATGAGAAGTTGGATGACATAATTGGGCGAACAGATTTATTAAAACCAAGACATATCTCTTTGACAAAAACTCAACATCTTGATCTGAGTTACCTTCTTTCAGTAAGAAACTGAACGCCTTAGGTCTTCTACCCTTTTATTTTCATGGCTTTAGATTCTTTATATTCAATTCTTTGCAGAGTGTTGGCTTACCTAAATGGAGCAGCACTGAGATAAGGAATCAGGATGTTCATACCAATGGACCTATATTAGATGAAATTATACTTTCTGATCCTGAGGTAAAAATTTAAAGTTATTTCCAGCAGTAAATAAATTATTTCTCTATGAATCCAAGTAAGCAAGATGATTTTTTGTGTTATGTTGCATTTTGGAATTGTTGGTTTTCCACTTTTCTTGCAGTAACTATTTCATTATGTCTTCATTAATTTTTTAGTTGGGTTAATTGGTCGCCTATGTGTATTAGTGTTAACTATGAACAAGCCTTCAAATATTTTTACTAGATCTTAAACTTTTTATCACTCCCATAATTAGTTATTATACTATCTAAATCTTATTTCAAATACTTTCTTATTTGTCTAAGCAATTTGTTATCTACCAGTTGTCTTGGTTAGGTTAACTAGCTCAATCTTTCAATGACGAGGTTAGTAACTATGGAAGAAGCTTTTAGCAAAAATCATAAGCCCTTGTTGTTTCTTTGTGAAATTGATGATAGATTCTCTATGCTGGTCTCGTCTCACTATATTTGCTTGTTGTAGTAAATTGTAAACTTAGGTTGCCAAGATATGCAAGAACTAATTAATTGACATCTGCAAGTGCCATGGCACTGGAAGCATACAGTTTCTTTGTATTGAATATATGGATTGAAGATATGCAAGAATTAATTAATCACAGAAATGCATCCCTACCCATCCTGGTTTTCTTGGGCTTCATTATTACTATTGACATTTTTCTTGTTTTATTAAGCTTTCTCCTAGAAACTCCTTGATTCAACATTAGTTATTGTTTTGTCATATTTTCATTAATAACACAACCAATTCAGTATATCTGAGTTAACACCTTCTAAAGATTAGGTACAAGAAAATGCCTTTATTGATAATCTAGATCACTGAAAGTTTCTAAAGCATCATCCCTGTAGAACCTAGGTATACCTGTCTAAATTTCCTAAATTCAGCAGGCTCAAGTTCACCCTTCTCTTCTCTTGAAGCCATGTGATACCTGTGTGATAAAGCATTTTTCATTTAGTTTTTTACTGCTGATGGCCAATCTTTTACCAAAAAAATTCATGATGCAGATATCCAATGCAATTGAGAATGAAAAAGAGGTCCATAAAACTGTAAAGATTTATAATGTTGATCGTGCTGTTTGTGGTCGCATAGCTGGTGTTATAGCCAAGAAGTATGGAGATGTAGGTTTTGCGGGGCAGCTTAATCTAATGTATGTCATGTGATCTCTAGATTGATCTAATGCCAGTTGAAAATGCAAAAAATTGATACGCTATCTACTAATCTACAGATTTACTGGAAGTGCTGGACAATCCTTTGCTTGCTTCTTGACTCCTGGAATGAAAATTCGACTAGTTGGGGAAGCCAATGATTATGTTGGAAAGGTAATAAAGTTCCTGCCCTCATGAAGAGGCTTTTTTTTTCCCTTCAATTGAGTAAGATTGTCAAATTTTCACAGGGTATGGCTGGTGGGGAGCTGGTAGTAACACCTGTTGATGACACTGGTTTCTGCCCAGAGGATGCTACAATAGTAGGTAACACCTGTCTGTATGGTGCAACTGGTGGTCAAATCTTTGTGAGAGGGAAAGCAGGTGAGCGATTTGCTGTTAGAAATTCTCTTGTGGAAGCTGTGGTTGAGGGCACTGGGGATCATTGTTGTGAGTACATGACTGGTGGTTGTGTGGTGGTACTTGGAAAGTGAGTATTTCTTTTTCTGAATTATTTGACACCATGAAGGTTACTAGTCTATTAACATATGTATTTAATTTCTTGTTTTTATCCAGAGTGGGCAGAAATGTTGCTGCTGGCATGACTGGTGGTTTGGCATATATTCTTGATGAGGATGACACTCTTATTCCCAAGGTTTCTCTCAAATTATTCAATGTTCAAGACTGATCAATATATTAATCTGCTTTCTATAGAAAAATTATGTCACAACTTGATAAATAGATTTCTCTTGTTCTTTCCCTCTTTCCTTCCATCCAGCCTTTCTTCCTACCAGTGCATGATATACATGTGTATTGTGTTTATGCAAGACAACTCAATAACCCCCTCTTACAAGCAAAGAAATGACTTCAGTTAATGTGGCCCAAAATGCTTGAGCATCCATCGTAAGAGTAAGACTTAGGCCTTAAGTATTGGTAAGGATTTGATGAGGTTTGAGTTATTGAGTTACAATGCTAACTTTGCATTGTAACTTAAGTGAAAGTGACATTCTATTCTAATCATGCAAGTATGATATAAATGAAATCAGAAGTAGGGTGTTACACTCAAGTACATTAGACGTTTCTCTTACATGTGTCCATACGGGATAGTTGCAATGCTAACTTTGCTCTTAATTGTAACCAACATATTGGAACCGACTGTAGAAACATAAAATTACTACTATACATGGCCAGTCCTACTAGATGCTTCTAGTAACATCAAACATGTCTCATCACTCCGGTGCACTTGTGATGACCCAAGGCAAGTTTGACAAGATTTGTGTGAACTTAATATACCTAGTAGTACTTTTTTGGACCTTTTATTTGAATTTCTTTGATTTCTTACTCAGGTTGCCTTCCTTAATGCTGGGAGTCTATTTTGAGGCTTAAATCCAGGTCCATGAATTTATACTGGTCTTGTTTGCATCTTATGTACCAGGTCAACAAGGAAATAGTGAAGATTCAGAGGGTAAATGCCCCTGCTGGACAAATGCAGCTGAAGAGCTTGATAGAAGCTCATGTGGTAAGGAAAACCATCTTGTGGTATTAAAACCATATGTTGCGAATTTGTACTGTAAATCAACTCTTTGCTTACCTTTTGCAAGGAAAAAACTGGTAGTAGTAAAGGTGCTGCGATTTTGAGGGAGTGGGAGGTGTATCTGCCTCTGTTTTGGCAAATCGTACCTCCTAGCGAAGAAGACACACCAGAGGCATGTACAGAATTCGAAAGAATAGCGGCTAAGCGAGGCATGACGCTACAATCCGCCTGATAAGAAATCGCAAGACTAAACAGATGTGTAAATGGACAGTGAGCTAGTACTATCTGCATCAAGTTGCAGACTGAGGACTCCATATCTTCCACAGTGCTCTTCATAAACAATGCCATGTATGGTTGATGCATCTAACATCAAGGATGCACATCAAGAGGGATCAGCATCACTTGGGGCAGGTAGCGTGATTCATCAACTGTGTCATGTGGTCCTTTGCAGTAGTCTACTGCAAGATTAATGTTGCATGCAGGTTAAGTTTATTTCTTGTAAATCTCAATTGACTTCACCTTCTCTCTCTCTCTCTCTCTCTCTCTCTCTCTCTCTCTCTCTCTCTCTCTCGTAGTTGGTGTAACTAGAACATTCAATTCAGGATTATCTGAATCGTAGCTCTTTGGGGGTGTCAGGAACCATTTGGTACATGGAAGATATCTATGTCATGTTTTATGGTGTATAATAAAAGCTACCATGTCGTTTTGCTTTACCATGAACAATCTAGTAAGCGGCCACCTTGCTTTACCATATCGTTTCTTCCACCACCACGGCATCTGGCCCTTATTCCTACCGACAAGGGCAGAGATGATAGAAATAGGACATACTAGACACCAACTGAACTTTTGAATTCCTTAACTGTTCCTCTAAATTTTAATTTCTGTGTCCCTATTGCTATTATCATGTTCTTGAATTACTACTGTGGTCCTTGCAATCAATCATGTTCCTTGTCATTGCTTTGTTCAGAATCATTACCTTTATTACAGTTATAGCTTTTCTCAATTCAAGTCTCCTTTTAGTATTTTCCCTAACAGAATCCTTTTTTTTTTTTTTTTTATGTGTATGAACCAGAACACTATTATGAATATGGAAGTCATTTGTCTTTGTTGGGTCAGTCACTGCCATGGATCGGTTCACCTGGAGGACCGATCCATAGCGAAGGCCGGAGGTCTCGATCATATCGGGGGGCAATTTCGCCTATATAACGTATTATTGTTGACAGTATATTTTGGATTGACAAGCCCCACTCTGCGCTATACTCTTCCTATTTGACTCCCCCTCTCTCTTTCCCCCACCCATGTGAGGCGCCGGCAGAGATCCCTCTTCGATGGGCTACCTCTCCTGTCACGCTGACTCCTCCGTCGCCACCTGCCGCTCTATCTCCTCGTCCGATGTAACCACCCGAAACCCCCACAGAAAGAAGAAGAAGAACAGCAACCTCCCCAAACCGTCGGCTCCACCGCATGATGTCCCCAGCGTCGAAGGCGGCGAAGCCCGCGACTTCTCCCACCCTAATGTTTGTCATTTCACCTATGGAGAGCTCGAATCGGCCACGGCCAACTTCTCCGACGGCGCCCTCCTCGGCCGCGGCAGCCACGGTGCGGTCTACAAGGCGGTCCTCCGCAGCGGCCGCCAGGTCGCGGTCAAGCGCCCCTCTCGCCGCCCCCACCTTCTCTCCTCCCCCTCGCCATCTCCGGCCGCCGCGCCCGCTCGCGACGAGGTTGAGAACGAGATCGAGATTCTCTCCGGCATCCGCAGCCCTCGCCTCGTCAACCTCATCGGCTTCACCCCCTCCGACGATCGGAGAGAGCGGCTCCTGGTGGTGGAGTTCATGCCCAACGGCACGCTCTACGACCTCTTCCACTCCAACCCACGCCCGCCCGGCTGGGCTCGCCGCCTCCGCCTCGCCCTCCAGACCGCCAAAGCCCTTCTCACCCTCCATTCCGCTCAGCCGCCCGTCATCCATCGCGACGTCAAGTCGGCCAATGTGCTGATCGACCAAGACTCCAACGCCCGGCTCGCCGATTTCGGTCTCGCCCTCCGCGACGACGACGACGCCGCCGACGGCAAATTCCCCTCATCCGCCCGCTCCACCCCTCCCGCAGGCACGCTTGGCTACCTCGACCCTTCTTACGTCACGCCCGAGAGCCTGAGCACCAAGACCGACGTCTTCAGCTTCGGTATCCTGCTTCTCGAGATCATGAGCGGCCGGAAGGCGATCGACGTCGCCCACTCCCCGCCATCGGTCGTGGAGTGGGCCGTTCCCCTGTTGCGAAAAGGCAAGATCTCGACGCTGTTCGATCCGAGGATATCGCCGCCCAAGAACCCATTGGCGAGGAAGCAGCTTGCGTCGCTGGCTGCCAGCTGCGTGCGGTCCCTCAAGGAGATGCGGCCTTCCATGGACGAGGTGGTGGAGCAGCTCAAGGTGCTGAGCAAGACAGTGCCTTCCAGGGCTTGGAACGGGCTCTCGGTCGGCAACCCGTGCTCGGTAGTGGACGTAGAGAGGACCCTGACGAAGCTGAACTCTGGCAGTACCAATCAAAACCACAATTTGTGTTCAGATTCGAGGATTCATGGAGAGGAGGAGCCAATTGCAACCAGACATGAAGAAATGCCCGTCCATGTCAGGAAGCTGCCTTCGACTGTGAAGGGATCCCGTTCTTTGTCGAACTCAAGGAGGGGAAGTACAAATCTGTTGAATCTAATGGCTCAACCTAATGGAGAGCTGAAAGGGGAATCAGCAGTAGATGGGAACAGTAACGGTGGTCCGGCGATGGGCAGGGCGAAGGCTCTGCGTCTCCTCCATGATTTCTATGAAAGAGATGCGGCTTGGCAGTCGAGGAGGAAGGCCAAGGACTCGTTGAAATCATTATGGAGAGTTGATGAGAAAGATGATGTGGATGAGAAAGCTCATGGCTGATCTGGAAATCCACTCTAAGCTGGGGCAGATGGTCCAGACCACATGGTATGTTGCATTGCATTTATGTTATTGTCGAATGAACTTTTTTTTTGTGTTTTGTTTTTGGGCTTGGGCAATTCAGATTACTATTTCTCATATATCGACATCTCCAATTGTTTGCATGTGCATTCTGCTGTTCTGTTTTTTTTTTTTACTGTATTACTTGGAGATTACTTACTATTGGTTTTTTTTTTTTTTTACTAGTAGGAATCCCTTCATACAAATCATTGGACAAATAATAAAATGTAATTTTATCAAATCTTATATTATGTGAGACGAAGAGAGAATTGTGTGAGAGGAACCGAAAGAGCTTATTAGAATTCAGTGATAAATTGAGTATATTTACATATTTTAGGAATATTAAAATTTTAAAATCAAGTTATAAATAACAAAAAAAATTAACAGTATCAAATCTCGTATTGTTATTATTATTAATTTATTAACTGTCAAAAGTCCATATTAACTTGAAATAGCTGATGCCCTTCTGAGCTGCTTTAGGACATGATGATGCTGGAAGTAGAGATGAAGCTTAGGGTTCCAACAATCTACAACTATCTTGGATGACGAATGAAAGCTACAAGTAAAATGCTGAACTCTTCGGTGTGCACTCTTTAAGCCTCTCATCTCCAACACAACCTATGACTGGAATCAGGATCAAATGATAGATCAAGACTGCATAGTTTCGTCTTGGACGCCCGCCCTGGGCACTTCATTAAACATGTACTGGTTTTGATACTCCATCAGATACTGCGTCGATCTCTTCACATCCAGAAACAACTGATACACCCTGCTTATGTCTTCCATCTCGACTGTCTTCCCCTTCCGCTTCTGAGAAGCCAGTGCAGCCACTGTGATCAGGTGGATGACGTACCTCAACGACGTCTCCACCCCAATCTTTGTCAGCAAGAGCTTTGCGTCCTTGGACATCTCCACCTCCTCTTCTCCGCACCTGATCTCGATAATCTTGCCGATTTCTTCCTCCGTATATGGCTGAGTGGTTATAATGAGGAGCCGGTCTAAGAAATCGGCTGGGATTCCATGAGGTGACTGGTAGTTAGTTCCGCGGATAGTCGTGATCCCGCGATTTGTCGCGATAACCAGTATCGGGGCCATGTCATTCTCCAAGGCACGGTTGAGAAAGGAAAAGCACTCGATGTCTAGCATATGGACCTCATCGATGAACAGGACTCCTGGTATGATTTCGGCCTTCCCTTCCTCTTTCCACTCTGAAACCTTCGAATCAATCTGTTCTCTCACTTCGGCTCGGATTTCGCCGGTGTCACCAGTAAAAAGTGCAAGATAACCCTGCGTCCTGAAATCCCAGTGAACAGAATGCTACTATCAGCATGCTCGAAAATATGCACAAAAACAAAAATATTGATGCTCCATTCATGCTATTCCACCCTAATATTCTGGGAGATGATTCACAAGTTCTAATATAATATATAGCAGACATGATATGAAATGGCATGAAGAAAATAATCACTAGTGTGCTTCATATCCAGCTCTAGTATGTTATCAGTAGAACATATTCGGCTAACAGAAACCCTTATTATTGATTGGAAAGAACCTCATTTCCCTGGATTACTGCAAGCAAAGGCATAATGTGCGTCAGAAAACCGTGATATCACAATTGGGAACAGAGATACCTTACGAAATGCTTCAGGAAACCTGAGATACTAAATGAGCAAGAAGATAAAATACGAAATGCTTCAGGAAACCTGAGATATTAAATGAGCAAGAAGATAAAAGCTGCACAGGGTACAAGTTACAAATTTATAAGACAATTTCTCAGTTGATTCCAACCCGACTATTCCGATCCACAGGTCCACACGATAGCTTATCCCAATTGCATTTCTGAATTTGCAACATATGCTCTACACACTACCCAATATAATGAGAAAAGGGCTTGGGTGACATGAACTATGTCTACATCTTAGCAAATAATATCGTAATAAGAATGCTCAATTCTTACGATACCACAATATTCGACAAACCAATGATACAATATCTTTACCTAAAAGTAGATCCTTTAGTAGCAAAGTAACTAATAGTCACTAGACAGTGTTACATGAACCGACATTAGAAGCTACCATGCAAATCAAATATTAAACTGTTAGTATTTTTCTTTTGTTTGAAGCAAAAAACAAATATGAAGATATGTGGCACAGAGACAAACTAATATCAATAGCTGAATAATGAAACCATGAAAAGCAGAGAAAAGTTTCAGTAAGCATTTATTGACTAAGCATAATTATTTAACAAAATTTTGGTTAACCATATGGAAGATACAAAACCCAACAGATAAAACAAGTCACTTTGATCTTTCATCCAATAAAACCTTATCAGGTGATACCGTCAATGAAGGTGTTTAGAAAAGTCTTGCATATCAGGTCTTTAGAATCTGTTCAAGTAGTGAAGATGGCAACTTGTACATCACTTTCTTGATAGGGAGAAGAAAAGGAAAGTATCAGTCATAATTCTTTCTTCTCACACCTACCGCAGTCGATAACGAATCTCATGCGTAAATCTGTAGTCATATATAATGTCAAGCTCATAAGCTACAAAATTTCAATTCAATCCTTGCATTATTTCTAGATCAAGTGTCAACCTAGTTGCACTACCATCACACTTGGAGTATTTTTTCGCAAGTTTCAAGCTGCAATTGGACTATCATGTTTGAAGAATATGCATTAAACATGCAGTGCCCTAGCAAGCCCATTGTTCTATCAATCAACATCAAAATTCTCAAAATGAAAAGAAAAGGTTCTAAAAATCACTGACAGCATACAATTGCACTGAATTTTCAATTCAAAATGTAAAGAAACAAACACCTTAGCAGGTACTCGGTTCATATGTAATCTTTATTTTAGACCTAAAAATGGAGCTATTTCATTCACAAAGTACTAAGACAAAACATAAGGTTTGTGAATGGAAGCACTCATGGAGTCTCAAAAGATGATTCTTTTTTTTTTTTCCTTATGCAATAGCATAATGGAAATGTATCACAAACTGATACCAAATAGTTTGGACAGAGAGGGCAATCTCATACCTGCTATTGATAACATCGATCTCATGAAGGGTGACACAGTGCACCACCTCCTTCCTCTTCTGCAACTCTCCCTCTGGACACCTCACGAACTTGGTGCTCGGGCCGGTGGCATCATAGTCCCTCGAGCGCGTGATCGACCGCCCAAGCTTTGTGACCCTCCCAGATGCCCTATCCAGCGCTATCACATCCCCACTCTGCACCTTCTCCTTGCCCAGCGCTTCTATCATCTTCCCTCCGAGCTCATAGACCGTCTCCATATCGGTCGTCTTAAGGGTCAGTTTCCCAGTTTTGGAAGAGGAATGGCCCGCCGACGATCCAGCACCGGCCGCAGGGCGGTCGATGGAGATCTCGACGACCTCGCCCTCGATGATCTCCGCCTCCTCCTTAATGCGGACGCCGATGGCCTTGCGGAAGGCCTGGGTGAGGGCCTCGGTCTTGGACATCTCGAGGGAGAAGATCTCGGAAGCGAAGACGGTGGCGAAGGGGGTCTCAGCGCCAAGGGACTTAGCGAGGCCCATGGCGACGGCGGTCTTCCCCGTGCCAGGCTGGCCAGCAAGGAGGATGGCACGGCCGGCGATCTTGCCCTCCTTGATGAGGTTAAGTATGAGTCCAGCGGACTTGCGGGCGGCGCACTGTCCCACCATCCCCTCCGACACGGCACGGGCCTCGAGCCCCGCGTCGAGGCCGAGCCCCCGGATGTGGGAGTGTGCCCCGATGCGCTCGATCCGCATCAGGTCCCGCGCCTCCGACAGCTTCTTGAGCTCCGCCATCGACGACGATCGGGAGGAACCACCAACAGCAACGGCGAGGGTTTAGCTCCTCGAGGGCTTGCTCTTAGGCTATTGGCGCGCAGCGCTTACGATAACACGAAGCAAAATTGAAAGGAACATGGCAGCCTTGCAACGGCCCAATAATCCATTACAGTCTTATCTAAATAGGCCCAATATGTGGGGAGGATCGGCCCATCATTAGGTTCACACCCTATTTAGATATAGAAATCCAAAAATACTTATCAAGAATTAAGTCAAAATAAAAAATTCTTTGTTGATATAAATAATGTATGAGTGATCACATTCATCTTAACTATGCTACTAATCGTTGTCAATATCTGCTGTCATCAGTTCTAAGGATGTTTTCTTCACCGCAACCCTTCCTATGGCGCGATCAATTTGGGGGAGCTCTGAGGAAGGTGGCAGCTGAAAGATTCTAGCTGGGACTGCAGAGCACGCTGAAGCGAGGACAAGACACATGTCGCCAATCATGAAGTTTGCAGGTCTCATGGAGGTCCAGTGAGCAAATGCTTTTGCCGCAAACTTGCAGAGTCATTGGACTTCAGGGATTGAAGCGGGTGGCTGTCACCTGTAAAGCAGAAATTGCCTTGCAAACATCTGTTGAAGCAGAGAACATGAAGAAAGGCAATGATTCTTGATGGCTCCCCATCCACCTTCTGTGGTGGATCAATATTTGGTTTGGGTGGTAGTCTTCGGACACACACACACGCACTTGTCAGCTTTTGGAGGAGGAATCACTCCTTTTGATGAGTGGAAAAGGTATGCATATTCTCCCTTTTTGATTTCCACTCCCAACATATGTTCTGCTTTTAGATGATTCTATCTTCTTGCAGGCATAAGATTGCTTCCGTTCCTTCTGTGAAAGATAACTTGGGTAAAAGATTTGAGCTTGAGCTTGAAACATAGGAAGTGAATCCATTGTGTCAGCTTTAATTGGGTTTCTCAAAGAGGAGCCTTGTGAGAACTTTGCATTGCATTCAGATCTCCAAAAGGGAAGATGCCTTTTCTTTCTGTGCTGACTTCTTCTGTTTGTAACTTTGCATTGGCCATTATGCTTGCTTTGACTCCTGGATATGGACCCAATAGAGGCCACTGCAAGATTGGATCTCACAACATTATCTGCATTGCAGTACATGGATGCTGTCTTCTGCCTCTCTCTGTGCATGTCATGATCTGTAGTTGGTGGATTATTTTTAAGCAGCAATGCCTTCAATTCTTCTGTACTTTGAATGATGAAGAGCAGGCAGGATCTTAATTATAATTCCTTTAAAATATTAAAGATGAAATCCTCTCTTTTTCTAATGTGAGCTAGTTTGGGAACCTGAGTTGAGGCTACAAATTAATTTGAACCTTGGTTTGTATGCCTAAAAACATATTTATTATATCAATATTTTATATTTTTAGTTTGAAATGATTGAAAAATATAGCTTAGTGTGCCGAATTTTTTTCATCAATAATTTCTTGTTTTTGTTAAATTTAATGAACATGCAATGGATTGTCAAATTGCCATAAATTATGATCTTAGCATTGACATGGAAGCATCAGACAAGCAAAAATATGCCCGAGAATTTGCTTAGCTCTCTTAAATCTTGCAAAGAGTTGGCACTTGGAACAAGGTACGAATGATACCATTCATAGAGCTTTGGCTATAAATTTGGAGTGCAGCAACATCCAGCCCAAGCCTCTTCTTGTGTTTGGAAGGGAATAGGTTGGGGGAGTTTGGCAGGGAGATAGTGACCACAAACTTCACCTCCCCTGTATCTGATGTTCTATCATGAACCGATTGATCTACCATCTTCTTCCCTCCCTCCTTCCATAGACAGAGAGGTATAGATATATAAGGCCACCATCTTGAAGCCAAGGGAGGGGGTCGGGAGGAAGAGAGCTGGGAATGGCTGCAAGAAGAGCACCCCTAGCACTGGGGGTAGCTTCTCTTCTTCTTGTAGCCTACGCAAGCGTGCATGGTACGTCAGTCTTTTAGGTTGCATTTGCGTTAGGCTATCCTTTCTTGCTGAAACAGCTTCTTGATTTCTAAATGGAATGGTGCTCAGTTTTTGTGCTACTGCTTGTTAGGAATCACTTCATTTCAGATGTTTATGTGCTAGAAATAGAGTTCTCTTGTTGCTTTTTCTCATCTGACCTTTAATCTCTGTTTAAGGGAAAAATATGCCTCCATGAAATAGAAATAAAATCTATCATCATCACTAGAAGTCTATGATAAATAGTCATTGATGTTATAGTAGACTATACGATATTGGAAAGGTAGCAAAATATCACAGGAGCATCTATATTCTTCTAGTCTACCAATTTAACATGCTGTGTTAAGTCTTATGATGTCTGAGTCTGATCATTCCTTCTAAATTGGTTTTGTTCTACAGATTTTGTAAGGTTTGGGTACAGGGGAGCAATTGGACCTGACAAGTGGGGTAGCTTATGCCCTGACTATGAACTGTGCTCAAAAGGAAAGCATCAGTCTCCAATCAATATTGTGAACGATGATGTGGTCTATGATCCGAAGCTCGAACCTCTTCAGAGGGATTATGCTGCCACAAATGCTACCCTTGTCGACAATGGCTTCAACATTGCGGTTTGTTCCTTAATTAACTGGTGACAAACAAACACAAAAGTGAGAAAAGAAAGGAGAAGAGGAAGCATATAAGAAGCAACATAATGGCAAATTAAGTCAATTATATGATCCATCTATAATTCTAAACATGTAAACAGATAGTTATAATTTAGTTTGCTTTCATAATCCAGCAAAGGTTTTATTTTGTTTTTTCTGAAGAAGGTTGTGTTGTCTCTTTGTTTCTTAAGTTTTCTCTATTCAAGTCATTCCATGAAACCTTAGTAACACAATAACTAAGGTGTGTAAAATGATCTTAAATGTGGAAACAAATAAACAACTATAAGTGAAACTTTTGGAAAAGCAAAAGCCTTTTCAGGAAAATAACTGCTCCAATATTGGTCATGTAATTGATTTCATGGAATTCAAAGATTGTAAACTTGTTTAGCTAAAGAGGCCTAACCATCAGAACTTGCTGAGCATGGTTTTATGTACACACAATTTGTACACAATATTACTTCAACAAGTGGATCGAATTTCCCATAATAAAAAGAAGGAAGAAAACCTCAAATAATCTGCAATTTGCAAAATTACTTCGTATCGTTTATTTCTACCGAATATAGTAATTGTGTTTCATTCTTCTTCTATGGTTTTATGCATAATTTATTGCTGAAATACTATTCATATTTTACATTCTTATTTTTGTTTGATGTTTCTTATTTGAATGAAAGCTTTCATTACCAAGTTTTTGAGGTTCATGACTGGCTTAACTAGCCGATGGTGTTTTAGCATATAACTAGTTACTTAGTTTGATTCTTAACATTTATTATCCAACATCTTCCATTAGATCTTTTTTTTTTTTCTTATCAGAATTCAGTTTAAGCATTTCATCAACATGCATGATATGTTTATATCAGTGAGCTAACGAAATCTCAAGTAGCTAATTTCTGGTCTTCATTGTAGCTTCGGTATGACAGCGGTGTAGGGCATGTGATTGTGGGTGGAAAGAACTACACCTTGATACAAATGCATTGGCATTCACCTTCTGAGCACACAATTGATGGAGAGCGGTATTCACTATCTTTACTCCTCTTACTGCTTCCAACAATTACAACAACAGTAATCTTGATACCTGTAGTGCTATCATTTGCATTTTGTGAGAAATATACCATCAAAAGCAAATTACTATCTCTCCTTTCTACACATGATGGCTGCAAGTCCATTAAGATTATACACCCTATAAAACTGTAGCCTCATCCTTGGGTAATCTGTTGTGCTGCAAAACCAAAATGTGAACTTCATGATCGAATTTTACAGTTGTGCAAGTAGTAGAATTATCGGATCTGAAGCTTTTGTGACACAGAAATTGATGTAAAATTACTGTAAAGCTTGAATTGTGGCATGAACAACTCTTCTTTAGGCCCGAAATGGGATATTAATGGGGGCATGTGTGGTAGTTTGCTCAGTGGACCAGCAACACTTAAAGTTCTATCTGTTATTTCTTTCTGTTTTGGTGCCTGAAATTACTATTGCAAATCAACAGATTCCCTGTGGAGCTCCATCTTGTTCACAGTAGTGCTGACGGCAACATCACAGTTGTAGCAATTCTGTATCAATTCGGCCATCCTGATCCTTTCCTCTTCCAGGTATCGATGTCCATGCCTCTCCTTCTTTTCTTTTACTTCTGTGTGAGAAATGAATGAGCCTATATCTGCCGATATCTGCCGCCCAATCCCTGAACCAGATTCATCTCATTGCTGAATTTGCGAGAGTGAGTACATTTTATAAGCAGTACAAAATAAAACACAAGTCGAGGCTCTACTTTCGCATGAACTAGTGAGGGTCGATGTATGTAATCTTATCCATACAAATAAGTGAATTGTTTCCGTAGATGTCACACCCCAGATTTGTAAAATAATAAACTATTATTTCAATATTCATAATTTACATAAGACTTTTTTTTTCTTTTATTTTTTAATTCAATTTCCTGTCTTTACAATCTAATTGTAGAGTTATTGGAACTAAACATCGTCAAGCATTACTCAGTTTTGTTGACAGAAAAACCTTGCTACATGTATAAAATCTTTCCTCCTACTTAGCTGCTTGCTGATTCTTGAACCGCAGATAAAGAACAAGGTTGCTGAACTGGCCAAGGAAGTCTGCGCTGGTGATGAAGAGGCACATGTTCCAGTCGGAATTGTGCAAACAAGGGCCATGAAACGCCACTCTCGCAAGTACTTCAGATATGTTGGATCGCTTACCACACCTCCATGCACTGAGAATGTCATTTGGAACATCCTCGGCAAGGTATCCTACGTAACTATGAACCTTTTCATCAAGCAATTCTATATGTTAATTGGACATCATTATAACCCAAAAGCTTAAGTTGTTTAGGTTGTAAGTCGACACCGATAAAAATAGCTTGATTCTTTAAACACTAAACCATGTGAGACTAGTTTTTAGCTCATCTTTTGGTTCTAATGCCTGCAACTGCATCATGCTACTGTAGGTGAGGGAGATGACCGCGGAACAATTAGCTGAACTGAAGGCGCCTTTGCACGAGGAGTACTACAACAACTCAAGGCCAACACAGCCATTGAATGGGAGGACAGTGCTTCTCTACGACGAGTCGAATGCCGATTAACCTCAGGATAACCAAAGATAACATGCATCATCACCTGGATTGTCATTGTATCACCGAAGAGGAAGAAATGAATGATGTACGAAGCTACATTTCAGCTAGTACAGATTGAAATCTCTTTGGAGTTCGAAATGCTGCCTACACCTAGTTGTAACGAAGTGCTACTTTTTCAAATAAATCATAGTAATTACATTTTTATCAGGTAAACATATGCTTCATGAATGATATAGAGCAGCAATGTCATGGCCTTCCAAATTCACATCTCAACTCTTTTGTATTTGAGCATATTTATACACAGAGATGCTTGTTTATGTTCACTTTAGCTTTGATCTACAAATAAACAATGTCAATTTATTCGACTATTTTTGTTCTTCATTGACGTGGACTTTCATATGACAATGTAACATCCTGATTAGTCTCATATTGAAAATAGACAAGATTAAGATTAACTTATAAGGATCTAATAAATGTATTATTATTAAGTTCAAACTAAGCATTTTAGATATCAATTTAGGCCAAACAAAGTTGATAACCTAGTTAGCCCATCAAACCTCTGAGTGGAAGAAATTATAACATCTTGATTAATCTCACATCAAAAGTTTATAAGATTAATTAACTTATAAAGGTGTGATGAGAGTATTATTATTATTAATTTCATATCTTATACTATTATAAAGATTTGATGGTTTAATACTCATCAAATTTCTATGGTTTTTAGGTTATAAAAAGATCAAATGTTTGAGGTTTATAATTTTGTTATTAATGAAAAATGTTATACATAAAAGATTTTCATGGAAGATGCACAAATTATAAAGGAAAAATAGTGTTATATCTTTCTGTTATCCTTTTTTTAATTTTCATAATTTCCCCATTTTCTTCAATAAAGAAGACATATGACGTCGGGCCCAGCCGGCCGGCCCGGTTTAAAGAACGTTTTCTATTTCGCGTACGGGTCGAGGAGACTTCGTGTGGGACCCACGTGCGGGACCGCCGCTGAACCCACGCGGGAGGCCGGTAGATGAAAAGGGTGTCGTAAAAAGGAAATATATATGTCAGTCGCTACGTGCTTTTTCCATAGATAAAAATAGAGGAAAAGAATTAGATTCGATGCAATCCCAAACGCCTTAATCTCCGAGAAATTTAAAGGCAATAGTAGATTTAATTACACCATTAATGTCGGAATTTACTTGCGAATTAATCACAACATTTACTCCTTAATTGACTAACTTTCTCCTTACAGCTGACCGAGCCTCGTTCTCGTCCTCTCCCTCTCTCTCTCTCCTCCTGTCGTGTTCGTTTTTGTCTCGCCTTTCTCGCTTTTGTCTGTCTATCTTCTCTTGAAGTGTCGCTTTCCGTATCGGATAAGGAATGATTCTTTTTGTTTGGTTCTGATGCGGTCGCTCGATGAGATTCCAGGCAACACTTTGTTGGCATTGATCGCAGAGGAGGGAGATATTTGATATGGGTTGTTTCCCGTGTTTCGAATCGCCCGAGGAGGAGGAGGAGGAGAAGAGGAGTGAGGTGGGAGGAGGAGGGGATGCGAAGGCGGAGGCTTCGACTGGGGTCAGTTTTGGTAAGAAATTTGGTTTTAATGGGTAAATTTTGGATTTTTAAGAGTATTCTATCAATCTGATGGGCAGCATCTGCTGTTCACTTGTAGTGTTCATTGATTCGTTCTCGACCGTTCACATCTGTATAGTTCTAGTGGGATCTGTGGAATCTCAATTCCAACCTGATGCTTCTAGGATATTAGTATTTTTCTTGTATTGTTCCTCGAATTGATTGAGAATGTATTTTATTATATTTATGGGGCTTGCTGTTGTTGAGTCTTCGTTTAGAATCATGTCGATTCGAACTATCGCTTTCTAGCTGTCTGTTTCTGCTACAATACAATTCGGCCATTATTTCAAATTCAAAATTCGATCATGAAAAGGTTTACCGAAGATGTGTGCATGGCCTTTTTGTCATGCCTCTTTTTTCTAGAAGAGTATGATAGATTAAATTAGTCTTTCTGCTTCTGAACAATATGATTGAAGAATTATAGTGGCTTCTCAAAGTAATGCTTGTGAATTTACTTGTCAATTTTTATGTACATTGCAACTCATAATTCAGCTCAAAAGTATGTCTTCTTACTTAGTGGTGTTTGATCTAATCTGGTTTTTGCTTATCGTGCTAAATGGCTTGTGGTGTAAGACAAATCTAAATTGAGAAAGTTCTCAGACTCTAAGAAGGAAGCATTGGCTCCAAAAGAAGAAAATGCTGGACTTATTGCATCACGTACTTTCACTTTCCATCAGCTTGCTGCAGCCACCAGGAATTTTAGACAAGATTGCCTTCTGGGTGAAGGTGGTTTTGGTCGTGTACACAAAGGAATATTGGATGATGGACAGGTTAGTCTCCTTTTGTTTCAAATCATCTAACGGATGGTTCCCAAGTAGTTGGGACATTACTGCTTCTTGAAGTCGTTGGAGCACCGAATACATCGGTATGCCATAATTGAGTTGACAGCAATGAGGGTAGCCAAAGAACCTTCTTGTTTTCTTCATTTGTTCTGTGTTTTGACTTAGTACTTATCTTGATTGTGTTCTTTATCGATGGACACTAATACTATCGTAAATTTTGCAGGTTGTTGCTGTTAAACAACTCGACCTAAATGGACTTCAAGGGAACAGAGAGTTTCTAGTGGAGGTCCTTATGCTAAGCCTGTTGCATCACTCTAATCTTGTCAATTTGGTTGGTTATTGTGCTGATGGTGATCAACGCCTTCTTGTCTATGAGTTTATGCCATTGGGATCATTAGAGGATCATTTGCATGGTCAGGCTCCATACTTATACTCGTGTTTATATTTAACTTTTCTTAATTGTAGTGCTTGTGATCCATACAATTAGATGTATAGTGGTTCTATCATAATTACAGATCATGTTAAGAATTTGACTGTTTCTTATAGTTGGTCTCTTTAACAGCTTTCAAATTGGTCATCTATCTGTGTAGTTATACATACTATTTCCATGTTTACCATACCAAAGTATCTGATCATCTTTGGTTTGTTGTATAACCTCTGTTATCTATCTCAAAAGCTACAAGCAATAGCAATGTTATTTCGGTGTTGGACAATCATTTGATATTGAAATTTTTATCAGCAATCACACATACTTCCTAAATGCTTTCCTTCAGATATATCCCCTTTTGCTGCCAAATGCTTTCTAAGGTCTTAACAACAGAGTCACATCAGATGGTTGGGAAACTGAAAAGAACCAATCATATTTCTCGATCCTCATCTCTGATTGCTTACTTGTGGTATCCTACTTCACTCTCCAAATTCAGTCATAGAGGACGCTTTCGAGCCATGTCGTTGAGATAATTTAGATATTAACATCGATACCAATGTATGCTATCATGTATTTATAGTAGCTACAGTTCTCGATAAAATTGTAGTGTCAGATTGTTTTGCTTGATCTTTTGCTAAATTGCCTGATGCCTGACCAATGCACTCATTATCACAATCTGCTGTTCTAGAAAAAAGGGATTGGATTGGATCGGCAAGATCGGATAATATGGATTGGAGGATCGGATTTTGCAAAATATTATTAAACAAAGCCAGAAATCCATAAAATCATACTATTGAATAAAAAACATATTCGCTTTAGAGGATATGGATCACGCCGCATGAGAATCATCCTATTGATGAACTTTTAACTAGAGAAGTCCTTTTAACTACAAAAGTCCGTAAGTGTTAGAAATACTGAGATTCCCATGCAGGTTCTTATATATTGTCAATAATGATCAACATAATTTATTTGACATTTGCATTAAGCTATGTGGCCCGTAATGCTTGAGTCCAAGTTATGAATTCATCTTGAAAAGTAACATCTTTTTGTCATTATTTTTCACGGTGGGGTTATTCTTGAATGAAAGAAGTTCATCCTGGATGATTATAAATGTGAGCTACATAAGTTGCTTTTATTACTTTGGTTGCTTTTGACTTGATGAAATTAACTGCTCCATTGTCAAGTAACTTAGAAGAAGCAATGTATTTAATATGGATTTGTAAATTGGTGTATGCAATTATGTGCTTGTTTATGACTTTCCGATTGAATGGTTTGTCTTTTTTAATAGACATACCACCTTATAAGGAACCCCTGGACTGGAATACTAGAATGAAGATAGCAGCTGGTGCAGCCAAAGGCTTGGAATACCTGCATGATAAGGCGGACCCTCCAGTTATTTATCGAGATCTCAAGTCATCTAATATACTTCTTGGTGAAGGCTATCATCCGAAGTTATCCGACTTTGGCCTGGCAAAACTTGGTCCTGTTGGTGACAAGACTCATGTCTCGACGAGGGTGATGGGCACATATGGTTACTGTGCTCCTGAGTATGCTATGACTGGGCAGCTAACAGTAAAATCTGACGTTTATAGTTTTGGTGTTGTCTTTCTTGAGCTGATTACTGGACGAAAAGTCATCGATGTTACCCAACCTGCAGGAGAACAGAATTTAGTCTTGTGGGTAGGTTGATCCCTCCCATGGTTTTGTAGCTTTGCTTGTCATACTAGATTAATTTGTGCATGCACTTGTAGAACTTCATGCCATTTCATTGCTTTAAAATGTGAATTACTTTGAGAATGTGATCGATGCTTCTCTTCGGCATACACCCGAACCTCTTCTTCAACTTGGAACTATGTTCCTTAGGAAGTAATTCTGTCTCCTGTTTGCTTGGATCTACACATATAAAATCACACTTTCAGGGTATGGTTCCATAGATTCTATTTCTTATCATAGAGCCCAAAAGCAAGATCTAGTTTACTTCAATTAACAAACAATGAATCTTGGGTTTCTCTTAGCCTCTTCAGGATTCTAGTTTCAAATTTTAATCAAAATTCTCTTTTTGATTCATTTGCAGCCTCGTCGTCATTGTTTAAAGACCAGGGTTCTAGTTTCGGATTTTAATCAAAATTCTCTTTTTGATTCATCTGCAGGCTCGTCCATTGTTTAAAGACCGACGAAAGTTCCCTAAAATGGTTGACCCTTTGCTTCAAGGCTGTTATCCAATGAGAGGCCTATATCAAGCTCTAGCTGTTGCAGCAATGTGCTTGCAAGAACAAGCAGCAACTCGACCCCTCATAGGTGAAGTTGTCACAGCACTATCTTATTTAGCATCACAATCCTATGATCCAAATGCAACTGCAGTTCAAAATGCTAGGATCTGTTCATCTACCCAAGGAGTTAGGGAGGATAAAGGACTCCTCGGATGCAGGTTCGCTAATGAACATGTTGTGCATTCACCACATCATAACTCTTCCGACTTCAGACAAAGGCATCAAGAGAAGAAGGAAGTAAGCATGAGGGTAGATGTAGGCAGAACCCGAAGCTCCCCGAGAAACCTCAATAATGGTCTTGTTAGAGAGGACGTTGTCACTGAAGCCAAAGTCTGGGGCGAGAATTTGACAGAGAAAGAGGACAAAAGTGCCTGGTACTAAGCATTTTTCTCAGACACAATCCTTACATCATGCATTGCTTGTCATGCTCTTATACCAGAAAATATCGATACCTGTCAGAGTTTAGATGGCTCAGACATATATGAATGATGCTGCTGCACATACTATCTTTCCCAATAAGTTTCATGCTGTGATGCCATTGGTTGAGAATCAAGTCTGCTGCTTTTTTAATTCATTTTCAGAAATCAGAAATATGTGAAGTGCTCAGATCTCAGATGTTTTTTGGTGCAACTTGATGCACATTCAATTTAGGGCTTCTTGGAGCAATAAACACAAGACAATGTTATTAGATTTTTGTCCATACCATATGAATCTGTTTTAGCTGTTACCAAATGTTACTTAATTTCTTAGTGGCTCATTTGTCAAATATGCAATGCAACTCTCAGGTGGCAGAGATTTTATTTTTAATTTTCTGCAGTACTTTTAATCATAGAGGCATTCAGTTGCGATTTGGTACCCGAATTCGTAAGTGGCCTGGTTGGAGCGTCGAAGGCCTCATTGGAACCCTTCAGGCTATTTGTAGGAGGCCACGACCTTCCTCTCTCACTCTGAGACTTACTTTCTTTTGTCCTCCCAAGCCCCTTTTGCCTCCTTGGCTGCCAGTTGCGCGATCACCAACTCGTTAGACTTAGTCGATAGTTGCTCCTCCAGTAGCCATTTCTCCTCAATCACTTTGCCTAGCTGCCAGTGAGAATCTTTCAACTTGCGACGAAGGGCCTCGATCTATTGTTTGCCCTCTATTATACTTCCAGTGGCCATGTCCTCAGTCATAGCCACCTCTTCCCGAGCCTCTTTCGTCCGTTCCTAGGCTTCTTCGACACAACGGAGGGCCAGACCTAGCTCCAGGGCCAACTCGAAGGCCTAGGAATCTGCTTCCTTTCATGTATTCGCAAGGCGTTGCTCCGCCTCCTCAGCCTAAAGGGTGTCTCGAGCCAACTACGAGGACAGCTCAGCGACGTGAGCCTCCACTGCCTTCCTCTCTTCTTCAGGTCGTTTCGCCCGGGCTTGTAGGGCAGAGTTAGCATGAGAGAGCTGGTTGATCTATGACCTTGTTTCCCATAGACGGTCAACAAGCATCAACAAGTAATGGTGGGGCTACACAAGGGCAAGAGTAAGGTTTGGCATACCGAGATTATCTTGGTACGGCACGATACACGGTATAGTACACACATTATGTACCGCCCAATATATTCAAATATATTATAATATATTATAATATTATATTATATTATATTATATTATATTATATATTAATATATTAATATATTAAAAAACCTGGCGACGTCGCCTTGATCTTTCTCCCCTCGTGGGGAGATGTTTCGTCTCCTCTCGTGGGAAAAGAATCGCCCACGAGCGACCCGCAGGCGATGACGATGCTCGAGCGAGGACTGGTATGTATCGCCCGTACCGGGTGATACAGGTCGAAATTACAAACCTTAGGTAGGTGCAAGGAGGTTAAAGAGGAAGACTAGAAAATATAATATATATGCTCAAGGAAGGGGTCTTACCAGGACTTCATTGTGAGAGCAGAGATTAGTCAATACCTTTAGCGGGTAATGGTATATCAAGCCAGCCAAGACAGGGCTGAGGAACCCCCGGCAGTAGGTGGCTGCTACCCCAACCTCCTCCCACAGTTGTTGGTCCTCGGTCAACCCCTCCCAACGTGGCTTCAGCGGGGCACCCGAGGATGGAGCCACATGGTCAAGTGCAGCAGCAACAGACGAACTGGAGGCAAAGGAGCTTCGGTCTACTAAGGCGTCAACAGATGGAGGAGGGATGACCATCGGACCCTCGGGGGCGCCTTCCCCCTCGAGAGCAAAGGGCTCCCCAATTGCCTCCTCAGACGGTTGTGTTGTCGTAGGTGGATATGAGTACGAGTCTGAAGAAGTTACATGTGGACCCTCCCCTGTCAGAGATAGTAGTGGGTTAGGGCCCTCCTCGATTAATGGCTCCACATGGGGAGTCGTGACCCCAAGTGATGGAGTAGTAGGGGGGTCAGAGTGGTGATGCTGGTTGCCCGGAGGCAACCTCTTCAAAGCGCTCCAGGGTCAGCCTAGATAATGGGCTCGGAGAAGTGATAGCAACAGGGTAGCGACCCCCAATCGTAGGCCCCACAAGAGAGATAGGGGCGACCCCTAAGGGGCCTCCACCCCAAGAGCTAGGGCCAACTTTGCCACCACGGGCGGTGGCCCCTCCACTGACAGTGGCTCAAGGGGCTTAACAAGGACCCTCAAACGCTTCTTATGGAGGCATAGGCCCGCCTCATCACCCAATGACCCCGAGGAAGTCAGGATCCTCGCCAAGGGTTGCGGGTCCCCCTCGAACATATCAACATCGACCACGGGGCCTCTGCACACCCCGATAGAAGGGCCACAAGAGAAGCCCCGAGCCCACAATGGTCGCTCACCCACTGATAGGTCCTCATCGGACCCGAAAGGGGGAGCAAAAGGGCGTCGCCTCTTCAGCTCCCGGATATTCACACCTGTCGAATGATCACAAAGCGAGAGTCAGGAATAAGATGGAAAGAGTCAGAAAAAGAAAAAAATGATGACCGTACTAGATGGGGTCAGAGGAGGAGTGGCCTCCACCAAACGAACCTCCTGCTCATGCGCTCCACGGTCTTGGATGAGAAGAACTCTCGTATATTCTCTAGGGCTTTAGCTTCGCCCACAAATAAAGGGAGCAGTGCATTATCGACGATATATGCTACCCACGCCACCAGGAAGCCCTATTCTTGGCTTCTACTGATTATGAAGGAGCGGCTCCTCCTTGTAGGGGGTCGCTCCACTTACCTTCAACCCTGCACGGGGGGACAAGTAGTAACTGCTCGGCCCGCAGCTCAGCTGAAAGCGTGAGCAGAAGATGTCACGAGACAGTGCAACCCCACATTGTTACATGCCTTGTAAAAGACCTTCAAGAAGCGCCATGAATTTAGCACCATCTGGGAAGGTAAGTTCACCAATATCCCAAACAAGAAGCCACCATAGGAGTAAGAAGAAGGCACGACCCTGCCCCCATAGTGTCTATAGAGAGGTAGAATCCCCTAGAGAGCTGATGGAAAGGGCAAACCTCGCCCCAAAGAACAGACATGACAAACTCCGCTGGAACCCGGAAGCGACTGCTAGTTACAGGTGCCATGCAAGCTAATCACGTGAGTGATGGCACATGTGACACACTGCGTAATCTTTTTGCTTATGATTAATATTAGCATATTCTCACATTATATTATTTGTTACATATATATTGTGATGTCCTTGGTTCTGTGCAATGGGAATCAAATCGTGATGAGATCACGATAATGAGATCGATTCACCTTTAAACACAGATCCTAAATAATTCCGGTCATAGGTTACTCAAGAGGGATATTGAGATAACCGGATAGATCGATCTACTATATACCCGGCCATATGATGGAGGCGGCTGGTCTTATTGCCACTTGTATGAAGATACTAAGGATATAGTACAGGTGCTCATTAGAGAATGAGTTCACCGATTGATCCGCTTATGGAATGTTGTATGGTTAATGATACCCAATGTCAGACAGCGATTCCATAATCTCAGTTGTGTATCTAGTCCTTAAACTTGAGACACCAAGGATGTCTTGTATGAGTACTCATTTCTTTGACGCCAGACTTATAGGTTTGGAAAGTTCTAGATCTGGTACAGCTGGTTATCGGGATTGGTAGCCAACCTTACGAAGGCAATTGAGTGTCAATAGAGGATCATCCACTCTCGGTATCACGAGAGAAATATCTCATATATGCTTGCTCAGACAAATCCCTAGCCAGGGTCACTCAGATTGAGAGAGGAGTTCTCCGGTAGAATCCGAATAGAGCAAGACAAACTGATTTCGTATGTGACGTGACAGTACCATGTCCAATATACGATCTCTGGGATAGACAGGTCTGACAGATTCGATCCCCCTGTACCGTCTAGGGACTATGGCGTAATGGCCTAGTATGTCTATAGTCGATAAGTCGAGTGAATTATTATGAGGACGATAATTCATTATATCATAAGGAGTTCTGATGGGAGTGACTCACGGCCAGCTCGGTATTGGGCCTAGAGGGTCACACATATATGGTGGATGTTTCAGCGAATAGAGGATTAGATGAAGATCCAATTAGCCCCTATTCTCATTAGATGAAACACTATACTGATGGGCTCCTTGCTTAATGCCCAATTAGAGGCCTAAGGAGATTATTGGATAGAGATCCAATAATACAAGATTAGTGGGTTATTGGATAGAGATCCAACACCCACTAAGACAGGAGCCCTAGGGTTTTTGGTGGCTCTCTATAAATAGGAGGGGAGACTCATGGTTGATAGGCTGCAGCTTTAGCCACCACCTCCTATTCTCCTCCCTCCCTCTGAGCAAGAGTTGCAAGATCATATTTGAGGAGTTTCGCTGCAGAGATCCATCGTGTGGATACCGCTAGAGAGGAGGACGCTTGACCTCTTTCATCTTCTCCATCAGGATCTGGAATACAGGGATATATGATCTCCCTAGGTAAAATCAATCTCTCACACATCGTGATTTTTCAGTTTTTGCATTTTTCTCGTGACCCCAATCTTTTGCACGACGATTTGATCTGCATGGGAAACTGATTTTTGTTTTGATTTTCGCTCCGCATGTGATGCACCCGCTATAGATTTCCCAACAGCAACTGTATAGTTCCTCTAGCTACCGTGAGGTCATTACAGAACTATAGTCGTTGGCCTCCTTCGTTTGCACCAAGTCTTATGAGACTTTGGGAGTCTCAGATGGCTCGCTCCTCGTGGATGAGGAGCTCACCTAAACCACCTTTCGAGAGGAGATGGTTGACCTTTCAACACCTAGCCAGTGCCAAGAAAGTGGGTGAAAGGTCATCGAAAGGTCGTTGCCCAAAAAGGATGACCCCACAAGAGAAGGTAGAGTCTTTTTGGAGAAGGAAGACATCTTAGTTCACGCGGAAGTATCTAATGGCCAACAACGACAATAGTGATGGAGCAAAAGAATGCCAAACAAAGGCAACTCCCTGCATAGTAGGTGTCAGTTTGATGTAATAGTATACTGGGGGACCACGCAAGCAATTATAGCAAAAATCATATCACTTGCCCCAGCACAACCATAGAAGCACCAAAAATAGAAAAGGAAAGCTCTGATCCCAAGAAAAATCAAGCCCACGGAAGAGAACCTCGCAGAAAGGGGCGTAAGCTATCAAGATAAGTGGCACATCGTATCCCGGGCGGAATGCCCTGCAATGGCCAGAAACCATCCTTGACGAAGGCAACCTGACCTAGGCAGATCCAGCCTCCTACCTTAATGTGGTTGAGCCAAACCTTTGGATGAGTTCAGATTGCTGGTTATAGGTGCCTTGCAAGTCAATCATGTGAGTGATGACACACGTGATACACTATTCACTATTTTTAGTTATTAATATTATGATATTTTCTCACTTTATATTATATGATTAATGTATTATGGTGTTCTTAGATCTGTGTAATAGTTATTGAATCCATGATAATGAGACCAATTCATCCTTAAACACAGACTCTAAATAATCATAGTTGTAGGTTACTTGAGAGGGACATTAAGATAACCGAACAGATCGGTGTGCTATATTCCTATCCATATGATGGAGGCAGTTGGTCTCATATTTGCTTATGTGGGGACACTAGAGATATAAGTGCTCATTGGAGAATAAGTTTACTGATTGATCTGCTTATGGAATGCTAGATGGTTAAAGATACATGATCGTCAGACAACAATTATGTAGTCTCACTTATGAGTATTCCATTCTTTAATGTCGGACTTATGGGTTTGGAAGTTCCACATATGATATAATTGGTTATTAGGAATGACAACCAACCTTACAAAGATAATTGAGTGTCAATAGAGGATCGTCCACTCTTGATATCATGAGAGAAATATCAGCAAATCTCTAGCCAGGGTCATTCAAATTGAGATATAAGTTCTCAAGGATAATTTGATTAGAGTGAAGCTCGAATAGATTTTGTATGTGCTTGACAGTATTATGTTTGATATACGATCTCTATGATATTAGATGGATAAGGGACTACTAATACATGATAATTAAGGGCAAATAGGTCTAATATATTAGATTCTCTTGTATTATTTGGGGACTACAACGTAGTGGCCTAGTAAGTCCATAGTCGATGAGCTGAGTGAATTATTATGAGATAATAATTCACTAAGTCGGAATGAGTTATGATAGGTGCAACTCACGACCAACTTGGTATTGGGTCTAGAGGGTCACGCACATATGGTAATAGATGCAACGAATAAAGGATTTAATATGTGATACTCAATAAGTCCCTATATTATTGGATCCATTGGGTGAAACCCAATAACGATTTAAAGTGAATATTTGGATAGAGATTCAAATTTCAATAAGCTAGAGATAATTGAATGGATTTCTAGTATCTAATATGTCAAGGTAATTAGATGGAGATCCAATACCTAATAAGGCAGGATCCATTAGGATTAAGTTGAGAAGACATTTTATAAATAGCAGAGGGACCAAATGGTCATGGGCTACACTCTTTTGACTTCCCACCTCCTATTCTCCTCCCTCCCTTTCCTCTCCAGCCATCAGCCCTATTTGGGACATGTGGATAGCAAGAAGGGTCTACCCCTTCTTAAAATTGTTGCAGCCTTGTGGTGCTCAAAAGCGAGGAAAGATCGTGCTAAGAGAGGAGGCACGTCATCGCTTCATCCGCCGTATGGATTATAGCTCAAGAGGAGAGCGTGAGATCTCCTTCGTTCATGGACTTGGATCTACAATTTTGATGATATACGATCTCCATTAGGTGATAGTGTCTCATAAATCTTATATAGTTTTTTGATTTCATGAGTTTTTCGCTCCTAATCATAGCACGATGATCAAATATAATTCTTTTGGAAAATCTATTATGTCTTCTATTTTTCGCTACACATTCAATTCTTCCCAAGATTTTTCAATAGTGGTATCAGAGATAGGTTCATCGTGCGATGCTTTGTTATAAACTATATGTGTTGTTGAATCACGTAAAATCGATTTCTACGTAAACTAGTTGCATTTCTCATCGATTTTAGATTAGAACAACGTAGTTTTTGGCGTATGAACTATTCAGACATTCAAAGAATTGTCAACATCAGATTTGATGATGAATTACAAAATAGCAACAAGGGTTGTTGCCCATAATTTGGGTGCAACAAGTTAAAGTGCTCGAATTTGCCCGCAAAGGACTGCGACATCAAATTTGATCGAGAGGGTTGCTTGCAGCCCTCTGGTCAAGACAATTGTTTGCAGCCATCTAACCTTGAGATCCTCCATGGACAAGGGCTACTTGCACTGCCTTGGCTGAGGGTCATCTTAGCCGAAAGGTTGCTTGCATTTATCTGGCTGAAAACCTTCTATTTTGACCAAGAACTCCCTTTGGCTGAGCATAGCCATGGTTGCTTGCAACTATGGCTGAGAGGAGAGTCCCCTTGGTTGAGGACTCCCCATCAACAAGGAGTCCTAGTAGCCAGGTTTCCTGGGTGTCCAAGGACTCTAGCCACTATAATCTTTTTCTTAATATAATAAAGGTTTAATTCACATATAATTAATTAAATAATTTAATTAATTAATTATTATCTAATAGTCCTACATAATGTGTACTTACGATGTATGATGTGGACAAATGATCATGAACTGTGTAATGATATGTATGTGATTATTATTGGGGCCTACGAGCCTCCCTCTTTTTCTCATTTATGTGATTATTATTGGGCCTATGTGCTTGTAATTATGCAAGAAGGTGTGGCAGAGTGTCGATATGCCAGCGAGACCCATGAGGCCAAGACGAATGATTACCATACATGGAGATGCACCAAGGTGCCGACATGACTAATGAGGACAAGATAGATAATCACAAAGCATGAAGATACGTCGAGGCACATATAGACTCTTTTGTGAGTGATCAGACCTTCTAACTCAAGCTTGATCAGATTAGGCTTTGGTCCATGATCATATAGTGTGATTGCTTAGATGTGATATATGCTTGTATTTACACTTATATATATATATATATATATATATATATATATGTTAAATATATATGTGTGATATATTATATTTAATCACGAGACCAAATTAACCCTCCAACATCAATATTAAGTCGATAAACACAAGATAATTAGATTGACCCACATGACCTTCCATCATTATAAGCGAAGATCATTTTACGACGTAGGCAGAGTTGGTCGAGTCTCTCAAGGCTTACCTATATTAGGATTTAATATCTTACCTATGATATAGAGATGTCATCGATGACATGAGGATATGGTATACTTGGTCGAGTCCCTGGAGGGTATATCATCGAATCAAACTCATATTGGAATGATGGTGCTGACTTAACTAAATATCATGATTGTCGAGTCCCTCGAGGCCATAATGGCTCGAAGGTCGAACAAGATGAGAATCACAATGAGTTGTGATTGGCAAGAGTTATCTACCCTTTAAGCTTAGTGTGATTGGTCGAGTCCCTCGAGGTCATGCTAAGACACCGATTGGATCTCAATCCCTACTAGAAATATATTGAGGATTTTTAATTCACATACTGAGATTATTATATATTTCACGATAAAATAGTGAGATTAAATTAAGATAAAAGTTCATATCTTGGTATTTTCAAAATCTAAAATTTGTAATGTTATTTACTTTTTGCTATATCTTTATTTTCAGAAAATATCACTTTTAAATCCCTTATACGACATATTTGACGCCAATCGTGCCACTAGTCCAAATTATATGGATTGGTAATGCAATCCGAGAATCATTATCACAATAGAGAAAATTGCATATATCATTGACACAATAATGCCCACGCCAAAGGAAGGGGCAAGTGAGGATGAGATCGCTCGCTACGTGAAGTACATAGATGATTCCACTCTTACTCAGTGTTATATGTTGGCCTCTATGACTCTCGAGCTATAAAGGCAGCATGAAAACATGGATGCCAAATCCATTCTCTTATATCTCACAAATTATTTGAGGAACAGGGAATAACTCAACGGTATGAGATATCCAAGAGTCTCTTCCACACTAGGATAACTAAGGGGATATAGGTTCAAAACCATATCCTTAAAATGACTAAGTAGATAATAAAGCTCATGGGTTTATGAATGATCCTGAGAAAAACCTAGGTGTGGTGGATCTTTTATTTTAATCCCTCCCAGATTTTTTTTAACATTTTCTTATCAATTTTAATATTAACAAGCATGAGGTAACTCTCTCTGAGCTCCTTATTATGTTGAGGGAGACTGGGAGCACCATAAAAAAAGAGGAGATGGTTCTCTATGCTGGTGAGACAAAAAAAAAGGAAGATAGAGAAGTCCCTTAAGAAGGGAAAGGGTAAACCAAAAAAGGCAAAGACTACCAAGAATGACCCAACAAAAAACAAAGGTCAGTGCTTCCATTGTAGCAAAGATGGGCACTGGAAGAGGAATTACAAAGAGTACCTTACAGAGAAGGCGAAACAGTAACTTAGAAAAGCTTCAAGTACATTCATGATAGATCTTCATTTGTCAGAAAATTATGATAATGCATGGATATTAGATACCAATAGTGCATCTCATATCTTTAATTCGTTGCAAGTTCTAGCAAGAGGCGAGGTGGACCTCAAGATGAGAAACGATACAAAGATTATTGTTGTTGTTACTATTGGCAAGATCATCCTACATTGTCGGATGGAGTTATTATTACATTAGATGCATATTATTTTATTTATTTATTTATCAAAAATATTATTTTTATTTCTTATTTAATAAATAATGGATATAATGAGTTTTTTAGAACAATGATTGTTCATTAATTTTGAGATCAACGATAAATGAACATTAACAAATGGTATATTTATATTATATATTATTTCACATATCATTAGTGTTGGTGTGTCTTAGAGGAAGAGAGATGAGGTAAACAATATGTACCCATGACATTGTAGGCTAGATCATATCCACGAAGGAGAATTCAAATGTTATTGAAGGATGTATATTTATATATATTCGATTATGAATCATATGCAACCAGCGAGTCTTATCTTAAGGAAAATTGACCAACTCTATATTTAGTAGAATTAGAGAGAGAGAGAGTCACTGAGTTGTTAGAACTTATACATATAGATGTATGTAGTCTTATGTCAACTCTGGACATAAGAGGTTATTCATACTTCATTACATTCACTAATGATTTCTCTAGGTCCAGATATATGTACTTGAGGAAGTACAAGTTCAAAGCCTTTGAGAAATTCAGGGAATATAAGAATGAGGTAGAGAACTAGACTGAAAAGAGTATCAAGACTCTTCGATTAGATCGAGGAGGTGAGTACTTAAGTATAATGTTCACTTAGTTCTTCAAATACCAGAGGATCATATCCCAATGGACTCCTTATATATCGTAGTTTAATGTGTATCAAAAAGGAGGAACTACACACTATTGGACATGGGCGGTCCGTGATGAGTTTCGTCGATCTACCCATATCTTTGTAGGGATATGCCCTATAGTTCGTAGCTTATCTTACTGAGTAGAGTTTCAACTAAATTGGTAGTATCTATACCGTATGAGATATGGAAAGGAAGAAACTTAATCTTAAAGTTGTTAAGATTTGAAGCTACCCTACCCACGTTAAAAGACACAACATCAACAAGTTGGAATTCAAGATAGAATGATGCAAATTCATGAGATATCCCAAGGAGACTCGTGGGTACTATTTGTATCACCTCAAGAGCCAAAAGGTTCTTGTTGCTAAGATATGTGTGTTCCTTGAGAAGGAACACATTTTTAGTGGAAACAGTGGGAGTGCGATAGAGTTGAGCAAGATTGGGAAACCTAGCTTAAGCACCATTCCGCGGGACGAGTATGTTTAGATGCCTAGTACAAGTTATTCCTCCTCAAAGATATGTGAGACATATCAGGGGAGAGGATACTGAGGATGTTGATCCTCAGACCTATGAGGAAGCTATTATGAGCATAAACTCCAGGAAGTGGCAAGAAGCCATGAATTTTGAGATAGATTTTATGTACTCCAACAAGGTTTAAAACCTAGTTGATATACTTGAGGATATCGTACCCATTGGGTGTAAGTAAATCTTCAAGAAGAAGATCAGAGTATATGAAAAGGTGAATACCTATAAGGCAAGGCTAGTGACTAAGGGGTATCGTCAAAGGTAAGGTGTTGACTATGACAAAACTATCTCGCTCTAGCCATGCTGAAATCTATCTGAATTCTGTTAGCTATTGTACACTATGATTATGAGATATGACAAATAGATATGAAAATTGCATTCCTTAATAGGAACATCGAGAATGTATATATGATGCAACCTGAGGGATTCGTGTCTAAGGAGAGTCTAGATAAAATGTGTAGATTCCTTAGGTTTATCTATGAACTAGAGCAAACTTTTCAAAATTAGAACTTAAGATTTGATGAGGCGCTCAGATCTTATGGCTTCATTAAGAACAAAGATGAGTCTTGTGTATACAAAAAGGTAAGTGGGAGCGTTGTCACCTTCTTAGTCCTATATGTGGATGACTTCCCGATCATCATGAATAATGTAGCATGGTTAAGGCTTGGGTATCTAGACACTTCTCGATGAAGGACTTAGGGTAAGCATCCTACATTTTGGAGATCCAGATCTATAGAAATAGATCCAAGAGGAGGTTTGGTTTATCTCAGTCTAGGTACATAGACACTATTGTCAAAATATTTTACATGAAATTTTTTAAGAGATGTCTCATACCGATAAGACATGAAATATCACTTTCAGGAGTATGTCCCCAGAGACTCCTAAGAAAAGGGTAGACATGGATAGGATACCCTATGCATATGTGATAGGGTATATCATGTACATATGCTATACCAGACCTGATATAACACATGCTCTGAGTGTTACAAGCATATATCAGGCCGATCTAGGTTAGGATCACTATAAAGTAGTAAAGTACATCCTTAAATACTTAAGAAGGACTAAAGATCTTTTACTGGTATACGGAGGAAGTAGCCTTTAGGTTGAGGGCTACACGAGTTTGAGTTTTTGGTCTGATGTCAATAATAGCAAATCAAACTCAATGTATGTCTTTACTCTAAATGAAGGAGCAATAAGCTGGAGGAGTTTCAAATAAGATACTACTACTAACTTAACCACAGAGAAGGAGGATATTATTATGGCAAAAGCAGTAAAGGAGGGAGTCTGATGAAGAAGTTCATCATAGATTTGAGATTTGTGCCGAGGAGTAAAGAGTTGATTCCATTATATTACGACAACAACGAGACAATTGCTCAAGTGAAGGAACCATGGTCTCATCAAAAGTTGAAGTACGTTCCGAGGAAGTTCCACTTGATAAGAGAGATCGTAGCTCGTGGTAATGTAATAATGAAAAAAGTTTCATATGAAGATAACATTGCAGATCCACTGACAAAGTCGTTATCTTATATTGTCTTTTAGCGATGTCGAGTCCTTATGGGGATCAGGTATATGGGTAATTAGCTTTCGGTCAAGTGAGAGATTGTTGGTTATAAGTGCCCTATAAGTCAATCACGTGAGTGATGGCACGTATGATACACTATGCACTCTTTTTTATTATTAATATTATATTATTTTTTCACTTTATATTATATAATTAATATACTGTGATATCCTTATATCTGTATAATGACAATTAGATCATGATGAGATCAGGATAATGAGACTAATTCACCTTTAAACATAGATCCTAAATAATCTCGATCAGAGGCTACTCGAGAGGCATATCAAGATAACCGGATAGATCGATGTGCTATATATATATCCATATGATGGAGGCAACTGATCTCATAGTTGCTTATGTGGGGACATAAGGGATATAGTGCAAGTGCTCTTTTGAAAATGAGTTCACTGATTGACCCGCTTACAAAATACTTGATGGTTAAAGATACCTGATCATCAAACAACGATTTTGTAGCCTCAATTGTATATTTGATATTTAGACTTAAGATACCAAGGATGTCTTATTTGAGTATTCCATTTTTTTATACCGAACATATGAGTTTTAAAGTTTCAGATATGATACAAATGGTTATTAGTATAACAGACAACCTTACGAAGTTAATTAAGTGTCAATAGAGGATCATCCACTCTCGGTATCACGAGAGGAATATCACATATGTTCTTACTCAGACAAATCATTGCCAAGGTCATTCAGATTGAGAGAAAATAAGTTTTTCATGAGAATCTAATTAGAGTGAGATTTAAATGGATTCTGTATGGACCTGACAATATTATGTCTGATATATAGTCTTTGGGATATTATACAGATAAGAAACTATAGATACATAGCAATTAATGATAGATAAGTCTAATAGATTAGATTCTCCTATACCATTTGGGGGACTATGGTGTAATGGCCTAGTAAGTCCATAGTCGATAAATTGAGTGAATTACTATCTGATAATAATTTACTAAGTCGAAAGGAGTTCTAACAGGTGTGACTTACGGCCAGTTCAGTATTGGGCCTAGAGGGTAACACACATATTGTGGATGATGCGATGAATAGAGGATTAAATATATGATATCCAATAAGCCCTTGTATTATTGGATCCATTGGGTGAAACTCAATAAGAGTTTAAAGTAGATATTTGGATAGAGATTCAAATTCCAATAAGCTAGTATCCAATATGCTAAGGTAATTAGACGAAGATCCAATACCCAATAAGGTAGGATCCATTAGGATTAAGTTGAGAGGACTCTCTATAAATAGGAGAGGGACCAAAAGATCATGGGCTAGACTCTTTTGGCTACCCACCTCCTATTCTTGTCCCTCCCTTTCCTCCCCAATCGTTAGCCCTATTTGGGGCGTGTGAACAACGAGAAGGGTCGGCCCCTAATTGAAATTGCTATAGCCTTGTGGTGCCGAAAAGCAAGGAAAGATCGTGCTGAGAAAGGATGTGTGTTGTCGCTTCATCCGATGTGTGGATCACTACTAGAGAGGTGAGTGTGATGTCTCCTTCTTACACAGACTTGGATCTTAATTTTAGGGATATATGTTCTCCCCTAGGTGAAAGCGTCTCACAAATCTTACATAATTTTTTTATTTCACAAGTTTTTTTTCTCTCAATCTTCACACGATGATGCTATATCATTCTTTTGGAAAACAAATTTTATTTTTTATTTTTCACTACGCATGTGATGCTCCTCAATGTTTCTCAACACAAGACCTCGCTTTAACATGGCTGAGTTCGACCCCGGACGGTCCCAGTCCTTTGTCTCAATACAGCCAAATTCAACCTCGAGGGTTGCATTTAAGTTGAGCCTACACGCTTCCTAGTTGTGCACTTGGTGAAGAAGACCCGAGGGTCGCACCTCGGATGAGTTGAGTAAAAAAGAACTCGCCTCGAGCCATGCACCTCGATGCGAAGCCTGAGGGCTGCATCTAGGCCGAGCCTATGCACTCCCTAATCGTGCACCTTGGCAAGAAACCCCGAGAGTTGCATATAGACCAAACCTATATGCTTCTTAGCCATGCACTCGATGAAGAAGACCTGAGGGTGGCATCTCGAATGAGTGGAGTTAAAAAGAACTCGCTCTCCAGCCATGCACCTCGGTGTGAAGCCTCGAGGGCTGTACCTAGTTCGAGCCTATGCGCTCCCTCATCGTGCACCTCGGCGAGAAACTTCGAGTGTTGCACTTAGGCCCAGCCTACATGCTCCTTAATCGTGCACTCGGTGAAGAAGACCCGATGGTGACACCTCCAATGAGTGGAGTTAAAAAAGGACTTGCGCCCGAGCCATGCACCTCAGTGTAAAGCCCCATGGGCTACACCTAGGTCGAGCCTACACACTCCCTAACTGTGCACCTCAGTAAAAAACTCTGAGGGTGAGCCTACATGCTCCATAGCCATGCACTCGATGAAGAAGATGAGTGGAGTTAAAATCGACTCTCTCCTGAGCCATGTACCTCAGTGTAAAGTCCCGAGGGCTACACCTAAGCCAAGCCTATGCACTCCTTAGTCGTGCACCTCGGTGAGAAACCCCTAGGGTTGCACCTAGGTCGAGCCTACATACTCCCTAGCTGTGCACTTGGCAAAGAAGATTTGAGGGTCACATATCAGCTGAGTGTCATTCAAAAGAACTTGCCCCTAAGGTATGCACCTCGGCATGAAGCCCTATGGACTACACATACGCCGAGCTTTCACACTCCCTAGCCATGCACCTCGGCATGAAGACCCCATTCTGGATCGATGCACTCCCGAACCATCATTCTCCAACTAGCAAACTCCCATCAGAGCATGTACCCAACAAAAAAGCACGCGAGTTCGCCCTCCGAAAAAAGGCCCGAAAGGATGCCCTTCCGAGGGGGGGCGCAAATGATAGAGATGATTTTGCCCTATGCCAACTTATCTTCCATAAAGGCCGACAACTCATTAGGGTTTCAAGTCATCAGCCCCAAAATGGCATCGTAGTGCGTCATGATGATCGGTAATAATCGTTATATCTTATCAAGATCAAAGACTAGAATGATCATATGGTTAACTTGATCTTATCCCAAGTCAGCCATCGAGGAGGCCTAGCAATCAGGTATAAAAGGGATCCATCAACTCAGGAGGACTCGTTCTATTCACTAACTCAATCATACAACTTACATTGTTATCTTCTCCCCTCTACTGACTTCAGTATTGAATGAGTCATGTTAGGTAATCCCAATGCTAACTTATCATGTAGGATCATTAGACCATCGAGGACACCTGAACGACTCAGTCCTTAGAGTAGTAACCTTACAATTAACAAAATAGAACGATTTTGAAAGTTGTATCCGTTTTATCTACCATTGACCAAAAGATCAATTATGCATAAACATTCATTTTCTTCCTCACAAAATCTCTCCTAATGAACTTTAAAACAAAGTCAACCCCTTGGCATAGAGTGATCAGCTTCAATTCTTAGCAGTGATCCTAAAAAATTTCTGTCCTATTTTGGAATGTCATAAAAAATTAATTTTTTTCCTCCTTTTTTGGTAGTCTTTGGCTTGTAGTATTATTGTCCTCTTAGAGATTTAACAATAACAAAACATGGGATCGAGTCTTAATTTGCTATCTTATATATTATTAAACCCGGAACTCCTATTGTTGTGTTTTATCTGTTTGAATTTTTTTTTTTATCTTATTGAATATATAAATGTTTTTTATAATATTTTGTAAAAAATTGCGGTCAAATTTATGTGTCAGGCTCGTGGGATGACCTGAATCGAGCTCTCCATGCTGATGTGTCGAGCCGTCCACAGCGGTCAAGTCAGCTCTTTTAGCTCGCCTGCCCAATCTGAGCTTGCCACATCGGCCAGTATGCCAAAGTCATCACAAACCTTGGTCGAGCTCTTAAACTGACGTGTCGAGCCTTCCACGCCGCTGATGATGGCTGCCACGAATGACCTCCAATCCGAGATTGACACATAGGCCGGTATCCCACGTGGGTGGGGTTTCTCGTTGCGTCAGATATCACACTTAAATTAAATCCCGCCTTCACCCTAGTTCACCTTAAATCACTCGCTCTTCAAAAGGAACACAGCCAGGCTACCCATTTTCTCACCCAAACAGTGTTTCGCTTTACGTTAACCTCAGCTAGGGATATATGGAACGCGTTTCTCTGAACTCTTCGGCCAAAACGGCGCGAGAAGGGAGGGGAGAGGGAGATCAGCCGAGAGGATGGGTTGGCTTTCGGACAGCTTGGATTCCATCCGTACTCTTCAGATCAGGCACGTCCTCACTCAGATCGTCAGCCTCGGTTCGTCCCTATTCTTTATTTAGATTTCTCTTTCGTGTTTTTTTATCTCGATGTCCTCGAAATAGGGTTTTCTTGTTCGTTACTGAACCCTTGCGGAGTCTTGGATCGGGAATTGTGGATTGTTTAACCTCTCGATTTGATGTGTGGGGGGTGATTTCTTGTAGGTATGATCGTGACATCGGCTCTCATCATATGGAAAGGATTGATGTGTGTGACTGGAAGTGAATCTCCCGTCGTGGTCGTTCTCTCCGGAAGCATGGAGCCCGGATTCAAGAGGGTCAGTGCCTATGAGATATTTTTCTTGATCGATTATTGCTTGAGATCTTTTGATGCAATGCGGGTGGGTTAGAACAAAGTTGTTCTTATGAACCTTTTATACAGTTAGACATGTAGGGTGACATTTCTTAGTGGTAAGCAAGACAACCGAGAGTAAATATAGCCCAAAGGATGAAGGAGAGCCAAGGAAGAGGATAGATGAATGGTGAGGAGTGATATAAATTTATAAAATGGAGGAAATACAAAGAAAGAGATAGCATAAAAGGGTCATCATGAACACAAAGAACTTTCCTGATCAGATTTATTTTCTCTTAGGACTTGCAAGCATCTTATAATACTGCCTAAAGATTCCACGGTATGATATGTCATAATTGGGGCTATACAGCAACCCCATTTTAAGACTATTCTACCAAAAAACATATTACCCAGATTTTCTGGAATCAATAATCATACTGAATGCTATCCAATCAAACCTTGGAACTTAGAATCATTTATAGCCAATATCTAGCTTAATAGACCCTTTAGAATATAAAAAATAAATAAATATCTGGAAAATTAAAAACAATTCTTTGGACTTGACCACTCATTTACCATTGGCTGTTAATTTTCAGCCGTGACTATGTTGCAGCATCTTTTGATTATAAGAGTAAAAAAAATGAATTTTGCACTTATGTGATGTAGAAGGATGAATTTTGCACTCTTGTATTGTATTCAGATTGTGGTGGGTGTGCACTTTTGAGTTTGCTTACTAATTATGTGCACTTTGACCATATATGAGTTTGGCATTTTTGTATCATGTGCAAGATGGACGTGTAGAGCATTGCACAAGTGTCTTCCAAGTTAAAAATGTTATATAAGTGAAATCCTATATTATGTCATTTGATTTTTGGAGTATCAAGCTTTCATATGTATCAGAATCGGCGAATCACTGTGTGTTTTGGTTTCTCTTTTCTTCCTTCGGTCTAGATTAATGCACCACTAGGTTTGCATACTATATGTTCAGGCCTATTATTAGTTTTAGCATATTCATTTCCGGACATGAAAACCTGCCTGATAATCAAATCACACCTTCGAACCGCCAAGTTCTTATCTATGTAATAATCTTTGTTTTCTTCCTGACCCAGCTTAAGGATCTCCCTGAACTACCATGGATTTGGTATAATGATGTAATTAACTATTTTGTTGTTGTTACAGGGTGACATTCTCTTTCTTCACATGAGTAAGGATCCTATTCGAGCTGGAGAAATAGTTGTATTCAATGTTGATGTAAGTACTTCAACATTGCTTGTGGATATTACCTTAGACTATTGTTTGTTATATTTTGCCAGCATCTCTCCTTCATCACTACTATCTTGCTGCTTTTCCTTTTGCAATAAGATATGCTAGTTTAATTTAAGTCGTATATCGAACTTTCATTGTCCATTTGTTTACACTAATTCTTTGATATATGTTCTATGCTTTGATAAAAGAAATCTTTTTCTTCTTGTTCTTATTAGTATCCATCTTATATATCACAAATATACTGAATTTTCCATACAAACTCAGAATATTGTTTTATGATATACACATTCTAGCTCAACATTTTGAAGTGAGTTTCATTCATGAATATGATATTTTAACTGTTTCATTCATAAAAAGATATTCTCGCTGATCCTGATGCTGTTATTTTTTTTATACCATTATATCTTTCTCCTTTTTTTCCAAAAAATAAACTTTTTAGGTTTACCTAACTGTATGAAATACATAAATAGGATTAACTAGGAACTTACAAACATAACCACTAAAATAAGACAATCTTGTTCCATTTTTATTGGGCTTGCTGTGGACCATTAAATGCATTTATTTCTATCTTTTTATCTAACACCTTAACTTTTTCAATTTTTCATGTATTCTTCCTCCTTTTGTGAACATCACAGGGCACAAACCATTTTTAGTTATTTGTTAAATTGATCATCACATAGGTGGCATGTGAGGGTTTTCAATAGTAAGGGAGTGTTTGTTGAAGGTTTAAGATAGCAGCATTTCTTATAAAGAAGCTCAAGGAAGCATGTAAATTTGTGCCTAATTTTAGCTTCTACTGCTTTTCATTACACCAATAAGGATTTCCATTTGTTTTAGGATGTTTTCATCAGTTGGATAATGCTTAATTCTAACTTCTCAAGTCTGTTCATTTTTTGCTTTGCAATTTTTGCTTCTTTTGGTTTGTGAAGTTTTGTTATCCATGCTTTTCAGGGACGTGAAATTCCAATTGTTCATCGCGTAATCAAGGTGAGATTCTTTTCATTCTTTTTTCCTTCCTTTTTGTTGAGTACTTATTATATGTTACTAATTGTTATATCCAAATTCCAAATCCAAATCCAATTTCCAATAGTGCATTTGGATTTTTTAATTTGATGAATGATATCAGTATAGATGCAAATCCAATTTCTATTAATACATTAATGGTGTTTTTGTTTTAGCAACTATGCAGTTCATCTGTTTTAAACTAAGTTCTACTATAGGAAAATCCATCTTATACATTTTGAATCTAAAATTTTTGTCAGACAGTTAAAAATACGTTATTCTTTGGGTCATGAAAATTTTTCTTGTTTATTCTTTTTCGTCTGCTTTCTCAAGTATTCGTATATGTGGTAGAGGTTTAGTTCAAACCAACTTATGATCATTCACTAACCGTGTAGCTAGTAAAATCCAACATGGCATTGAAATGGTGGAAATGTGTTGCATGGTTAAGGACGTCAAGGTTTTCCTACCAGGCGATACCGCTCGTACCGGGGGTATTGCTCGTACCGGGCGGTATATATCGGTCCGCTAGCTAATCGGTATGCAAACCGCCTGGTACCAGGTGGTACCGCCAGGTCGTGGTTGTTTTCGTCCGTTACCATGCGAAATTGATCGGTAACCGTCGATTTCGACCGTCGTTGGTCGATTTCGGACAATATTAGTCGAGGGAGGGAGAAAGAAGAAGAGGGAGAAAAATACATTGAGTCATCTTCACTCGTGCGATCTGTCGCCCGCGAGCAATTTCTTCTCCCCATGCTGTCACGAACTTAACTGGTTTTGCCTAAGTTGTGCGGGACCATCACGTATCCATCCGTAAATGTCAGCCTCCCCAAAACCTCCTATGGTCTCTTAGGACCTACAAAAGAGAAAACGGGTTAGAGAAAGCATTTCCCACGGGATCCGCAAGCAACCATTTTAGCAAACACTTTATATAGCTAATGCAAAATTACAACCATGGACTTTACAAACTCTAGACGGTCACACATAAAGAATCAAGGTCCATTATAGACCGAGGTCCCTATAAGCGTCCACATGACACAACTTTCATTTACAAGCCAAAATCAACCACGAAAGCTAACTAAACTAGGGCTGCCAAGCTTATTGCTAGCCCGTTACATGTTGTACAAATTATGAACAAAACTCGAAAGCCACAAACATACATGGGCATTACATTAAGCACCCTCTTTATATTTTTGTCCGTGATATTCTCCCTCACTTAATCCTTTGACGTCCTCGTCGAAGACACTGTAGACATTGCATCTCCTTGCAGTTTGTTGAATCTTCAATCTTCTTCTCTGGCTGCAACACGCCTCTTAGCTTCCAGCTGCTCTCCGCCGTTGTTGTTAATTTGTCGAACTTTGATTTGCCATGCTGCTTCAACTCGCCAATGAATGATTCTGGTGTGGGGTCGGCTAAGTTATGCTCATCCTTGTCGATTCTTGCGGATCCTTTTGATAAAGGAAAAGACCTTCCTTATTTTGCGCTAGTATTTCAAATGTCTCCTACTGCTTACACTAGGTCGATGCTTGTTGGAGCTTTAACAAGCATCGCCTCGCAGACTTTGAAGTTTTTGAGGTCCTTCCTTCATAAAATTTGCCTATTGATTTTTTTTCAATTTAGTTGTCGCTTCCAAATAGGTTTGCATCACTTTCACTTTCGATTGACATTTTGTTGGGAAATAAAGCGGATAATCTACTCTTAGTAGCACCGATCACCTGTTGTCTTTCATTAGGTTTCTTCAAAGGGTCTTTGAACTTGTGCAGAGCTCCTCTGTCAGATAAATGAGAGAACTGAGGCATTTGGTTTCGCCCATTCTCTTAAGAGTTGAGAAGACAAAGTTACTTGACTTCGCCCACCTCCTCGATGTTGTACTTCATGCATCAAGTTGGTTACTAGTCTTCGCCTGCTCTTTGCTCACACTTTCGAAGCACCCGAAGTGTTTGCACTCCTTGAATTGAGTTAGCTACCATGATTCGCCTTCTCACTGCCATCAAACTTTCGGAATGCAAGAAATTTTGCTCGAAAAGAGCAAAAAATTTTCCCAACTTGGAGCAAGTCTTTGATAGTTTTGGACGTCTTTTGGGATTATACCATCTTCTCCATCATCTTTGTCGCCTACTCCTCTGATTAGAAAAGGTACAACACCACGTACTGTCTATTTCGCTCCTTGGTCGAGCACTCCTACATCAACCCGAAGTCCCCCACTTTCGGCTATCTTGATGAGAAGCCCATTGATATCGGTCTTATGAAGTTCCTTGGTCTTTGCCCTTCAGCCTTGTCTTGGTACTTGGAGTTTACCTCTGCATTCTCCACCTCCTCGACCCTTTTTATGATCAATGTTCTCCCTCCATGAGAGCAAGGGATCGATGACTCCACGGAAGTCCCGCTTCTGCGGTACCATGACGTTGCCAAGCCCATGACACCATTATCCGTTGTCTCACATCTACCTTCCTTTTTTCGCTATCGATAGATCGTCTCTGCGGCATTGTGACACTCCTCCGAGTCCACCTTCATTCTGATTGATGCTTAGCTTTTGGGTAACTGAGCCCCTCTGGACTCATCGTCGCTTCCTCAACCCTTTGGCCACCTGCTTTAACACCTCTGTGTTCTCTGAGCAATTCTCCTTGGTCGATGGAAAGACAAACTTGTAACTCCTATGCATGGCCTCCGCCATCTTGTTGTAGGGCTCACGTCGATTCTGTTCTCCTTAGCTTCCTTGGTATCAACGTTCGCTTAATCGGCCTTGTCCTCTGATTGCCATAGCCCGTCTTGCCATCGTGTTGTTCACCGAAGTGGAGTTCCTAGTAGCTCCTGATCATACCTCCGCATGATCAAGTCCCACGGGACTTCTCCCGCATGTGTTGTATTGTCTCGAATTATTCCACCACGATTCGTTGTACCATGTCACCTCCTGATGGCATCTTCATTGCATTTATATTCTTGTGGGATAAACTCGGACTACGATCTCTCCATGTGTGGCCTCTACCAGCAAATCGTAGGGCCTGCGCCACCTTCGATTGTGTTCACTCCTTTGGCAATTAACTTTCGCTCACCCATTCTCGGGTCACACCCGGACGAAGCATCGCTCTAGGATAGTCTGTTGCCTAGTAGCTCTCGAAGTCCCCAGACTTCGTTGAAATTGGCGCACCATTGTCTGGATCCTGGACCTCTATCCCCCACCAGCACAACCTCCGTTATGCATCACTTTCTTCATGATAACTCGAATGGTAGCACTTTGGCATATTCTTCAAGAGTACCTGTCTTTGCGTCCTCTTGCCCCATGCTAAGGCCTCTTGATCCCAACTTCGCCTCCGCAAGTTGAATTACCTTAGTTCCTCCATTAATGCCTCTGAGACAATGTGCATGTGCCTCGAAGCTCTCTTCGTCTTTGGCACCATGTAGGATGATTCTGCACCATCAAAATGAAGAACTCATGGAACGACATAATCTCACTCTTGCCTCTACAAGAGTTCATGTCTTTGACCTCTGTCCAAGGAAAGCTCCATGCCTCTACTCCATGTTCCATCTTTTATGTCAACTCCCTTCATGCGGCTTGGATACTTCAGTTGCTCCATCCCTTGATTTGCATTGAGTTTATGGTGGCCCTCGTGCCCACCATTTCACGGGTCAGCCCTTTGTTGAGTCTGATTTTCACATCAGCTCTAGTGTGCCTTCATTTGATGTTGCCATGGTAGCTCCCCCACTTGATCTCGCAATGCATCCACCAATGCATTACCTTATACGAGATCATGCGACGACTCCTCGCCGCTTGCTTGATTTGTTGAGCTTTGTGGATAATCCTCCTCAACATGTGCGGTTTGTTGCACGTAATTCTCTCTATGGAGAACCAAGACTTATCTGTCCTGGATATATGTTATGTTGGAGCAACTTTCCTCTTCGCATTCTTCCCTTTGGAAGATTCGGAGGTCACCATCCTCTTGGACTACTCTGTCTTGTTAAATAAATCGTGCATTGTTCTGCCTCCGCAAATGCACTTGCTAGATTGCGACTCTTCGCTAATATAGCCCCTCGCTGCACCCTCCAAGGCTTAGCAACATACTGAACTTGTTGCACACTTTAGACTCTTACGGACATATCCTTGCCATGTCAAAGAGAAAGTTTCAATGCTCCATGGCGTCGAGTTTCGGTTGCCTTGGGATGGCCACAAACACTCTATCGTCCACATACAAGCCCTTGTATTACTACCGAATTCTTCGAGTTAGCATTTCCCCTCACCTTTGTGAGCTTTGCACAACTCTTTCGGTCATTGTGCAACACATCCCACTTTACACGGTCTCATCTTTTACCGAGCGCCTCGCTTGCCTTGAGTACCGTCAAGTTTGGTTGCCAACGTCAAGCCGTAGCTCGAACTCGGCCATCCCAACCTTTATGCACTACGCATTCTTCCTAGCTTGCTTATCCTCGTGGTGTCTCTCACGCAAAAGGTTGGCCATTTCTTTGAATGTCAATCATAGATGTTCGCTCTTTTGAGCGACTCCTTTTCCTACATCTCAATATATGTTTCCCCCAAACGGTCGTGCGTGTTGGCTGCCCTCCATGCAACCCAGCTAGGTCCCCCACATTTGCATGACAAGTGTTTCTACATGTGCTTGTCCCGCTCTGATACCAAATGTCATGAACTTAGCTTGTTTTGCGTAAGTCGTGCAACACCATCGTGTGTCCATCCGTAAAGGTCAGCCTTCCCGAAACTTCTTATGGTCCCTTAGGACTTACAAAAGAGAAAATGGGTTAGAGAAAGCGTTTCCCACGGGATCCACAAGCAATCATTTCAGCAAATACTTTATATAGCCAATGCAAATTACAATCATGGACTTTACAAACTTTGAACGGTCGCACACAAAGGATCAAGGTCCATTACAAATTGAGATCCCCACAAGTGTCCACATGACACAATTCTCATTTACAAGCCGAAACTGGCCACGAAAGCTAACCAAACTAAGGCTGTCAAGCTTACTGCTAGCCCGCTACTTGTTGTACAAAGTATGAACAAAACTCGAAAGACACGAACATACATGAGCATTCAATTGAGCACCCTCTTTATATTTTTGTCCGTGACAGCATGGGGAGAGAAAAGTCTTCTCACGTGGGGAGAAGGAACAAGGCGACGTCGTCGAGTTTTTTTATTTTTAACTTTTTTATATTATATTATATTATATTATACTGAGTGGTATTTTTATTTTATTATAAATGTTTATTTTATTATTTATTAATTTTTATTTTATTATTAATTATTAATTTATTATTAAAAATATTAATATAATATTTAATTGAATATAATGAGATTATTTATGTAATAGAAAAACTTCAAAAAAGTATTATATTAACGTCTTTCTTAAACTTAATAATTAATATCTTCAAAATTACAAATTTTTTCTTTTTTCTTTTTTTCTTTTTTATTTGATTTCAATTTTCATTGAAATAGTGAATTTCAATGCGCTGTGTGTACCGCTCGATATTGGGTAGCATATCGTACCGAGCTCTGGTATGGCACTCCTTGAAGGACGTACACTTTTGCCACTAGAAGTTCGATTAAATTTGTTATGATATGCAAATATGTTGTTTCTAGAAGTATAAAGCTTAACGTGGTTTGCAGCAGACAAATATTTTAGAATTAGCAGCTGCGTATATAGACCCTCCCCAGACTCCTCATTACGGGAGCCTTGTGTACACCCTCCTTTACTGTCTGCAATCATCTAAATGATATTTAGCATTTGTGATCTCTTTGTGCTGTCAAGTTAATTTTGCATCAAACTATTTTCTGTTATCCTCGAGTTTTCATATGCTTTAGTCATGTATGCTATGTCTCTTAGCCGGATTTTAGCCTGATTCTCTGATGTTATGAACTTATTGTATTTTTTATAATTTATATCCAGGTTCATGAGCGGCAGGATACTGGAGAAGTCGATATTCTTACAAAAGGTACCAAAAATCTATAATTGGTTCTCTCTAAATAATAAGTAGAGCTTCACCTTTCAACTAATGTATTTCTATTAGTTTATGAAGGGCATTGTAAGATGTATCATGTGACCCTTGTAATTTCTTTTGCAAATGATTATGCATGTGCAGTGGGAAACATATTTCTTTTGCAAATAATTATGCATGTGCACTAGAAACAGTCTCTCTATATTTAAAGGTAAGGCTGCATGCATTAACTCTTCACTGGGTTTGTCCTTTTAGTAGGAAATAGAACAAAAGCATCTGTTACTGCTATGTTACTGCTTTGAGTAACCTCAACTCCAACTGCAATTTTGAGAAGTTTATTGAGTTTTTGGGTTGTTTTAACTTGGTTGCAGTACATGGCATCTAACATAATAGCAAACACAATCTATATGTTCCTTCTCTATCCTCAATTTGCAATTGTGAGATCTCAGATACATTCTTGTATTTACTTTCCATCTTGTTCTTTTCCTAAGATATATTTTCTGAATAACTTTATGACGGGGAGCGGGTTCAGTAATAATAATAAATCCTGATCTAATTTTCAGGGGATAATAATTTTGGTGATGATAGACTTCTCTATGCCCATGGTCAGCTCTGGCTCCAGCGTCACCACATCATGGGTCGAGCTGTAGGGTAAGACCTTTTGTACTCAGCTCAAGTGTTGCATCCTCAAAAATTGTCTTGTACAACCGAGCTTCAATAATCCAAGCTAACTTTGTCGATCACATGTCTGAACGAATGACATTCATTTTTATCTCACCAGGTTTCTACCATATGTTGGTTGGGTTACAATTATCATGACTGAGAAACCAATTATTAAGGTATGATTTCTATCAAGTAGATGTCATATGTTATAATCTTGCACTCTAATATCATCAAAGGATGGTAGGCAGAAAAAGGCTGCTTTGCTTGATTTAGATTGTTTCATGTTTAGCACATATCAGGGTTTTTAGTCTGGCAACGTAGCTATTATATTTGGATATCTGACCTACTCAACAGTCTCATTATTTTTCTGGGAATCCTTGGCACTATAACGTTAAAATCCTTGTATATGCCAAACAAATATCAAGGTTGATCAATTAAGTTGTGCTAGAATGATAACCATCAACACCGAAATGGCTAGGTATTAGTTCATTGTTTTCCATAACAGAGACAAATGCATTTAGTGTGAGTTATAACTTCTGTTGAGTTCAAATCTTCAACATACACCTCATCATCTCTGTGACATGTGGTCAATCTTCCCTGTTTAAGCTACAGTCTTTTCTTCACGTATATGATGCATGATCTGTAATCTTGAAACTGATTTATTATACTCATGTTTAGGATGATTTTTATAAGGCCTTTGGCCTATGTTCAGAGTTATCGGTGGATGGACTAAAACTATTTATCATACGGTGGCGCAATTAGAAGCCTCCCGTTGGAATTGTTGCTACATGTTGTCATTCTGATTTTAAAAAAGTAGGCTGGAAACGAAGATAACAAAAGAAAGCTTACATGAAATTTTTTATTAGTTCAGACGGCCTACTGGAGTAGATTGTTGGATCAGACAAGCATATGGAACAGTCTCTTGTAGCAAGATGCTACATGATGGATGCACTTGTTCATCTCTTTAGTTGCCCTTATTTTGATATCTTCATTTTTGCATATTGCAGTACTTGCTGATTGGTGCTCTGGGATTGCTGGTCATAACGTCCAAGGAGTAGAACCGTTGCAGTCTCAGAGGAGTCTATATATAACTTTTAACATGCGCAGCTACTAAGATTATGATCTTCATGTTGATGTTAGAAAGGAATATACTCGATCAATCGCCTGTTGGATGCTTAACATCTAGCTTTTCTATATCCCAAAAAAAAAAGTTTTAACTTTTCTATGTCCAACGTTGTAATTCCTCGGAAACAATGGTACCATAAATTTTGCCGTACGAATTAGTTGCTATCTTGTCGTCGTTGGTTTCTTTTAAGTTCTCACACATCTATCCTTATGATGGACACGAATGTTTTAAACAATCATCTTTAATGCTGATGCTTTATGTATCAACTTCCATGGAAATGTCAACGTGCAGGTAGCTCCTCCGCTGCTATGAGAGAGGGGAACGAAAAATAATTTGTGATCGATGCGTCTGCGAAGTCACATTAGGTATATATATATATATATATATATATATATATATATATATATATTCAGTTTGACCCAACCACTGGTAAAGAAGTTATCAGTAACCTACTGGACAAGATGTAATCAGTAAAACGTCTGAAAGATAAAAAGTAATCATATAGTGAATAAAATACATGACGAGACGCAATCATATTACTTGAAAAAAAGACATTCAACAAATAGAACAATTTGGGAATTTGACTCTCTTACTTAAATTGGGATACAAAGTACCTCTAAAGCGAATATAAGTGTACATGATCAGATGTAATCAATAAAATAAGTGTCTGGATGAATGTATAGTGGTACATAGTGCTGATAAAGTATCTTTTCCTCGATTATCAAATAATGACACATTGCTCCCCCTTCCATTACTTTGGGCTAGCGTTTATATCTGCAAGTTTAAAAAGCATTTACAAGGTGAAACACAAACTAAGTGGGGTAGAAACTTAGGATTTAATTCATATTTTGTTGTTACCTTTCCACCTCAAGCCTAAAGAGTATCGTTAGAAAAATAAAAACATGAAAGTGGACAACTGTTCTATATGCACTCTAGAAATTATAAGTGTGGTTTTACAATTTGTTGAGCTTCATAGCAAAAAAGAAGAGCAAATTGTAGATTCCCTACTTTGATTTGGTTTAATTCCAAATTGTGTAATTGTGCTTTAACTTGGGTGAACAATTAGATAGAGAGAACTTAAAAATATATGTATCTTCCCACATCATTCTAATTCAACATGGTTCTATCTTGTGGCGTAAATAATTAATTGATGATAATATGTTTAATTTAAAGGTGTCAGCTAACTGATAACAAACTTTTATCAATTTATAAAGACAAAACAATATACTGTTAAAAACAAGTCAGGTGGATAATCATACCATATCAGAGGGGGGTTGGTCCCACAATCTAGCATTTACTCCCACAATTTGAATAAGCAAATGCAGAGAAAAATAATACTAGTATAGATTAAGCTCTTTCATCTTTTAAATGACAATTATATAGTTAAATGCTCTCCCATATGATATGTCACACCACAGTTGGGTGCTCCCACTAAACAGACTGGACACTCATGGCCATAACCACCACCATAATTTGATGCTATGAGATGATAATTTATACTCCCATTAAATGCAGCAACTACCCCTCTCAAAGCTCAAACCCTATTAATCAGTCTGAACTAATAAAAAAATAGCATAGTAAAAAGTTCCTTAGTGCCCTCTATTTTGCTCATTTATCTGGCAGAGGCAACTTTTTGTCAAAAGAAAACAAGATCTTTTTATACCACCAAATTTCAGAAAGGAGATTTTTACGAGGCTGTGTCAAGGAAAATGATATATCTGATATTTAATTTGTAAGTGTTTACAGGAATGCTTATCTCCTGCTGACAAGTGACTACCATAATTCTTTACATGTTTTACCATACTGTGTCATTAAGAATGATCTCTGAGGAGACATCCAAGTAGTTAGAGCATACTGTCTGTGCAGTCAAGTGGTTAGGACTTGAGTCCCGTGCTTACTGTGCATGTTTATAATACTTGTATATGGAAGAGAATTATTTTAATGGAAAACAATAGGATTGAACATAAACAGAAGTAGAATGCTAGAGCAAACAACTAGCAATGACCAACTCCTACAAAAAAAAACCTACATTAGAAGTCCTTATACAAAAGTTTACGGAACTAAGAATTATCATTGAAGAGAACTAGATGAAAATAGAGGGTACTAATAGAAGAGTAGTATTGTGCAACTATAACATTGATTGTTATGCATACCTGTATTTGATGATGATGTCTCATCTCCTGCCAAGAATGAAATTTTACCCATTTCATGATTTGATTGAATAGAATTCTAGCATCTCCTCTTCCACAGGGTGTGTCTCTCCTACTATTACAAGGCAATGAAGTGGTGGACCAAAATCAATATCAAGTAATTCTTTCATTGATCCAGCAACTATCATCTGATCATCATTACCAAGGCGAGCGATTCCTACACATTGTGTCTCTGCATTGTAAACTGGAAAACAAAGTATTACAATCTGATCAATATGTAGGAATTCCATAGTCTACAGATACTGAGATAACAAGGAGCTAAAAAGCCAGGAAGAAGTAAGACAAGGGCTTCAAACTTTGTTGCTAAGAGGATTTAAATGGCATGTCAGAATGGATAACTTTATCCATCAAGATATTTCAGGTCAAGCAATTGCTTACTGGACAAGTTGTTCTCATGCAGCTTGGCATGTAAGACAGATTAATCATTACATCGGAAGGAAGCATATGTAAGAAACACGGTTTGCCGACAAAGCTTGAGGCTACTCTTTTGGATAAGTTGGTGATCACAGGTGTGTAAATTGATTTCTGGAGTATTTAACCGTTGAAGTACCTCAGGGAATCATTCAACTGTTAAACCAAGCATGCTGGCATGTCTATTATGGATAACTCACATTTCATGAATCTTTTGTAGTTCCAATTGTAAAAAGGTAAATGCATGACTGTCAGCCACAACAAATATGATAGTATATTGTTGCTTGATCAGTAATGTTATACACCAGTTGAACTTTTTTTTTTTCAACCAGACCTAGCAAAACAAGACTCCTAGTGAACAAGCAAAGAAAAAAAGCATGAAGAACACATAAGATACACAATGGTATGTACCAGATCCTCCGTTAGTCTCTTCAACCTCCAAGAGTTGATTTATAGCAATGTGGATAGTCATATATTTTGGTGGTTCGTAACACTTCCGTCCTCTGGAAATTCAAGAGCCAAAAGCCAAAAGAATATTAGGGAAGCCTCACTAAGCTAAAAGTGCATATGAAAAATAGAATGTTGTTTGTGCTTAGGTGAAGAAAATTAAAATCATTTAGTGGTAAGTTACTCCACCCACACAAGTGTAAGAAAGAAGATCAAGAAAGACAAGGGACTAAATGAGAAAACTTATATGCCTGGAACAATAACCCTATGCCACAATCAAAACAAGTGTTATTAACTCCAGACACTAAAAAAATTGCTTCAGGAATGCAAATAATACGATGTTAGAGAAAAGATGGATTCATTTTGCACTGTACCTGCACAACGACTCCAATGATGGTTCCTTCACCCGTATATCTGCAACATTCAGAAACTGCTATGAGAAAATTGAAATAGATATGGCATGTAACATGTCCGAGTATACCCCAAGGAAACTTTACAAAATGCTCAGCACACCCAAATCAAATTCCAATGTATGACCGAATTGACATAAAAACATAGGCTGTTGTGTACTTAGTATTTAATTAACACAGAGATGATGCAGGTTACCAGGCTAATGGCCTCAAATCTCTACTCTGAATCACTATCTAGTTCTTCCTTTTCCTTGATTGCCATATAGCCTATCTGCTACCAGTATTAGGCAGTATAAACTAAAAAGCTTTTTGAAGTGCATACCAACCTTCTAGGATATATTCAAATATCAATGATTATCACCTTGCACATTAACAAGGCTCACTAAGTCAAGAAGGATCAGAAGTATAGAGAACTCACCTAACAGGCAGAGTGTATGCAAGCCAAGCTGCCGATTTTTTTGAATCTTTGGATAGAAACTGTCTGGTCTCCATGAATCTGTAAAGAAAGGAATGGAAATTGTCTCGCCATAGCGGTAAAGTTGCAAACCACAAGCTCCAATCGCATTCATAACTGATGCATTATGTATCACCTTAACTTTCAGTCCCATCTTTTTTGCCCGGACAACCAGATCAGTATGGGTCGTTGCTCTGCAGTAAATTCCAGAATAATTCTTTAAAGAAGTACAACATAAATTTTCCAGTAAAACCAAATATGAACATCAAACAGCTAGCCAATATCCAATGTCAATGGAGTTGGACAGTTCGAATTACAAGATGATGCAAGCTAAAACTTACATGGACCACAGTCCAATCAACATAACTATTTTTATTCTTTTGTCATCTATTAGTATAAAGAAAAATTAAAAATCAATCTCCAACTATAAAATTCTCATGCAAGCACCAATAATTTACTTCCAAAGACACCCAGGTACTCATAGATATCAAGTATATTACTACACTTTATGGATGTTAGAAATCAATCACCAATTAGCACACAAAACGCAGAATAACCAAGAGAAGGACATCAGAATAAAACTTTTGATTCGTTGCAGCTGAAAAAACTACAAGCTTCAGCTGAAACTTAAAAGCTTGGCTTGAATTCTCTGGTTAATGTAATAGACAAGTCCGAAGGCATAAACAGCAGCCAGGGCAGATATAATAGAACAGGAAAGAACAATAAGATGCTTCATAAACCGAAAATGAGACCAACAAGTACATATCTAAAACATATAAAGTTCTTCAGGCATAATTATGTATCTCCTGCATATAAAGAAACTTTCCCAGAAGAGCCGGGAAGAAAAATAGGGCAGAGCAAGAACTTCCACCTTAGGAACAGAGTCTAGTGGATTTACTTCTGATGGAGACAAAAAAAAAGGAAAAAGCAGGAACCATACCCGAAAGGATCTCCAACAACCAAGAAGGCAACATCACAATCAACAGCTTCGGAGAGGATCTCAGCAGCCCGCTCCTCGACCATCTCCCGGTCGGCGACCACAACGTCCCTCCCGTACAGTTTCTCCTGCAAAAAAGATCGGGTTTCAAGTACACTTAGCCCTCACCGGGCAACGCGGGCAGAGAAGAAGCGGGTCCGAACCATTCTGCAGAGGCCATCGGAAGCGAGGCCGAAGGAGAGGAGGGAGGTGTAGGCCTCCACGTAGACCTTGTGGCAGCTGCGGACGGCGTCGAGACCTCTGACGGTGATGTCCCTCTCGTCACCCAACCCCAACCCGATGATGTACAGCATCCTCCTTCCCTCTTTCGCCTCCTCCTCTAGGGTTTAAGACTCCTCACAAGTGATGCAAGTAATCGAATGCGATTAGGGTTTGAGGTAGGAATTATTATTATATTATATAATAATATTAAAAACTCTTCGATTTTCGGATCCGGATTCAACTAAACCGAGTTGGATAGATCCTATTTCCGTAACGCTATGGTACCCGACCCATTAACAATCCGAAATTATCGAGGTATTTGTACATGTAGGTATAGTACGGAACGCACAACAGCGTATTATAATACCACTCGCCCCCCCAATCCATTTAAACTTACGCGTATGGACATCATCATAAATGTGTGAGGGAGAGTCGCCGTTACACAAGCGTGGCGATGGAGAGACTTCCCCTGCCCGAAGGGCTCAACAGAGCTTAGAAATTACGTGTAGGAATGTTACACAGATCAGATGGTGATGAAACGGCAATGGAGATGGCCGAGGAAAGGAGGGAGGAAGCTGCAAGCGTTCACCGATCGATGCCTTCGATCTTGTCCTCAATCTCCGAGTACAGCTGCCGCAAGCGCTCGATGTTGTCTTCCGATGTCTCCCAGTAGCCGCGGCCGCTGGCCTCTAGGAATGTCTGCACCAGCTTGCGGAAGGAATTGGGGTTGGTCTCCATCAGCCGGCGCCGCATCTCCTCGTCGTTGATGAAGGTGGTGTTGGCCTCCTCGTACACCCAGTTGTCCACCTGCCCTGAGGTGGCGCTCCACCCCACCGTGTTCGTCAGCCGCTTCTCGATCTCCCGCACGCCCTCGTACCCGCTCGACATCATCCCCTCGTACCACTTGGGGTTGAGCAGCTTCGTCCGCGCGTCCAGGCGCACCGTCTCCGCCAGCGTCCGCACCTGCGCATTCGCGGTCGTGGTGTCCGCGATGTACGCGCTGGGCTTCCTCCCGTCCTTGCGCAGCGACTGCACCAGATTCGTGGGGTCCGAGTCGAAGTAGTGGCTCACGTCCGTGAGCGAGATCTCGGAGGAGTCCAGGTTCTGGAAGGTGGCGTCCGCCGTGCTCAGCGCCATCTCGAACACCTTGCGCTTCTCCGTCATGCCCACGCCCGGCGCGTCGCAGTCGAACGCGAAGGACTTGCGGCTCAGGTACATGTCCTGTAGCTGCTGCTCATCGTTCCACGATGAGTTCTCCACCGCCAGATTGACGTTGGAGGAGTACGACCCGGAGGCATTGGAGAAGACCCTGGTCGCCGCCTCTCGCACCGGCACGCCCAGCTCCGACGCTTGCTGCAGCGCGTGCTTCCTGACGTAGTTCTGCTCCTCTGGTTCGTCCAACTCCGCCACCATCTTCACCGCCCGGTCCAGGAGATTCATCTGCGGCGACATCAGAACACGGTCACAAGCACATCCCGGGCATCGACAGCATCAGTTGTTCGGGAATATCCATGGATTCGTACCTGGTTGATGAAGAGGTCACGGAAGACGCCGGAGCAATTGACGACGACGTCCACCCTCGGCCTGCCAAGCTCCTCCAGGCTGACATGCTCCACGCGGTTCACGCGGCCGAAGGTGTCAGCGACCGGCCTCACACCGATCATCCAGAGCACTTGAGCCAGGGACTCCCCGTAAGTCTTGATGTTATCCGTACCCCACAGCACAAGCGCCACGGTCTCGGGGTACTCGCCCCCGTTATCCGCCTTCTGCCTCTCCAGCAACCGGTCCACCACCACCTTGGCGCTCTGCAAGGCGGCGGCCGTCGGGATGGCCTGCGGGTCCAGAGCATGGATGTTCTTTCCGGTCGGCAGCACCTTCGGATTCCTGATGGGGTCGCCACCAGGCCCAGGTTCGACGTAGCTGCCCTCGAGAGCTTGCTTCAAGCTCGCCAACTCGTTGTCGGCCACGACAAGCTTCAAGCACTCCCCCAAGAACTGGAACAGGGTCCGAAGCTTCTCCCTGTCCGCTCTTATGAACTTGGTCTTGGACAGGTACTGCATCCACGGCTCCACCAGCCCGAAGCCGAGTATCGACGTCAGCTTCTCGGCCACGTCCACCACTTGCCCTCTCTTGTTCGTCGTCTGGTCCACGAAGGCCGAGATCGCGCCGCGCGACGCCTCTGTTATCTGCCGGAGGAGCTCCACATCGGCCAGTATCCCTTTGTCGCTTCCTCTGTAGACGTCCTCGATGTTCCTCCCCACGGTCTCCGCCAGTATGCCAGGCAGCGAGTATATGCCGTCCTCGGGGCGGTCGAGCGCTGCGATGTTCACCAGTGTGGCCACCGCCTCCATGGCCGAGGGAGGCTCACCGATCACGTGGAGCCCGCATGGCAGCAAACGAGATTCTATCTCCATGATCTTGGAGTACACCTTGCCCACCACGAGGTCCCTCTCTTTGGCGGAGATCTCCTCCCCTTCTTCCGGCAGAGCCACATCCTTGTCAAGGTTGCACTGCTTGGCGGTGCTGATTATGGAGCTCACGATCTGAGGACCGCGCCCGGTGTCCTTGAGGGACTGGTAGGACGAGATGAGCTCCGCGAGCTGTTTGAGCCCCTTGTAGAGCCCGGCGTTCTCCGCAGGTGGTGTCAGGTAGCTGATGGTGTTGGCATAGCTTCGACGCTTGGCGATGGTGGCCTCGGATGGGTTGTTAGCCGCATAGTAGTAGATGTTAGGGATGTTGCCGATGAGGCTGTCGGGGTAGCACACGTCGCTCATGCCGACTTGCTTCCCGGGCATGAACTCGAGGGAACCATGAGTGCCGAAGTGGAGAACAGCATCCGCATTGAAGATCTTCTCCACGAAGGAATAGTAGGCTGCGAAACCATGGTGAGGGCTGGCGGACTTGGCGAAGAGGAGGCGCATGGGGTCGCCCTCGTAACCAAACGTCGGCTGCACCCCGATGAAGACGTTGCCGTACTGCTTGCCATAGACCAGGAGATGCTCGCCGTCAGAGTTGAGATTGCCAGGGGGCTTCCCCCAGCTCTCCTCCAAGGCGGAGGCGTAGGGGGTGAGGGCTTGGTACTCTCGCACGGTCATCTTGTGAGCGATGTTAAGGTTGGGGCTGCTGAACTTGGCCTCCTTGTCATGGATGACATCTTCGATCAAGGCTTCAGTTGTGTCGGGTAGGCCATCGACATTGTAACCATCTTTCTTGAGACCCTTGAGCACAGAGAAGATGGAGGAGAAGACATTGAGATATGCTGCTGTCCCAACGTTGCCCTTGTCTGGTGGGAAGCTGAAAACAGTAATTGCCAGTCTCTTCTTCGCCTACTCCACATGAACACACAAACATTAAGCCGATGAAACAATGGGGAACACTTCATCACAGATTCACTGCGAGTTATGGCTCATAAAGAGGAAGAAGCCGTAACCAGGCAATATGTACCTTCGATTTCCTCTTTAGCTCAGCCCACCTGATGGCCCTTGTACACAGCTGCTCCACCCTCTTATGCAACGCATGCGACTTCCCTGTCACCAGCATATCAATCGTCCACGTTTTAGCGTCACATAGGACATCAAAATCAAACGTAAAAAAATAGGACATCAGTCGAGTAGGTTCTGACAGAACAGAGGACGCAGGAAGAGGAGGACAAACACAGCAATAAAGAAAGAACAGAGCTTAACCTGTTCTTGCATCCCGGCCTGAGAAGACGATGGGTTCCATGCCGCCGTCAAGCTCCGGGAGGGCCACCTGCAGCGCCACCTGAATCGGGTGCAGACCCAGGGTGCTGTTGAGCCACTCTTCGGTGGTCTGGAACACCAGGGGAAGCGCCACAATGTACGGGACATCCAGCTTCCTCAGTGCCTCGATGGCCCTCGGATGGTCTTGCCTCGCCGGGCCGCCCACGAGGGCGAACCCGGTCAGGGACACCACGGTGTTGACGAACGGCTTGTTGGTGATCGGGTCGATCAGGTACCTCTCTGTAGGCCCTGAGAAATCCAGCCCGCCGGCGAAGATTGGTATCACTTTAGCACCTCTGGCCTCCAGCTCCATGATCACGGCCACGTAGTGCCCGTCGTCGCCGGTGACGATGTGACTCCTCTGAAGGACCAGCCCGATCACCGGCGCGTTGGGATCCTTGAGCCTCTCGTTGGCGTCTCTTCTTGTGCCGTACCAGTTCAAGTACTCCTTCGCGTCGTCGTACATTGCCGGAGCCAGCGGGTGCCATATGCCACTGTCCAAGAAGAGGACGGGGTCGGCGTACGCGATCTTGGTGCCCTTGAGCGTCGGCACGTACGAGCCGGCGATCATCTTGAGGAAGTTTTGGAGATTTTCCGGCGAACCTCCGAGCCAGAACTGCAGACTGAGAATGTAAAGCCGGGCATCCTGAGCCTTGTCGCTCGGCAAGTACTTGAGGACCTTGGGCAGCGTCCGGACCAGCTTGAGCATGCTCTCCGCGAACCCGGCGGACTGCTTCTTTCTCTTGAAGAGCTGGAAGAAGGGGCTCTTCGACTGGCCCAGCTGCGACATGCTGAAGGTGCCCAGCTTGTTCAACCGCATGACCTCCGGCATGGAGGGGAAGACGAGGACGGCGTCCATCCGATCCCTCTGCTTCTCCACCGCGTCCTTCACCTTCAGCGCCAGCTCCTCCACGAAGATGAGCGAGCCGATGAAGATGTTGGTGTCCTCGAGGTCCTTGCAGAAGGTCTGGTAGGTCTCCTCATCCCGCAGCTCCTCCACCAGGTAACCCACCACCTCGAACGCCGCGTGCTGGCGGCTGCTGTTGAGGGACCAGACGGCGGCCGACAGCGACGACTGGTACTGAGCCTCCAGGACAACGTAGACGACCTTCACCCTGGGGAGCCCCGGGTTGTAGTCCGGGACGATGCGGCGGACCTCGGGCTTCGTCTGGGTGAAGAGGCCGTTGCCAACGGCGGCGCAGCTCACCCCGAAGCTCCGCCTGCCGCGGGAGGCATGGCCGAGCTGCTTACTCCTGGGAAGGAAGGAGTGGAGGAAGACATTCTTCTGGACGACCAAGGAGAGGCCGTCCGATCTCGTTGCGGATGAATTGCGTAGGGTGGAGAAGGGAGTGGTCACCAGGGACGACATCGAGGAGCGAACTGATGCGTGAAACCCTTTGGGTAGCAGGTGAGGATGGATGGAGATGGTCTGGTGGTGCTCTCTGCCGTCCCACCGAAGGAAGCAGGGAAAACGAAGGGACCGCCGGGCGACGTTATAGTGTGCGGGCGGGAGTGGGTTGTGTGGAGGAGAATTGGGGCCGTCGCTGTGGCGCCTCTGGTGGTCGAACCCGAGACGCGTGTCGGCGACAGGAACAACGAGGGAGTGAGTAATCCGCGCCGATGGATTGTGGGGTTGCGCTCGGATTGCGTGTGCCGCGGCTCGGGCTCTCATTGGCCAGGTTGGATTGCACAGCTCCAGCGAAGGATGAGGGAGGCGACCACGATAAGCTTTCGTATCGTCTTCTATTTGGGACGATCTTTTTGGGATGTGCTTTGTGACTCTGGTTGCACCGTGAGATACTTTTGCCCGGCTTGCCTACGTGGAGCTCCCTGGTCTTTTTGCTTGAAGTATCTAAGGACGGCTTCTCTGGCTTCTCCGATCGATCATCGTACAGTCGTCCCTGTTCATAAAGATATGTCGTCAGGTTGTGGGGATGAAAAGGTCGTACTTGTTATAAATAACATACAGCATTGCGAGATGAAACACCAAACATTTGGTCTGTCGTCGAATCTAAGGTTAGCTTTCGTCCCAGGGCCAGGGTTTATATAACTTGGGTCTGAAGTAGAACATAAAATGGTGCAACCCGTTGGTATACCACATCGATCTTTCAAGCGCTAGCGCAGGTTTAAATCTAAAGCTCACCATCCTGGTCCACTGTGGCATCAAACTCCGGTCTCAACTAGATAGATGTTCTCCCATCTGTGCCAGCAAATATGAGACTTCCAAATTTATAACGTTTTAAACACAAATGAAGTAGTTGATAATAGCATATGACCTTAAAGAAGCATGACAATATCATGGTAGCCACAGGAAGAAGAATAAAGTCCTCCAGAAAACAAAGATACATTCTTGAGTTTATACCATCTGTTTCCATACGTGGTGCAAATTTGGACAGCAATTTTTGGCTAGGATTAAAGAAAAACCTAATTCTATGGCAATAATTAACACAAGGTTACAATACAACAAAAGTCACCATTAATCCTGGCCCTAACCAACAACAAGATTAAAAAAGAGTGCCAAACATTATCCAGAATGATTACCAACAAATTCTCCATTCAGATCCCATGGGCGCATCTCGTAGGACTTTCCCATCACACTGCGCTTCTGGTTTATTGTCCCGCTGTCACATTTATATTCAGGGAAGTAGTCCAAGAATGTCTTTGCTCCGAGTGAATCAACTCCGTCAAAGAGAAAACCCCACACCAACTCCTATATTCAATAGAAAAAGGAATTCAATGAAGTCCTTCAAAAGGATATGCTGCAACACTAGCAAAGGTCACTAAGAAAAACTGATACAGTTTCAACAAAGGCACCTTTGCAAGATTTTCTCCCACCAACTTCTTCAATAATGGGTGACCAGGGTCCTGAGACACAATAACAGGTAAGCCAAACAGAGTTTATTGAATATGATATTGTATTTTTTTATGCTCTAGGTGTGAGGCAATGCTGGTCCCGTAATTATTTCTTGGACCAAAAATCACGCCACAAACAGAAAGAAAAAAAAATATATTATTAGTATTACATTGATTCTGTGGTTAAATTTGTTTTTGAGAAAATGTTATCAATTAAAAGAAAGAACATGAATACTAGATAGCCATGAAGATATTGTAAGATATCACAGAAAAATGCTTTGAACAATATATGTTTATCTTCTTCCTGTAAAAAAACACTTGCCTATTGGTAATATCTCCATAATAGAGAATCAGATCAGCACAAATAAGTTGAAATGAGCAATTCGACTTTGCAAAATACTTGTGACCATTTCATTACATATCTCAAAACTAAAACAAGAAAACAATGCAAAGCATACTAAAACACCTTTTCAGCTCTCCACGTAAGATACTTATGCTGTGCTTCACGATTCCGATGAACATGGCAAGCAGATGTCTCTTTAACTGCTTCATCCATCAATGCAAGCCATGCCTATCATGAAAGAATTATTTTCAGAACCACATTCCTTTTGATTATAAGCACCAGACGTCAAGAGATAAAGTGAATGACTTTAGCTACAAAACCAAAGTGCCTTCAAAAGTACAAGAGACCTGATGTGCTGGTATTTTTCTACAAAGAGCATCTTTGATTACAATAAACATTTATTCTCAAGTTCACATACCTAGTTCACCAAGTAATAGTTTGTCATACACAGCACAGTACATTCCTCAAAGTAGTTTCATTTCTCAAAATAAAATGTCATGTTAAAGTATACCTAGGATATCCTGACCCTTGCCCAAAGTTATACCACAGTACCAAACATAATTGAAGTTTAATCAATCTTAGTCCAATTGGATAATGATTTATCAAGGTCAAGTCAAGATAAAAAAAGAAGAAAAAACCTTCATTGATAGTTGCAAAAATTTAAATCTCAATCTGAAACCAATTCTGGTTACTGGTTCACCAGTACAGGCACTAGTAATATCGGACTGTATGCCGACTTGTATTGTCCAGTATCAATGGAGAATATAACAAAAAAGATAGATACCAAATGATACGAATCTATATGGTTTGGTCCTGATCCTTAGACCAGCATAACTGAAGTTTGATACATTGGAAAGTAGCAAGTCAAGTATGTAGTACTTCTATGTTTTTTTTTTTTAATCAGTAGTACTTCTATGTTAATTAAGTTACCATCTGTCACTTTTTTGTGTTAGATTATCATATGGGAAAAATTATAGCAAGCATGAAATTCTTTTTCCATTTCAAGCCTTGTAAGGATATTATACTGAAATTGTTGAACTATTTTTGTCTTTCATAAGCAAGAGAATGAAAATTTTGTACCTTAAAGTAGTCCACGAATGCAGAATATAGAACATCGTGCTTGAATTGGCTTGAATTGAATCGTGTCCATATCACAATTGGCGAGAAGAATCTCAAAGATTCGCCTGTAATATTGCCTCCCCATGGCAGAAGCTGCATTTCCTCTGTTTAAGATTTGAAGCTATATATATAGCAATGATAATACAAACATCTGAAAGTATCACTAAAGAGTCAGTAATATGTAAGTAACAATTTTTAGTACCTCAAAGTATTTCTTGCCAAGAGGCAGTAACTTTCTATAATACTTCTCCTTGTAGTCTGTATGGATGGTGACATCATAGAGAGGGTTAAGATCCCTGCAAAATTTCCACTTAATGATAAAGTTTAAGGAACATCATGGAAGCTCAATTAAAGCTCAGGAAGAGAACATGATTGTTAACTGATCTTATAGCCATTTTTTTGTTTTCTTCTCTTAATTCTCTTTTCTTCTTCCCCATTTTCTTGGCCTTAAGAACCAAAATCTCTACCAGTTTCATAATGGTTTGAAGGTGATAAGCAAGAACATAATGCAACAACTTGAACCAAGAATTCTTTCACTGTAAGACAACCTAATAATTGGTGGTTAAATACAAGCCATGATCAAGTGCTATGCCTGCCCATATCACTCCATCCTGACCTGTGATCCAAGTTCCATGTAATAACTTACAGTACATGTATACCTAGGATTACTGTGATATGCAATACTGATTGTAGAAATCGGGATCTAATATTGTACATAATAAAAGAATTAGCTCCACAAATCAAAACATTCTATTTTAAGTAGCAAAACCACTGAATAATAAGAAAAATCAGAGTACATAGCTTTCTGGATTCAACCACCATTGTTTTTAACCTAATTTATTACATTTCTAATCATCAGTAAAATCATATCATGATGGACAAACAGAACCCTATCCCATGCAGCACAAACCAAGTGCCAGACCTTGTACTATGCATGTATCACAGCCTAAAGCATTCCCCATTACAGTTAAGTGCTATCTTCATTTCATGCCCACATAGTCATGCTATATATGTTAAAAGTAAATGATGAAACAGAGAAAATAAATAAGAATATTGGAAAGGACTAGTTACAATACATTTATTTTTAGTCATCCCCTCAGCACGCCCCATAGGGCCACGCCTCCATGAGAGTTAACTAGCCAATATGGGTACCCAATTGGAGAAATGATGCCCATCAACACCATTTAGTTCACATGAATTCCTCTACCGACTTCAATTCTGGATTGTACAAGAGTTTAACCAGCCTTCGTCGACATTTAACTAGTCAACCAGACTCAACCATTATATTAGGATTGGAGCCCAATTGATCTAGCTCGACTTTTCTTATTTGAAGTAGTTCTAGTTCAACTAAAGGTGGTCAGAGCCCTATCAATCTACCTAGAAGTGGATCAACTCATAGAAGACAAGTGGATGGATCCCCTTATTGAAGTGTCACAACCCGGCCTGCCATACCTTACTAATCAACTTGTTGAATCTGAACTACTGATCCAAAATGCGTAAGTCCAAGTTAATAATAGCATCTAGTTCTTCTTAACTTCATTTAAATCTTCAATCTTCCCCACTTAAGACCTTGACACCCTCGTAAAGGAACAAATCGGACATCAAGAAACATACCTCAGAATCAAAGCCTAGCATAAAATATACATGACGACTGATGAGTGTTTTCACATTTATAGTAAGTCAAAAGTCCAAAATACATAAATATTCCCAGTACTCAACATGGCCAAGAGCTCTAGACATATGATATATGTTAGGACAAATGTGTGGATGTCATACACTTGTTTCAAGTGACCGACAATTATAACTATGTATCCAATAAGGAGGATCAGTGTCCAGATCATGATATACACCAAGTAAAGCATGCATTGTAGTTTGGAGAACTTCACTGTAATTTCCTAAGACTCAAAATATGGAAGATCGAATAGTAGCCTATGAGCTAGCTGGGAGATGCATCAATATGTTCATTAGCAGCATAATAGGCTATACACATTATATGTTCATTAGCAATCACAATATTTCATACGATAGACTGGATATGTGAAAATAAAATGGTTAAAACTACCCATCTAATTAGTCCCTTACACATGAAGACTTCAGCTATCATCAGTTCATTGGGTGCTTAGAACAAAACAAGAAATCTTTTAAGTTAGTATATCAGTCAAAGTAACTAAAAGTAAAACAAAAGAAGGTAATCATTAAGAACATGAATCTTAGTATGTTCAGCTTAGAGAGAAATAAACATGGTCAATAAATTGTAACTCACAAGACGATGATGCTCAAACTAGCATTGGTAAAAAAATTGGCGCAAAATATAGGGAGATCAAATTCTGGTTCAGGGAACACAGCAAAATCAAGAACCTGTCAGAGAAAAGAAAATTAAGTAGCAGAAGTACCATAAAAAAATATAAAGATTTGCAATCCAATGATCGTTTCCAAAAAGCCTCTATATGATAGCACGTCTGATAATTGGGATAAATTTCAAGAATTCTTTTGGGAAAAAAAAATCTTTTTTTATGTTAACTAGATACAGCAGTCTAGCAGCTAAAGTATCACGTAACTAAAAAAAAGTTAAGCTGTGACAAAATAAAATAAAATAAGATAAACATCAGTTGAACTTCAAATGATTCTAGCAATAGTCCTTAGGTTCATCAGATAAGCATCTATAATACTAAAATAACCCTGAACTTTCAATTTGAAAAGGAGTATTAATAAGCTAAAGAAAATAAATACAATAAAATCAAGACGTACAGGCAGGAGATATGACGTGAAGTATTGAAGATTATAAGCTGGAGCACATCCAAATGGTATTATTATAAGCTGACACAGATAGCTTATAAGCTATCTGTCTGAATTATGGTGTTTTAATTAATGCTGGTGAGAATGACAGTCTAAGCTAATTATATTCATCAAAATCTTTTTTTTTCACCAGACATGCCATCATATTTTGGAAAAATCCTGTAAGTTGCTATGACCAGCATGTGACTGCCACACAATAACTATCATGTCATGTCCATACATAAAAGAGCACAAAAGGATCAAAATTGATAATGCAATTTGTTTCAATAGTAGCCCAACCGTGCAAGGTATACACAAAAAATTACAGGCATTTTTTAAGGCAAAAAATTTTGAATAGTAAAAGAACTCATCAATTATGTGTTAATACACAAGGAAACCAGAAATGCATATCTAATTTAGTTATGGATTGAACAATACAGGTGGGTGTGGCATCGAAAATAAGGCATCATATGCAGCAAGAATTCAAGCCCAACAGAGAAGCTTGCAGCTTAAGTTAGGGGGGACAAAAAAGATTTTCACCAAATCCACATAAAGTGGAAGAGAATAAAGTGCATAAAATGAGCAGATTATCTACAAGAAGACAACATTTCTGATAGAGTAACCCATACTCTGCAGCAAGGTTTGACTTACCGGTTTGTACCGGTGTACCGAGTTCATCTCGGTACCGGTATGGTACTGGTACCAGGTGGTATGCACAGTGCATACCGCCTGGTATATTAAAATATAATATAAATATTTTATAATATAATATATTAAAATATTTTATAAAAAAAGAGAAAAAGGGGCGACGTTGGCTCGATCTTTCTCCCCGCGCGGGAGAAAAAGCGCTCGGACTCGCATGCGGCAACGGCGCACGGGCGAGGACTGCGGGCAGGCGATAGGTATTCTTTTTCTCCTCTTTTCTTTTTTGTTTCTTCTTTTTCCTCTTCTTCTTCTTCCCTTTTTCTCGCTCAATCGACCGCCAATGGTCGATTTCTCCCTTCAATCGACCGCCGACGATCAATTTTTGGCGGGACCGCCCGGTAGCGTGCGGTCCGCGTACCGGCAACCTGGCGAACCGATATGTACCGCCCGTACCGGACGGTAAATGTCGAAATTACAAACCTTGCTCTGCAGCAAAACATTTTTCTTTACCACGATAAATCTGGTACAATATCATATAAAGAAGTTGGTCTACTCACAAATCATGTGATTGTCAACGACCATACTAAGCTAGTATTGTCAATTGCTAGGCGCTATAAGATGTCATGATCCCGTATTGCCCAAGGCACCCCCTTGAGCAAGCTAAGATGCTTATCTTACAAAACACAATAATGAAAATAAGAAATTCAATCAAAATATGAGTTTATGCAATATGATATGTAAGATGATTACCACCAACAACACTAAATTACATATGTCTATCCATCTATTAAGTATTTGATTAACAAAATAATAATTAAATTGGTCCAGAACCAAACAAACAAACATCTAACAATCCAATATATGTATTGATCATCAAGGTCAACCACATCACCATCGAAATTAGGTAAATGACTAAAAGTTCTGTCATTCATATAAATATTTAACTCCTGCTTTACTTTTGGAGGATGTGTTTTTTGTGTAAATCAATTTTAAACTTTCCAACTTGATGTTCTTATTTCCACCTTTCGTAGTTTTGCAATAAAAGATTAACTGACAGCACTAGGATCATTGGATCATTGAAATAGTTCTACTTTCATCCAGGGTCCTTTTTAATATATTTCTTATGATAATTCCTTTGGCAGATCTTGCATTGGTATTGTTCTTGAAATGTAGTTTGAATTGTTATATTTAAGTAATAGTTATCAAGTGATGGAAACAGTAGGAGGATGCAGAACAGCACTGATGGTTGTTGGCTGTAGAGAAAGGAATAAAGAGATGGCAACGGCAGTGGTTGACGGTTACAGAGAGAGGAGACAAGAGAAGAGGAAGGGAAAGAAGAGGGAAGAGAAGGCGGTGATTGTGGGGAAGATGGCCTTCACACAAGGAGATGGAGTAAATGGAGAAAAGGGAAAAGGATAGAGAGAAGGGAACAGAGCACCCATAGAGAAAGAGATAAAGAAAATGAAGCAAAGAGAAAAGAGAAGAGAAGAGGAGACATATCAGACAGAGAAGGAAACACAAGCAGTGGAAGAAATGCTAGGGTGAGTGCAAGTGCCGGAATTCGCAGGAGGGCAAGGGAAGGGAACTTGTTGAACCAGGTTGGGTCCAACGTAGAAACTGAGCTACTCACTTGAGCAATGCCCAGTTGAAGGCATCTCACCAGGTTCCATCAAGATGATCGAGCCTCACCTCACTTCATTCAAGTGGCTACACAAGCACCTAAGTTCCTTTTGATATCACTAACTAAAATCACCTCAATATATAGACCAACAATCATGAAGATAGCTTCTTTGCAATGACATGTCAAGTGAATTTTCTTATTAATGTTCAGTTTTTTCTAGTAAGTCCTACCTAGATCTAAACATTGATCCAGTACTAGTTTTGGCAAATGGTTGGCATATGTGGACCAGGTGGAACCTTTTAGTATACCTACTTTAGAAACCTTCTAGCAACTCAGATATCTACCTAATAATATTGCATGATGACATATAACTCATCAAACAACCAGCCATCAATCTGGTTCCCCTCTTCGTTTGACATGATTATAGGTCTGAGTCGTTGTGAAGGTGGTACCTCAGTATTCATACAGGTAAATCCTATTATTGGGGTATCACTCCTCTATAATTATCTAAAACATATAACTCGTCACCTCTATCAATATATGCACTCTTTAGAAGAAGCTTGATAGAAATAGTATGTTTATTCAAAAGAGCAGAATAACAAGGTTCATTAATGAAAATGTAAAATAGGAGAGCTACCTGCATTGCACGATTCCCTTCAATTGTCAAACTTCGAACAAGTCTAATTTTGGGGGCACGGAATGAAAGTGTACGAAGTACAGTATTGTTGTCTTTGGACCTTAGTAATCTGAACTTTTCCTGATAACGTGATCACAAAAAGTAAGCTTTAGAACAAAGTTCTGGATATCCTAATGAAAGATTGAAGATATAAGGTAATGAGAGCATCAACAAGAAAATTTGTAGAATTATGTCAGAGACTTGATTTGCTACTTTTTAGCTTTGCTCCTACCTAAAGCAGAATATTCCGTGATTGTAAGTTAACTAACACTGGTTTATTTTATTTTTTGTGCCTTTCCAATGGATTCTCCCCTCTTTTCCAGCCAAAAAAATTATACCAAATACTAAAGTTCCAAACCAAAAGAATTTTAGAAGTTGGCATAGCACAAACTTTAGAGAACCAATACCACCAGATGATATGCCAAGCAAAATGATGAAATATATGTTAAGATTAAAAGTGAGTTTAGTTGTCAAGGAAAATATTAGTTCATCAATAGCATGAAATCTAGACCTTTAGCTTGTCAAATTGTACATCAGAAGTCCTTCCCCACATTTATTTTGGCCCAAAAACATGCCCAAGTTCCTTTCCATACAGTGTCCAATTTGTTTCATTGTTATTCATGCATGATTTCACCGTCTCATCCATCTGTCTATCACTTGGTAGTCAGCAGACTAACTCTCAGCTTAAAAGTGCTCTATTCTATCTCTTTATTGTTTATATAAATTAATACCTTGATGTTATAATACATGGTAAGGTCACTTCTCTCCTGCCTCACATTCTATAAGCAGCATATGCTACTTTGTTACAGACACAAATTCAAAGAGATTCTTCCGTTCGAGACCAAGATCTAGTGTGCTGACAGTTTAGCATTATTGTCTCGAGACTATTATTTCTAATTACAGAAACACAAATAATATTTAGAGACGACAAGAGAGAGAAGGGAACAGATGATGGGGTGGACAGGGGAGAGCAAACCGACGTGGGAGGGCAGAGGAGCGAGAGAGGTCCGAAGCTTGGTCTCCTGGAGCGCGAAATTTACGAACTTCTGATAAGAAAAGGCGGAGAGATCCATGGAGACGCCAAATCCCCCCGGCCGACCGCCTCCGTTCCCTGGAGCTACTCCGGAAACTTTTGCCCTCTGTCGATCACACCAAGGTCGGCGATAAAGCAAAAGCAAGCACATCCAAATCCAACCCGGTCATCCCACACACACCTTCGTCCTAACTCGATCCAGCCCGACCCAACCTCCGAATCGACGATCGAATCAACAGAGAGAGGCATGGCGACACACAGTAAGCTGGTCCAACCAAGCCCGATCACTGCGCGCACCCAAATTAATTGCCATCGTGTTCAGTCCGACTCGACTTCGGACCGAATGAATGGCCCAAATATTGAACCGTACTTGCCTGAACCAATATATAGTCCAAATTATATATATATATATATATATATATATATATATATATATATATATATATGCACTTCGGAACGATAATTGAATTGATTTTATAAGATTAAAATTGATTTATTATACTCAAACATCTTAAGCCAGTATATATGACTTATCTGCATCAACTATTTTATGAGCCAAATAATAAATAATGGTATAAAAACACACATCACCATACGATTCCATCGAAAAATAGTTGAATTATTTTTTAGCCTGAATTGGCTTTTAGTCTATTAGACAACGGAAAATGTCTTATAAGATTTAGGTACTCCAAAAAAAAAAATCAATATCCCTATTTGAGGATTCATATAATACAAATTTAATTTCTATCGGCAAATGGAGAGCACGTGCTAGCAAGTCTCTCATCTAACCTAATTAGCATGCAATTAGTTATTTTTATCATCTATGTCATTACATTTAAAAATTTATTATATTGACATTTCTATAGTTAAAAAAATAAAATTTTAGTTCTATTTATCATAATATTATCAATTTTATTAACAAAAATATAAAAAAAATAAATATATAATTTTAATGTTCTAGTTAATGATGACAAACGACGTCGGTGGTGGCAAATAGCAATGCTATTAGGGGGCACAGGTGGTTATTATGGATGAGAAGAGCGACGATGAAAGATGAGAGCTATTCTATATCTGCATCAACGTCGGCATAGTTACCAAGCAACAATCATTTGACATATGCATCAGTGACCTTTTTGCGACTCAACATCCACGTCGATATTCACAAATAATTACCCATGACCCCTCAACAATGTTATCGTCCACCACCACCAATGATGTCCATCACCGACAATTAAAATATTAATTTTTTTTTATTTATATTTTTATTAATAAAATCGATAATATTAAAGATAAATAAATTTATATATTATTATAAAAAATATTAATGTATTCCTTAAAAATATAATAAAGAGAAATATTAGAAGCAGATAATAAATTAGCCCCTCTCGTCTTCACCAACTCAATGTTTGACCACTAGAAGGCATGATGGGACTCATCCACCAATTATTGTGAAAGTGGTCCTCAGTAGATGGTGACGTGTCGCGTTCCGAGTGAGGTTACCAAACGTGCACTGTGGTCCGCTTTCTGCCATTTCTAAAATGATCGCGTCAAGACGCGACACGTGTTAGTAGGTGTCGTCAAGCCATCCCATCTTAATCAAAAGACACGACACCATAACTCCTATCGATTCCGCCACCGCATTGGGGAAGATATGAATGTTAGGTTATATATATAGAAAGCAGGTTTGTATTGGAACTCATTAATCTTTTACTAGTTTTGCTTAAATGCATTAAACTCAGTTTAAGCAGTGAATTAATTTTTTAATAACAAGATAAGATTTGACCGGTAGATAAAATTAAATTATTATTATTTAAATAAATAATAAAATATAAAATTTCAATATTATCATCATCAAATAGTCAAAGTCTTAACCATATGATTCGGTGACATTCACATTTATGTTAAGGTTTATGTTATATATGTGAAAACTTATCTTATTGTTCATGTGACAAAAGTGAAAAAATAGACATGATAAGTTAATTATATAATATGAAACAACAGCTCAACAACTTGTTGGTTCGATTGGATGTTCCCAAAAGAAAACATATAAAAAGAAAAAAAACCTATAAAAATTAGATACTGGTCAAAGATTAGCTTCAATTCGAACTCAACTAACAATCTAACCACCTAAATTAATACAATTCATTATATATATATATATATCCTGTTCGATGAAATGTCGAGAATACTAAGAGGGCTGAGGAGCTCGTGGTTTCCCCATTATTTCCAACTTATTGCGGATAGCTGGCGCAGCACATAGACAAGAAGCTTCGCCAAGAAGAAGAAGAAGAGAAAGGGGAAGCGTTGATGTCCGACAGCTGCTGCTGCCACGGCCACTGCTGCGGCCTCGACGCCACACGATTGCATTTCGTCCTCCACAGGCTGAACCCCTTCACTTATTTATACAGGCTCCCGAGCGGACAGGGAGAGGGAGGAGGGATGGGCACCGTCACAGTCCCAGCTTTTCTTCCTTCCCCGGAAGACGACGGCCAGAAGCTGCGGAAGGCCTTCCAAGGTATCTATCTATACATACATCCATGGTCCTTTCTGAGGGTTTGTGTGATCGGTTTCGTTTTTGACGGACAACAACAGGGCGGGGGACGGACGAGAAGGCAATCATAGACGTCCTGGGCCACCGCACTGCGGCGCAGCGGTCGGCCATCGCCGCCGCTTACGCCAGCCTTTACGGTGAGTCGCTGCTCCATCGCCTCCACTCCGAGCTCTCCGGTGACTTCAGGGTAATTCTTGTTCTTGTTCAGATTAGTATGCAATTGGTTGAAGAGGATCAAGGAGTGAAATCATCAGTTAGCTAAGTGTTGCTGCAGAACGCAGTGATGCTATGGACCATGGACCCTGCAGAGAGAGATGCCAAATTGGTGAACAAGGCACTGAAGAGGAAGGGCGAGAGGCATCTCTGGGTGATCATAGAGGTCGCCTGTGCCTCATCCCCGGACCATCTGATCGCTGTGAGGCAGGCATATTGCTCTCTCTTCTCTTCCTCCATCGAAGAAGATGTGGCTCACAAGATTACCCCAACGGAGCCCCTCGGACAGGTAATGATGCTCCTCGACATCATCATCATCATCCATCGGTATCGGTAGCAGCAGCAGCAGTAATCTTTCGTTCCTGCAGTTGTTTGTGCGTCTGCTTACCTCTTATCGGTATCCCGGGGAGCACGTCGCCGTCGAACTGGCAAAGCATGAGGCAGCTCAGCTCTTCGATGCGGTCCAGAAGAAGCAGTTGCATCGGGACGAAGTCATCCGCGTACTCAGCACGAGGAACAAATCGCAGTTGAAGGAAACCTTCGAGCAGTACAACGAAGGTTATGGAAGACACATTGAAGAGGTAGGCACAGCTGATGCTGCTTGATTACGTTCTGAGAGATCGATTCATCGAACTCTCTGCAACCCAGGACATCGAGGGCGCTGGTCGAAGCCAGTTCGCGTCGATGCTGAAGACTGCCATTTGGTGCATAGCGTCCCCGGAGAAACACTTTGCAGAGGTAACACAGGCCAAAGAATGGCCACCCCAAACAAGTGTGATCCTGTTTCCATGACGGTGTGCAGGTGGTGAGGAGCTCGGTGGTGGGACTCGGAACGGATGAGGACTCGCTGACGAGAGCCGTGGTGAGTCGGGCAGAAATCGACATGAAGAAGGTGAAGGAGGAGTACAAGAAGAGATACAACACCACGCTCATTTACGATGTAGTGGACGACACCTCGGGGGATTACATGAGGTTCTTGCTTACCTTGATCGGCCCTGCGGATCCATGAAACAGCAATCAAACGATGGTTTCAGGTACAGAGAAATGTGAAGGTATGTGAAGAAGACGTGTGTATATTTATAAGGTGTAAGCATATGGCTTGTGGAATGAACAACATAAACAATTTTTGGACATGGAATAAAGATTTGGCATGGTGGGTTGGATTCTGCAAATTAGTAAAATAATTTTGGGAAGATAATTGAGCAAACAAGTCGGGAAGTAAAAAGCATTCAAAGTTCAGCTGATGCAAGAAGACACAAACAAAAGGCAATCTGCTTGCAAAGATAAGTAGTAATGGCTACAAAGCTCTCTGGTCATGAGTTGAGCATGTCATGTTCACAGGAGTCCTCACTCTCCTGATACATCTGCCTTCTTATTACTGCAATTACAACTTCTGATACAAATTAAACTAGAAACTAATGCCAAAGAGGTACTGAACATATCACACGGAAAGTAGATTATGCGGATGCCGAACGGAAAGAGCAGAAGCCAAAGAGAGAACGAGATACGGCACACATTACCAAAAACCAGATTACATGGACAACAAACGAATCGGAGGAGCCAATCCTTCCTTAAACTTGAATACCTATTCTTTGAGCAACCTGCAAAAGTAAAGTCGAGTGATCAGACAGCGAGTAGACGTCAGAGCAAAAGTTAATAGTTTAGTTGAATCTATAAGCAAAGTGTAGTTCTAATTCTTTTTCTAGTTATAAGTTACCAGCTTGAACATGAGCCATTTCAAACCATTTCCCAATTTAATGCCTTGTGAATTTCAAACCAAAGTGAAGTGTGATCGAAAACGAGCGGCCACACACCCATGTACATTGATATTATTTGTATCCAGTCAATAAAACTGCAATCTATGTGCACAACAGTAACCAAGTATATTCCATACATCAACGGTGAAACTTCCAAGGTTTATGCATGCCATGATTAAATGATTCAACTATACCTCCTTGAAAGAGTGAACATCACCGCCCCATAACCATGCATCACAGCCTGCATCCCTAGCTCCCCATATGTCGTTCCTGCGATCATCACCCACATGAACTGCTTCCTCGGGTTTTACACCCAGCAACTCACATGCTTTAAGAAAGATAGTCGGGTTTGGCTTCTCGGCTGCTACCTGTTATAGCAATACTAGACCTATGAGAAACTTGAAATAACTGGGATTGACACTGTTGAGGTAGCAACATTTAGAGCAAAAAAGATGAGGTACAGAGGTCCACGAGTTATCCGAATTGGTAATGTTCAAGCCTCCAAGGCAGGAATACACTGCCTCCGAGTTATAAAATCCTCGTCTTAAAAGAACTTTTAGGAGTTTGCAATGACCACCCACAATCAGCCAAATTTCCATAAATAACAGAAAAGACAGTTTGGTACCTCAGCAGACACTGCAACAGCATCAAACCAATGATCACAGTTCAAAGCCTGCAAAAGAGGCCGTAAGCGGGTATCAAAGTTTGAGACGATAGCTGTTTTCACTCCAGCCTTTCTTAAAGCTCTGAAAACATTTCCAGCATCGGGATCACAGATATGCCAAGCCTAACAAACAAAATGATAACAAACATTAATTTCACTAAGCATCATACTAATATGTAGCGATCATAATGACACTCAATCGATTAATCAATCATACCTTCTCAGTTGTATAATATTTATAGAGTTCTTCAAAGTACTCCAAATTAGAACAGCCTGTAGAAGAGCTAACTATGTATTGCCAAAAAGGCCTCCCATCGTCCACGTACCTGATAGCAGGCACATAAAAAAAGATGGAACTTCAGAATCATGCACAGAAGACTTCAACGCAATACCAAAATAGGAAAAAAGAGCATATTTTCAATAGATGCATGTTTGAAGAAGTATGATAGTATCTTAAAACAGGCAAATAGGTAGTAAGATCATTTGGCATTACAAGGTTATAATGATAACAAAAAATGATGAGAAAAAGAAATCAGCATGTTCAGAAGCAGATTCGGATGTGTTGAACAGAGGAAACAAAGATAATCAGCTAAGTGAAGGTCACTAACTGCAACCATGTCTTTGGAAATCTTGCCAGTCTTGCATGTTGCAAGATTTTGATTACTACCCACAGGTTTGTGAACTTCGATGAGTTCTTAAACATAAGTACCAAACAAAAAATTTCTCAAATAAAATTTTAATCTTATCATGGTTCCTCGAATAACCTGGTATATCTTTTTTGTGAAAAAATGCCATGCTCCTTCAGATCAAACATGAAATTTAAGGAAGATATTTGACATCAAGGTGCTATAAGAAACCCTTGTGTTTAAATTCTGCGGTGAACAGGTCGAAGTAGATATTAGAAAGCAAATATGAAGAAACAAAGAAGTGGAATGAGATCCTCTCAGATCCAAAATGGAGGTGATTCCTCGATTAGAGATGAAGTTCATAACAAATTCATGCAAATTTGACCTGCAAAACAAGAACATCAAAGGATTTATCATGGGAAGACAAACCTCAGCCTTGATCTGCCCCAGGGTTGCTCATACGCCCATCGATACCGATTCAGTATCTCATTTTCAGAATACTTCACCCCGTATTTTTCCCCGATCTGTCTGTATATCTGAAACAAACCAAAGTGGTGGATAAAGATGAAGCTCGTTACAAGTAAAACATCACAATTTGTCTGTCGTTTGCATATGGAACTAAAGCACAAAGAACTAGAATGCCAACTCCAAATCCCAACAAAACAAGATCATACATATCAATTAAAAAAGGGAACTTTTGGAAGTTTATGAAGTCTCCCTTCCCTTGAGGAAGAGAGAAGAGCCAAACCTGAGCCATGGGCTGGGAGGGAACAACGAGGGTGCCGACGGCGTCCACGAGAAGGGCTTTATGCGTGATCTCCCCGTACAAGGACCGCCGGTACTCGAGGTACTCGATTGCTCCGGCCAAATCCCAGCCTTGGCGACCGGGTAACCGTCTCAGACCGCCTGGGACCCCGCCCTCCACCTCCACCGCCGCGGTCGCACCCGTGGAGTATTCCTGGCGGCGGCTATCGTCCTTGCGCCCAGAGGAGTGGAGATTCCGGCTTGAAGATAAAGAAGTGGGCGAGGGTGCGGCTCCGCCTCGAACCCTCGCGCAAATTGCGACCGCCGCCGTGAGGGAACCCTTGGTAGCCCTAGCCATCTTCCCTCCACTCTCCTCCTCCTCCGCCAACAACTTGTTCCCGCCCTCTGCCGTTGTTCTGCACCGCTCCGGGCGGGCTCTCCGCTCTCATCACAAGGAGAGGCCGCTCTCTTGCTTCGGTCCAACGGAGAGAGAAGAGAGTTTAATGAGCGATCGGAATGTAGAATAGAGACAGAGAGAGGGGGAGCGTGTTTCTATGTCTACATACATATCATTTATATGCAATCGAATAAATTTACATATATAAAAAATAATTTTATGCAAATAAATTATCTAAATTCCTCAAAACGAATCTTTTTTTCCCGCTACTTTTCTTACAATATTTTATGTTTTTAATAATACTAAAATAATATTCCTAGAACAGCTTCTTTTGACAAAAAAAAAGGGTGAGAAAAATAGTACACAAAATTCAGAAAAATAGAGCTAAAAAATCATCAGATGATAAGAAATATCTAAATAAAAATTCAAAAAAAAAATCGTTGATTGGTTTCATGTAATAACGTGAGTTAGTAGTCGTCGTTTATAATATATTTATTCAAGAGAAATATTTATAAAAATACAAGTATTGTCACAAGAAAAAAAAATATTAACTCCAATGACACAAACAAAAATAAAAAGAAAATTTAGATTTATGATCCCGGTTCAGAATCATGGAATTTTTTTTTCTATCTGACTATTGCATAAAATTATTTTTAAGTAATTAACTCATAGGAGAATTATTTTTTAATATTTTAAGAATTACCAATCCTAGTTATTTTAAATATTAAATGTATGATATTTTAAAGTACTACCTCTTTTTTCCATAGGATTCTCGTTACATTACGGCCAAACAAGATCATAAATCTCATGAACCTCGTTTCAAGAATTTATCGAGTTCGTGTGGCTTTATTTTCTAGAAAATTAAACATAGGTTTTTCCAAAGACTTTTTTAATCTTTTCCCATTAAAGATGACCATATACTTTTTATTTATATACATGCATACATTATACATACATATATATAATGTCTCATAATAAACTTTTTCTCTTTCGAAAACTAAAACCAACTTATTTTTCTCAATAAATCATGATATGTTTTGTTCTTCGTATTCCTAAAGCCAAAGGCTGCATCAAGAAACACGCTCAAATATTTTCTTCGCCGATAAGGGAATCTGTCACGCAGATAAATTAGATATCGACTCACAACGGTGCGACGGCGTTAACTGCAACACCGGATGGGTGGGACGATACTTCACATCCAAATAACGTAGATTTCACGCATTAAACCTTCACTTAATTCCGACGGTTTCCGAAGTCCTCATATCTCATGTAGATTTCAGATGAACTCTTTCGATCTCTTATTATTTCCCCAACTCTAACTAACGTAAGCATCGTTATCGGCTATCTTTCACTTAAATTTCGACACCATTAGATCCGTGATCTAACACACCTCGAACAACCGGAATATACGTTGACCACGACAAATCTTCCTTTAGATTTCTCCCTCCCTCCCCTCCCTCTCTCTCTAGGCGATTAGCAGCCATGCGTTGATTACATGCTTCAGATATCTGTCGGTGTGGGGCCGGTCGAACGGCCGCCACTCACCATTCCGTGGCCTCCAACGAAGCGCCGGTCGATGCACGCTTGTTCGCAGAATCCAACGCCGCCAACTTGTGGCTACAATAGAGTCCAGAGGAAGGAGGAGGAGGAGGCAGCGACTGCAACTACAGCTGCTGTGTGGTGGCTGTGAGAAGGCGGAGGAGGAGGTCCCAACTCGAGTAGTATTATTATTATTCGCTTGCTCCGTGTTGTTTCTTGTCGCAGCGACGTCTTCTTCGGGACCGGAGAGTTGCAGTCGAATGTGTGGCGTAGGAACCGAGCCTTTTGATGCCGCCACTGGACTTCGATTTGTGGTGGAAGGCTTTGTTTATGGATGCCAACAGCAGGCGGGAGGATCGACAGCGAGAGGTTTTGTTCCTATCGTCTCCGTTGTGCCATTCGATAATGACATCCACCCATATCGTCGTCTTCCTTTGGGTTAATCCATACAATACATGGAAGAATGATCGACGCCGGTAAACTGCTGTCCCATCCTCTTCGTCTTTTGAGGCACCTCAACATCAATTCGATCCATGAAACTTAAACTTGACCATCCGTGAGAAGGTCGAGTTCGGATCCATATCACCTCAGCCGATGCATTAGATTCCAGTCATGTTATATGTCTTATACTCTTGGAAGTGAAGAGCTCGTTCATCCTCACCGATCAACGCAAACGCATAGCTGAGGAGATCCTTCCTCCAAGCTATGAGGATGTCTCCCCGTTGTTGGATGAGGCTTTTGGTTTGAACTCCTTTTTCTTTCTTTTTTTTTTCTTCTTCTTGTTTTTGTGTTTTAGATTGAGGAAAAGATTTGGATCAGAGGTACTACTACTTCCCTGAGTTTAGGGCTCTCCTTCTGGAAGCTTCTGGAACGTATAATTTGTTTGACCAAAAAGCAATTTGAGATGGAGGTTGAAGACGCATTAACTTTACTCTAAGATGCGTGCGGGAGTTGGATTCGACTCTTGCGTTGACCTATTCCCAGCTTTATCAGTGCGTGTGGAGTTGACAAACTTGCATCCTCGGTCGCCGCTGACCACCGACCCACTTGGATCCCAAAGCTGACCGGTCCAAGTCAGCCACCCACCAACTCATCCCCATAAAACCCACCACCGGCGATGCTTCTACCGCGCACAGATCCGCAATGGCGAAAGCATTCTTGACCTGCTTCAGCCGCAGCTCCCGAGAACTCGTCAAGCTGGTCCTCTGGGGCGGCGCCACCAGGCTCTTGCCTGAGACGCTGCACGCCGGCGAGCTCATGATCCGCTTCCCGGGCCGCATCGTCTGCCACGCGAACTCCTTCTATATCGGCCTCCCCCTCCCGGTTCTCTCCGCCGACGACGAGCTGCTCCCCGGCCAGACCTACTTCCTCCTCCCCCTCGACCGATTCCGGCCCAACCAGGCTCTGACGGTCGCCACGCTGGCGTCGCTGTCTCCATCGCCGACGAAGGTGTCGATAGCCGGGGGCGGGCAGTGTCCGTTCGCGTACGTGAAGGGCGGGGACGGGAGGAAGCTCATCAAGGTGACGCCGGATTTCATAGCCAGGGTCATCTCCTCGGGCGAAGGTGGGAGAAGGAGCGGCGCCGGGGATGGTGGGACGTTATGTAGCACGCCGGAGTTGCAGAAGCACTACGCGCAGCTCGTGGGGCCCAGGGGGCGGCCGTGGTCGCCGGCGCTGGAGACGATATCGGAGAGCAAGAGAAGGAGACCGTCCAAAGCCAGGTTATCGCCGGCGAGGTTGTTGAGATTACAGAAGAGTTCGAGCTAAGCTTCCGTTTCACTTAGAATTATGAAGGACAGCGAGGACGGACACGGATTACAAAGACTTAGAATTATGTATGTAAAAAATATCAGAGAAAAAGACTGCAAATTATGTGTACGAGCAAATGGATCGAGCTGTACTTTGCATGCGTTGTGGTGAGTACGTGTTTTGAGCTCATGGCGGCGTTGCGGTGATTGGAGCTGTGGACTTGGTATTCGAAGTTACAATAGACGAAGCATGGGAGACCGAGTCATCTGGTCATATAAGCTTAGCTGGCTATATATACTTCGTTGGCGGCGGTGACAAGATTGCTGTGTTGACTAGGATCATCGCAGAGTCATCCAAACCCACCCATAGCTCACCACGTTTTATGTTGACCTTAACCGAATTCATCAATGTTTCTTACGGGCAGTGGCCATAATTGACTCGGAAATCGTATAGACATATTATCATTAATGATATTATAATCAAAATATATAAAATAATTATTACTAAAAACATGACTTCCTTATAGACTCGATCGACCATGTAGTCAACCCTAAAGTATATATACATCACGTGATATATTCAGCTTGTTCATATACTACGCAGAATAATAAGAAGCTTCTTCTCACATCAGAAGATGGTCGAGTCACTCAAATTAGTGAAGCCAAGATAAATCCACAAACACATGTCAAAATCCACGATATCAAAATTTAGAAGCATTTTTAACAATAATGTGGCAAATTTTATGAGCTATAATACTTCTACAAAATGTTAAGATAGCTGATAACAAAGTCTGAAACAAATAAAGGATTCCAGAATTGGAATACCACAATTCATATTGCTCATTCCTCATCATCCTCGTCGCCGTCACCACCGGCTGCCTTCTTTGATGCGGCCTTCTGATTCTTTCTCTTCACCCTCCCAGGGCGCCCACCACCAAATGGACTTGTGAGGGAGAAGTCGATGTGCTTTGCTGAGTCCACCCTCACCATGAACGACGGGATGTTAACCACTTGTCTCCCTACTCTGCAAGTTCATTGCAGAAACAATAAGAGAAGGCAAGTCTAGAATCCAGCCTCTAACAGTGCACATGGTGCCTTTAACAACTTTGAGATTAAACACTAACATCAAAGAATTGGACAAAAGGGCAAATCACAATGTCTATTAACATGGCTGTCAGTCAAATTAGAAAGTTCGATCAACTTCCAGATTTATGAGCATCTCCATCTTACCATACCGTATACATCAATACAACACATTCATCCTCTGGACCAGCTACCCTCTACAAGCCTTCAGAAATCCCCCTGTATCCCAAATTTTCCTTGAGGGCCGTCGGAATAAACCTAAAGCAGGCCGCCATCAAGTTGATACTCATGAGACTTTGTCAATATTTTGCTGAGGCTTCTAAACTCTAAATTGCACAACATATCTTAACAATGAGCATACTTGAACAGAGATGACAGTAAGACTTGCATGGACTGACATCAAGAAATTATAATATCCTCCCGTGTTGCAACACAGCATCAGCATTCAATTTTAATTCTTTGGGCATACTACATAAATCCATACCACAATTTCATCATCACCCAAACCACCCTTTATATGCTTTTAGGCAATCCTTCTCTTGCTTAATTTTTCTTGCAAGGCATCGGGCATCAACACGTCGATGTCAAGTTGATAGTCATGACTCCGAACACTATCAATCTTCTGCTGAACCTTCCATACTGTTGCTTGTACTAGACAGCTTGACTATGAACATGTTTGCACAACAATGATGACTACCTCATGAATCCATAGTATTCATCGACATCATAACACAAAGCACCACTACAGTTTTGGTTCTTTAGTCAACCATTGATTAACTAGCATCTAATCCATGGTGAACAAGGTACTAGGTAAAACCTATAATTGTTAGTCAATTGGGTCTCAGCTTAATTATAAACTTCTTTTCTCACTCATAAGAGGATAACAAATGCTAATGCTACAATTTCTGACCAGCAACAATCAAATTATTAAGCTCAATTAAATAGATATAAAGGGGACAAAATAAGTAGCGTAACGTGCTGCAGAAAGGCATATTACAGGAGTCCTAAAGTTCCAACACTCTCGTGCAGAGAACAAGCAATCTGTCGTCAAAAAGCCTATTTTGGTGGTTAAGATTCGAATTAGTCCTCAAACAATATTGTCATAAGGCCATTAAACTTAAGCACCACCAAAGGGGAGTTTAGGCAAGCTGGTAAAAGACAGACATACATACATCTGGATGATACAGTGTCCACCATAGATCCCATCTCACATGACTGCTATTAACAACTACAAGTTTTCTTGTAACATGCCCAAATATCTCATCAAAAGCAATACGATTGATTTAATCCAGCATTCCAAAGCCGACATATTGTTGGTTATCGGCAAGTATAGGTCAATATAATCATGTTATAAAAAAATCATGAATCATGGTAGGTCATACCAGCAAATATATATATGGAAATAGTTTTGGTTACTGCCTCAACAAATGTATATACCTGATGTGGCGCTGCCTGATCAGGACCCTGGCATGGTGGATTGACTTCGCCATCCCCGACTTGAAGACAAGAGTCTGCAGACGGCGCTCCAGGAAGTTCTCAACTGTGAGAGCCAGGACGTAGTCGAGCTTGTTCTGGCCTTCCTCGAGCAGCCCGTAGCGATTCATCCGGCGGAGGAGGGCCTCTCCCTCGAAAATCCGACGAGGGTTCTTCTCGTCGAGCGTGAGAAGATCCCTTGCAGCATTACGAATTCGGCTCAGTGCGTACTGAACCCTCCAGAGCTCCCGCTTGCAGCGGAGCCCGTACTCACCCACCAGCTTCAGCTCCGCATCGAGCCGCTCCTTCTCGTAGGGACGACGGGGCTTCTTAAAAGTCTTCCCGTCTGCAAAGACCCCGATTCAGCCAGGATTAGCATATCCAATTCACAATCACGCTACCATAACAAGAATTGTACATCGTAAAAGCCAAACAAATTTTGGGAAAAGAAACGAACTCAGGGTGGCAATAATCATAGGGTAAACCATAAACCCTAGAAAAAGTTGGATCCATTTGAGGACCGCACGATAAGAAAGTTAAGGATCGAGAAATTTTTTCGAAGATCAAGGGACTCCAGGTCGAAAAAGAACAAGTTCAACATACAATTCCTGTAGAAACTGACGTTAACCATGGCTGCTTCCCCTCCAAAGCCGCCTCAGGCGCTCGATCGATTCAAAGATATGCGGAGGGAGGCGGCGATGGACCACACTGGAGAGCCCTTATATGTACAAATTCCAGAACCCTAATCCTAACCGCGGGACGACACAAACGGGTCTCTGATCCGCAATCGCTCGTTGCGGATTTTGGGGCTTTTGGGCTTGCGAGTTGAATATTTGCATATAAACCCTCGATCTAATTATATTCTCAAATACGGTACACCAAAGACGATGCAACCGTACTTCAAATATCTATTACATACACATACAGTCCTTTATATATATATATATATATATATGAAGTGTACGAGGATAATTCCTTTTGAGGAAATATGAGAGATTAAACTCTATGAAAAAGTTTAATGATCAAGAAAGTTGTTTTATGACACATTAAATTAAAAAAAAACAAAATAACGTGAAATGTTGAAATTGGATACGTTAAGCACGTTGAAAGGACCGTAGACCTCTGCTGTTTGACTGTACAATATACATGATCGATAAGAGGCTGAAACATCGGTATCTGTACATGAACAGAAAATTATAACAACATATGACATTCACGTACACGAAGAGAAGGAAGAGATCAACATCACTAGTCCCTGGTTATCTTTAGGAATTTGGACTCAGAAGGTTGGATCTCCTTTTTGCAGGCATCCACCTTGTCCTTCAAGGAGTTTATGCTGCCTTTCACGTCGACAGCCTCCATCTTTTTTTTCAGCTCCGTCATCCCTACCTGCATGGCCTCCTCATCCTCCTGCTGTAGTACGAACTCCACCTTCTTCATTATTGTTTCGACGTCGGTCCACAGCTTCACCACAAGGGATCGAATGTTGTCGTGCTCGTGCACCGAAAGCCCCTCGTCGAGCATCATCTTCACGACCTCCTTCTCGTCCCTCAGGGTCGTCTCCCGCTCGTCCCACAGGGAGTTGGCCCACGGCTCCACCGCCTTTATCGCCGTCGCGCCGGCGGTCCCGGCTGTGATGGCCACCGGCACAGCCCCGGTGGCTGCCAGCACAACGGAGCAGACGAGCACCCCGATGAAGGCGGCGGTGAAGACGACGTCCCACAAGTTCCGCCACCGCTTGGTGGAGCGCAGCGCCGCTTTGATCTCCTTCTTCCTGTCCCGGAGCCGGTCCATCGTCGTCCTGAGTTTGCTGAGCGCTTGCTGCGGTTCCTTGGCGTTCAGCCCGGCGAACGGGTGTCCGGCCCGCTTGAGCTCCTTTAGCTTCGCGACTGTTTTGGCGTAGGCATGCTTCTCCTTCGTGTCGGCCTTCTTTTTCTTTTTGTTCCGGCGGTGCTGCTGCTGCTTCGTCGTCTCCTCCTCCTCATAGTGCTCGATCGCGGCGTGGATGATGCCGACTCCGAAGAGGGCCTTGTCGAGACATCGATCGAGGTCGTCGAGGCCGCTCTTGATGGCGGGTAGAATGAATTCTGGGTACTCCTTGGCGAACGCTGCGAGCTCCGGATTCCTCTGAATCACCTTCTTCAGCTCGAGGGCTTGGAGGTCGGCGGCGGCGGAGCTGCGAAGCTTGGTGGAGGAGCACCCCATTAAGCTCGACTCACGATATCCGAATGGTGAAGCTTATCATAGCTCGACATAGCCTCCGCTGGAACAAGGTTTATAAGCGGCGAGGTTAGATGACGATTAGCTGCAAGATTCTCTATATCAAACACCGATAATTACCACAAGCTTTCGTGCACGTCGACGTAGCAACGATGAAACACGGCGAAGGAGACACCTGTCCAATAACTAGCGGCTGTAGTTTGCAAAGGAGGGGACATTACGAGGAAATTGCACGTGAAGTTTTACGTATCGTTCTACCAGGAAATTGCATGTAAAATTCTACGGGGGATCGGCTGCACGAGACGTTGCATGGAAAGTGTTCCACGGGGGGTTAGTCTTGTGACAGCTTGGGAGGGAAGGAACAGAAGGAAATTACACGGAAAATTGCAAGAAATCTACTGTTTTCAGCTAATTGGGAGCAATATGGACTTTTCCTACATGTCGTTGACATGGAAAACTCACCGTACTTCATAAGCCATGCTTGATGAGAGTGTTGAGTTGTCAAAGGATCTTAAATATTGATTATTTTCGTGACTTGGAACAAAAATGCATCATTCTCTTAATTATCTTAAATATCAACATCCCAAAAGATGAAAGAGAAATTGTGATTCCACAAAAAAAATTTAAAAAAAGAAGTTTAATCTTGACATCACTTCCAATACATAGATCCGACGATGAGTAGGAAATCAAACATTGTCTAAAGATACGGCCGTCGTGATGGGAACAGTTTGACTCAGCAAGCTGAGTTGAATGCTCCTAAAATATCGCTGATGTCGGTGTGGGCTTCCCACGGACCTTTGACTACTACCACTGATCAAAGACATGTCTTCTTCTCCATCCATCGTAATGGTGTCATGGCAAAGCGAGCCGCATGCTCCTTAATGTTCCAAGAAGCATGGTGGAATGAGGATTCCTCTCTCTCTCTCTCTAGTCTCTTCTCTTACATTACATTTTAACCATTGATTGACTTCAACGCTGAATGCCAATTTGCAGGCTAATATTTGGTATTTTGACATCAAGTCACTTCCAAAGAAGTTTCCTATCGCAAGGGAGGAAAGGTGAGAAGATACTTCGGCTCAAATTACTTCTGAGTTTTCTTTTCGCTTTCCTATTGACCAAATATAGCGACATCTTTAGTTTGGACAACAGTTCCATCACGGTTCGTTCATCCCAAAAAAAAAAAAAAGGAAAAGTAAAGAGATAGAAAGAAAAGCATAGTTTCGTTGATTAGATTCGTTTTGGGATTCTTCATCGAATTCACTCCATGTAATTATTTTTGTATTCAATAAACTAATAATTTAATGTGATTTGGGTAGGTCAAATAGTTATGGATTACAAATAAATTCTATAATCATAGTGAAAATACATGGATCTGATCGATAAAACTAATAATTAAGTTTTGATTGCTGTTCTTAGATGCGATCTCATCGAAAGATTCAATGCAAATTTAAAATAAAATATCTAATATAATTTATGTCATATTTGTGATTTTAACTGTCGTTTCACTCTTAAATAAGGATGGTTTTAAAGCTGTTAAAATATTTTCATTGTTTATGGAAAGACTCTTTAACACATCATTTTGTGTCTTAAACCAATTTGGATGTTTATGTTTATATTTGTATTCATAATAGGGAAAAAAATAATATAATGATAATGATGATAACAATAATAATAGTATAAATGGCTCAATTATTCTAGCCCTTTATATATATTTTTCTCTCTTAAATCTCGTATTCATATTTGTCTTTGTAGATGTATTCAAGACGTTGGTCTTTACTATAAGATTACTTCCGTTTTCTTATCACTTTTATTAATAATCTTATAATATGTGGGGCTAAAAAAAATGTAAGTTTTATGCTGCAAAGATTTTTTACTTTTAAGCATATGGTAGAATAAAAGAAAGGATCGATCAATTCATTGTGTAACGAAAGTTATTTTTTTGAATTTTTTTTCTTTGCCTTTTATTAACATGACGGATTGATAATTTTCAACTTATTCCCCTGTCAATTTTATGCTCACAATATCATAATCGGATAGCTTATTTTTCTAGATGTTTAAAAATTATTTTTTTTAAAAAAATAGAGAGACTGATTTATGCATAAATCATGGCGTGATAATTATTCCTAATGATAACAATCGATTATTCGAAATAAAGAAAACATCAAATAATTTACAAAAAAAATCAACAACCGATTCACTTGACACCCAAATAATAATAATAATAATAATAATAGTAATAATAAACAGTGGCTGTTTAGTAAATGTAACTCGATTCGTGGGGACCCGAGTCGACCCGGACTTGTTAACGAGGTGGGGAAGAAGGCGATTCTGACTCGCTTTGCTGCTCTCGTCCCGGTCGGGGAGGAGATGACGGGCGGCTCTTTAATCCCCGTCAAGCTCGCTTTCTCCATCTCTTTCGCCTTCTCCTTCTCCTTAACCCTCGCGGCTTCCTCTCCTTATTCCCTCACTTCCTTTCCCAAGGTCTCATCTTTGCTCTCTCTCAAGGCCTCCTCCTCCTCCTCCTCCTCCTCCCCCCGGGCCACCGCCGCCCACATCCTCGCCATCCTCGGATCCGTGCATGACGCCGGGAAGGTGCCCGCATCGGAGGCCTGGGAGCTCCGCTCTTGCCTCCGCTTCCTTGTCCCTTTTTCCTCCTCCACTCCCGTAAAGGAGAACAAGCACCTCCGCCTGCGCCACGATGCCGACGACATGGTGTGGTGGCCACCAGAGCCGGTGATGGAGCTGGCCCGGCTCGCCGTCGACTCTGGTGGCGACCCGTCAGTGATCCAGATGGCGCTGGATCCCACTCCGTTGCCTGTGAGTCCGGTTATACTAGAGAATTGCGTCTTATGTGATAGAAATTGATTTTTTTACTAATTTTTTTTTGCGTTATCGATTCAAATTAAGCATGTTTATTGGTTTAAATCTTGTAATATCATAATGATCTCAGTGAAAATCTCATACCAAGTGAGCCCTAAAAGTATGGTTTTTGAATAATTCCTCCGTTCATATATGTCTAAATAAGTTATATGTTTGGTTAACCTTTCTGAACTTTGAACGAATAATAGCAGAAAGAAATTTGATTTGAAGTCAGTCTGATTTCCTAGGTGCCTGATGTGGAGGGCTTGAAGAAAGATAAATGTCAGTTGACAAGAACTCCGTATGGGTACCGTTTTGCAAACATGGTAAGAAATGTCAACTGATTGTTCCCCTTTCTTTATTCTGATCTGTAAAGTAGTGGTGAAATGGTTGAACATTTTGAACAGGAATTAAATACGTATTTTGCCTTCTTGTTTGAACTGATCGCGGAGAGAGGACCTTCTGTGGGCTTAAATGTGTCTCTCAGTCGATATGACTTGTTTCATGGGCACCTCTTCGTCGCCACGGACTCTGGAAGGCTTGGCATGCTGTGAGTTGAAAAATGAGCTTCTAAGTTAAGTCATCTTTTTTGTGACAATGGAATCTATATAATACCTCGGTGCAATCTATATAAGGGGAGTAGGAAGTATGTTTGTGTTCCAGAGTTAATTTTTTTGCCTTGAATACTCGAATACTCATTGTTGTTTATGATTCTGTTTGTCATTTGTGGCTTCTTATCTAGCTATATTGTCCATATGTTGAAGAGGTTAGCAGTTTCTAAAATGCCAACTAAATCACTATAGATGTTAATTTGTTCCATGTTATATATATTAAAGTGTCTTTTAGTAGGATCTTTCTAGTCATGGTGTTTTATTATCATGCTTTGCAGGTTCCATGCAAAAGAGTATCCAGCCTATGAAAAAGAATCATTTCCTTATAATATGGGTTATTGCCAGAGAGGTAATTGTTGGAGTTACTCCCAGTGCATCTATTGCAGCTCCATCATTTTATTTTCATCATCACTTGACCGTTGGTGAAATTCTTCCACATTTACAACTGTCAAACTGTTTACTTTATTTGATCTTCTGAAGATGGTCAGGCCCTCCAACCCTACCAAGTGTTGTGTGTCTCTTTCAGGATCAAATGTGGTTTACGATGATTCCATGAATCTAAGGAATATACTATGGCTCGCACCACTGCCTAATGCTATCACAGAAGCTTGGCTGGCACCTGGTATATCTTCAATCCAACTTCCAATTACTTCTTGGTTTAAGTTGCACTAAAAGTTCCTTTGTAATCGAATGTCTTCTAAGATCAAGTGGATTATATTTTCTTTTGCCTCTTAGTTCACTTTAATGGTGAAATTATTTGCATGTTATCTTTGTCAGTGTGGAGAATGTACACTAGGTTGGACTTAGTTAATACTTGACATACTTCCCTTTATTACTGATCCAACTCCTCAAAATACGCTAAAGCAATTTTCATAATTCGTTAGTACTTTAGAGTTACACTATGTGGGGCAAATCAAACTTCGGCTCTATAATTGATCATGCAATTCTATGAGAATACAAAAAATATATATATATATATATATATTGGTGGAACTTGAGATGATCTGGAAGAGACAAACTAAAGTGTTACTATGTACTTCAATAGTATACAGGAGGCATGACTAACTGGATATAAAGCCCAGAAAGATAAAGAAGAAATCTTGTGCAGTGCCATGAGTGTGTCCACTTGAGAAAGAGCCTATGTCAGTAGAAGAATTTTTGTCCCTCTGAAACTTCATATCAATAATACAATGTTGAAGGGAAATAATTGACTAAATTGAAGTTCCTCCCCACTGAACTAGTTGTATATGGATTTAGGTGTGTTGGTGGTCCTGGATGCTCATCCTGAAGGTATTGTATACAAGGAACTAGTACCAGAATATGTGGATATTGTGAGGACAATATATGAAGGTTAGTTTCCTCTTTCCTTCTTTTCTCCTAGTTCTAGTTTCTATTGTCATTAAAAAAGCTATGTTCGTTTTCATAACTCAGGTTATGCTTTGGGTGATTAATTTGGGTTCCTTTATTCTGATCAGATGAATTTGGGGACCATGTGGCTGATGTCAATTACTTGAACAATGTTAATGTCATTTCTGGCAACAGAATTTTCATATGCTAAAATTTCCATGGAGGAAGCTTCTCCCTAAACTGGTTTTTGAAAAGATATTCTCTTGATAAGATCTATTATTCTGGTTCTATTATATATTCAAACAATCTATTTTGATACATGCTCCAGCATGGTCAGCCGATTGTTTTAGTTTTATCCTATTAGGGAGGGTCGTGTTGCTGTGTTACTCCTATGTTAAAAAAGGCTATGTAGGTGCTCTGAGATGTATGAAATGACGACAGACCGTTTTGTTGCCGAGTTGAAATTCCTTGAGTTATCATCAATAATCGAATGGCTTAATTTCATTGGAGGCATAATTAGTGTCCAATTATGAAGTGAGGTGGTTGTACTCATTCTTCAGTTCTTTTTCCCAAGTTGCTGAGTATATTGATTTTTGTTATCCAATAGGCTTTATGCAGAAATTAATCTGCCCTAGCTGACAAATTCAATTAATCCACCTAGTTATCTTATAAATTCTCATTTTGATGTTTAAGATGTGTTTTGAATGGTCGGACTGGGATACTCTTAGCTGAAGCTTCATTCCTGCTCTGCAAGTTATGTTACAAATGATTGCTTCTTCTTAGGACAAACTGAACAACTCTCGAATTACAAGTGAATTTTCTGGGCATTTTGGTTGTCCAACTTGAGTTCAGGCTTAATTGTTATCGAGGATTAATTCCTTGAAGTCTCACTTAGTGTGCAAATAATGTTTGGTTTCAGCAGATGCCAGCATGGTTTTCTTTTTATGACTTTGATATGCACATCATATTATCTAGGTGATGAGAGATTCAATTACACAAAGGAGACAAGTTTTTTACTCTGTTTCTAATGCTTATTTAACTATCAATTACTCTGCATTAATCTGTAGGAGAATATTGTTTTTGTGCACTAATTTGCTACTAAGTTGCTAAAAGTAACTATTGCTGGTGGAAACAGAACATGCAAGCAATGAATCAGCATATTATTACTAATATTGCTATAATATTGAAATTATGCCTTGATGTGCTATAATTAACTTATTACTGATTTTTGTGCTGAATTAATGACAACATATAGTCTTTTACATAATTAAAAAAATTAAAATTTATAATTGAACACTACCAATATCAATCTCAAATTAAGATAAAAAAGATAAAAGTTTATGTTATGTCATTGATAATTAATATAAAACTATGTTAGATGTGATATATACAGATTTTAATCGATTTCATTTTGATAACGATAAAAGATTCATGTTGTTGACCTGAAACCATTGAAATTTATGATTTTATCATCATCATTATTAATTTTATAATAATTGCAATGGACCAATTAATTGTTAGGCAACACTTCTCTCTCTCTCTCTCTCTCTCTCTCTCTCTCTCTCTATATATATATATATATATATATATATATATATATATATATATATGAGACATAAACATATAAATTGATATTGTAAATAAATTTATTTTATTTTATTTGATAAGGGATCATTAGGTTGGTTGGCCATTGGTGTGGCCCGTAGGCTTGCGAAAAATTACCTATTTTGGGCGATGAGTATACTTATATAGTTTTATCCTTTCGGAGCTCATGAATTCTAAAAGACATCTCAGAGGGTATGGGAGACCTGATAAATGAGCCTTTGGTTTCTATACTCCTCAGCCAATATGAGGCTAAATGAACTTATCAGTGCTCCATCTCGTAGGACAGCTAAGGGCTCATAAAATTAGATGCACAACTCCAGGCTATTGCTCAGGTGAGATGCACGACTCGAGCCTTCTTTTTGGTACAATTTTGATAAGAGACTATTTGGTCAGTTGATCATTTGTGCGGCTCATAGGCTCGCGAGAAATTATTCGTTTTAAGTGATGGGTATATTCGTACGATTGTACCCTTTTGTAGCATGTGAGCTCCAAAAAAAATATTTGAAGGTAAAAAAAACATGACAAATTTATGAGTCTTTGGTTCATATAGACTAAATGACTTTATCACTATATATATATATATATATATATATATATATATATATTGAGAGGTATCGTTGCAACAATTCATCGTGTGGGCATCGTTAGAGAGGAGGATGCTTGACCTCCTTCATCCTCTTCTTTCGGATCTGAAAAAACAGGGATATATGATCTCCCTAAGTAAACAATCTCATAGATTATGTAAATTTTTGGTTTTAAGATTTTTCGTGATCCAATCTTTGCACGACGATTTTGATCTACATGAGAAACTAATTTTGTTTTGATCTTCTGTTGTGCATATGATGCTCCCGCTTGATTTTTCAGTAGTGGCACTGGAGCCAAGGTTGTTCATGCAAAAGATTGATTTTAAATTATGTGTGATGAGATTGATATGCATAAATTATTTTCTGTATATATTGTTATAATTTTTTATGGTTAATCAGATTTGGATAGTGTTTTTTATCGTTGTAGAAAGGTGTTGTAGATCTAAAGTTTTTCGATGTCAAAATTGTTGGCATAAAGAAGGGGTGAAAGGGCAACAATTGTTACTGCCCTACGGTATGGCTAAAGGCTGCTTGCAACCTTGGCTGAGAGCAAGGATGCGACTCTCGACCTGGTCAAAGGCTATAAGGTCAAGAGCAGCAAGCTCTCAGCTATCCTCTCATGCAGCCAAGAGTACTAGCTGCATGGGCAACCTTGGCTGCCAGGGTTTCCTGGCCGCTAAAGGTAACCCTGCGACTAGGGTTTCCTAGCCGCAAGGGGTGTTTTGGGTGACCAAGGTTGGTGGCCGCCATGACAGATTTCAGCTATGGAGAGGGCTGCAAAAGAGTTCCTCGGGGGTTAGGGATTCGTAGCCTCCTGAAGTTTTCTTGTGTATAGGGATTCCTAGTCGTAAGAGAAGTCCTAGCGGCTAGGGTTTTCTAGCTGCACAAGGAGTCCCAAACTACCATTTTAGGAACCCTATGGTAGCGTGTCCTAAAAATTCTGAAAATAATTAATTAAATAATTTATTTATTTATTTATTTTATAGTAATCCTACATTATGATGTGTATATGTGGTGTATGATGTAGATGAATGATCATGAGTCATATGATATGGTATGTGTATATGTGATTATTATTATTATTGGGGCTTGCGAGTCTTTATTTTTCTCATTTATTGTTGGGCCTGTGTGCCTATGATTATTTTGTAATTACACGAAGAGGTGTGACAAGAGCGTAGAGGTGATAGTGGGACTCATGGTGTTGTGGTAGGAGATCACGACATACGTGGATGCGATAAGGATCCGACTGAACCGATGATGATAAGATCAATGATCACAAGGCATAGAGATGCATCTACGCACACATAGATCCTATTATGATTGAGCTCGGGCTTAATCATATTAGGTGATGACTCATGATTATCAGGTGTGGCTTGCATATGTGATATGTGTTATACACATACTATATATATATACATGTGATTTAGATATATATTAAATATGTATGTGTGTGACATGATATATTAGGAGATCGATACAAAATAAAAAAAAAAACCCCTCATACGATAGTATTAAGACGGTGAGCATGAGACAATAAGATTGACCTACGTGGCCTTTCATCGTTATAGGAAGAAATTGAATCACGACATAAGTTGAGTTGGTCGAGTCACTCGAAGCTTACCTATCTACATGATTGATATCTTGCTTATGACATAGAGATGTCATTGGTGATATGAGGACATGATATGCTTGATCGAGTCACTCGATAGCATATAATCAAATCATACTCATCTAGTAATGATGGTGATGATTTAATTGAACTTCATGATTGGTCGAGCAGTTGAGACCATGATGATTCGAGGCTGAACACCGAGAATCACAGGGAGTTGTGATTAGCAAGAGTTTTCTATGTTTCGGGCTTAGTGCAATTAGTCGAGTCACTTAAGGTTGCACTAAGACACCGAGTGGATCCCGATCCCTACTAGTAGTTTACCGGAGACTTCTGTTTCACGTGCCGGGGGTGTCGCGTGATTCACTAGGAAAATAGTGAGAGTACATTAAGATAGTAGTTCATATCTTGATTAGTTTTTCCATAAAATCTATATGATATTTATTTATGATATATCTTGTTTGTCAAAAATATGTCGCTCGCAAACCCCCTACGTGGCATACTTGATGCCAACCACATTAGTGGTCTAAACTACATAGATTGGCTCCACGATTTAAGAATTGTTCTCATGATGAAGAAAATCATATACGTCATTGATACAATTATGTCCATGTCGAAAAAAGATGCAAGCTTGGAAGAGATCGCTTCCACTGCGACAAATAAAGATCTGGCAAAGGACAAAAGAAGGCTAGTAAGGCAAAAGTTACTAAGAAAGATCTGACAAAGGATAAAGAACAATACTTCTACTATGACAAAGATGGGCACTGAGAGAGAAACTATAAGACTTACCTTGTAGATAAGGTGAAACAAAGGCTTGGAGAAGCTTCATGATAAAAATATCCAATTGTCAGATTTTCATGATAATACATGAGTATTGGATATCGAGAGTGTTTATCATATTTGCAAATCGTTGTAGGTTCTAACAAAACCTAGAAGACTGGCTAAAGGCGAGATGGACCTCAAGATGACCAATGGAGCAAAAGTTATTGCAGTTGCTATTGGGGAGGTCACCCTATATCTGCTTGGTGGATGTATCATTACATTGGATGCATGCTATTTTATTTTATGTATTATCAAAAATATTATTTCTATCTCTTATATGATAATGGATATAAATTAGTTTTTAAGAATAATAATTATTCAATAATTATGGATGATGAGATCATCACTAGAGGGACCCTGATAAATGACTTATATGTGTTAGACACTTCTTCACATATAAATATGTATAAGAGGAAAAAAGATAAAGTGAATAATGCATACCTATGACATTATAGACTAGGTCGTATAAATGAGGGAATGATTTAAAAGTTACTAACATATGGATACTTAGATCTATTTGACTATGAGTCATATCTAATTTGCGAATCTTGCTTTTGTGGGAAGATGACTAAATCTCCTTTTAGTGGAACTGGAGAGAGAGCCACTGAGTTATTGGAACTCATACATAGTGATGTATATGATCCCATGTCAACTCAGGCTATAGGTACTTCATTATATTTACTGACGATTTCTATAGGTATGGACACATGTACGTGATGAAATATAAGTCCGAGACATTTGAAAAATTTATGAAATATCAAAATAAGGTAGAGAACCAAATTGGAAAGAGTATTAAGACTCTTCGATCAGATTAAGTTGGAGAATACTTGAGTACGGAAGTCACCCATTTCCTTAGAGACTGTGAGATTCTATCCTAGTTGACACCTCCTTATACACCTCAGTTCAATGGTGTATCAGAAATGAGGAATCACACGTTGTTAGACATTTTACAATCCATGATGAGTTTCGCTGACCTACCCATCTTAGTTTAGGGATACGCCCTAGAGACCACAACTTACCTTCTGAATAGAATTCCATCAAAGTCAGTAGTGTCTACACAATATGAGATATGAAAAGAAAAAAGTATGATCTTGAGGTGGTTAAGATTTGGGGCTGTCCTGTCACGTTAGAAGACATAACCCTGACAAGTTGGAATCAAAGATAAAATAGTACAGATTCGTGGCATATCTTAAGGAGACTTTAGGGTATTATTTCTATCATCCCGATGATTAGAAGATTTTTGTTGCCAAGAGAGTTATGTTCATTGAGAAGTAACATATTTTTGGTAGAAACAGTAGAAGTAAGATAGAGTTGAGCAAGGTTGGAGAACCTAGCTCAAACATCATTCTAGAGTCCGAGTCTACTCAGGTCCATAACACACAAGTTCTAACTTTGCATAGGTTTAGTAGAGTATCTCACCCTTATAAAAGATATGTGGGACATATCAGTGAAAATAACTATCAGGATGTTGATCCTTAGGCCACGAGGAGACTATTATGAGTATAGATTTCGAGAAGTGGCAAAAAACCATAAATTCTGAGATAGATTACATATACTCCAACAAGATTTAGAACCTTGTGGATGCACATGAGGATATCATATCCATCGGCTATAAATGAATCTTCAAGAAGAAGATCAGAGTGGATGGAAAGGTGGAGACCTATAAGGCAAGGTTGGTAGCTAAAAGATATCATCAATGACAAGGAATTGACTATGATAAAACCTTTTTACCCAAAGCCATGCTTAAATCTGTCATAATTCTTTTGGCCATTGCAGCACACTATAATTATGAGATCTGACAGATGGATATGAAAATGATATTTCTCATTGGCAACCTTGAGGAGTAGGTGTATATGATATAGGTAGAGAGATTTATATCCAATGAGAGTCCATAAAAAGTGTATAGATTGCTTAGGTCCATTTATGGATTGAAGTAAGCTTCCCGAAGTTGGAACATAAGATTTGATTAGGCGATCAGATCTTATGACTTCGTTAAGAGCAAAGATGAGCCTTGTGTGTGTACAACAAGATAAGTAAGAGTATTATCACCTTCTTGGTGTTGTATATGGATGATATTCTATCATTGAGAATGATGTAGGAATGCTCTTCATAGTTAAGGCTTGGCTATCCTCTCCACGAAAGACTTAGGAGAAGCATTCTATATTTTGGGGATCCAGATACATAGAGATAGATCCAAGAGGATGCTTGACTTATCCTAGTCCAGGTACATAGACTCCATTATCAAAAGGTTTGGCATGAAGAATTCCAAGAGAAGTCTCATACCGATTAGACATGAAATATCACTTTCTAGGAGTATGTCCCCAAAGACTCCTAAAAAAAAGGGCAAACATAGATATGATACCCTATGCCTTAGCGATAGAGTCTATCATATGTGTTATGTTATGTACCAAGCATGTTATAGCACACGCTTTGAGTTTCACGAGCAAGTATCAAATGGATCTAGGTTTGGAACACTGGAAGATAGTAAAGTGTATCCTTAAGTACTTGAGAAGGACTAAGGAACTTTTATTGGTATATAGAGGAGATAGCCTCTAGGTTGAGGCTTCATGGACTCGAGTTTCTAGTCCGACATCGATCATAGCAATTTGAACTCATGGTATATTTTCACCCTGAATGGAGTAGTAAGTTGGAAGAGTTTCAAGCAAGATATTACTACTGACTCGACCATAGAGGTGATATATATAACTGCAACAAAAGTAGTAAAGGAAGAAGTGTAGATAAAGAAGTTCATCAGGGATTTGAGAGTTGTACCGAGCAACGTGGAGATGATTCTCATATACTGCAACAGCGATAAGGCGATAACTCTAGCAAGGGAATCCAAGTCTTATCAGAATTGTTCTAAGAATGTTCCACATGATCAGAGAGATCATAACCTTTAAAGATATATTAATGGAAGAGTTCTATTTGAGGATAATATTACAAATTCACACATGTGAGGATCATAGTCGTTAAAGATATAGCAATGAAAATAGTTTTTATGGGTGGGTCTTTATAAATAGGGGGGGTGCGGCACACTATGATAGGCTACACATTTGATCACCCCATTTATTCTCCTCCTCTCACTCTCCTTCTCAGCTAATTAGCCCCTCTCTCGTGCGAGAGGGTAACAAAGAAGATATAGAATCTTCTTTCATGTTCGTTACGAGAAGCTACGCAAGAGTTGCAAGACTTGAGGCTGCAATTGGAGGAGTATCGTCGTAATAATCCATTATGTGGATATCACTAGACAGGAGTACGCTTGATCTCCTTCATCCTCTCTATCCAGATATGGAAAAACAGATATATACAATCTTCCTAGGTAAACAATCTTTTACATGATGTAGTTTTTCAATTTTATAGTTTTTTGCGATCTAATCTTTGTACGACGATTTTAATCTACATGAAAAACCAATTTTATTTTCCAATCTTTGATATATATATATATATATATATATATATATATATATATATATATATATATATATATATATATATATATATATATATATATATATATATATATATATATATATATATATATATATATATAGAAAAACATATGTATAGGTTTCGAAGTGTTCGAGGATAAATTTTAAACTCGATGAAAAAGTTTAATCATAAAGAAAGTTTTATGACACATTAACCTTCTAAAAATATATATGACATGAAATGTTGAAATTAGATACATTAAACACATTAAAAGGCTAATCTGATTGACCATAGACCGCTGATGTTTGACCATACAATTTATGCGGTTGATAAGAGGTTGAAACATTAGTATCTGTACATGAACAAGAAATTCTAACAACGTATGACCTTCATGCACACAAAGAGAAGGAAGAAATCAACATGACTAATCCCTAGTTATCTTTTGGAACGTGGACTTCGAAGGTTTGATGTCCTTTTCGCGTGCATCCACCTTGTCCTTCAAGGACTTGATGGTGCCTTTCACGTCGGGAGCCTCCATCTTTTTCTTCAGCTCCGTCATCTCTACCTACATGGCCTCCTCATCCTCCTGCTACAGTACAAACTTCACCATCTTAATCACCAATTCAACGTCGGTCCATAGCTTCAAATGATACTTCAAACTTGGAACAAGCATGAATAAATTAATGATACTTTTTTATCTTTTGAGTTGTTCTGTTAGATCAGTCGCCGAATGATAGAACCTTACAAATTCTATCATGGTTGAAGATAGAAAAGAGGGATAAATGACCACTTCGAGGGTATTTGGCCTCCTAGATTATTTCGAGAGGATTTACCTCCTTGATCTCTATAGGGGATCGGCCCTCCTGGGGTTTTGCCTATTGGTTAAAACACATATTTCTTTATTGATTCCTTATAAAAGAGTTTGCAGCCTTATTTATAGGGCTCCGCCCATAGTCCCTCTAGGCTTGAACTAAAAGTCTCACTAAACTTGGACTTTTAACTAACTTATAAACTCCTAACTGAAAATAATAACCAACCCAATCCTAACTAAAGATAAAACCAACTCATAACTGACTCGATTGGGTTCACCCGACCTATAATTGACTCCGACTGAACAAACTAACATGACTCAGCTCGAATTAATTATGAATAGATGGACTCGACTTAGCTAGGGCCCTAACACTGTAGATCTTTGGTCTTCACATGGACCTGATGAAACAAAATTGGATCACTTCTTGTAGATTCATTGAGAATGATTCTGATATTTGTTCATGGTCTATTAGAAGTAGAAGCTATTTTGGTGGGACCCTCGTAGACAAAAAAGATTACAGTCAGTTTGATAATAATTGAGTGGCATTACTTCTTCGATCCAAATAGTTAGATATGATGTAAAATAGATCTTGTTCTATTGTTGATCGGGGATTTTTATTTGAAAAATAAGAATCGGAGTTTGAAGAAGAGGAAGGGGCCATCGACCTACTAAGATAGATGAGGATTTATTCAATCACATAGTTTGGGCTCTAAGACTATGGCGCCCTTGTGGCAAACTATATGATTGTATTGAAAGACCCACTTTTCTGTATCGAGCTCAGGGTAAGCGGCATTTATTACGAAGAGGATGAGTATCATGAAGAGGATGAGCTTCAAGAGAATGATTCAGAGTTCTTGCAGAGTGGAACCATGTGGTACTAGACACAAGATAGATCTTCTAAAGAACAAGGCTTTTTTCAAGTAAGCCAGTTCATTTGGGACCCTACATATCCATTCTTTTCCTATTCAAAGATCAGCCCTTTGTCTCTATGTTTTCATGTTGAGAATTCTTCGCAGATGAAGAGATGTTAAAGAGGCTTTTTATTACTATTAGTTCCAATACTTCAAAAACAAATTCTTCTAGGCCTATATATAAATGATGGTTCATCAAGAATAGGCAAGAAAAACACTTAGAATTCTTGATTCATCAACAGAGATGGCTTAGAAGCAATAGTCCATTATCTAATGGATCTTTCCTTTCTAATACTCTATCCGAGAGTTATCATTATTTATCATATTTGTTTCTATCTAACGGAACACTATTGGATCAAATAACAAAGACAATGTCGAGAAAGGGATGGCTTTTCCCATCTGAAATAAAACATTTGAGTCATGTAACTGGAGAAATATTTCCCATTTCTTTGCCGTAAAGATATGTGACCATGAAAAATGGATTAAGTTGAATAGGATTGGTCGGGTGGTAGAGTCGTGGAAACATTTTTTATTTCATATTTTGGATCTTAGCTCTATGAAATAATATGCTACTGCTGAAACATGAAAGAATTGAAATCTTAGATCAAAACACTATGTATGGATGATATGAACGGCCTAAATAAGAATTCTTGAACGACGAACAACCAAAGTCTATTACTCACTACATCAAACAATTTCCATTAATGAAACCATGTAAATCGATCAAAAAAAAAAAAATGCCTATCCGATAAAATTATTGTTGCTATTTGCCCTAATAACAAATCATTGGTTTAACTAAATAACTAAAAAAAATAGATAGACCTTTATCTTAGTCTCAGGTCGATGGATCTTATCAATTGGAAGATTCCTCATGTGGATAATATATATTCCAGTTAACCGAGCCTAATTCTAACGGTTTCGTTCCAAAGCAAAGATATCCATGGAGGCCGACCCAATCCATTTTGGGAACGTCCAATGCCAAAGTCATTGAATGGGTAAGTTGTCAATCCCTAAAACAGACTATGTAATGTACTTTATCTGTTGGGTTATGGGTACTGGTGGGTATTTTACTAGAGGTCCTCTTGAATCATATACTCAGGCGGTGGGTGCGGGGCAGATAATTTTCAAACGGACTCCTCATTCATAAGATAGATAAGATCGTCATGATTTTGTGATCCCTTACCGAACCTATTCCAATTCCAATAGCTCAGACTCAAATCGTGGGGATTGCCGGAATACTTCGTATGATACTTGGTATCTATCAATATTTATTAGATCCAAAATCTGTCCCTGGATTGCTCATTCAATGAGCATTCTCAATATTATGCCTTGAAGAGAACTCGAACCTCCACGCTCTTTAGCATGAGATTTTGAGTCTCACTTGTCTACCATTTCACTATTAAGGCATCTTGGAAGTGAATAGTATTTTATGAATATGATATCTATCTATTGTGATATATGAAATATATGACAAAAGTGAAGTGTTGGAGTATTTTTATCGATCGGTCTTGTCATATAGGCCTGGGTCAAACATCAAATTGCTTTGATTTGAATTATCCGGAGGATATTTTATATATATCAAAAAGATGTACAATCAAACCTATTTCTTAGTTCAATAGAAGCAAAAAAAAAAAAAGTGAATATGGTACACAAATATCGATAAATATGTCAAAGGTAAGTCCGATTACAACTATTCCTAATCCTAAATAGAATGTAATGATGTAGCGATCTATATGTAAACATAGTATCTATTTACATATGCTCGAATGACCCATCCTCATAATAAGAATGTATATAACCCTATTCCGGTCTGGTCCGACATGGAATGAACTTATAATATGATAATCAAGTCATTTTCATGATTATAAGTTCATAATCCCAGCCCATTCCCATTTTGGGTTGGGCATAACAGATCTACTAATTCTTTTATTCCAGTTAGTAAGATGGATCTTGAACTAAGAAATAGACCTAGAAGCTAAAAGAGGGTATCCTAAGAAATTGCAAGAATTGGGTTCATTAATATTTCTGGTATAGTAGATGCTATCACACATACAGTCATACTAAATTCGATGGAATTGTTTGATCATAAGGGAGATCTTTTATAATTTGGCACGTAAGGGGTTATTTCTTGATTTTGTCTAGTCATTAATAACGATTATTTTTAGATAATAGTAGATAGAGTTTTTTAAAAAAACCTACTAGTGGAGGAAGACCTCCTAGGGATAAGAGACATACGGCTGAAGAAAGAGCCAAAAAAGGATATTTTGTGTATAATCCTGCATAATCTCAAATTTTATCAATTTTGATATGTAGACCAAATAATACAATGCAAGCAAAAGTTTCTAGATTCATGGAGACACAGAACAACATATAAATTATCATGCTTGCATATTCATCATTTGGGTCTTCAACAATTATTTCAATAATTACATATCTGATTTGACTAATGGACAAATATGCAAGCACACATTTCATGCTTGTTTGAGTAATAACAATGAGATTCCCCAATATCATGCTAAGAATAGCTAGGATTTCTAAAATAAGATGTCATTTGTTTGATGAGAAATAAAAAGGAATATTGAAAATTCATGTAGTTGAAGCTTAAGCAGCTAATTTTGAAGTAACAAAAGAAAAACAATGACTTGACTGAGAGAGTGAGAGTCGAAAAGATGATTCTTCACTTCTTTCTCTCATTCAAAACCATGCATGAGACTTTCATCTTCACGACTCCTTAAGTGATAAACTAAAGAAGAACTCATATTCTTTCCTTTTTTTATTATCTTCCTTATGTATGTATAAGACCAAAAGCATTTAATTTCTAAAAAGGATTACTAATCCTTACCTTTTCAAGGAATCTTTCATCAGTGGTTGTGAATGACTGACTTTTTCAATCCTTTTGACCTTGGTTCCATAGGAGCAAGTCAGAAAGATTAAGAAATAGAACCATCTAATATGATTCATTCTCAATAGCCATGAGATGATCATCTTAGGGTGATCCTTTTGTCAACATATGCTCCTATTACACTCATAGTCTCTTAAGGAGGAGAACCAGCTATCTAGCATCTATATTGATAATTCAAGTATTATATACATCATTAATCCAATGCTTTGTAGGAACTACCCGTAATAATAAACTTACAAAATGGATCTATTTATCATAAAGAGATTCGTTGTTCCTAACCCTACTTCACTTTAATTGTTATTTGAACAAAAAAATCACATTAAACTTTTGGTAAAAGTTATGTCTTGGTCCGAGTGGGGATAGTATTTATATTCTTCATATCTATAGAGTTTTAAAAAATCTAAACATCTCAGAAATAGATATAGAGGTAGCAATTTGTCGAACGAATCATACTCCTTCATACACGTCAGGAGTCCATTGATGAAAAGGGGCTGGGAAAAGCTTGAACCCAATTCCTATTATGATGGATATAAGCAGAATTGAAATTCCTAAGGAGTTAGTTATACATTTGTGTATTGATAAGACCATTCACTATTTCTTGAAGCTCGATCTCCCTCTCAGATGAACCATATAACCAAGAGAAACTATGAACCAGAATAGAAGAGCTTGCCCCACCCATGAGTAAATATTTCATAGTAACCTGTTAGACCATACATCTCTCTTGGTATATCTAGATAATAGGTAGTAAGTAACATAAACTTGAAATGTTCTGGAGCTACAAAGATAGTTATTAAATTGTTAGCACCACATAAAAACATTCCTCCTAAAGTAGATGTTAATACGAATAACATAAACTCTATTATAGTCATTTCTATATATTCAATATACTCTACGGATAGAGGAATACAAAGAGCTGAACGTAGTAAAATTGAAATGGCTAGTTTGGAAATTTTTAGAAAAGCTAATTATAGATTCTCCTCTCTATCTGAATAATAGGGCCATTATGCTTATTACTAAACTTGTTGAAGAGATGAAATAGAACCAAGGTCTATCCTTTTGATCAGAAGTTGAATCGATCATCTATAGAAGAATTAGGACAAAAATTAGGATACATTTTGAGAAAATGAAACTTCCATGGAAGAGAAGCAAATGAAATGCTTTCATAAAAATTCTCTAGAATCTATAATGAAGTTTTTTATTATGTACAAGTCAGATCATGAATTAGTAAATGTATTCAATCTGTAAAAAAAAAAGTCCCAATTGTTTTGAAGTTTTTATTTTTAGAATGAGATATTTACATAATCCCCATGAATATGATCAAGGTGCATGCATCCAAAAAGGAGATCAAACCTTCATAGTCCAAGTATGCAAAAAAAATGCATACATGCATGTGTGGATTATAGTCCTTAAAGATATAGCAATAGAAATAATTTTAAATAGGAGGGGGGGGGGGGGGGGGGGGTGGTTGCGGCGAGGGTGGACACACATGTGTGATAAGATACACCTTTGGCAAGTCCCCCTCTATTCTCCTCCTCTCCCTCTCTTCTCAGCTGATCAATCCCTCTCTAGTGCGTCGAGGGCAGCGAAGAAGATATAAGATCTTATTCCACATTCGTTGTGAGAAGCAATGCAAGAGTTGCGAGACTTGGGGCAACGATTAGAGGAGTATCACTGTAACAATCCATCGTGTGGATACCGTTAGAGAGGATGATGTTTGACCTCCTTTATTCTCTTCATCCGGATTTGAAAAAATAGGGATATATGATCTCCATAGGTAAACAATCTTATAGATGATGTATTTTTTTTTATTTTATGATTTTTAGTGATCCAATCTTTGCACATCAATTTTGATTTACATGTGAAACCAGTTTTGTTTTCCAATGAACGTGAGTGAGTTATTTGATGCATTCTCTAGAGATAATGCATTAATTACATACATATATGGTTCTTTTATATTCAAAATATATATATATATATAAACCTCTAGAAAAACATATGTATATATTTCAAAGTGTACGAGGGATAATCATAAAGAAAGTTTTATAACACATTAAACTTCTAAAAAAACATGTGACACAAAACGTTGAAATTAGATACATTAAACACATTGAATGACCAATTTGATTGATCATAGACCGTTGCTGTTTGACCATACAATACAAGCGGTTGATAAGAGGTTGAAACATCAGTATCTGTACATGAACAGGAAATTCTAAATGTATGACCCTCACACACATGAAGAGAAGGAAGAGATCAACATCACTAATCCCTAGTTAGCTTTGGGAAGTTGGACTTCGAAGGTATGATCTCCTGTTTGCATGCATACACCTTGTCCTTCAAGGACTTGATGATGCCTTTCATGTTGGCAGCTTCCATCTTTTTCTTCAGCTCCGTCATCACTACCCCGCATGGCATCCTCATCTTCCTGCTGTAATATGAAAACTCCACCTTCTTCATCACCGTTTCAACATCGGTTCACAGCTTCACCATAAGCCCTTGTGGTGAAGCTGTGAACCGACGTTGAAATGGTGATGAAAAAGGTGGAGTTTGTACTGCAGCAGGAGGATGAGGATGCCATGCAAGTAGGGATGACGGAGCTGAAGAAAAAAAGATGGAGGCCCCCGACGTGAAAGGCACTATCAAGTCCTTGAAGGACAAGGTGCATACATACAAAAAGGATATCAAACCTTCAGAGTCCAAATTGAAGGTACATGCATATATATATATATATATATATATTATATATTATATATATATATATATATATATATATATATATATATATATATATATATAATATGTATATATGTGAGATGACATATTAAGGAGACAGATACAAAACAAAAAAAACCCTCCTACGATAATATTAAGATGGTGAGCGTGAGACAATAAGATTGACCCACGTGGCGTTCCGTCGTTATAGGAAGAAATTGAATCACGATATAAATTGAATTGGTCGAATCACTCGAGGGTCACCTATCTACGTGATTGAGATCTTACCTACGATATAAAGATGTCATCGGTGATCTGAGGACATTGTATGCTTGGTCGAGTCACTCGAGAGCATATAATCAAATCATACTCATCTACTAACGATGGTGATGAATTAACTAAACTTTGTGATTGATCGAGCAGTTGAGATTATGAGGATTCGGATGACGAACACGACGGGAATAACAAGGATTGTGATTATCAAGAGTTGTCAATCTTTCAGGCTTAGTGTAATTGGTCGAGTCACTCGAGGTTGCACTAAGTCTGCTGGAGACTTTTGTTTCATGTACCAGGGTGTCGTGTGATTCATTAGGTAAATAGTGATAGTACATTAAAATAAAAGTTTATATCTTAATTAGTTTTTTCTTAAAATCTGCATGTTATTTATTTATGCTATATCTTATTTGTCAAAAATATGTCGCTCGTAAACCCCCTTTGTGACATACATGCCAACTGCCTTACACAGATTAGCTCTATAATTTGAGAATTATTCTCATGATGGAGAAAATCACGTACGTTATTGATACAATTATGTCAATGCTAGAAGAAGATGCAAGCGAGGATGAGATCACTCGCTATGTGAAGTATATAGATGATCCACATTAGCAAAATGCTATGTTGGCCTCCATGACTTCTAAGTTACAAAGACAACATGATAGCATAAATATCTCATAGATATGAGATATCAGAGAGTCTCTTCCGAGTCAGAATGATAGAAGGGACATCAGTTCAGAACTATGTCGTGAAGATGATAGAATGGATCGAGAAACTTATAAGTCTAAGAATAGTTCTAAAGGATAAACATGTGTGTTGATCTTATGCTTCAGTCCCTACCAGATTCCTTTTCTCACTTCATCATGAATTTTAACATGACCAAGTTCAAGTTGACTCTCCATAAGCTCTTTAATATTGGTGAGACTAAGAAGAAAAGGATGGCCAGTAAGATCCTTAAGAAGGGTAAAGGTAAAGAAAGATCGGGTAAGGCAAAGGTTGCCAAGAAAGATTCGACAAAGAATAAAGGACAATACTTCTACTATGGAAAAGATAAGCACTGAAAGAGGAACTATAAGGATTACCTTGCAAAAAAGCCGAAACAAAAGCTTACAGAAGCTTTTAGATATATTATGATCAATCTTCACTTGTCAAATTTTTATGATAACACATAGGTACTGGATATCGGGAGTGCTTATCATATCTTCAAATCATTACAGGTTCTGGCTGTTGGTTATAGGTGCCTTGTAAGCCAATCACGTGAGCGATGACACATGTGACACGCCTGCATGATCTTTTTGCTTATGATTATTATTGATATATTCTCATATTATATTATATTATATTATAATATATATATATATATATATATATATATATATATATATATATATATATATATATATATATATATATATATATATATATATATATATATATTATGATGTCTTTGGTTCTATACAATGGGAATCAGATCGTGATGAGATCATGATAATGAGATCGATTCACCTTTAAACATAATTCCTGAATAATCTCGGTCATAGGTTACTCAAGAGGGACATCGAGATAATCGGATAGACCGGTATACTATATACCTGTCCATTTGATGGAGGTGGCTGGTCTCATAGCCACTTGTGTGGAGACACTAAGGATATAGTACATGCGCTTATTAGAGAATGAGTTCATTAATTGATTCACTTATAAAATATTATATAGTTAATGATACCTAATATCAGATAGTGATTTCATATTTCTAGTTATGTATCTAATCCTTAGACTTGAGACACCAAGGATGTCTTGTTTGAGTATTCATTTCTTTGACGTCGGACTTATAGGTTTGGAAAGTTCCAGATTTGGTATAGCCGGTTATCAGGATTGATAGCTAACCTTATAAAGGCAATTGAGCGTCAATAAAGAATCATCCACTCTCGGTATCATGAGAGGAATATCTCATATGTGCTTGCTCAGACAAATCCCTAGCTAGGGTCATTCAGATTAAAAGAGTAGGAGTTCTTCGAGAGAATCCGATTAGAGCGAGTCTCAAACGGATTCCGTATGTGACCTGACAGTACAATATCCAATATATGGTCTTTGAGATATTAGTTGGATGAGAGATTATAGATACATGGTAAATGTGAATAGACGAGTTTGATGGATTTTATCCTCCTATACCGTCTGAGAACTATGACATAGTAGCATAGTACGTCCATAGTCGATGAGTCGAGTGAATTATTATGAGGATAATAATTCACTATATCATAAGAAGTTCTGATGGGAGTGACTCATGACCAGCTCGGTATCAAGCTTAGAGGGTCAGACTCATATTGTGTATACTTCAGCGAATAGAGGATTGGATTGAGATCCAATTAGCCCCTATTCTCATTAGATGAGACCCTGCACTGATGGGTTTTTTACAAAAGGATCAATTAGAGGCCAAAGGAGATTATTGGATAGAGATCCAATAATACAAGGTTAATGGGTAATTGGATGGAGATCCAATACCGGCTAAGGCAGGACCCCTAGGGTTTTTGGGTGGCTCTCTATAAATAGGAGGAAATGCTCATGGTTGATAGGCTACAGCTTTGGTCACCCTATCCTATCCTCCTCCTTCCCTTTGCGCAAGAGTTGCGAAATCTGATTGAAGAAATTTCACTGCAAAGATTCATCGTGTAGATACCACTAAATAGGAGGACGATTGACCTTCTTAATTCTCTCCATCCGAATCTGAAAAAATAGGGATATACGATCTCTCTAGGTAATTAATCTATCACACGACATGATTTTCTCGTTTTTACGGCTTTCTCATGATCCAATCTTTTAGACGACGATTTGATCTACATGGAAAACTTGTTTTATTTTGATTTTCACTGCGCATGTGATGCTCTCGTTGAGGTTTTCCAACTGTGGTATTAGTGCCAAGGTTTTAGTGTGAAAGATTGGTTTTAAACTGTGTGTGATGAGATTTAATTACGTAGAACCATTCCACGCGTTCTTGTTGCGTTTTCACATCGAAGGCAACAGGGAAAGGGGGGCGGCCGGCCATGGCCTGGCCCTTTGTAGGGGTGGCTAGCCATGGTCAGGCCTTAACAGGTGTGGCCAGCATGGCCAAGCCCCTACGGGGGCGGTCACAAGCAACCAGGGCCGCTAGCAAGGTTGACCGCCCATAGCCAGCCCGCAAGGGGCAGCACTCGCCCGCAGCTAGGCCATAGGGACAATGCCTACCCACGACCAGTTTGCAAGGGGCGACACTCGCTCGCGGCCAGGCCATAGGGGTGGTGCCTATCTGCGGCCAGCCCGCAACGGGCGGCGCTTGCCCGCGGCTAGCCCATAGAGGGGCGACGCCCACAGAGGCACTGCCTACGGGCATGGCGCTCGCTCGCCCATGAGGTGTCGCTCATGGGCAAGGCGGACCGTTAGCAGCGCGCAGCTTCGTTGCTTGCATAGGGGTGGCAGCGGCTACTGGTTGAGGGCAGAAAGGATTAGGATTTTCTTTTCGGTAAATGGATGTTTTTGTCCCTCAAAATTTAAGAAATTCTAGTTTCTGTCTTATGCCCAGAATATCAAAAATGCCCTCACTAATTAAAAATTCTAAGGATTATCCTCTTGTTAAGAATTCCAAAAATGCCCTTGATAATTCTAAAAATTTCAAGCATGTCCTAATTTCTAGAAAAATAATTAATTAAATAGTTTAATTAATTATTATATATTTAGTAATCTTATATATGATGTGATATACATACGATGTATGATGTGGTTGGATGATCATGAGCCATGTTTCGTGATCTATGTAATTACGATTATTATTATTATTAGGACCTGCGAGCCTTCATTTTTCTCATTTATTGTCAGGCCTGCGTTGCTTGTGATTATTTTGTAATTATATGGAGAGGCACGACGGGAGTATGGAGGTGACAACGGGACCCACGATGTTGTGGCGGGAGATCACGATGCATGGTAATGCGACGAGGATCCGATGGAATCGATGATGACAAGATCAACGATCACAGGGCATGAAGATACGCCGATGCACACATAGATTCTATTGTGAGTGATTAGGCCCATTGGCTCGGGGTTAATCATATTAGGTGATGGCTCATAATCATTCGGTGTGGCTTGTATATGTGATGTGTTATACACCTAATATATATATAGATGTAGATATATATTAAATATGTATATGTATGACACGGCATATTAGGGGTCGATATAAAACAAAAATCCCTCCTACGATAATATTATGTCAATAAGGCACTAAGATTGACCCACGTGGCCTTCTATCATTATATGAATAAATTGAATCACGACATAGGTTAAATTAGTCGAGTCTCTTGAGGCTCACCGATCTACGTGATCAAGATCTTACCTACGACATAGGATGTCATCGATAACCTGAGGACATTATATGCTTGGTTGAGTCCCTCGAATGTATATCATCAAATCAAACTCATCTTGTAACGATAGTGATGACTTAACTGAATATCATAGTTGATCGAATCTTTCGAAACCATGATGATTCAGAGGCCAAACATGACAAGAATCACAAGGAGTTGTGATTGGCAAGAGTTGTCTACCTTTTAGACTTAGTGTATTTGGTCGAGTCCCTCGATGTTGTATTAACACGCCAATTAGATCCCGATCCCCACTAGGAGTCTACTAGAGACTTCCGTCTCACGTGTCGAGGGTGCCCCATGATTCTCTAGGAAAATAGTGGGAGTACATTAAGATAGAAGTTCATTTATTAATTAGTTTTTCTATAAAATCTGCATATTATTTATTTGTGCTATATATTGTTTGTCAGAAACATGTCGCTCACAAACCCCCTACGTGGCATACTTGATGTCAACTGCCTCACTGGTCCAAACTACATGGATTAGCTCTATAATTTAAGAATTATTCTCATAGTGGAGAAAATCACGTACGTCCTTGATACAATTGTGCCCACACCGGAAGAAGAGGCAAGCGAGGATAAGATCACTCGCTATATGAAGTATATAGATGATTCCATAATAGCAAAATGTTATATATTAACCTCCATGACTCTTGAGTTACAGAGGCAACATGAGAGGATGGATGCAGATTCTATCATTCTTCAACTCCACCAGCTGTTTGAGAAACAAGGAAGAACTCAAAGATACGAGATATCTAAGAGACTCTTTCAAGCCAAGATGACCGAAGGGACATCGATTGAGAACCATGTCCTAAGATGATAGAATGGATCGAGAAACTCACAGGTCTAAGAATAGTTCTAGAAGATAACATATGCATTGATCTTATACTTCAGCCCATACCAGATTTTTTTTCTCACTTCATCATGAATTTTAACATGAGCAAGTTTGAGATGACTCTCCCTGAGCTCCTCAATATTTTGAGGGAAGCCTAGAGTGCCATCAAGAAGGAGAAGCTAGTTCTCTATATTGGTGAGACCAAGAAGAAAAAGAAGGCCAGTAAGATCATTAAGAAGGGCAAGGGCAAAGGAAGATTGGGTAAGACATAGATTGCCATGAAAGACCCGATAAAGGACAAATGACAATGCTTCAACTGCGGCCAAGACGAGCACTGGAAAAGGAACTGTAAGGACTACCTTACAGATAAGACAAGACAAAAGCTTGGAGAATTTTTAGGTATATTCATGATCGGTCTTCACTTGTCAGATTTTCATGATAATACATGGGTATTGGATACTGAGAGTGCTTATCATATCTGTAATTCGTTGCAGGTTTTAGCAAGACCTAGGAGATTGGCTAGAGGTGAGATGGACCTCAAGATGAGCAACGGAGTAAGAGTTGCTGCAGTTGCTATTGGGGAGGTCATCGTACATCTGTTTAGTGGAACTATTATTGCATTAGATGTATGCTATTTTGTTCCCTCTATTATCAAAGATATTATTTCCATCTCTTACTTGACAATTAGTAGATATAAATTAGTTTTTAAGAATAATAGTTGTTTAATAATTATGGATGATGAGATCATCGCTAGAGGGACCTTAATAAATGGCTTATATATGTTAGATATTTCTCCACACATCATGAATATAAATACATCTAAGAAGAAAAGAGATGAGGTGAATAATGCATACCTATGACATTATAGGCTAGGTCATATACATGAGGGAATGATTTAAAAATTGTTGAAAGATGAATACTTAGATCCATTTGACTATGAATCATATGTAACTTGCAAGCCTTACCTTCGTGGGAAGATGACAAACTCTCGTTTAAGTAGAACTAGAGAGAGAGCCACTGAGTTATTGGAACTCGTAAATAGTGATGTATGTGGTCCTATGTCAACTTAGGTTATAGGTGGTTACTCATACTTCATTATATTCATTGATGATTTCTCTAGGTATGGACACATGTACTTTATGAAGTATAAATCTGAGGCTTTTAATATATTCAGAAAATATGAGAATGAAGTAGAGAACCATATTAAAAAGAGTATTAAGACTCTTCGATTAAATTGAGGAGGAGAGTACTTGAGTATAAAGTTTACTCATTTCCTCAAGGACAATGAGATTCTATCCAAACGCACACCTCCTTATACACCTCAGCTTAATAGTATATCAGAAAGGAGGAATCACATGCTGTTAGATATAGTGTGGTCCATGATGAGTGATGACCCCAGAAGGAGCCCTATAGATTTTGATCACTGAGGGGGATCAACCCTTGGAATGCTAAAGGGGTTCCTCCCTCTTAGACTCGGCACAAAGGCTGAATTGAAGATGATAATTGCTTGATTAAAAGAGGGGGGCAGCTACATCTTAAATAGGGATCAAAATCCTAGCATAAGGGGGTGCTTGCCTAAGTGAAATTATCCTTTTGCCCCTCCTATAGTCATCTTGCCTTAATAAGAACAAGGGGTGGCTAGGTTGGCTCTGTAGCCGACCTAAGTAAGGGAAACCCTGGCCGATTTGCCCAATAAGGGGGGCGGTGGCTACTAAGCCCTAAGGGCTAATCCAAACCCTAGTCATAGTCTTTTATAAGATAGGAGAGGCTTTATTACAATCTAGCAGAATTTTTATTGACATTTACTGGAATAATTAGGACTCAACCTGGCTGGAGTCCTATCAAGTCGACCCTCTCAGAATCAACATTGTCCTCAAGATTGAGGATCCATAAACTCTGGGAATCGGGTCTTCAGCTTCTCGTGTGACTCCCATGTTGCATCTTCACATAGTAAGTTGTTCCACTTCATAAGTACTTTAGTTGAGGGGCGTCGTCAGTGCATCACAATTCTTCGATCAAGTATAGCTTCAGGTTGGGCTTGGTTTTCACCTTCAATTGTAGTGCTCGGCAGCTGAGTTTGGGCCAGTTCATGTTCACCCAATTTCGACTTCAGTAGGGATACATGGAAAATGGATGAATTTTGGCGTCATCTGGAAGTTTAAGTCGGTATGCAACAGTCCCAATGCGTTCCAAAATTTGATATGGTCCATAAAATTGGGGAGGTAGTTTCATTGATGCTCTGGTGTTGATGGATAGCTGCTTGTATGGTTGTAGGCAAAGGTAGACCCAATCCCCTACTGAAAATTCTCGCTCACTCCGGTGATTGTCTGCTTATTGCTTCATGCGGGCTTGAGCGAATGTTAGGTTATCCTTCAGTAGTTGTAGTAGTTTGTCCCTGTTAATTAGGTCTTGGTCGATCTGACCCACTTTGGTCGAACCAAATACATATCTGGGAATTATAGGGCGCGGTCAGCCATACAATACCTCGTAAGGGGTACATTTAGTCAAAGAATGAAAAGTTATGTTGTACCACCATTCGGCCTAGGGAAGGCATCTTGTCTACCCTTTTGGTAAGTCGTTGGTGAAGCATCGTAAATAAGTCTCGAGGCATCTGTTCACCACTTCTGTTTGGGCGTCTATCTGTGGATGATAGACTGTGCTCATCTTCAATTGGGTGTCTTATAGATGGAAGAGCTCGATCCAAAATTTACTTGTAAACACCCTGTCATGGTCGCTCACTATCGACCTTGGCATCCCATGTAATTTCATAATATTTTTCACAAAAATCTGAGCAATAGTGGTAGTAGTATATGGTTGTCTCACAGCACAAAAATGAGCATATTTAGTTAGGCGATCTACCACCACAAGGATCGTGCTTTTACCTTGAGATAGTGGTAGTCCTTCGACGAAATCCATGGAGATGTCTGTCCAGGTCGAATCCGATATAGGAAACGACTGTAGTTTACTGGGACTTGCCACTGTTTCACCTTTTTGCCGCTGACATACATCACATTTGGATACATAGTCATTAATTGATTTTTTTATACCCTTCCAGAAGAAGTTTTGCTTCACCCTTTTATAAGTCCTCAGAAATCCAGAGTGCCCTGCAGAAGGTGAAGAGTGCATTTCATGCAAAATAACTTGGATGTGAGGAGAAGAAGGAATAACAATAATTCAGTCTTTGTAGCGTAAGTCCTTCGAGTCCCACGTATAGTGCCCTATGGAATCTGGATCCTTCTCCAATTTTCCTATGATACTTCAGACTTCCGGATCATTCTTCCACTCCTCCCTAATGTGTTCGAGGAAGTCGATGGTGGGAAGGGAGATGGCTAAAATTTTGGCTTGCCCCGGAAGCCGAGATAGAGCATCTGCAACAACATTCTCTTTTCATTTTCGATAAGTAATTTCATAATTAAAGCCGAGAAGTTTAGTTACCCAACATTGCTACTCCGGGGAAGATATTTTCTGCTCCAAGAAATACTTAAGACTTCGATGGTCAGTCTTAATTTGGAAGTCGACCAGTAGGGTCTCCACTTTGTGATAGCGTGTACAATGGCAAATATTTTTTTATCATATACCGACATTTTCAAGTGTAAGGGAGACAAAGCCTTGCTGGTGTAAGTATGAGGTTGGCCATCTTGCATTAGAACAACTCCAATCCTAACTTCAGACACGTCGGCCTTGATCACGAAGGTGCAGTTGAAATCAGGCAGCACTAGGGCCAGCGTCATCGTCATGGTGGCCGTGAGTCGTTCAAAGGCTGTAGAAGCTTATTCCGACCATAAGAAGGAGTCTGTCTTCAGTAGGGATGTGAGCGGGGCACTGATCTTGCCGTAATCTTTCAGAAATTTTCAGTAGTAGCCTATGAGTCCAAGGAACCGCGCAGCGATTTTACATTTATAGGTTTCTGCCATCCTTGCATTGCCTCGATCTTCGTCGGGTCTACCGCTACTCCATCCTCTGATATAATATGCCCAAGATACTCTACTTTACGCTGTAAGAAGCTGTACTTTAACTGTTTAACATAAAGAGTATTCTCCCGAAGAATCGTTAGAATAGTTCGTAAGTGCTGAAAATATATATCAAGCGTAGGGCTATAAATGATAATATCATCCAAGAACACCAATACAAATTTGCATAGAAAACTCCAGAAGATATCATTCATCAGGCTTTGGAAAGTAGAAGGAGCATTCATAAATTCAAAAGGCATTACTAGAAACTCGTAGTGACCGTTATGCGTGCGAAATACAGTTTTCGAAATATCGTCAGTACATACCCGAATCTGGTGATAATCGGAACAGAGATCCAGTTTAGTAAAGACTTAGGCTCCTTTAAATTCATCCAAGAGCTCATCTACGATGGGGATATGATATTTTTCCTTGACGGTAATAGCTTTCAAGGCCCAATAATCAATGCACATCCGCCATGTACCGTCCTTCTTGCGCACTAGCAACACCGGTGAAGAATAAGGGCTGCAACTCGATCGGATCACCCTGGTGTCAAGCATCCCTTTGACGATATTCTCAATCTCATCCTTCTGCAAGTGAGGGTAGTGATACGGACGCAAATTTACTAGAGGTTTGTCCTGCAGAATAGAAATACGATGGTTATGCAGCTGGTTAGGGGGTAGCCCGCGCGGCTCCATGAAAACATCTACTAATTTGTCCAACATGAGGGTAAGCTTAGGATCTTAAATTTGTATATTCTCCACTTAGATGGCTATTGGATATGCATCAAAAATCCTCCATGCGCTTTGTGCAAAACTTTCTCCATCCGTTGCATCGAAACGGTGGAGATATGGCTCCCGCGCTTGCCTCGCAATGTGACCTATCTCCGTTTGCAATAAAATTTCATAATTAATTTAGAAAAATTCTAGGAGATATCACCTACCATTATAAGCCATTCGATCCCAAGCACGGCTTCATATTCATCAATGGGTAGGAGGAAGAAATTGGCTACCACTTCTTGGTCTTGGAGGAGTAGCTTCACCTGCGGGCATCGTTGGTCGCAATTGAGGATTCGACCGTCGACGACCTTTACGTCAAACTTGTTACAACCTTCGATTTGAAGTGCTAAACATGCAGCAACCTTACTGTTGAGGAAATTATTTGTGCTACCCGTGTCGATGAGAACGGTGATGGGTTGCTGCTTTAGAAGTCCTCCAACTTTCATCGTCCACGGGTTGGAATAGCCGGCCAATGCATGCACTGTGTAGTCGACCGGTTGGGGCTCTTCCTCTATGGCTTCCTCTTCAGGTTCAAGGCCTTCTTCAAATGGTTCACTGTCCTCATCCTCCACTGGTTCAATCATCAGTAGCCGACCTTTTTTGCAGTGATGTTCGTGGCTCCATGATTCGTCGCAATGCCAACATAATCCTTTGGCTGATCGTTTGCGAAGCTCGTCTCTTGTTAATTTTGTTGATGCGGGGGCTCGGATGGTAGTAAAGGGGGCAGTAGGTCTTGGCATGGCTGGTCGGGGAGTGAACCTTGTCGTTCGTGCCTCATGGTTCAATCGTTCTTCCTAGATATGTGCGAAGGAAATTGTCGCCATAAGAGTGTACGGTTGCCGTGCTTCTACTTCTCCTCTGATTTCCAGCTTTAGGCCCTCAATGAAAGTACCTAAAAGTTATTTCTCAGACCAATCTTCAGTTTAGTTAGATAAATGCTCAAACCTTGTTTGGTAATCTTGTATCATGGAGGTTTGACGAATCTTTGCCAATTGTCCATTGATGTTGTCGAAATTGGTCGGACCGAAGCGGTTTAGAAGCCCTTCCTTGAACCACTGCCAAGAGAGTCCTCCATGGGTGTGTTCAAACCAATTGAACCACTGAACAATATCTCCCTCGAGGTGTATGGCAACGATCTCCACCCGTGTGGCATCGACGGTTCGGTAGAACCGAAAATAGCGCTCCGTGCGTGAGATCCATCCGATCGGGTCTCCTTCTTTATATATTGGGAAGTCAACCTTCATGCATGGATTGTTGGGATCAGAGGTGATGTGTCCATGCTCTTGAGGATCGTCTCATCGATCTGAAGTCTCTCCATAGTGTGACTTTTTCTTGCTCGATGGTCGGCCTATGCTGAATTCGGCGAATAAGAATCGCATCTTCTCCTCCATGCGGCTTTCAAAGGATTCAAACTTGGCATTGATGACCTCCTATGATGTCATGTTGTATGCCTCTATATCTGTAATATTAAGATCTTTCTTTTGTTGTTGGGTTAGTGGCATGAGAGTTTAGGAAAAGGGGGTAGCTAGTTGGAAGGTGAATTGGTTTGGATAGGAATAGGCTGATTTGGGTGACTTATTTGGGGGGCTGTTTGGATTCAATTTAGGATAATATTTAGAAGGTTTTTGGTGAGGATGGTAGGGTTTGGAGATGAGGAAAAGAGAGTCCAAAATTCCATAAAAAATAGCACTCAAATCTAATAGAATTTGGTAGAAAGATGTGTTGTGACGTGCTGTCCTGCTGAACCGATTTTTACGTCGGAGAAATGATGACTTCTCAACATAAATTTTAGAAGAAAATTTAAAGAAATTATACAGAAACCCTTGGTTTAGATGTTGTCAATACCAGTAGGAACTTTGACAAAATTTTGGCAGCATAACAGTAGGGAAATAGGGCAAAAGATGTAAGGCAGATTTCTTCATCGTAAAATTCCAGAACTGTGTGATGGTGAAAGATCATACAAGAAAACTAGTTCCAGAAGGAGTCTTTTTCATGAAATTAAATCCAGATGAAAGCCAACTTGATCTTAAGAATTGTGTAAAAATTTCAGCCAGAAAGAATGAACAAAAGTTCAGTTTCAAGTAGCAACAATCGGCTAAAAATTTCTACTGCATTTCGCCTTCGCAACGATGATAACGTTTGCGACGGTAACAATTTGCAGCAACGAAACTTTGGAAAACTTCTCCCATGTATAATATGAAGGATCTTGCAGTATTGAAGAGGCATGAGTTATAAAAATATACCAGAATTCTAGATCAAATGCAGGGGGGGAGCGACAGACTGATTTGATATGCTGCTGGGGTAGAAGGTGGAGGTGCGTATCGTAGCAGTTATTGGAATTGCTTGGAAAGATAGAGACAGTTGAGATGGCTATATGGTATTAGAAATTCAGGGAATATAAGAATGAGGTAGAGAACCAAATTGGAAAGAGTATTAAAACTCTTTAATCAAATCGAGGAGGAGAGTACTTGAGTACATAGTTCACTCATTTCCTCAGAGACAATGGAATTCTATCTCAGTGGACACCTCCTTATACACCTCAGCTCAATGGTGTATCAGAAAGGAGGAATCGCATGCTGTTAGGCATGGTGCGGTCTGTGATGAGTTTCGTTGATCTACCCATTTCATTCTGGGGGTGCCTCTTAGAGACCGCAGTTTGCATTCTGAATAGAGTTCCATCAAAGTCGGTAGTGTTTATACCATATGAGATATGTAACATAAAGAAGCTTGATCTTAAGGTGGTTAAGATTTGGAACTGTCCTGCCCACGTTAGAAGATACAACCTCGACAAGTTGGAATCAAGGACGGAACGATGTACATTCATGAGATACCCTAAGGAGACTTTGGGGGTATTATTTATATCATTCCGAGGATCGAAAGGTCTTTGTTGCCAAGAGAGCTGTGTTCCTTGAGAAGGAACATATTCTTGGTGGAAATAGTGGGAGCAAGATAGAATTGAGCGAGGTTGGAGAACTTAGCACCATTCCAGAGCTCGAGTCTGTTCAAGTACCTAACACACAAGTTCCAACTTTGCGTAGGACTAGTAGAGTATCTCACTCTCCTGAAAGATATGTGGGACATATCAGTGGAGATGACTCTCAGGATGTTGATCCTCAGACCTACGAGGAGGCTATTATGAGTATAGACTCCAGAAAGTGGCAAGAAGTCATGAATTCTGAGATGGATTTCATGTACTCTAACAAGGTTTAGAACCTTATGGATGCACCTGAGGGTATTGTACCCATCGGCTGTAAATGGATCTTCAAGAAGAAGATCGGAGTGGATGGAAAGGTAGTGTAAGCTGTGGTCTCTAGGGCGTATCCCTAAACTGAGATGGGTAGGTTAGCGAAACTCATCATGGATTGTATAATATCTAACAATGTGCGATTTTTCATTTCTGATACACCATTGAACTGATGTGTATAATGAGGTGTCAACTAGGATAGAATCTCACAGTCTCTAAGGAAATGAGTGAATTTCGTACTCAAGTATTCTCCAACTCAATCTGATCGAAGAGTCTTAATACTCTTTCAATTTGGTTATCTGCCTCATTTTTATATTTCCTAAATTTCTCAAATACCTCGGACTTGTATTTCATCAAGTACATATGTCCATACATAGAGAAATCGCTAGTAAATGTAATGAAGTACTTATAGCCTGAGTTGACATAGGCCCATATACATCACTATGTACGAGTTCCAATAACTTAGTGGCTCTCTCTCCAGTTCCACTAAAATGAGAGTTGGTCATCTTCCCACGAAGGCAAGATTTACAAATTGCATATGACTCATAGTTAAATAGATCTAAGTATCCAACTGTTAGCAACTTTTAAATCATTTTCTCATTTATATGACATAGCCTACAATGTCACAGGTATGCGTTGTTCACTTCATCTTTTTTCCTCTTGGACATATTTATATTCATGATGTGTGAAGAAGTGTCTAATACATATAAGTCATTTATCAGGGTCCCTCTAATGATGATCTCATCATCCATAATTATTGAATAACTATTATTCTCAAAAACTAATTTATATCCATTAATTATCATACAAGAGATAAAAATAATATTTTTGATAATACATAAAATAAAATAGCATGCATCCAATGCAATGATACATCCACCAAGCAGATGTAGGGTGACCTCTCCAATAGCAACTGCAATAACTCTTGCTCCATTAGCTATCTTGAGGTCTATCTTGCCTTTAGCCAATCTCATAGGTCTTGTTAAAACCTACAATAATTTACAAAAATAATAAGCACTCTCGGTATCCAATACCCATGTGTTATCATGAAAATCTGACAAGTGGATATTTTTATCATGAAGCTTCTCTAAGCTTCTATTTCACCTTATCTACAAGGTAAGTCTTATAGTTCCTCTTTCAATGCCCATCTTTGTCATAGTGGAAGCATTGTCCTTTATCATTTGTCAGATCTTTCTTAGTAACTTTTGTCTTACTTGCCTTCTTTTGTCCTTTGTCAGATCTTTCTTTGTTGCAGTGGAAGCAATCTCTTCCTCGCTTGCATCTTCTTTCGGCATGAACATAATTATATTAAGGACATATACGATTTTCTCCATCATGAGAACAAGTCTTAAATCGTGGAGCCAATCCATATAGTTTAGACCACTAAGGTGGTTGGAGGTATGCCACGTAGGGGTTTGCGAGCGACATATTTTTGACAAACAATATATAGCACAAATAAATATCATATAGATTTTATGAAAAACTTAATTAAGATATGAACTACTATCTTAATGTACTCTCACTATTTTCCTAGTGAATCACGCAACACTCCTAGCACGTGAAACAAAAGTCTCCGAAAGACTTCTAGTAGGGATCGGGATCCACTCGGTGTCTTAGTGCAACCTTAAGTGACTCGACTAATTGCACTAAGCCCGAAAGGCACAACTCCTTGTGATTCTCGGTGTTCGGCCTCGAATCATCATGGTCGCAACTGCTCAACCAATCATGAAGTTCAGTTAAATTATCACCATCATTACTAGATGAGTATGATTTGATTATATGCTCTCGAGTGACTCGACCAAGCATGCCATGTCCTCATATCACCAATGACATCTCTATATCGTAAGCAAGATATCAATCACGTAGATAGGTAAGCATCGAGTGACTCAACCAACTCAACTTATGTCATGATTTAATTTCTTCCTATAATGATGAAAGGTCATGTGGGTCAATCTTATTGTCTCACGCTCACCGTCTTAATACTATCGTATGAGGGGTTCTTTTGTTTTATATCGATCTCCTAATATGTCGTGTCACACACATACATATTTAATATATATATATATATATATATATATATATATATATATATATATATATATATATATATATATATATATATATATATATATATATATATATATATATATATATATATATATATATATATATATATATATATATAACACATATCACATATGCAAGCTACACTGGATAATCATGAGCCATCACCTAATATTATTAAGCCTGAGCTAATGGGCCTAATCAATCATAATAGAATTTATGTGTGCATAGATGCATCTCCATACCTTGTGATCATTGATCTTATCATCATTGGTTCCATCGGATCCTTGTCGCATTCGCATACGTTGTGATCTCCTACCACAACATCATGGGTCCCACTATCACCTCTATGCTCCTATCGCGCCTCTTTGTGTAATTACAAAATAATCATGGGCACACAGGCCCAACAATAAATGAGGAAAACAGAAGCTCGCAAGCTCCAATAATAATAATTATCACATGTACACACACCATATCACATGACTCATGGTCATCCATCCATATCATACATCACATATACACATCATAATGTAGGATTACTATAAAATAAATAAATAATTATTTTCAAAAATTTTAGGACACGCTACCATAGGGTTCCTTAAATGGTAGCTTGGGACTCCTTGTGCGGCTAGGAAACCTTAGCCGCTAGGACTTCTCTTACGGCTAGGAATCCCTAGACACAAGGAAACTTTGGGAGGCTAGGAATCCCTAGCCCCTGAGGAACTCTTTTGCAGCCCTCTCCATGGTTGAAATTTGCCATAGGCGGCCAGCATCCTTGGTCGCCCAAAACATCCCTTGCGGCTAGGAAACCCTAGTCGTAGGGTTACCTTTAGCGGCTAGGAAACCCTGGCAGCCAAGGTTGCCCATGCAGCTAGGACTCTTGGCTGCATGAGAGGATGGCTGAGAGCTTGCTGCTCTCGGCCTTGTAGCCTTTGACCAGGCCGAGAGTCACATCCTTGCTCTCAGCCAAGGTTGCAAGCAGCCTTTAGCTATACCGTAGGGCAGTAACAGTTGTTGCCCTTTCACCTCTTCTTTATGCCAACAATTTTGACGTCAAAAAACTTTAGATCTATAACACCTTTCTACAAACGATAAAAAACACTGTCCAAATCTGATTAACCATAAAAAATCGCAACAAGGTATGCAGAAAATAATTTACGTATATCAATCTCATCACACATATTTTAAAACCAATCCTTTGCACGAACAACCTTGGCTCTGGTAGCACTGCTGGAAAATCAAGCGGGAGCATCACATGCGCAACAGAAGATCAAAATAAAACTAGTTTCTCATATAGATCAAAATCGTTGTGCAAAGATTGGATCATGAAAAATTACAAAACCAAAAAATTACATCATTTATGAGATTGTTTACTTAGGGAGATCGTATATCCCTATTTTTCTAGATCTGAAAGAAGAGGATAAAGGAGGTCAAGCATCCTCCTCTCTAACGATGCCCACACGATGGATTGCTGCAGGATACCTCTCAAATCATAACTGATTATATATATATATATATATATATATATATATATATATATATATATATATAGTGATAAAATCATTTAGTTCATAGGAACCAAAGACTCATAAATTCGTCATGTTTCTTTTACCTTTAAATATTTTTTAGAGCTCATATGCTACAAAAGGGTACAATCGTACGAATATATCCATCACTTAAAACGAATAATTTCTCGCGAGCCTACGAGGCGCACAAATGGTCAACTGACCAAATAGTCCCTTATCAAAATTGTACCAAAAAGAAGGCCCAAGTCGTGCATCTCGCTCGAGCAATTAGCCTCGAGTTGTGCATCTAATTTTATGAGCCCTTAGTTGTCCTATGAGAGGGAGCACTGATAAGATTATTTAGCCTCATATTGGCTGAGGAGTATGGGAGCCAAAGGCTCATTTATCATGTCTCTCATACTCTGAGATGTCTTTTAGAATTCACGAGCTTCGAAAGGGTAAAACTGTATAAGTATACCCATAGCCCAAAATAGGTAATTTTTCGCGAGCCTACGTGCCACACCGATGGCCAACCAACCTAATGATCTGTTATCAAATAAAATAAAATAAATTTATTTACAACATCAATTACATGCTTATGTCTCATATATATATATATATATATATATATATATATATATATATATATATTTAGAGAGAGAGAGAGAGAGAGAGAGAGAGAGAGAGAGAGAGGGAAGTGTTGCATAACAATTAATTGGTCCATTGCAAGACTAAAAATTATTTTTATTATAAAATTAATAATAATGATGATAAAATCATAAATTTCAATGGTTTCAGGTCAACAACATGAATCTTTTATCGTTATCAAAATGAAATGGATTAAAATCTGTATATATCACATCTAACATAGTTTTATATTAATTATCAATGACATAACATAAACTTTTATCTTTTTTATCTTAATTTGAGATTGATATTGGTAGTGTTCAATTATAAATTTTAATTTTTTTAATTATGTAAAAGACTATATGTTGTCATTAATTCAGCACAAAAATCAGTAATAAGTTAATTATAGCACATCAAATCATAATTTCAATATTATAGCAATATTAGTAATAATATTCTGATTCATTGCTTGCATGTTCTGTTTCCACCAGCAATAGTTACTTTTAGCAACTTAGTAGCAAATTAGTGCACAAAACCAATATTCTCCTACAGATTAATGCAGAGTAATTGATAGTTAAATAAGCATTAGAAACAGAGTAAAAAACTTGTCTCCTTTGTGTCATTGAATCTCTCATCACCTAGATAAGATGATGTGCATATCAAAGTCATAAAAAGAAAACCATGCTGACATATGCTGAAACCAAACATTATTTGCACACTAAGTGAGACTTCAAGGAATTAATCCTCCATAATAATTAATCCTTAACTCAAGTTGGACAACCAAAATGCCCAAAAAATTCACTTATAATTTTGTTGAGGCTATTGCTCAGATGAGATGCACGATGAATGTTATTTTTGGTATAATTTTGATAAGGAACTATTTGGTCAGTTGACTATTTGTGCGATTCATAGGCTCGTGAGAAATTATTTATTTTAAGTGATGGATATATTTATACGATTTTATTTTTTTGTAAGAAATTATTTATTTTAAGTGATGGATATATTTATACGATTTTACTTTTTTGTAGTACGTGAGCTTCAAAAAAAAAAAATATTTGAAGGTAAGAGAAACATGACGAATTTATGAGTGTTTGGTTTATATGACTTTATCATATATAATTAATTTCTATTTTTTTAAGTTAATTAAAAAACAAGTGTATTTTTATAGATTGGATTAACTAATTACTATTACATGAATTTATATTTTTACCCTCGAGCTCCATTTAATTGAAAGTTAGATTTGATTTAAACATGATCAATTATATATAAATATAATTCAATTATTTTTATGTATCAAATTACTTCTATGTCTACTTTAAGTACTAATCGGGTCTTTATAGGATTCATCCGCTCCTTGTCGGACTCGGATCTGAATCCGGATCTGGATCCTCTATGATAGACATCACCGTGCGGCCCCCCGACGCGCGAATAGGGCACCGCATCCCCCATCCAAGTTAGGGTCTCGCCCTCAATCTAGGGTTCTTGGCCCCGGACCTTGATCACCTCGGTCACCCTTCGGCGATCGCCGGATCGATTGCGCGTCTGATCGTTTTAATCTCTTTTTCTTCCCATCTGTCGCTGATTTAACCTTCGTATCTCGGAAAGATGGTAAGTTTCTTGTGTATCCGTTTTCTTTTGGCGAGGATTTCTTTGCCGGGTCTTCCATTTTGACCTATTGATGCTACTTTGCAGCTTCCACTATCGCTTCTGAAGACAGCACAAGGGCATCCTATGGTAAGAGAACACGGTGTCTTTATCTTCTATAGTAATTGGTGGTTCTGTTCTTGTTTAATGTGGTGTTCTGATGATCGTACCGCGATGGGACAGCTGGTGGAGTTGAAGAATGGGGAGACTTACAATGGGCACTTGGTGAACTGCGATACCTGGATGAATATCCACCTCCGTGAGGTCATTTGTACCTCAAAGGTAAAAGTTTTCCCCCTTTTGTCTGTCTATTTTGTTCGTTTGATTGCGGTGTATATAATGGAGTTTTTCATATTTATGTTTATTATAGGATGTCGTTCTGTTGTAGGATGGTGATCGATTTTGGAGGATGCCAGAATGTTATATTCGTGGGAATACCATTAAGTATCTTCGAGTTCCTGATGAGGTATGCATCATGAACTTGTGAAAAGAGCGCTGATTCGATCTTTCTTTAGGGCAATACAATGCTTAGCTGTCTCCTATCCTTTAATCAGGGAATGTTATAAATATTATAGATGAAGTCCTCATGGAAACATTAAAATTGAACACTATGTAGACACAGAAGTCGATGCTGATTGAATAACCTGTTCTTAACCTAGCTTATGTTAGCAACATGGTGGATATTGTCTAGAAATTTGTACAGTAGTCCATGTTATCTGTGCTAGTTTCTCTTTTTAATTTTGCCACTACTGGAATATGCAAAAAACTACACATCAAAGCCATTTGGAGATATGCAGCCTACAAAATGTTTTTGATTGTATACTTATATGTCTAATATAGGATTATAAATTATTTTACATAATCCTAGTGATGGAAACTAAAGCTAGATTTTAGCAAATTATAGGGTTCTATGTCTCGATCATGGCCTCGATGGCAACTGCAAAGCTATAAAACTAGCATGGGTGGAGGAAGGGAATGATGACGAGGATGAGGCGGAGGCACAAATATAATATTTGTCAAATCACATCAGGCCACTAGATAAATAAAATATTAAATCTAGACATTATATTGTTCATTTTATATACAAAAGTTATATACTTTGTTCTATTAGGTCAGCCTTTTTTCTAGCTAGACCTATCGCCCCCAAGAGGAAAATCACCATGCTTATGAAACTTCTCTAAGGTCGGTTCTCTTGGGTCATGTTGAGACTATGTGCTTGGTTTCAGCATGTCTGAAGCACTTCAGTGACTGGTGCTTTTAAGGGAGACCTCTGTGGCAATTCTATAAATCTGACTAAGGTTTTTGAGCATTTATATTTTTTTATTCAATACCGAGCTTCTGACAGAGATTTCTTTTTGTTTGACTTCTGTTCTGTCTATTGAGCTGCTTGATAGATCTCTTCTGTTCTTTTAAGTATTTTTATCAGTCAAAATCATTTGTATGTGAAGTTTGAGGTCTGCTCAGTATTTATATGCCATCACTTCTTCAAAATCAGCACCCAAATCATTTGTATCCTTTATTAGATGAGATGCTGATAAAACAAATCAAATTGGTAATATATTTAAAGTTATTGTTTAATTACCTATGATCTTTTAAAGCTTGGAGTCTACATTTTTTGCATACCTTGATAAATAAGGTTGCATGGCAGCAATTCGAAGTAAATTGATTCTTGGTTAGAATATACTTAATCATAAGATGAGACATTGGTATTGTAGAGGTACTGAAAGGAAATACATATTCTTTGGAGCAATCTGACATCCTCAGGAAATGTAGGATGATCTCATTGTTCTTGGAAAGTCTAGAGATGTCTGACCCGGACTAGGTGCCGAATCCAAATTTAAAAAAAAAATGAGGTGCAAATGATACCAATTTAAAATTTCAATTCATTGTTTGAAGAAAAAATATTCAACCATGAAGATCAAATGGACATATTTTTGCCAACATATTTTCTGAATAATATTGAAAATTTATTTTATGGAGCTTCACTCCTGTGATAATTCCATTAGTTGGGACTAGTTTGCTAAGAAGTGATAAATCAATACCTACGATCATTTTTTATCGAGTTCTATATCGAACTCGCTATTAAATATCAAAGCAAATAAAGTAACTAACAAAAGTCTCTTTGGAAGAGGAAACATTATATCAGTCTGTGCCATTAAATCACTCAGATCAGTTTGTGGTCCAAATGACTTGGACATCTAGAAGACAATAATTTGAAACTGATGCAGTAGAAGAATCTTGACGCAATTAAAATGTGCATAGAGTTGTGTCTGATCCTTCTTCGTTTGTTTCTTTCTGGAAGTTCCATTTGACTTTCAGAAGGGTGGGTATCTATTATACTTCCAGAGATCTGTAAGAGTCCATAGGTTGAATCAGAGCTATCTATTTTACCTAAAGAAGGTCTACTTTAAAAAAAAATTACAATGTAAGCATGATTATGAGGACTATGCTTTCCCTTTTGTTGCTTTTCTGGATGAGGTTCCTTGGCAGTTATATGTATTTGCTGATGCAAGTATCTGCAATAGGCACTTTGTGACAATTTCGATTGTTAGAATGCTTTTGGCTTACCTCAATAAAATCATTTCATGATTTCTGTAATTCCCTATCCATTGCTTATTTGACTGATTGTAAACCTTCTGCTGTTTTAGGTGATTGACAAGGTTCAAGAGGAAACCACCAAGAGTCGTACAGGTAATTTGTGTGAATCCTTTGTGCTTATAATATTATCAGCAAACTTAAGCTACCACGAGAAACTGGTTTGCCCATGTTAATTCATGATATGAGAATGTTTACTTCCATAACTATGATACATATGTTCGCCCACCAATCATACACCTATGATTGAAACACATTTAACAAAGAAATTGATAATGCTGCTCTTTGGGTCCTCAATTCTAGTTTCTTGTTTAGCCTTTATTATTTGTCTAAGTGCATCCTGAAAGTTGTGTGCTGAATTGTTAGCAGTCATTTTAGTTGTATCTACATTGTGAAGGCATTTCGTTTTAATTTATTTTTTGCATTACATAACACCGTACTAGGTGTTTACGGGAAGACATAACCACCTTATGTTGTGTCTTAATCACTGGAATGTTTCCTTACAGGTGTGTCGTCTTAAGTTACTCATGTGTCATGATGTTTGAATCATTTTGAACTGCTTACATTTCTTGGATGTTCTTACTGCAGACAGAAAGCCACCCGGTGTTGGTCGAGGAAGGGGAAGAGGTAGAGAAGATAACAGTGGGAGGCCTGCCAAGGGCATTGGACGTGGGCAAGATGATGGAGGTGGCAGAGGTGGTGGTGGTCGCGGCCGGGGCGGAGCTGGTGGTAAAGGTGGTGGTGCCAGAGGTAAAGCATTCGCCAGTGTTGTTCATGTAGTTAGTGGTTAATTGGATGTCAAACCAAATCTACCCCTAAATCTGCTCACTAACTCAGGTGGAGGGCGCGGCCGTGGCTGATACAAGTCCGCTCTGGAGACTGCTATCTACTTTTAAAGCAAATGCCAGGTTTTTAAGGGCTTATTGTTTTGTTCCATAGTTTAATCTCGAGTGAACTCTACTTTGTGAATCTTTTGCTGCATCACTATTATCAAACCTTAAGTATTTAATTGTGTTCCTAAACTTGTGATCGTGAATGCAAAGCTTCCTTCTGCCTTTGCCACATAAGAATTGTGTGGTTATCATATTACCACCAAAACCCGCCATAGCATAGTAAACATATAGACCAGCTATCATGTAATTACTTGAGCAACCACATAAGTTTCTCTCTGTACCCCTTGTTAGATCAAGGGTAGGGTCGCGATTTGATGGCCTGCATGTAACTCGTTGGGGCTGCCGTCACCGTTGCCGAGTATGGCGGCGAAGCAGTGGTGTGGAGAAAGAAAAGGATGAGCAGCAGCGACGGCGATGGGAGTAGCCGAGGAAAAGGTGGATATTTATTTGCACCATACTTTAAATCAGCAGCACTAGTTAATTTTCTTCCATGAGAATTACTAGCGAGAAGAAAAGGTTATTAGTGTTATTAAAATTCTTTGTTCTATATAATTATGTGAAGATGTGTTATTATGAAGCATTTGCTCCTGAGTCTTGCAAAATAAAGAAAAGGTTATTGGTATAATGGATTTGGTTCTCTTATAGCGGAAGAAAGTCATCATACGTACAAAGTAGTTTGACCGGACCAGTCAGTGATGAATGTTTGTTGATGATGAATACATTTAATTAACGAAAACTTTATTGTTCATGAATAAATAAATCAAGCAAAAATAAAAAGAGATGATCCCAGTGCTCAAGACTCTAAATGATCAAAGTATGTAGTTTTGTTCTCGTAAACAAAGAAGAGAACGTTAGGTGCCTGTCATCCTTCTTATTTGCTACGATTCTCATCGTCCATACCCCCCCAACAAAGCTGACCAATTCAATTCATTGTCTCGTCTTGCACGCATGACATATATATATTTTTGATGAAACCACTCGACGCCCAAGTTGCTAATGTTGACTACTCTACGGAATAATGCCTTTGTGTTAGCCGCCTTAGCTGTCTATGCAATATACAATATAAAAAATTGAACAATTATTAACTGTCTTCCAATAAGAAGAACATGAACCCATTCAAGGCTCGCTCGATCCACGACCAATCCCAACTATTAATTGTAGCAAAATGGGGGGCATATATACATACATATTATGACCACAAAGACATAGGTATTTTCGTAGTAGTATGATAATAAGGAAGGAAGTAGCTTTCCCTCGGCATGCGTACGTTAAGATACCATATAAATCCTTTTTAGTTCCATATAATTACGCGATGATCCACTCGCTGAAGATTCTCCGAGGACAAATACGTCATTTGGGATGGTTAACTCATCTCGTTGTGATGAAATTACTTTTAAACCCCTCGTACTCCGTCTCTACAAAATGCTCCTTTTGGCCTTCCCCCCCCTGCTCGAAGACCGCGAGCCCCCGTCGCCATCTCTCGTGCAGCGCCCGGAACTCTCTCTCTCTCTCTCTCTCGCTCTTGGGACCCTGATGGGCTCCGAGCTCACCTACCGCGGCCGCGAGGTCCTGCCGGCGGACGACGCCGGGACGCACTCCCCCAAGCCCGAAAAGAGGTTCCTTTGCCTGCCCCGCTCGCTCCGTTACCTCCTGGGCGAGCAGCGCCTCCTCTTTGTGCTTGTCGGCGTGGCCCTGGCCTCCGTATTCTTCGTCTTTGCTCCTCCCTACACCTCACCCTCCACAGCAGGTGCCCACCTCGCGGTGGACCTCGCCCGGTTGTCGTCGATGCCAGCGGTGCACGGCGGGTACCTGATGGCGCTCGATAGAAGGTTCGTCGGGGGAAGGGTGCCGCTGGGGCTGAAGCGGAAAGGGCTCCGCATCGTGGTCACCGGGGGCGCCGGGTTCGTGGGGAGCCATCTGGTGGACCGCTTGATCGAGAGAGGGGACAGCGTCATCGTGGTGGACAACTTCTTCACGGGGCGGAAGGAGAACGTGATGCACCACTTCGGGAACCCCAACTTCGAGCTCATCCGCCATGACGTGGTGGAGCCGCTGCTCTTGGAGGTGGATCAGATCTACCACCTCGCGTGTCCGGCTTCGCCAGTCCACTACAAGTTCAATCCTGTGAAGACGATCATATCCTTTTGCTGACATCTTCCCCAACTAGATCGCTTTATATGTTAGCTATAAAGATTGAGGATTGCTTCTTTCGAATTGGTTCTCGGTTTTCTTTCATGGATCCTCACGAGGCTGCAATTTCTTTCTGTCTTCTAACGTCATTCGAGTTTCAATTCCTTCCATTTGCATATTATCGTCAAGATTCCTCTTTTTTTTTTTGGTCCTTTTCTTGGTCTGGTCTTATAGCTTCATATAAAGGTGAATTTTTTTTCCCTCTGCTAAGACCATACATTTTGTATTTTTTTTATATTTGTCATCGACTAAAGCTTGTCTCCTTCAGCTCCATTTGTGTTGCTGCTGTGGTGGGCATTTGATTCCCTAAGGCAAACAAGATTGATTCTTCTTGTGCTAATTAGCTTGGTCTATACATTTTTCACATCCATTAGAACTCTGTTTGATCAGTGGTGAGAGATTGCGAAGCAAATAGAATAAAGGGGAAGAAGAAGGCGCAAAATTTTGCTTGTTGAATGCCTTAATTCATTCAGCCTTTGTTCCTGGAGTTCACAAGACCAATGTTGTGGGAACTCTCAACATGCTGGGCCTGGCCAAGAGAATAGGAGCCAGATTTCTCCTCACAAGCACCAGTGAGGTTTATGGTGATCCCTTGCAACACCCACAAGTAGAGACCTACTGGGGCAATGTTAATCCCATCGGTATGGCCCTTTCCATCAATCTCTTGTTTGCCTCTGAGAAGTCTTCATCTGGAAATGATGCCTCCTATGGTAGCAACCCCATAATTTGATTGCTTTTTAAAATGAAGAATTGTTCTAGGTTGGGTTGGAACAAAACATTTGGTGTGGATCATTTCCAGTGGCTGACTTCACCTGGATGGTGGAACAAAACATAGTATCATCTATTGCTTATGTTTCATTTGTGTGTTTACCAATCGCAGGTGTTAGGAGCTGCTACGATGAAGGCAAGCGAACTGCAGAGACTTTGACCATGGATTACCATCGCGGTGCCCAACTTCAGGTCGTCAATCTATAACTAAAGTATGAGTTGCAAGGACTTTGTTGTGGAATCAATTTTAAAAAAAAATCATTCTTTTGGGATACTCATGTATTACAGGTGAGAATTGCTCGTATCTTCAACACTTATGGACCTCGGATGTGCATCGATGATGGCCGGGTTGTGAGCAATTTTGTTGCCCAGGTATGATGCAGCTCCTATTATCTACTTATAAATTGTTAGCAAGTAGTTCTGATTATGAATGAGATGCCCTTGTTTGGCATATGTGATGGTCATTTAAACTTTGATGAAATGATTTAGGCCTTGAGGAAGGAGCCATTGACAGTTTATGGGGATGGAAAGCAAACCAGGAGCTTTCAGTATGTCTCTGATCTGGTAGGTTCCTCTTTCTATTTCACTTCTTCTAATTATTCATTTGGTGCCATTTGTTTCTTGTTAGTACGTATTAATGAATCTAGCAATACTGGAACATAGGAGATTCCATCTTGCTGATAATGATGCGTGTTCGACCAAAAAGGATCCCTATGTACCAAAGTTCATGTAGCTGGTAGGGGTGAATCCAGAGAGCCATTGGACATTCACTTACTACGTTCATGTATAAAGACCAAATTACTAGATCTAGAGAGTGAGCCAATATTTCTTTTGGATTCAATTGCTTCTGTGGCCTCCCATTAAGTTCCTCTGTGGGGTCAGTTAAACTACATCATCATCCATGTTTGAACCCCACAATCATTTTTCAGGGGAAAAAAAATCCGAAGCTGAACTGTTAAAAATGAATCCTAATTGTCGATATGAATGTTTAGAAGACGAATGACAATAGTAGGGAACAGATCTTTGACAATCTCATGCTGATTTTGCTGAGTTGAAACTTAACCAGAAAAACAAAAATTTACAGGTGGAGGGGCTGATTAAGTTGATGGAGGGAGATCATGTCGGTCCATTCAACCTGGGGAACCCTGGAGAATTTACCATGCTGGAGCTTGCAAAGGTGGTGCAGGATACTATTGACCCCAATGCCAAAATAGAATTCCGACCAAACACAGCAGACGATCCCCACAAGCGCAAACCTGACATCACACGAGCCAAAGAGCTGCTTGGCTGGGAACCAAAGGTCTCCCTCCGTGATGGCCTCCCTCTCATGGTTGCTGACTTCCGCAAGCGTATCTTTGGTGACCACTCTGACGACAATCCAACCACCACCGCTGACAGCAGATCCATCTAAAGGCTCACTCGCAATATGTAAAGATGGAACATAGGACTTACATTTCGGAGTCAAAAGAAGTGAAAGATCAACTTTGGTTTCACTGTTGTCCTTAGTTTCTTCAATGTATTATTATCACTGATGGCTGAGAATATTTAGGTGTGCATTGCACCACTTCCTGTCCCTCAGTCATGTGTTTCTCATCATTATTGTTTGTTTTTCTTTTTCTCTACAGATTGAACCTGGTTTTCATTTTTGTGCTTATGTGAATCGAATACAGGTGTTCAAATGTCATCAGTATTTCTATGTGTGCAGCTAATATGACTTGGTTCTGTTATCTGCTTTGTGATTGGATGAGATAAGTTGATACTGCATATTCCTCAAAGAACAACAGGAAAGTGATCTATCTTAGCAAGCAAAACATGCTTATATATCAGGAAAGAGAAGGGAAAAGAGAGGTCAAATATGAGAGAAAACAACAGAAAAAAAAAATTGTTGGATAAAAGATGAAGGTCTTCAATGCTAAATATATTGATTTTGATTATGTTTGAATGTCCCACTGGTTGTCTGAGATGTCTTCTTTTTTGTGCTCTCATGTGCAAAGCATTAGAGATATATCAATATCTTAAAAAAAAAATGAAAAAGGAATATTTCTTGATATAATGATGAATATTGACGTAATTTCTCAATAATAAGGGGGCTTTTTTCTGCTAATTGACATCTGCATCACCTCTGATTCCACTTTGTTCTCCATCTGCTAAATCACTAGCTTCCCTTTCAACCTGTCTTTTTCGTCATGCAGAAAGCCTAGTTTTTGTGATCTCCGACATGGAAAGAAAGATCGATGCGCGCTTTGGTTGGTATGTATATACACACAAGAGAGAGAGAGAGAGAGAGAGACTGTGTACTGAACGAGAATTAAAGCTCGGGTATCTATCCGAACCACGCAACGCAGCCGCCTGAAGCAGGAAGCAAAGCCATGCATGGTTGCTCCCTTCCAAGCCAGTCCTTCGAACTCCCCCGCCATGGCCATCACGCACGCAGAGCTGTCGTCCCTGCAAACCCACTGGCGCACTGACATCGGCAACCGGATCGCCCTCTTCCTCGTCCTCCTCTCCGTGCTCTTCGGTCTCTCCAGCTTCGTCCTCTGCCTCACTGCCGAGGCCTCCCGCTCCAAGGTAACCTCCATGCCCGTCGGATTCCTCGAACAGTTTCATGATTCATTGTGGCATTTTGTCCACAGGCCACATGGTATCGGTTAAGCGACGGCAGCAGGACCTACGAGTCCGTCTACACCGGCAGCGGGCGCACGCCGCTGGCCTGCGCCGTATTCTCGTTCCTCCTGCTCGCGGTGGCGATGTTCGTCGAGCACGCCTACATGCTGGTGGCAGTCACGTGTCCCAGCCACCCGGCACCGGCGGCTTGGCCGCTCCCAGACGATCCACGCACGCTGTCGTTCACCGGTCGATGGCTACCTGCGTCCTCTTCCTCGCGATCTGGAGAGAACCCATTCATTTGTTCTATAGCTGTAGATCTGCTTCGTTCGCTCCTCACAACTCATGCGAGCGCAGGATCTGCTTCGGCATTGATAAGGAGCTGCTGCTCATCGGCATCGGCGTGGAGTCCGGCCATGTAAGCCAGTTGAGGCAGCCAAAACCGGACTGCCATGTGATCAGGCCGGTGCTATTTGCAGCAGCGGGAATCTTCGGGCTGATCTCTGTCCTCCTCGGAGTTGGTCGGTATCTGACGGCGCTGCAGACGCAGCGGCTACACCTGCTAGAGGAGAACATGCTGCGAGATCACCCGCACCAGTTTCCTCCTCCGGAGGCACCATAAGCACCGGACGCCGCACAAGAAGGAGATCGATCACCAGACTACTCAATAAGACTTCGACCTCTGCTTGAGCTTCAGCGAAACTCTTCGTCTTGAATCCGTTTTCCGATGGGGTTCTGTACGCTAAATCTATATTGCATTCATTTGTAGAGCAAGTGAGGATACGAGTGAGCGGTGTTTTGTTGCAACAATAAGTGGTCCGAATTCGAGGCAAAATAATTGATCTTGTGATGGATCAATATTGACCTATTCATTAAACTTGAGGGGTTCACACCATCGCGCTCTTATCTCTTATTCTTAACCTTTGGGACGACAATATTACGAACCGGAATTAGCCAATTTCTTTATCGAATCGGTCGAACCTGACCGATTTCTAAAGATGACCCAAGAAATCGATCAATCCCTGCCCAATTCGGTCCATCGTGGTGGTGGGCCGATCGGACCGGGGCTTTGAGGTCTCAACAAAATCGCCGGCACCAACCGGTCGAACAACACGTGATTGCGGTCCACCGCTCCAATAATTTCTTCTCTCGCCTCACCGAATCGAAGTCGAAACCATAGGCGGGAAAACGAAAAGATCCAAATCCCCATCTAGAAAACCCCACCTCACTCTATGTGTGTGTGTGTGAGAGAGAGGGAGAGAGAGAGAGAGAGAGACGGAGGCGATCGAAGCAACCAAAGAAGGTAAATCGGTCGCAATATTAACTAATTGTTTGAATTGGTTTTCCTTTTTGCTGAACGGATTGATCCAATCCATGGGAGGAAATACATCTGATGTTTTGGGGGTTTCGTGTCTCTTCGGATTTGAAACCCTAATCCATGTTGTTTTTCGATCTTTAGCTCGGAGTACGTTCTCTTTCATGATCAGCTGCCAATCCATCGGTGAGTAGCATCAAATCCCGGGCAGAATTTCTCTAATTTTCACGGGCATTCGACGCTTGCTGTCTAAGAAAACCGAGGCCATCTTGTATTGCAGGGGCGGAGTTTTGATAGATATGGCGGTGGACGATTACCACGTGATAGAGCTGGTCGGGGAAGGATCTTTCGGGAAGGTGTACAAAGGAAGACGCAAATACACTAGACAGGTTTGATTTGGTTCCTGCGAGTTCCATTCGGTGAAAGATGATGATGTTTGCAACTAATTGTTTGTTGCCATGGTTCAGACCGTTGCATTGAAATTTATTCTCAAGCATGGGAAAAGCGAGAAGGACATACACAATTTGAGACAGGAAATCGAGGTACTAATAAACTGCATCAATAAGCATTAATTTTTCTGAGGTATTTGTTGGATCGCAGCTATTGCACTTTATTTCTTGTCCCTATTCTCCTCTGCAGCTTGTGTCACCTGTTTATTCTCTTTCTTATTTTACTTTTCACTTACTAGAGATTCATAAGCTATGTCATGGTAAGTTTACAAGTTGGTAAAGATACATCAACCTTGTCATCATGTTAAATTCTAAATTATAAACATTGTGAAACCTTCTAAAGATTAAGTTGATATTAACATGGTATTGACCTTGATGACATGTTAATTTTAAAATTTAAACCATTGCCAAACACATCTAAAGATTAAGGTTTGCAATGCTGCTTGGTAATGCAACATGATGCAGGTGGGTAACATCGGAAATGTCTTTGATATGTCTATCAGATGATGCCTGAAACTGGTTTCCTAAGAGGTTATAAGTTGCCATGAGATTGCATATGATAAGTCTTCTACGTTTTAATTCATTAAACATAGTATTACACACCAAAAGGTAAATTAGCTGAACACAGATGACGATTCCTAGTTTGTGATTGCACAATGCTCACTTTTTGAAGGTTGGATCAACATTATGAACAATAGTGTTGAATAAAAAATTCAAATAACTATTACTCTATGGCTTCCCAAATTTTCATATTTTATTTATCAATTAGCACCAATTATTTTGCCGCTGTAGTGGTTTGATGAACAGTTGTTGATATAATTTCAAATTGAGCAGATACTTCGGAAGTTGAAACATGAAAATATTATTGAAATGCTAGATGCCTTTGAAACTCCTCAAGAATTTTGTGTTGTTACAGAGTTTGCACAGGTATGGGTTACCGATTAAACCTTTCATACTTGTTGAAACCAACTCTTGCTTCTTTTGACTATCTTTCTAACCTCTTTTTTCTAAGGGAGAATTGTTTGAGGTTCTTGAGGATGACAAATGTCTCCCAGAAGAACAAGTTCAGGCAATAGCTAAACAACTGGTACTTCTATCTAAAATACGCTGTTATTATTAGTTCAATATATTCCATTGTTTTCTTCTTACTCTCTGCTTTACTACAAATATTTTTAGCCTTTAATGAATAGTAGATTCACTCATCTAATAGTCTTATTGTTCATTTTTAGGTAAAAGCATTGTATTACTTGCATTCAAACCGCATCATCCATCGGGATATGAAACCCCAAAATATTCTTATTGGCGCAGGATCTGTTGTTAAGGTTAGCTCTAGTTCAATCAAAAATTGTGTTTGTCATGTTTATTATTGAAATTTGAATTTTCTCTCATAAGTATCTATTGATTGTCCATATAAGTTAGCTTGGACAAATTTGAATTGCATGATTCCGTTTGACCATTTTCTTTCAATTCTATGGCTTTCTCCATCATTTCTTCCCTCTTCCATGTTATTTGACTCTTTCTGTCATGTTGTGGTCTGGGTTTTGTCCTTTTGTGTCTCTTTACTGCTGATCTATTGTTCATGAGTTATTAAGCTAATCTATAGAGAATTCTGTGATCAAGTGTGCCTTAAACCGTTTGTCAGAAAAGTTGTTTTTCTTGCTTATACTTCTCTCTGTTGTTGATTTTTTTTATTTGATAAATTTTCCTCCTTTTTGCATGTCAATTATAGCTTGTCATGTTTTATTTGCTTCTATATCGGGTCTGATCTTGAGTATTTTATTTGGTTATGTATAATGTTTGTTGTCCGTATTGACAGGAACCGTGTGCATGGATGCCCCCTTTTGTATTAACTATAATTTTGTAATTAGTTTGTTATTTTTATTGGCAGTCAGTTCAGCACTAACTGATCTAGATTTTCTTTGTAATTTTGATCTATTTGTTCAGAAACTGGTTGGTTAACTGTTGGTTTTTTAGGATACTTCAAGTTTTAAGTTGAACAAAATAGAGTTTGTTAGTAAGAGTATTGATTTCACCTCGAAGAAGTTTTCCTGATATTAAAATTTCATCTAGCATCCCTTTTGAGAAGTTTTAAAATTCAAAGCATGTTTATTATCAAATGTCATTAATTTATATTTATTCATGCTCTAAAAAAAATTGAAATAAGAAAAATTGTCTAAGATACTACCATATTGAGATAAACAATCCTGTATATTTTATTTTTGTATATTCAGCTTGAGTTGGTTGTTCAGCCCATCATTATTGCTAAAGCATTCTATTGACAGCTTTGTGATTTTGGATTTGCACGAGCAATGTCTGCAAATACTGTAGTCCTTCGTTCTATAAAAGGTAATCCTTGTGGTATATCTTTGTTAGGTTCAACATTTGGTTGTTGTGTCATTTTAATCAATTCAGAAAGGTGTTTTTTTGCTAATTCTGTCTTTTTGGATTGAAAATTGGCATCAGTGTCACATTCCTCATTGCTGGCTTGATATACTTGTATTATTTGCTAACAATATTATCTTTCATACGACACATGTTATATATGCTTTTCCAAAAAGTTTGGATGCGAGACACATGGTATCTTATCTAGCTTGTTGGATCCAACAAGACTTTTGAATAAACTGATTTTGCCATCTCCTATTTTCGAGAAGGCATTTAGCTATTTATGTTGGTTGGCTTAACATTTTTCACATCACTTGGCTAATATTCTATTAGGATCTAGTTGTGAATATCTCATGTATAAGCCTACCCTGAATTTCTAGATAATCTATTTGAACTTGTTTGTTTGATTAAAATAATGCTTGTATATTTGTAGGGACACCTCTTTATATGGCTCCAGAATTGGTGAGGGAGCAACCTTACAATCACACGGCAGATTTGTGGTCACTTGGAGTAATTTTGTATGTATTATTTCCATTAAAGCTCTGGAGTAATTTTTGCTGTCTTTTTCTGTTAGCCTTGAATTGTAGATTTTAAAAAATACTTTTATCGTTTGGTTGCAACCATTCATATACCAATGAGTCTTGAGGATCTAAAGCTTTGCAAATTTTAGCTATTTGATTTTATTTATGGTGGTAGAAATAAATGAATTAACTGTTACTAGGCATACCAGCAATATGTTGGCATGATATTGTTGGCCAATATGGTATGGCACAGAGTTTGTTTTGGCCCGTACTGGTCAGAGATATGCAGAAAGAGGTGCTAGCACATCTTAATCATGACAGAGTTTATGCCAATACCTCATTAACATTGCTAGGATGCTTTTCAAGGTAATTGAAACTCTGAGGTCACCTTGATATTTCAATTTCTTTGATGCCATAGTCAACTATTTAATTTGACAACATTCTATTTCTCGTTTAAGGCTTATATTGATGAATGATTACTCTTATGACTGATGTTTATTGTGCATTTAATGTGATCTCAACATGACCCAATGGTGTTAACTGTTAACAATATTCATTTTATTCTTTTAAGACTTACATTGATTAATTATCACTCTTATGATGTATGTGGTGCCACTATGAAATCCTTTAGTTGTACAACATGAAGTCATGCACTGATGTTTTGTTGCTGATGTCTACTACATTTTAATAATAGATTCAAATCTCTTTTTCTTAGTAGTTTGTTTGAGTCATTTATGAGTATGTCATCAAATATTTATTGACTTCCAATGACCTAAATTTGTTGTTGCGAAAAAATTACCTAGGTATGAACTCTTTGTTGGCCAGCCTCCATTTTACACAAATTCAGTGTATGCATTAATTCGTCATATAGTTAAAGTGAGTTTGCTTCTTTTATTCCATTTGCCATTTTAGAATCTTATGTTATGCATATGGTCTAATTTTCTATTTTTCTGGCTTATGCAAGGATCCAGTGAAATATCCTGAAAATATGAGTGCAAATTTTAAAAGCTTCTTGAAGGGTTTACTTAACAAGGTCCCCCTTTGCTTTTTTGCCTAATGAAGCAATCAATTGTTTATCATATTTGCATCAACTTATACTTTTGTGAATATTACTGCTAGCAGGTACCTCAAAATAGATTAACTTGGCCAGCATTGTTGGAGCACCCATTTGTAAAAGAAAGCTCAGATGAGCTAGAAGCCAGAGTTAGTTTTCTTACTTCCAATCTGGGAGCTGAGGCTGAACTTTTTCACATAATGTCTTCATAAGGCCATTTTGTATTCCTATATTTACATAAAAGTTATTTATGTTCCAGAAAGCCATTGCTGCTGCTGATGCAGTTACTGGATCTGAGATTGTTGGATTGACAGAGAGGATCAACAAAACTTCTGATCTTGTAGCTGCCAATTTGGGGGGTATGATCATCTAATGTTCTTAAAACTCCTTTTTGTACACTTAATTGCACTAGTCCATGTTACAGTAGGTATATGATTCTCTTTGTGACAGTGAAAGACAATTCTATTACTGAGAGCAACAAAGAAGGGAGCAAAAACACCAAATTCAGTGCTCCTTCGTCAATTCCTGACAGCCAAGAGCATGCATCTTCTTTGGATGTATTAGATCATTCTCCTTCATCAGGTTTGGCAAACAGTAATAAAATTGAGAACTTGTTGACATTTTGAGCATTTTCTCTAATATACATGCTTTTATACACATTTTACAAAAGTAAGCTTGTGCATTTTTAACGAGCTAATTAAGTGAATTAAGAACAGGTAAAATTCTAAGTGCTTAATACCCCATGTGTTATTTCATAAATATTGTAATACTAAATCAACTATAAAGAGGAGGAGATAACTTCATATGCAATGGCATATGTGTCATGAAAATTGCATGTGGCCACCCATAAATGTGGTTCAAAGATGAAATATAACTAAATCCCATGTGCTATTGCATATTCATGCTTATGCAGAGTTCATTCAGCCGACCAACCACATGGGGGAGTATAATCTTCTATCACATTAATATTGCATATTGAGCCCAAATGTATCTTCTATGAGGTATACATGATTGCATCTGCATGTGTGACCACATAGATCGACTCTTTGGAACATGGTGCAAACTTATTGGGCAATCCATATTTATGCATTGAACTAAAGAAGCTCCTGCTAAATGGTGTCATGAACCCCTGCCAATTTCTTATTTATTTGATACACAATATGAATCCTGTTTTTCATGATAAAATTTCTTGGTGTAGCATCTTAGAGCCGATATCCAGTACATTCATGTATTTTGTTATAGGTAGCCTATGGGTATCATTCCAAGGAATTGTGTTTCTGAAATGCCAATAGACCGAGTTCAATCAGTTCCAGAGGACAATTGAAGTCTGAAGTGAGTCTAAGGCCTGAACTGAATACAAAAAATTGACTGAAATCTGTGAGCTGACTTGAGTCCAGCTATTGAAATCATTTCAGAGAAACAACTTCTTAATTCCGTCACTTGTACCAAACCAAACTTATCTAAAACAAAGAAGGTTGATTTTAGAAGTACTCAAAGAGCTTTCTTGTAACTTTTATTGGGATCAATCGGTCAAACTGGGAATATATGGTGTATCATGGGTGCACATCATACTAGTGTCATGTTTTAGTACACAATAATTGTTTTTTATTTGATTTTAGTATCTTTTGACATGTGGCTGTTTTCAGACAATCATGTTTTGGATGCTTTGGAAAAAGGTTCACGTACAGTAAAAGGTGCAAAAAATATTAGTCAAGATAGTGAAGCTTTATCAGCTGTTTTACAACCACTGCAAACCTGCTCCCAGAGATCTGCCAGTTCTTTTGGGTAAAGCCAATCTTCAAGTGTATTTTCATATTTTGCAGGCATGAATATTTTTCTTTTTTAAAAAAAAATGGTTTGCAAATACTGGCAAAATATGGTATATATCAATAAATTTGATTTCCAAACTATAATGAATATGTATTGGTTATCTTGTAAATTTTAGTATTCTCTGTTATTATTTGTTTAATAGTCCTGCAGTTGTACTTGATATCTATTTTCCTTTTTGTAATTATTTATTCCTAATTCCTAGTAACTCTAATGTATTTATGATCACTTGTTTTGTGTAATGAGACCATTTTTTTATATAATTTCACAGGGATCCTAAGATGGATACTGTAAGCCAGTCCTTCAGAATTCTCACAAATTTAATTGCTGCTGGGACAGTTCAATCATCTCCAGCTTTGGATAGCATAACATGTGTGCTTCTTGAATTCACAGCTGCCATTACCAAAATGAAGATTAGTGATGCTCAAGGCTTAATCATCAAGGTCTTTTTGAATCCTGTTAAGACTAGAATTCTTTCAACTTAACTGCAATTATAGTGTCCTTATGGGAGGTTCTATGGTAGCAAGAAGTTCTGCAACAATAGTGTCCTTAATGCAGTTTATCTTTATCTGTAATCATTTTGGGATAGAATCTTTTGGACTGAATTATACTCTTTAATGACCTTGCAGAGTCTTTCAATATTAAAAAAGTTACTGGAACTTAGCAGAGGTGAAATTTACGATTCTTATTGCCAGCACTGGAATGCTTTAGTTGAACTTTATTCACAGGTAATTTCTTTTTTCCAGCAGATCTTTTTTATTGGTCCTTGGTATTATCCTCATAATTCTTTTCTGTAGATTCTGGCATCAACAACTGATGCATCTGGAAGGATTCACTATGAATCTACTGCATGCATTGCTGTTATGCTGTCTCGGATTGCAATGGGGCTAAAGCAATCCATGTCATCTGAAATCTCAAAGCCAATGGAAAAATCTTTTTTCCAGATAGTTGATTGTGCTAGTTCATCTGAAATTTTGGGGCTTTTGCTTGAATGCTTAACTGCTTCTGGGACAAGTCTCATATCAGGGTCTTCAAATATGGTGCCAGCTGCATGTGAATCATGCAAGGCCATTTGGTATCTTATTAATTTAGCAGAGATTATTTCTGCAAAAGAGCAAGCCTATGCTTTCCCATTAGTCTTTTCACGAAGGCATTCTTCATTGCAGCCTGATATGGTGGAAAAAGAACAAAGTTTAAGGCTTCACCCAGAGCCAGTTAAAATTATTGAGATAGTTGTGAATAATTTTCTTGAATCGAAAGAAATTCAAGTGGCCATTTACTACTGCTTTCACAATGGTCTAGAGTCTGCATTATATGCTGCTCTTCAGGTATCTTCTCTGTTGCTAAATTTTTGCATCAATGTGATTTTAGATTACCCTAATATTTGAGATAATCTATGACTATATGCTCATAAGAAGTTTTGTATTTGTTCTTTCTTTTGACAAACCCTTGAAAAGCACTCTGACTTAGTTTTAGACAGTTTTATGATTCATGAGAGAAAATCAAACATTTTTACAAATAACTTGAGTGTTTGGATCAGTAAAGCTGATAATTTACTTTATAAAACTTCTAACGTTTGGTCAAGATCTTGACCCATATGTTGCTTATAACAGCTTTACTTTTTCAGCTTATGTCAAGGATTTGTCTGTTGAACACTTCTGCATGCAATGTGCTCTGTGGCTTACCAAATTCATCAACTGCTGTTACTGAAACAGATGTGAGTGGAGATGGAACTATCGTGTCTGATATGTTTTCCTTGTTATCTTTATGTGCTTCATATTTAAACAAAGATTCAGGAGAAAAATGTAATCAGAAATGTAAGCTGTCTAATCCCCGTGGGTTGGTTGTACATTGTTGTGTTGCTTTGGCAATGATTGCTGATCGATTGAGAGTAATGGGAAAATGTTCAGCATTATATATTCTTTCTAATTCTCAGAAAAAGCAGCGAGCACGGCTTTCAGTTCTTGCACATCTTTCTTTGACTGATGATGCTGTGACAAGTTCCATTCAACCTCACTGTGCATCAGCAATGCTGGCTTTATCATCAGTTCTATCTCTTGAAAGTGGCGTGCATGGGAACTCTATCTCTGAACACACACTAGCTCTGTTGCCTTCAATGGCAACACTGCGCAACCTACTTAAGCTTTGCCTGTCTGATGACAATGAGATGAAATCTTGTGATGTGCACTTAAGGCGGCTTGGACTCAATGATGCTTGCCTCGGCTTGTTAAAAATGAGGCTTTTGTGGGGAGGCCCTCTGGGTATTCAACAAGCATGTTCCAATGGCATTCCTCAGCTTCTCGTAAATCTGTTGGCAGATGGGCTTATAAAAGATCCGCTGAATGAAAAAGATTGCACAAGTGGTAGAGTCGGATTATCTCCGACAGGACTTATTTGGGCACTTTCTTCCTTGTGTTACTGCCTCGCTGGTGGAATCTTCCATGAGATTTTGTTCAGAAGAGAGCACCTGAAGCTTATAATTGACATGATATCTGATGTGCATCTAATGGCACTCAACGTTTGGGAGGGACTTGCTGGTGGGCATTCTGGAATTAGAGATTTAATAAACACAGTTGTTGATCTATTGGCATTTCCCTTTGTTGCAGTGCAGAGTTCCCCCAACATGCCATCAACATCAGCATCGATTAACAGTGGCTTTCTCTTGAATACTGGTTCGCCTGGTGGAAGACTTACTATGGAAAATAAGGAGATGGTCAAAGCTATTGGGAATAACATGCCTCACTACATTCAAGTTCTTATAGAGGTTAGACATAAAGTCTTCATAATTCTCCATCTTGCTGGTCGTCAGTTTTTCAACCATCTTTATTTCTTTCCCACTTGCAGGTCAGTTTTCCTGGACGCATTCTTTGCAGCTTGGACTATGTTGACTTGAAATATGTGTCAAGGCCCATTGCCATTGTGGCGAAAATGGTTGGGTATCGACCCTTGGCATTGCAACTGGTTAGGGAAGGTTTATTATCTCCAAACAGAGTACGAAGGCTGCTTAGTGTTTCAATTCCAAAGGAAGCTATGCTCGACTTTCTAATGATAATATCTGACCTTGCTCGGATGTCAAAGGTACAATTTTTAGGACATGCTCCTGCAACATTAACATTACCGAATGATATATTTCTCTCATTTGATTTAGATTGAACATATTTGTTGTTGTGTACTTTCTCTTTGATATTTTCGGTAGATGATTCAGTGTGGAAAGGAGTTTTTCTCTAAGCCAGCCGAGATTGTATTGTACATTTCAATTGACAGACATGGGCTTCAGTAGCATTTGCCATGTCAGCTAAGTTTCTTTGGTTCAACAATAACTTATCATGAAAAATGCATGGCTGCAGGACTTCTATGAACCCATTAGCAAAGCTGGTATGCTGGAGTTCCTCAAGGACTTTCTAAGTAGTGATTGTGCTGATGTACGCGCAAAAGCTTGTAGTGCCATTGGAAACATGTGCCGGCATAGTCCCTACTTCTATAGCTCACTTGTAAGATTATGACCAAGTTCATCTTTCAGTCATTTTTTCCATTATTGTGTTAATTGTATATCTTGCATATTCTTCTGCAGGCAACACATAGGGTCATTGATCTCTTGATTGATAGATGTGCTGACCCAGACAAACGTACTAGGAAGTTTGCTTGTTTTGCTGTAAGTTACTAGTGTAGTTCTAAATTTCTAATTTCATACTGGACATCATTGCTTAAAATGATGCACAAAGAAGTTGACAAACTTTGTGATGACTTAAAAACGATTGTAAGATTCTCGGCATTGTTGGTCACCTAGTGTATCTGCTGCATCTGATGGTGATTAGCATTTGAAGGAATTTGGTAGCACCCAGAGTATGACTGGGCATTTTTTCTAAGATCCTGCTGCAAGAGGAAGAGTACAGAATTCCTTTTGTATACTGATCTCAAGTTGCCACAGTTTTCCATGTTGATCCTGCTATTTTCATTTTTTTTACTACATTAAGGACATTTTCTGCCATCTGTTTAGCTTAAGCCCACCTTTTGTTTTCCTCAGGTTGGGAATGCTGCATACCACAATGATGTTCTCTATGAAGAGCTTCGAAGATGCATACCACAACTGACAAAGCTTCTACTCTCGGCCGAAGAAGATAAAACCAAAGTCAATGCCGCTGGTGCACTAAGCAACCTTGTTCGAAATTCCAATGCCCTCTGTGAAGACATCATATCCCAGGGTGCCATGCAGGTGCGCCAACATAACCGTATACACCTGTGAATTTTGGCGAACCTGATCTGGAATTTAGGATTCCTTTTGACACCCTAGTGTTGCCCTGTTTCAGCAATTTAGTTTAGTAGCTCATTTATGATATGAATTTTCTGTTTCTACTCCCTTTTTTTAACATCTCATTCACCATCTTTTCTCCATTCAGGCATTACTGGAGCTGGTTAGTAACTATACTGCCAATGCGCTAAGCCCTAGTAGAGGGCAAACTCAAAATGAGTCCCCCCTTAAGATTGTGCTCTTTGCTTTGCGTAAAATGTGCGACCATGCTGTTTGCAGACGCTTCCTTCGATCATCTGAGCTATTTCCTCAACTTGCTCAGCTAAAGAGATCGCCAGATCCAACAGTTGCAGAATATGTGTCGGTCATCACAAGCAAAGCTACCCAAACATGAGTAGTGCCATTTTCCTCAAGTTGTTGGTTTCAACATGCATTATCTCATGCAAAGAAACTAAAGAAGTGGACCTGTTGCTTAATTATCCTTGAGTTGGGTGTCTTTGTCGACAACCAGAATGGGATTATTACTGTTTGTATATTAGACAAGCATCTTAATGACAGTGAAAGATATATATGGGCCTCAGTATGCCACGAGGCGATAAACAGTGGCCTCGAACTCACTGTTTGACCCAGGCATCATTCTGTTTATGTTCTTGGCTATGTATATCACTCCACTTTGATGAACATTGACACAAATTGATGTACATGCAACATATTGCCCCATGCAATAGATTGGGATTCTGATTTAGCCTGTGGTAGACTGTTTGTTACTGCTTATTTTTTATACCATTCATTAGCCAGTCTTTAGACAAGCCACTTGTTATTCAGGCAGCTATACAGTTACCTCTTTCTTGTTTCTCTCATGCTGACACAACTGCTTCGTCCGCCCAGGTTCTACTGCTAGGTGCGGCACTCGTCGGTCTCGGGGTTGTCTGCTTTAAGCTTGTCCCTGGTGTGGCTGGCCGCGGCGCTCAGCTCCTCCACCTCGTCCCATGCCGCGGCGAACTCCCCGCTCGCCGCGTCCTCAGCGCACGTCTCCTGCGCGTTCTTGATGCTCTCCACCGCCTTCTCCGATATGTTGGGCGGCGAGCTTGCGACGAGCGCCAACCGACGATAGGACGCCTGGCGGCCATTGATCTGCGGACCGCCGGCCTTGAGCTTGTCCCTGGCGTGTTTGGCCGCCGCGCTCAGCTCCTCCACCTCGTCCTTCGCGCATGTCTCCGCGTTTCTGATGCTCTCTGCCACCTTCCCCGACGTGTTCGGCGGCGTGGAGGGCAAGCTTGCGACGAGCTCAAACACATGGGAGGACGCCCGGCGGCCGCTGAACCGTGTAAGAATGAGCCTTACTTGAGTTCCCCTTGGCTTGGGGAGCTCTGCCTTCACGGAAACGGTCCTCCGGGCAGAGATGCTCGCACCGGCGAATGCTGTTGCCATGGGTTGCCTTGCCACCTCAGCTGTAGGCGGTGTGACGAAGCGAGGGATGGCGTGCGTGCAAAGCGATGGCGACACTTCGATGGTTTCAGGAGCCTCGGAGGACACGCCGCGCTTAGCCTCTTTGCTCCCACATTGGGTTTGATAGACAACGCCACCCGTTTCTTGGTTACCAGTCAACCTACCTTCCTTCCTTAATCATAGAAGGATCGGTGGGTCCCACGTCCCATGGTGGGACCCTGACCATCTCGAGTCTCCCCTAGTCAACCAGGTTGAGCAGGTAAGGAAAAAATACATATAGCTAACATTGCAATCGCAGGCAGAGAATAAATGGACAAAAACATTATATATATATATATATATATATATATATATATATATATATATATATATATATATCGCTAACATTGCAATCGCAGGCAGAGAATAAATGGACAAAAACATTATATATATATATATATATATATATATATATATATATATATATATATATATATATATATTGCAATCGCAGGCAGAGAATAAATGGACAAAAACACTATATATATATATATATATATATATATATATATATATATATATATATATATATCCCTCTGGCTAACATAAATCCAAAAGACTGCCTGAATAATGTAGTATCACAAAAAAATTAATATTCATCTGCCCATGTTCGCGGGAAATACAACAGCTGTAGCTGAAAATATTCCAATGAAGCAGTTCAACATGTAGTTACTGAGATCTCCAGCATGCCTTGAGGAAGAGAGCAAGTTCCAGCCATCTTCACCCACCATATCTGTATCTGAGAGATTTTGGTGGCTCTTCTTCCATAATTCCTGATCCAGTTGACATCAAGTATAGGCGGATACTCGTTTTGCGGTCACTGATGAAGGTATGATCCAAGAAATTTTCATAAGCTGCTTCCCCAAGATTTTTTGCTGCCAAAACACTGCAGAATTATGTCAGTTTTCATGCAGACACTAAATATGAAATAGCTTGCAGTTTATAGTCAGCAACTCATACTAGTAACCACATTAATCTAACAAATTCTCCATGAAATTGCTTCCACTTAATTCTGAGTTCATGTATCATCTTACACATGGTTTTATGGAGGATTGGAATAATAAGAACTGGGAGGAAGAATAAAAAAGAGAAATGGCCCTTTCAAGGCTATTATGCTAAACTGATTATGCTTATTGTTTTCACTTTAACAATAAAATCATATCGTTCAATGCATAGATGCGTAATAGAGAGTACATTTAGATTGAAACAATATTGGATATGTGCAAGTATTGAAAAAGGATCTCAGGCAACCATAGAAAAGTTCTATAGATAGGACTATTTAGCTCTCATAAACTCTCGTTTAGAGTACATTTCATAAGCTCTCATTTAGGACCATTTAGCTTCAGCTTGATATCATAGAAAAGTTCAGAGCCCTCCCTTGATTCTAGAGAACTGAAGGCCCTAAAATTTCCAGCTATAACAAGATGTCTTTCCAGGAGAGTTGATTTGTGAACATGGAGAGTAGATGAGATATAGAAGTCCATCTTGCATATCATGTTCCGTTTGCCAAAAGGTTTAATATATCATACAAGGATCTCCTTGACATGATGGCATGGTTCCAAGGTGTTCAACTGCTATATTGTCCCTTCTGTAAGGATCAGCCTCCTTTAAGCCCAGTTAATTTTCATTTCCTACGAGGCTTTGGCTGATCAAGTTGCCATCGGAGATTGACAAATCCGCCAACACAAAATTAGGGTTTGGTCCATCCAAGCTAGTAAGTTCATATTTCATTCCAGATCTTTCAGTGAAAGGCATATTTGTAAGATCAGATGTCGACTGCCCCTTCAGACATTAATCATAATACTGATTTTAAGTTCACAAAGAAAATATAAACTTCCATAATAATCTCATAAAATCATATGTAACAGCGGACACCATCAACTATCCTGATTTCAGAATGTTATCTTCATACATGCTGTGGCTCTGAAACACCTTTTAGCTATAGAATTGGAACAAAAAAGAATGTTACAATTCATTTCCTTTTCTTAGGTATCTGGACGACATTGCAAAAGAACTATTGCAAAAAGAGAGAAAGTGATAGAGAGAAAAAAAAAAACTATGTCATTTTGTTCGTCACTGTTGCCAACTATACCTCAGAAGTCATCATCATGGACAATGATGAGCATAGCTCTATAACCTCCTTTGAAAATAAAGCACATATGTATAACAAAGAAAAGATAAAATAACTAATCCTTACCAATGCCTAAGATAAATGCGACAAGGCAAAATATCATCTCGCCATATTTTTTGTATGTTATATCGTCCATAATGCTGGAAAAAAATGTCTTTGTTGCCTGCAGAGGAGGAAATAGCAGCATGAACTTAATAACTAAAGAGTAGAGTCAAATAAATTATCAAATTTGAATTAGACATCTGCCAGTAGGAGATGTCTTCTGAATGGCAATTAAAATTGCAGAGGTATCATCTAAGATCTCAATGAACTGTGGAAGAAGTTCCCGACTCAATTATCTAGGACTGTCTATCAGTCTCCCAGTTCCCGACTCAATTATCTTTGGCCAAGAGAAATGTCTCTTTCATCTATCCAATACAGACTAACCCAAGATGCATGAACTGTTAAAATCCAAAAAATGTGTACAAAGATTACTACAACATTAGGAATGGATAATTCAGATAGATAGATGACATTCTATGATTGCATGTAGCCTTCTGCTAGAAACTTTGCCATGCACTTCTATAAATGTTAAGTTTCAAGACCTGCATAAGCAAACAAGAAATAGTAGTACTATGCTTCCAAAGGACAGAATCAGCACCTTTGCATCTAATCTGAAAATACTCTTCATCGCTGTAGCGAGCACAAACAACCTGAATCATCCATGAACTGCAATTTGTTAGCCCGATCAATCAAATTGTAGTTTTGAGCAAACAGAAGCATGACACATATTTGCAGCCAGAGATAACTCAGTTCCTAGCACACTCACAGCAGGCCTGATAAAAGGAATCCCATCCAAATCTTCAGGAACCACCTGCCCACCCAAACGAAAAGGATTAGCAACTGTTTCTCAATGATAATTAAACACCACAACCAGACAAAACAAGCAAATGATCAAGCAACATAGTGACTCACAGCTAAGAATCTGAACTCATTCTCCCTCTCAATGAAGGCAGGAACCTGCAAAAACTCATTGGACTCATCACAAGTTGAAAGGATCGATTTCAATGTGTTTCCCCAGAAAAAGGTTAACACTTTCTCATGGGCATATAAGGCGAAGTATAGAACTGACCTCTTCTCTCTTGATCTCAAATACAGTCACTATAAGGAATTCCCCCTCGCATGGCTCCACACTCAAGCTGGAGACCTCCTGAAACCATCACATGTCACCAATTAGAGCAAAGAAGCAGCCTTTGAAGCTCAAAAAATGCCTAATAGCACTAATTCGAAGGAACTCAATTCTTACCCCCGTCTCCTCGTTGGCAATGCCACGCTCGAAAAATATCGGCGCAACGTGAGCAAAGACGCGCCGGAACCCTCGGAGCACCGCAACCCGAAAGTTGTTGAGATGGGGGAAAGTGCTCCTCGCGCTCCTCTCTGCCGCAGAAAGGGACCGATCAAGGGGATCGGGGCGTCAGAAAGAGGAAGGAGAGGAAGGGGGGAGAGGCGGTGAGGGGTTACCGGAGAGAAGAGACCCGAAGCCCACCACGGAGAGGTAGCCATCGGGGTCGACGAGGGCATCGAAGTCGGGGGCATCGTGTAGCTCGGTGAGGCTGCCGGGAGTCGAGGAGGAGCCCGGATACGCCATAGGAACGCGGACGTCGCGGAGGGGCGAGTGCGCGAGGCGGCAGATATAGGGCGGTGCGGCCACCGGAGGTGGTCGGACGGGAGAGCAATGGGGTGGGAGCAGGCAGGGGCGAGAGGAGAGGACCACTGGGCCGTTGGATCTCGATCGGACGGCGGTAGATGAGGTGACGAAGGGTCGCAGGGGAGCGAAAGCCTGCATCGGCGCTGTATGTTACCAGCTGTTTGTTACCGGGTTTATGAGGGCCCGTTACACAGAGTATACATAACGGTTTAATTAATATAACGGTCGCAATTAGTAGTGGTGTTAGCAAGTTTAAGGAGCATTGAAGTGAACTCCATTTCCTACACCACTTAAAAATCATGTCCTAAAGCTTTAGAATTCCTTTGGGAATTAAAATTAGCTCTTTTTCTCTCTTTAGAATTCTTTTACTATTTTGTAGAAATTTTCAATATAATGCCTATCGACTACAAATTCAACTATTTTTAGTTAAGTTCATCAGTTTTTTTTTTTTCCTACATCCTGTCTAAGATAATATTACTAATTTAAGTTTCATTAAAAATAATCATTGTGATAATTTTATCTCAATTTTGGTAATCTTCTCTAATTTTCCTTTATTTTCATTAAGTTTTTTTTATAAATATTAATTAATATTATCAATTAGAGATCGATATTAACGATAATAAAATATTTAAAGGGATATATTTATTTATTTTACTTATATATAGTATTAAAATTAGAAGTAAATTATTTGTATATAATAAATAATATAAATATCTAAGGGTGAATTCCTAAAAAAACTTAAATTTTGGGTTTTTTCTTGTAGAGCATTTTAAATTTAAAAAAAAATTAGTAAAGCATCCCTTAGATTACGATGAGCAAGCAGTGTTGTCAAGCATAGGATAGTTAGGCATGGGGGAAGGGGGTTGTATCTTATAGGAGCAAAATAAATATTTTTTTAAAAATATTTTATAATTATTTTAAAAACTTAGATCGTCATGTGAGAAAAAAAATCCAAAAGGTAGGATTTTTTTTTTTTTGACAATTGACCTAATATCTAATTGTCTATAATTATTTTACTTGCCGAGAATGATCGAAAAGCCGCGTGTCAAAATCGCAGTGGTCGAGTGAGAAGTTAAAACGGGAGGTCATGCGAATTGAAGGAATCCAGTTAAAATCGCAAAGCCGCGTGTCAGAATCGCAGTGGTCGAGTGACAAGTTAAAATGGGAGATCATGCGAAATGAAGGAATCCAGTTTAGCATTCTTGGAGCGGATCCTCGCCTCCCTCTAGCCATCTCACGCCGTTCGATCGAACGTACCTTGGATTCGTTCGTGTTTGCGGGCTTGGTTTTGGCTGAATCCAATTGTTTTCCCCGGCTTCCGATGCTTCAGCTTCACCAACCCTCGGTTTGTCCTTAAGGGAACCCTATTTCCGCCCTTATCCGTTCCCGACAGGACACCCCCCCCCCCCCCCCCCCCCCTGCCTACTCCCTCGGTCGGAACCCTTTGACTTGTTTCGTTGAAGATGGATGCCAAGCTCATGCCTTCGTTTTGATTCGATTGAGGGTTTTGTTTGGTTGGGCGGAAAGGTAAGCACCGCGGATCGGCTTACGTTTGTTCGTTGGTCGTCGATTTTTTTGTTATGTTTGGCAAGATCAATGTTGTTTGGTGTGGAAAGATCCCTTTTTTTTTATTGTTCTTTCTCGGATGCGAAAAGGAACTGAAAATGTTGCCGTGCATCCTAAGGTTTTGATGAAGAACCCTAGATTCGCCGAGGAGAATGTTGGTTGTTTTCTTCGATGGATGTTTTCCGATTAGAAAAAGGATGGACTTTTGGCAGTGACTTAATGATCTTTGACCTTTTTGGAATGCAGGATGGTGGCAGTTTTGTAGTAGAGGAAGTGTTCTCCTATACATGCTGGCAAGCAATGATTTGAAAGCTACTAAATTTTGTGACTAGGAAGGCTGGATTTATGGTTATCATGGATAAGAATTGTTTGGGTGAAGGAGATCCTGTGTTTGATTTAGAAAGTGGCGTGAATTCTGTGAATAAAGAACAGCAAGAAGCAAAGGAAACCGTGTTTACTGCTGGACAGGATAAAGGAGTACTGGGTAGGGTGTGGAATGGCTTTGCCGCTATTAGTGCGTCGATAAAAGGTGAAAGAGCTGTGAAGCTTGATCATAGTACATCTAACTCTGTAGAGCTTCCTCTCACAAACGAGGAAGCTTTGGTGGACAAGAGGCTTGGACAAGAAGCAAAGGTGGGCCTTTCGGAGAAGAAAATTGGAGTCGAGAAGACAAAAAAGAAGGGTTGCAAGAAACCTCCCAAACCACCTCGGCTTCCCAACTCTCCACCTTTGGATGCTGCAGACCAGAAGCTCATGAAAGAGATCGCAGAGGTTGCGATGATGAAGCGGGCAAGGATTGAACGGATGAAAAAGAAGATGAAGAATGCCAAGTTGACACATTCCAACGGCAACTTTTGGGCATTTCTTATCACTATTCTTTTTGTCATTGTTATAATCTGGCAAGGTGCGATGCATCCCTAATACATGTTGATAGTGTATTGGAATAGGATTTGTTACTTTTAATTTGCAAAGAAAATGCCATGAGAAGTAGATAACTTGTTGATGTTTTTTTTCCAAATCTTGGCATTGTCATACCATATTGCTGCTTCCAATTAGCATTGGATGGACTCGACTCTCAACTAACTTGACAGCTCTTCTTTGGTTGTTGATGTTACCTATGCTACTTGTATATGCTGGAACTAAATCTGTTGATGACATTGTGCATCTTTGTTTTCTAGTGTTGGTTGATTAATTTGCATAGCAACTTTATGTATGACATGCCTCACCATACTTAGAATTTCATGCCACTGTAAATTGTTTGTTACATGCCTATATGTTAGATAATACGAGGAAGGAACTTCAATTGTCTGATGTTAATTTTCTACTTGACATCAGAGAATCCTCCATACCTCCATGCCTATATGTTAGATAATACGAGGAAACGAAGGAAAGAATTGCTTATCATTTTGATGTTCCTTTTATTATTCTTTTCGCAACGATTTATGTGTAAGAATGTTGCCCTGGAACCAATCAAAAGTTTTGTGAAAATTACATTAGTTAATTTGATAGGGCAAACCCTATTTGTAGTCTAAACTGTTAGATTCAAAGGTCTATTTGATTCATATAGTTGAGCATTAAAATTTTATTATTTGAATGTGATGAATATGTTTCTTGTGCATACTAAAGGATTATACTGATCATCTATCTCTATTTGCATTATTTTACAAGCAAACTTTGAAGACTTCTAAGCCTTTTCTGTCGGCTATCCAACTAGTTTTTAAGCCCATAGTTTCAAAGTGGCTTTGTTTTTTTTTTTTTTTGTATACTATAATTTTCCCTATGTTATAATGCTTTGTCTACAAATAGATGCTGCTCTAACATGCTGGTATATGGTAACTACTTGATTTTCTTATGTTCCATTTTCGCTTCTGAGTTATATTCATTAAATTATTTTATGGTAAATGTGCATATTTGATTTGGTATGAGCATATTTAGTTGATGCAAGCACCTCAAGCTTATAGTTGTTAGCTATATCAGTCTAATAACAAAAGTCTAATGATATTATACATATATGCAAACAATACAACATAACTTACCACATCTATCAATTAAGTTAATGACTTCATGCATCCATATTTGTTATTAAAAAAAATGTTTGAGCTCTTATGTTATGCTAGTCACCGATAGTGCTATTTTCTTCTCCTTGGAGCTTTTCTTTAAAAGTAGAAACTCATGATACAATAACATGTTTATGCAATTAATAATTGTGCCACATTTCACCCCTTCTGTTCGAGTATCTCAAGCAACATTCGTGGTCCGTACTTTTGTATAGGTCATGTATGCCTTAGATGGCTGAACATTCAGTTGTCTTGGAAGACATCTAAGATGTTGATCCCAATAGATACATTCATTTGTGTCTTTTGAGTTGTTTGTTTTGTGGATGATTAGGACTGCCAGATGATTCAAGTCACTCACATATGGTTATTGAAGCTTTGTTCTAGTTTTGATTAAGTGCTAGCTCATTCTAAGCAAGTAAAGTCTGGTCCTGAATTGTACACCAGAGCTTTACATTTTGAGTGAAGTCCAGACAGGCCTTCACTGGTGTGTGGATCTGGCCTTTGATCTGCTTCAATTATGTTTCACTGTTTGTAATTATTCAAACGAGCCTTTGATTTGAAATTTTGAGTTTTTTTTTTTTTTTTTTACCTCAGCCTTGATCAATGGTGCTCTGTAATAAAGCTGCCTCCAACATTTGATTTGCTTCATAATTGAAGCTGTTTTGCCAGTCAAGCTTAAGCTGGAATGTTAGTCTCGTAAGACACTTCAAACTCTTTGCGTCACTTGATTCTTGTTGGTTCCAGATAGACTTTATTTGATTCCTACATTACTTATTCATGAAGCAGGGTCCCAAGAATACTCAAGGATAATAGTCTGGTCTTAGTTTTGATTATCAATTATGTTATCCTGTGTCTTCATCTACAGAAGTAGGTATTATATGCATTAGTGGGTTAGTATTCAGGGTCTTAAGATGGTTATGTTAGAATGCTTTAGTCGAGTTTTAAACATTCACTTTCGTTGTCATCACACATGATGTTACATGCAATTAACGTTTCTAATAATGGCCCATTTTATATTTGATCCTTGCACTGATAAGGTTGTGGAACGGTTTTGCACAAAAAGATCAGCCATACAACATGATTACACGAGGAATTAAATTAATTTACCAATGATCCTAACATGTCATTTTAGTGTTGTTATGTGTATTACTTTTTTTTTTTCCCAACTTAGTTAGAAAATTACTATCTAGATTTTACTATTTGGTTGTCAGGCTTCATTTTGTTTTTTTGGGTGTGCTCACAGGGGTTATTTCTCGAGGCAGTTCCAGTTTCAGCTTCCATGGTTCTCCCGAATCATCTGTACGAGCTAGGGGTGGATTGATTTCCATTCAGTTCTACAAGAATGCATCAAGAAATGTTCTTCATGCTTCTAGCTCAGCATCCCCCAAGTATATTCTTTGTGCTTTAGCTATGTGTTATATTTTGTATTAAAAAATTTACTGTGAGATGGCTTGGAGTCCATTTTCTAAATTCTCATGCCTATTCTGGCTGGGGAAAAAAGATTACCCATATTTAATAAAAACTTGCATTTCATTGATAACCAGGTAGATTGCATTCATGCCATGAGTAAATTCAATTTTAGTCAAAGGCACATTATCTTCTTTCTAGTCATGCAATTGAATATTGTTGTACTGCAAATTGCTTCTACCATGTGTATTGTTTCTGGCTGCAGCAATGTATCCGGTTGAGATGATCAACCATAAGAAGCCATTGGGAAAGGGTCTGGAAGCTTTACAGACAAAAACTTGCCACCACCTGACTTCCACAATGTTCTCGGTGGCATTATTGCGGAATAAGCTCAGATATGTGCAGAGATCAATAATTGCGGTGTGGCTCCTAACCCAGTTGTGTATATGAACAGAGTACTAATAAACTTTTGTACATTATGGTGGACACTTGTGCTGAGATTTTGGAGATCTCCTAAGGCCTACATCATGTTCTTGACATTTGACCTTTTTATTTTTTTTGTGGTTACCCAGCAGTCTTTCACCTGATGCTGAATAAAACCTTCCCTTTGGAGAAAGCTTGAAACCGATGTATACAATTAATTTGATGTCTTGTTTCATTAATTATGATTTAAGGAGCTAAAGAATAAAGATGGCAGGGGCCTTTTTCATTGTAGGCTTATAAAGGGGCTTGAGGCTCCAAGAACTGTTGGTGTTTCTTTCTTCTTTCCATTTTGTGATCTTTTCTTCTTTCCTTTTTAAGATCTGCTGTTAACCCAGAGAACAAGTTCGATCTGAGATCCCTACGAAGAATCCGCAGATTGAGAAATTTCAAGTTTTTTGTTTTTTTAGTTGAACAAACTAGCATCCAGATTTAAATTGGGGATAAAGAATTTATAGTTCCTGCCTTACCATTTGGTCATTCTTCTTGGTCAAACATTATAAAAGTCAGGAGAAATAGGAGCCATTAATTATTTGTTTTGTTGTTTTGAATTAGTGAAAATGTTCTTCAATTTGTATCTCAAATTATTATGTTTTCTTAATAACATAATAAATCAAATGAGGGCTTCATTCTTTCTTTGCGCCTGGATGATGTTGCAAAGTCTCAACAACTGCGTTCATTTCTTTGTTTAGGTATGTTGTGTCAATTTTAACCATAGCATTGTAAATCTATTTTTTCTAATTATCCTTTCATATAAGTATTATATAAGCACAGATTTGGATTATTTAATTGCAACACTAACCACTAACATGTCACAATTAAGATGCTAGCTCATTGGATGAAGGTGAGAAAATATGTGATAACATAATATTTGCTAAATAATTTGTGCATTCCATACAAATGACACAACGATTTCATGACAATTAAATAAATATTTTATGTGGTACAATAGTTAAGAAAACAAAAAGTGAGGATAAAGCGGCTTTTTCTTCCCAAAAACAACATCCTCTAACATGACGAACTTGCAGCATTTCCTCAGTTCATTTGTTATTTTAGACGATACTAAATGCTGACTGCAACGATGATGTCAAATGAGATGCGATTGTCTGACTGGCAAATTGTTGGATCTGTTTCTTGGCATCTGAAGCACAGTAAAGGGGAAAAGAATGAGGTGAGAACATTAAAACAGGAGTATTTGTCACTTGAGATCTCTAGCAGCAGTTCTCAAGAAGAAGGGCAAAACATGTCTCCAATAGTTAGTGTGCAATAAATAATGTCTCATCAGGAAGGAAAAGGAAAACCCATAACATCAGTAGTTGAGCATTGCTATAATTGAATTAGGAATTGAAAACACTTCTTACAAGAGCAAAAGAGAAGAAAAAAAAAGAAAAGGCATCTTGAAGTCATATTCACATGAAATGGGTACTTTGGATTTGAGAATAAAAAGCCCAAACAAATATATGCTTCATGCTTCCATATTCCAAATGTAATAATTCACTTTCTTTGATGTGTTTTCTGATTATCTTCTAAACAACAGCATATCTTTGCAACATAATAATTTATAGATTATTATTCTTACAATATGCGTAAAAGAAGTGAGATATCTAACAAGAGACGAATTCCAAAGATATACATATAATGCACTTTCCAGTGTCCAACAAAAAGTAGTATAGATGCTAACTCCTAAGATACTTTGTTCAGTTCGATCTGGGTTTTGACCGGATGGGGTTTCTTTACGTTAGTAACAAAGCTAAGAATTATCCAGTATATGAAGCATACAAGCACAAAACATTGGATATGTTTGGCTCATAAACAGTGTCATATATCTAGAAAACACCATGAATGATCGAATCTAACCACATGAGACATGTACCTTTACGGCATTTAGTGAAGCCAACAATGTTTGCAATGCTGAGGCTTAAACAAACTCCCACAACTAGTAGATAATCTGCTTGAAACCTTATAAGTGAAAATATCGCAAGGAAAATCCAAGCAACAGCCTGCAACACGAGGAATGTACTTTAAGAGAATTGGTATTGCAACTTAAATAGCAACTGCATAATTCAACTTTCACTTGTGAATTACATGTATCTCACAACTTTTCATTTGGATGGGCAGAGAAACAAATGAAGGTGCAATGGAAGTGAGAAATGCTAAAACAACAGGGAGAATCATGCCTCCCGGTATTGGAAGAAGCGATAGGTCAAACAGAGTAAACCATACAAGCAGATGGACATTGAAGATGACAAAACTATGAAGATACAACACCTTACCTGAGAGAAAATAATAATAATGCGCAAGTGAAAATACAGGTCAACAAGAATAATTCAAAGATTTTGAAAGTAGTTTTTTCTCTGAATGATAAGGAACATATCAGTCATGAATATTCATTTAAGCTTTATTAATTATTATTATTTTAAGTTCTGATTTTGACTTAAAGTTGAGGTAATAGCTAATTAGCTTAATTCGATGCAGTTTAAATTTGTTTTGACATAAAGAAAAGATCCAATTATCATGTCAGATATTGAATCATGTATAACCTTGATGGAGATTTTTTTTTTTTTTCTGGCTTCCAACTTTTAATTCCACACTTGTCTCTAGCTACATGAATTCATATGTGCCTATGAACCCAAAAATCCTATGTACAATAAAGTATGCCTGTGTGTATGAAGAAATAAACTACCATGTCATCCTTACATGAACTGTTCCTTGCTTGCCGGTTTGAAATCGAGCATGCCTCTGCTCGATAGATAACAAGAATTGACGACATAGGATGCTTTCTTAGCATCCTTAAGAACAAGTGATTATATAAACAATGCAAGTAACAGCTATAATGAATTAGACACCTTACCGTGATATAAAGCGTCCACCAAAAGAGCCAGGAATCCTTCTTGTTCATACGCGCAAGAGACTGTAAAGATAATAGATCAAAGAATAAAATTGGATGGGAATTCGCATTGTACTCAATCAATCAATCCCCCAAATGACACTCGAACTAAATAGAGAATGCCAGAACCTCCTGATCCAAGCATTCGAACTTCCAGACGCTCTCTCCTCGCTCATCTATCTCATTCCACCACCTCAGCCCGACCAGTATCCTCCCGCTGACGTTCTTGACGACCCAGAAATCGAGAGCCGCAAGAAAGACAGTGACCACAAAAATGATCACAAAACTATCGATGAACAGCGCTGAGAGTATGTAGAAAGCCAACGATGCAGCCTATCGACATGAAAGCAACCAAACTCATTGCCACAATAACAACAACTAGTAACTGGTAATCATTGTCAAAGAACACACCTTGAAGAGAACATGGAAAAGGCAAGTTTTTGGATTCGCATAATTCTCCTCTGTAGTCTGCAAACAGTATATACAAAATGATCAATAATTTCCGAAATTAACTGAAATCTCATATTGCGAGCATGAATTCCAGCACGAAAGCCCTAAATTCCAAGATCCACGAGAACCTAGCTTCCTTTCTCGATCAATTCCATAGGGGGAAAAAAACCCATTTTCATCAATTCCATATAAGCGACAAGATCCGATCGATCTGAAACTAAAAGAATAGACGGGGGAATGGTGAATCGGTGGGTGGATTCCATTGATGAAAGAGACGTGATCATGGGGTGTTAATTCGTGAATAGGAGGGAGGGAGGCATTACCTGGACTCGCTCCATCTCCACGGCGTGTTTCTTGATCCCTTCCGGTGTTCTCGACGACGGAGTCGCATGAGAGGGTTGGCTAACTCACCCAAATATATACATTGGTAATTTTCGCATTCACCCCTCAAAAGTTTAGATTTAACACATATATATACCTAAAAATTTTAAATAGATACCATATTATTTATTTCGCACTAATATCCATTGAGAAATCGTGTGTGTATATATATATATATATATATATATATATACCCTCAAAAGTTTAGATTTAACACATAATACCTAAAAAATTTAAATAGATAACATATCTTTATTTCTCATTAACCCAATATATTTAAGAATCTAAAATATCTTATCCCTACTTAGTTTTATAAGAATATTGATAAAGTTTGACTTGAGATAGATTTAATAAATAAAAAAGATTAAATTTTACAATCAAAATATAACATAACAACAAATAGTTAGATTTTATATTTTGATAATGCAATCAATTCACAAGGTTATGATCTAATCTGCGTTCAAGAAAGTAATGTAAGATTATCTTCGATCATGAAAAGATAAAACGATTGAAGTATGAAAACCAAACGTTGTGCCAAAGTCAAAGAATAGGAATCAGACCGGAAATCGAATGTTGCGTCAATATTGGATGTGACGAAAGTCAAGATGTCGATCGATCAAGCAATATACCAAAAGAGATCATGATGCACCGAGGGTTCAGATGAACAAATGATATATATCGAACAACATGATTAACACTTCATAATAATTTATCTAGATCAAATTGATTTAGAGTCATAATTGAATTAGCTTTGAATGTAATATACTCAACTTAATTAAGAGATCATCAGGCCATAGTTAGGGTTGATTTAGGCTTATTAGAAATCTCATTTCAGTGAACCAAGATTAGGTAAGACATAGTTTCCGAATATAGTCTCCAAAAAGATACGTTATTTGAAATTATGTCAGGAGGTATACAGCCCAGGTTGGCAGTACTACCACCACCAGAACACGGTCTCTAAGGGTGTGAGATTACCAAAACCTCATAATATCAAAAAATTTGAATTTTAGCTCTGATTTTAAATTCATTTGTGGCCTATATATACCCTACCCATTTTTGCTTGAGGATGTAAAAATTAAGATTAAAAAACTTGTGAAAATTATGTTGTAATTCTTTAAGAGAGCTCCCTATTTTTTTCTTTGTATAGTTTTTTTGTTTAAGGGAGAGCTGAGAGAATTAAAAATATTATCTTCTAAAGCTGTAAAATGAGAATAGAGTTGTAAAAGTATAGTTGATCCTTACTTGTTAAAATGAATATCAATAGTGAAAGCTATTGACCTCAATGGAGGAGGAATCATGAGTGATTATAGGTCATGAGATTGAACCATTATAAATTTGTGTCTTCTCGTGTTATCTCTATTGTTTACTTATCTTTATATTGTTTTACTTAATCATTATCGTTCTATAAATATTTTTAAGTTTAAATAACTTTTAGATTTAAGCTTTATCGAATGAATACTTAAATTGACATATATTTTTCATAAGCACTAATTCATCCCCACTGTTAGTTAGTGTCGTTTCATCCTAACACAAATATTCTTCTAAACTAAAATTTTAGAATAGAAAGATTATTTATTATTTGAATTTACGCTTTAACAATATATTATGATGGTAAGATCATTAATAATATTTTAAATACTAATGATCCTCGTATTAAAATTTAGGAGGGCAAAGACCTTATTTTAAAATACGAGGAATGATATGTAAAAACTTATTTTGTCATTTCCATCCCTCCTTCATATCCGGTGCATGTATTGTCCTTAACATCAAATACTTTTTTTTAGCCTTTTTTTTTCTCTTTCCTCCAATGAATAAGTGATAGACCTCTCCAAGACATTCCTATAATAATCAAAGTCCTTAAATAGTTGACATCCTCATAAAATTTATAAGATAAGGATTTGAATCAATAAATAGGTTTGGTTCATCTCCACGGTATCAATACTTTAAATGTTTTTTGGGTGAGGTTTGATATCATCAACATTAGATTGGTATACTATAATTAAACTGATATTTTAGATGTATAAATTTATCGATTGATATTGGTAAGTAAATATTGTACACCGCCACACCGAGTGTATCAAATATATCAAATAAGGTTTGTATGGCTAACAATACTATCATATCAAATAAAATAAAAAATTATCAGATTAGTTTTGATTAAATAGATCTAATACATAAATATATTCAAATTAATATTAATTATAATACATATAAGTTTTTAGATTACATATTTTACATTTTATTTTTGGACTGGGATACTGCGAATTCAAGTTGAGTTATTCTTCTGTTGTAAAATTAATTTTATATTATTATATTAAAGTAAAAACTCCTAATAAGCATTTAAAAGGATTTGTTCGGACTCTTTAATATATTTATAGTTAATTTCAAGGAAAAGTTACGTATAAGAAAAAGATAAAGCACTAATGCGGAAATTTGATGTTTTATGAAAATTTTCAACAAAACTTTTCAATATTTCGTCGTCAATTTAATCCAACTCATATATATATATATATATATATATATATATATATAAGAGGGCTGGGAAGGAAGAGGAAAGCGGAAATCGGTTTCGATTGCGTTTGTCACCGTCTCCAAACCCGACCTGTCGAAATCTATACTCGCCTTCTCTCCGTTTCTTCTCATTTTTCGATTCCTTCTCTTGGAGGCGATGGCGGTGTCGGAGACCGCGAGATCGGGGTCGTCGGCGGATTCTTACATCGGGAGCCTCATAAGCTTGACCTCCAAGAGCGAGATCAGATACGAGGGGGTCCTCTACAGCATCAACACCCAGGAGTCCAGCATCGGCTTGCACAACGGTAGAACATCCCTGCTCTCTCCTCCATATCGTTCCGTCTTCCCCTCTCGCGTCCTCTTCCTGGTGTTTCTTGAGAATTTGCTAGTCTTTTTCTTTTGGTGCTTTATCTGGATGCTAGGGTTTCTTTATTAAAGGGTGTTGAATTTTTGTGATTATTTTGTAGCTCTTCCGCGATTCTTTTAGGTCACAGTTGTAGGTTCTCGCTCGCTCTCCATCTTCCTTTTAAATGTGATCTGAAAATGTTATTGTTACGTTATGTTTATGTGGTTGTTAATCATAAATTGCATTTTGTTCATATTTGTTCGTTATGATTGCTACATCCAATCTCAGTTTAGGTTATTTCGAAGAGTTTATAAGGGTTGATAGAGTGGGTTCGAATCTCTGGATCATTATAGCCCTTGTCTCTGTCGTAAGAGCATGGTTAACGTTTGTCGCTGCATTTCCTGTCTTAATCGGCGCTTCTTGATGGCTGAGTAATCAACTTTTTAATTTGCTTTTAATTACCTAAATTTTATATGCTTTGGTTAGAAATCTTTCCTTCCACAATACTGTTGTCTGGGATGTATATTTCTTCACATTTGGTTTTCACCATCAACTAACTAGAGATTGCAAGAAAAAAGATACGTTCTCATGCACACACATACATGCATGCACACTTCTTTCATGTTTTCTTTTGTTCATTATCTGTAAACATCTTTACCATTCTGAGTCTTTTTAGTTGGTAGTCTATGTTTCTATGAGTTTTAAGATCTTTAATTTCTAACTTATCAATGGTGTGTGTTGGATTGTGGATCACATGTGTCTGCTAACTGAATTAGTAAAATAATCAATTACCATACTCATAGGAATAAGATACAAGCTTGATTGTTTTCTTCAGATTTCTTTGCCCTTCACTGTCAATATTGGGATCCTTTTAATATAATTTTTGGATACATGAGATCTTGCATATTCTGGAGCCTATTAAACTGTGAACAAAATATTCCTGCCTTGGTAGATTATAGCAGAATCCACTTCATAAGCTAAAAGCCCAACTTGGATGTATCTCCTTGCAGCAAGTTGAAGTTATGGTGTCTACTTCATGTTAGTATTGTTCTTTTTGAAGTTGCTGACATGTGTACTTTGAAATAACTGTTATAGAGGTCCAACTAACAAGTAGCAATTCACATTTTATATTTTATCATCGGGATTACAGGTGGCGACAACAAATCTTGTTTTTGAAACATAAGTTGATAAAATATTATCACTTTGATGCAATGTTTGCAATACCGTTTCGTTCCGCTTGGTACGTACTGGTCCGATAGAGAACTGGTACGCTGAGTACATTTTGGTACTTTAGTGTATCATGTGTCGGTATGCTCGGTACATCTTGGTACGTATCATACCGATAACTGATCGATATGCTGGTACCGTACGAGATTGCGAACCTTGCTTTGATGTGTGGCACTGATGGTGTGATTGTAGTTGTCATGGCCTGAATGAATTAGTTGCTCAATAATTTGTATGGAAAGGGATTGTCACACAGGTTAACATGTTATAAGCTTAAGTTATTAGTAGGTGATATATATATATATATATATATATATATATATATATATATATATATATATATATATATATGTTTGGTGTGTGTGTGTACATATATATGTACATACACACACACACACACATATATATAAGAGAGAGAGAGAGAGGTTACCCTCTCATTATTTACCAACACCACACTTTTGTAGTAATGCAATCACCAATGCTCCAGTGGGCTTAACTTTTCATGGATTGTTCTTTTTTATATTTAGAAGAAGAATTTAGTTTGGTTGAAGAGTTATTTGGATATGGACAATATTGTATGGATTTTCATTGTAATAACTCTATAATATCATTTCTCAATTTTTTTTTCTTTCTATTGGAAAGCCAGGAAAATATTATTGGTTCAAAGTCTTTTTCTAGCCATCTCTTTTTTCAGTGTTTTTAGGTACATGAACTACATGACAGTATAGTTTCCTTCAACCTTTTCTTTTTTATGTTTGTTTGCAGTACGCTCATTTGGAACTGAAGGGCGAAAGAGAGATGGACCACAGATACCACCGAGTGATAAAATCTATGAGTACATACTCTTCCGAGGAAGTGATATCAAGGTACCATGAGTAATCAAATGACATGTATTTCCGCCTGGAGGCTAGTGAAGTTCAATGAATTTGTAAGAGGAAGATTAGGGAAACTTATGTCTCAAGGAACATTTTGGAATAAAGTAATCTGAATTAGAAAGGCTAGGTTGAGGATCTTCATTTTTCAGTTTCTATGTTTTTTTCAGTCCAACATTCTACAATCCTCCATTTTTTCTAGACCTGTGTTTCAGTTTGCATGACTTGGTCTTGGTTGTTGTCACTTTAGCATCATTGCTGAATCATGAATCATTAGGCTTACCTGGCATGATATATTTCAGTGCCTCATGTTGTATCTAATCATTTTTGTCCTTTTTGTTCATCTTTTAATATTTTTTTCATGGATTTGTGTACTTGGAGTGCCTTATTATAGTTCTTTTAGAAACATTTGTAACCTATTTAAATGAGAACAACTTTGAGTATTTGCTCACATGTATTGTTCTGAAAGGCTTAACTTCAAATTTATTTATGACTGATTTGTTTGGTATTGTGAACCATTTCATTTCTACTGCTGTTGGGTGTTAATTTTATTTGTAATATAAGCTGAGTTCTAGCCCCTGTGCATTGTGTGGTCCACTATATCAGTGTTCTGTGCAGCTGCTTTGATCAACAAATGGAAGCTGACTATTTTCAGCTTGATTCTTAACATAATGGATTGCCTCTGTTAAGATTTTTTTTTATTAATAGGTAGCAAGCATCGCACTTAAAGTATAATGCACTATCTTGCTGTTTATGTGATACACTTGGTGTAAATTATTTGCGCTGTTTAAAGTTCTCGTAACTTGAAAATCTTATGTTTGCTATTGCTCTGCCTGTTGAATGGTTTATTTCTTGATATTAAGTTATCATTTCTCTTGCTATAGGACTTACAGGTTAAGTCCTCTCCACCAGCTCAGTCAACATCCATAAACAATGATCCTGCTATAATCCAGGTAAAAAAAATGAACTTGCAAATTTGTGATAGTCGATCGTTAGTCCTTTCTTATGGTATCTTGAAATGTTTGGCAGTCACAATATCTTCGTCCTGCATCTACCTATACAAGCACACCTTCTGTTGGAAGTGGAAGTGTAGCAAATCTTGGTTCTCATACAGCTCAATCGGGGCTTGCAAGCTCAACATTTCAAGGAAGTTTACCTCTTTATCAACCTGGTGGAGGCTTGGGGACATGGGGTTCCTCACCCACCCCTCCAACTGTAAATGGTTCTGGACTCGCAATTCCACCTTTGTATTGGCAAGGATATTATCCCCAATCTAGTAGTCTTCCTCATTTACAGCCACCAACGTTGCTCCAGCCACCACCAGGGTTGCCTATTCCTCATTCCATGCCACACCCATTTCAATATCCTGGAGTGAATCCATCCTTTCCATCTGGATCTCAGAATTTGCCTGAGATTCCTCCACTTCTACATGGTACTGCTACCCCAACCTCTGGTCCATTGCCATCAGTGTTGGATCCGTCTTCAGCAAGCACTCTGGAAACAACATCAACTCTGTTGCATAATAGAACTCCGGTAACAACTGTTCCTGCAACAACCTTCAGCATTAGTCTGCCTTTGGTGCCTCTTTTGACATCTAATTTTGAAAAGACTGCACCCATGCCCCAGAGTATGCCTTCTGTTGTTAGTAGCAAGCCTAATACAGAACCTGGTTCAACCGTGGCACATTTATCTGTTTCACAGCCAGTACCTTCTGCTGTTGTTTCATCTAGTTCAAGCCAAGTTGAAAAGCCAGTAGGTTTAGTGACACCAGGTCAGCTGTTGCAGACAGGCTCCTCCATGCTTCCTTCATCTCAGCCCTTGCAGACGAGCCAAACAGATGCTGATGCTAAAACTCTTGAAGATAAATCTAAGCCATTGCTTCATGAACCATCATGTAGTTCAGCAGCAGAAGCCAAGGAGGCCATATTGTCATTGCCAAAATCAACCATGCAGAAGGTATGCTAATACTTTGTTGTTGACATTGGTATAAAATGTGTTACCATTAACCCATTCAGCAGAAAAAGTATGCTGTGCCATGTTGTTTACATTGGTTCAGAATGTGATAACATTCAATCCATCCAGCAGTCCTTTCAATTGATAAATTAATTACTGCATATGTCAGTTCTGAATTACATTGGTTGAGTGCGTTAACATTAAACCTGTTCAGCAGTAGGTTACTGTTACTGTTTTGTTTACATTGGTTTAGAATGTAGTAACATTCAACCAATTTAGCAGTATTCTTTTGAGTGATGAATTAATTACTGCATCTGTCAGTTCTAGAATTACTAAAAGATCAGGAGCTATGTTCCAAAAGGTCAGGTATTTCTGATTTGCTTGGTGAGAACATGGACCTTATATCATTTAGACAAGATGCAGTGATGCTTGATTTCTTTTAGGATTCCTTCTCTCTTCATTTGTTAAGTTGGAAATAATCCGACAGATAACTGCTTTACAGTTGGCCTGTTCAGCCACTGGAATTATCTTATTTTCTCTTCAGCTACTGTTACTATGTCATATAATTCCGGAGATACATTCAATACTGTTTTTGAAGGATAATGTATTTGATGATGGTGTTTATTGAATTTCCAGTCAAACGGAGCTGCTTTACACAATTATTACAACAGGGGTCGTGGAAGTGGAAGAGGAAGAGGAAGAGGAAGAGGAAGGGGAAGAGGAAGAGGAAATGAGGTACCTATGATTTTCCTTATATCTGTTCTACAGGAACAACATTTCAGAAATAGGATAAATTTAAATGTCTTGGGAAGTTCAAAGTTACTGCATTTTTTGACCTTGCTTTGTTCTCTTTAGTGTCGCCATTATATTTATTGGAAAAGTCAGACAACCTTGTACTATATAAACATTTGCATATTAGTTTCTTAGGTAGATTTGGAAAATATGCAGTCACTTCTAGTGCTTGTTACTCAAACCATAATATAGCAAGGTAGAGGATGTCCATGAGACTACTTTGAACTGGAGTGTTTTCCAGAAAAGTGCCCCCTTGAAGGAGTAATGAATTCAGATGCATCTTGAGAGAATTGATTTGATGATCTTTATGAAACTTGTCTGATAAACATTAGAATTTGAGGGGCACTTATCACTGTGATATTATTGTTCACAAACTAGTGAACCTTAGACACTTTTCTTTCATGAGCTTTTTTCCCTGCACTTTTTAGGCCATAACTACTGGGGAAGGTTCCTCATGTTGATTAGCTACTTAGTGGTTAACATGAGAATCTAATATGCGACATGAGCAGAAGCACCTATGTCTGTAGCTCTGACACATGGTACCTAACCAACCCTTAACTAACCCTCTCAAGACAGTATGTTGAGGTAGTTGGATTCATTTGTATGTCAAAAAGATATTTCTTTTCATTTAAATATATACTGATATAATTACTAATATATTTACGTAGTTACTTTTGTTTAACTATAAAATGGTCATCAAATTTTTAAAGCAGATTCTTCTTTCTCTTTGAGCTCCTAATTGGAAGTGCTTCTTGTCTATTGTTGCAGCATTCATGTCCTGTGACTAATTTTACTGAGGACTTTGATTTTATGGCGATGAATGAAAAGTTCAACAAAGATGAAGTCTGGGGTCACCTTGGCAAAAATAAAGCCCATTGGAGGGACAAACATGGAGAACTGATAGAGGACGAAAGTGACTATATTCTGGAGGAAGATGAAGAAGCTTTAAAGCTTGTAACCAAGGTAGTCAAAGTACATTTTACATGATTTTGCTGGTGTTTGTCATGGTCCTCTGGTTGCATTTGTTTGCCGAAGAAAGTATTGGTGCTCTTCAACTCCATTGCTCACTTTGTTTTTTCCTCCATAAAGCCTGTTTATGTTAAGGACGATTTCTTCGATACACTTTCTTGTGCCACCTTTGATCATGGGACACGTGGTGGGAGGACTAGATATTCAGAGCAGTTGAAGATAGACACGGAGGTATTTAGGTGTCTCCTCAATAGATACCATAATCTGTACTCGGTTTATGAACTTAGTTCCACTTCCTTTTATGCAGACATTTGGTGATTTTAGAAGATATCGACCAACTCGAGGTGGTGAACGTGGCTTTCGGGGTGGTGGTCGTGCTCGAGGGTCTTACAATGGCAGGGGCTATGGATACGTCAACAGGGGACGTGGTTATGGTCACCCGCATCACACTTCCTAGTAATAACTTTTGCTAGCATCAGTTTTGGTGCCGGAAGGCTGCTATCAGCTGAATCAGAAATTGACTGATTTTTCACTGGAGCTTAGCCTGAAAAAGAAAAAAAAAAATTGTAGTCCAAGTTCTGTTCCAGTTGCCATATAATTGCTCTTGAAGCAGCAGCAACAGCCACAAGGTATGAAGGGCTCCAATTTCTAGTACTTGAGCAAACAACTTCTACTGTTGCTGGTCTTTATGCATCTTTCATTGCAGTGGTTAATCTTCACCGAGGCGATGCATGGGTTACTTCGAAGTTTTTAACATTTGTGATGCATCTTTCCTTGTGGCAGTAATATTCATCACTATGCATAGTTTAACGTCAGTTTACTCAGAAACGAGAAATTCCATCAGTTAAATTCTGCCTATGCACCCTTTTATCGTCATTAATCTCCATTAATCTTTTCACTAAGCTGTATGAGTATTCTCCCTTATTTTGTTGGCGGCCTCGATCATGGTCATTATGGCTAGTATTCTCTAGTCAGATCGCAAGTTCATTCGAGTATTCTGCCTGTCTTTTGCTCCATGATGTTAATTTAATGATTTTTCATGAGGCCAACTTTAAGTATAGACAGGTCACATGATGAAGGTTCCGCAAGCACATTTAGGATTATACCAGCTAATCTGGTTCGAATTAATTTATATAATAAATTAATTATTCGATTCAGTTAATCAAAATTCTTGCACAGCTGAATTTTTGATACCAAATGTTACGAGGGAAACATGGAAAATTGATTAGTGTTTGTAAAAATTTTCGTGTGCAAAAAGTTAAAAAAGAACGAATCTTTAATCCCATGCCGCCAAGTGATTAAGGAATTAAATTAGATATATTGATTTTGACCGACAGCCTAAATAGGTTAAAATTTTGTATTTTACGTAAATCTAAAAAAATTATTAAAACTTCGAAGTGTTTGTGAATTGATTAATAGCCAACATACGAAGAGAAAGTGTTAATAAACCAACGAAACCTTGCACTGATGGTTTATTATTACACGGACCACGTGTTTGCCTTTGGACCGTTGGATGGAGAGACTCTGCGACCGTCGTAACGTGCGTGGAGTCCCAGGACCGGACCAGCCTCTCTGCCTCTCTTTCTCGAGCCTTCCGTCCTTGGGCTGGAGCTTGGCAAACCCTAGGGGGGCCGATTCTTTTCCCTCGAGGGGCACGATGGAGCTCTAAATTCCTTCCTTTTCTTCTTATTCTTCGTACCGATGGGCTCACGGTTGCTCGTCTCCCCGCCTTACCTCCTCGCGTCCGAGCCTCCGCGCAGGCTCCCCGTCGTCGTCGCCCGACCGCGGTACCGCCCATTTTCGCGCTGCCGTCACTTGACGTCGAGGATATCTCCGCCTCCGGTTTCTTCCGTCGGATCCTCTTGGGCCGATTCGGATGAGAGCTTGCATGACGGCGTTGGCGGCTGGTTCGTCCGGAAGCTCGGGATCGAGCAGGAGGAGAATGGTAAAAAATATTCGTCGGCATTTACACCTTTGATCCATTATCATTTTATTCAGTTTCCTTAGAAATGGAAGAAAAAAAATCCATCTTTTTAATTGCTCTAGTTGCAGCGCGGTCAAGACTCCACCTTGTTGGCATTGTGGCTTCTGCGGCGATCTTGTTGGCCGCGCTCACATATTACCGTTCGGCCAAAAGAGGTTCTGATCTTTAGCACCTCTTCACCATTGTATCTAATTGTCTCTTTCTATAATTGCTTCTTTCCTTGAAATTCTTTTCAGTTTCCACCATAAGATGTACAACATAGCTTGTCATGATCTTTTTTATTTTTTTTTGCCTGTTGCCCTTTCCCTATCGATTGAATGTAGTGTAACCTTTAGAATATATCTCTGGTCATACAACCTTTCAGCGGACAGTGAAGCTGGATAGTGCTTCATCCAACTGTTGCACAGAACATATTTAGGTAGATAGAGAACCCAGCAAAGGGGCTGTTGTTACTTTTCATTTGATGAAAAGTTGTGGTAAAGCTGAACCAGTGATTAGGAATTGATTTTGTTTGTCAATTTGGTAGCTTATTGGGCTGATTTTGTTACTATCTTGGTGTTATTTCAAAATTTGTTGTATAACAAGCTAGAATCTTTTATAGGGAATACCCTTATGCTTTTATGCAGCAATCTGTTGGTACGTTTCCCTCCAATTTCGAAATTCATCGACTTAAGATCAAAGATCTGAGTTATGCTGTTGTAATCTGTGGTAATATTTTAGGAATTTGTTATGATCTTGTCGAAAACAACAAATGTCACATGTAGATTGGTCCATGAGGTTTTTCTCTTCTGATTATTTTTTGATTCACAACAGACTGATTGAGATAATATTTAGTATATAACATAAAGAACGATATTTCTTTGTTGATCAGTAACAATTATATATGTCGGTTTGCATGAAGAATGAAAGCAAGTCATACATTTAATGGTGAAATAAGTTAATACATGGATGTCTTGACTGCAGATTTTTGTTCACTCCTTACCATACTGTCTACCAGTTCATCATTTGCAAGTGACCTTAAATTCAATGCTGCCAGCTTGATTTTTATAGTTTGTCTTTGATCTTTTTAGGTGGGCTTGTAGACAAGATTGAAGTCCTTTATTTTTCCAGATGTTTGATCAAGTTTTTTGTTTTGGGTCATTAACAATTTTATCAATAATAAAGTTACACTTGTCAAGATTGTTTTGCAGTGTTCTAATTCAAAATTTTGGTCTCCGTGTGTTGCTTGCTCTAATCTAGCTAACATCCATCCCGAGCTTTTAGCATAGGAAATCCCTCATTGAGTGCCCCTCCATTTATGCAGCTCTCTTGTTTGAGCTTTATGCTACTTATTTTGTTTTATAGTTTTATGTTCCTAATGACAAACAACAACCTTTTGTGTTTCTTATTCTGGCAACTAATTGATGAACATAGTGAAACACTGAACGATTCCCAATTTCATGTTTTGCATGTAATATTCTTGTTGCAATAATAATAGAATATAAAAATTGTGACGATCCTTCAACAACCCAGCAGTTTGCTTAGTCTGCATATGCTGATCCACATTTTTCCCCCATGAGAGTTGACATTTGACAAAGTACAGCATATTTTGCAGGCTTCAAGTTTTGCTTTACTGTTCCATTTCACACTATTTATGAGAAGTTGATGCCAGTGGGATCTGAGAAGGATCCAGATAGTGATATTACATCCACCACATTTGAAGTTGAGCAAGCTTCAGAGATCAACATGGATGAAGAGGCTAAACCAAAAGAGAACAATTCAGCAGGTTTGAGTCAAATCTAGATGTTTTTGAAGCAAAAATTCTAAATTAGTATTTATCTGATGGCACTCGCATAAGATCTGCATGATAGTGACATGCGATAACTGGTGTCTGTATATTTGAGAAGCCATTTAACTTTAACCTAGTGTCTCAACTTCTTGATGACTTTATTTATTCAGAATATATGTACTATGGTACCACCTTTTCAGTCTTCATTATTTAAATATATGGTCTTTAGGAAATCTTAGTGTAATCTCTCAACACTTTCTTATTCTATGTTTTCTTTTAACATTTAAGATTCAGGGGCAAGAAAACAAATCATTGTTTCGGTTGCTGCTGATATCACACAACAAGAAGCTGTATCTGTTTTGAAAAAGCTGAAGGTTTGTAGCTGGAATCCTAGCTTCTTAAGCTGCTGTGCTTAGAGTGTTGCTTGATTTTGGAGAAAGGTAGATTGGGACAAGTAGATGTTATATCTTTTAGACAGTTCTGCATGAGCAATCAAATGCCACTTATGATTTTTAGTACTCCTTGGACTTAAATGGAAAATGTTGCATGTTGTTTGGGATTTCTGGAATTCTTCTGTAATCGGCAAGAGATACCATATATTTTTTATGTTCATATGCTACAAGAGGACAATGCATCGAACCAAAAGCCTGTAATAAAAGTAGTAGTAATTCCTTAATTCTGGTCATCTTGTATTTAAGTTTAGTCGTGTTGACTGATACATAATTGGTGGCAGCATATACTATATGAGCCTCTGGTCATTTATTTGAATTGTTATATAATCTAAAAATGACTTTTCCATGTGCATTCCTAGCAATTCAGTTTGTTAATCTATCATTCTTAGTCAGTAGAAATTGATGATTTGAGCGCTGACTAGATGTGGCCTTGGTTTGTTTGTAATGATACTGTTTCTTAAGTATGCAAATAAGTAGATGGAAGTGATGGTTGTTTTACATGAGCCATATACATTTCAACAAACAGTCTTTATTAAAAGATGAGTCTAATATTTAAAATTTACTTCTTAGTCAGGTTGTTTCTTGACACCCTTGTGTTGTCTCAGATCATAGAAAATGATGTCAGTGCTGATGGATTGTGTACCAGAAGAGAATATGCGAGATGGTTTGTCAAAGCTAACTCTATGTTAGAAAGGTATTTGGAGGAATGAAATTCCAACATTAAGTTTACTACCTGAAGTCCCTTTTAGAGTAGTAACTTGTAGATCAGTACAGGTAAATAGTTTGTTCTTTAATTCTTTCATACATACTTCATAGGAACCCAAAGCACAAGATACTTCCAATAAATTCAGCTGCTGGTCCATTTGTTACAGCATTTGATGATGTGAATATTGATGATCCTGATTTTTGTTGCATTCAGTGTAAGTTTCTTTTGATTATGTGCTGAAAACCATATAAACTTTTTTGTTAATTACTTTGGTTCTGATATTATAATCCAAAACAAAAGCACTTGCAGAGGCTGGCATAGTCCTTAGTAAGCTCTCTACTCTGAACTCATCTAGCATTTCAGACAATTCTGGTGACTTGGAAAAGATCTATTTTTATCCAGAAAGGTATACTAGTACAGAATTTTTATTACTTGAACTGCAGTTAAAGTGAGTTAATTCCTCTGAAACATCAACTAAAATTTTTCAATTTTTGCACTACAGTTATATATCACGATTCGATCTGCTTAACTGGAAAGCTCTGCTGGAATACCTATTTTCTTCTGAATTGGATGAGAAGGTAAAAATAGATACTCATCGTAAACAATTTATTCAACAAACCATGAATCTAACACTTCTTATTTTCCTTTTATGTTATAATATTCTGACTTATTAACAGTCCAGATGTCAAAGACCAAAGGGAACTTTTTGGATCTGAGTTCGAGTAGAGGTGCATCACCACAATTATTGTTGGACTTGATGGCTGGTGACAAAAGCATAACGAGAAGAGCTTTTGGTACTTTTTCTACACTCTTGTTCATTTGTTTTATTAGATGTCTTCTTGAGACATGTTGGACATTTACATCTTTATTCTATTCCTATTGATTTGACTAAGTCCCTCATTTTTTTTGTCTTAACAACTTGCTATCTGCCGAATGAAAATTCTACATCGGTTCCTTTATGGGATAAATTTAACTTTTGCTTGCTACAGAACTACTAGCATTTCACATTTCTGTTATTCTATGCTATGAATAGCCTATTTGTTGCCATTTTGTCTGTTTGCAAAACAGTTCTGTTGGAACTACAAACTTTAAGTTCATCAGTGACGGTAGATCAATTTTGACGTATTAAAAAAACAAAGATTTTCTGAAGCTTGATCAACATAAAATCATAGTCTTCATGTGGTCAGCTTTCTTTATAAAAAAATTGGGAAATGTGATTCTGGAAGTAAATATGGTAAATCAGCTTTTCAAGTGCATGAGCTTTCTATTCATGTTCTTCTAACTTGTAAAGCCCATATTTACTTAAGAAAAACTATTAGTTTCGTCTACTCAGCAACTTGAATCCCAAGAATTTGGTTGTATTTTGTGGCAAAGATTTTGACTAAACATCCTTTGAGCATGCAGTTGTTGCTGGTAATTCACAACCAGATGTTGGTGACGCATATAAAGTTGAATATGACCAATTAATCAAAGTAGGTTTTCGGGGCATTGGATTCTCACCAATGTTTGCATTAATGAAACCATGTAAGTCCATCGGGCTCTTGATTTCTTTGATGTTCTATATTTTACCCAGCCTCATGAAATTTTAGTAGGGGCTGTCACTGGTGCTTTGGTGGCATGTTTAGATGGCTGACTGGCTGTCCATTGGAATAGGATCTTACATTATCCACCAGTAACTTGCAATATTTTTTTCTACTTTATTTGTCAATTATATTGTTGGGTTTTGCATCACAACATATTTTATGGTGTCAATTTATAGAATGCGTGGTTTGTTAGATAATAAGGTGAATGCATTAGTCACACAACACCATGTGGCCATTAAATTGCTCTTGTCAGTTGTATTATTTTTGCCTCTTTAAATAACATATTCACTTTTAATTTTGCAATTATTTGCTAGCTTGTTTATTGGTTATGTAGCAGGGTTTAATATATCACATGTATCTTTGTTGCTTTATCAATTTGTTTACTTGGATACTAGTTGTTGCTGCATTCTGGATTTCTTGTTTTGCAACTTATTTTTTTCTTTTTCTTGTCCTGCTCTATGCTTGACAGGAAACATCAGACGCCTTCAACCACACAATCCTGTAACTACAGCTCAAGCAGCGGTGGTTCTGACTAGTGGCAGAACAGCAGATGCAATCCAGCGGGAGCTCTCAAGACTTGAGGCTGAAAATATATCAAGGTTACATGAGGAGGAGGAAATAAGATGTGAGTTTGTTCAAAGAGGAGATATACAGAGGTTTTGGGAGGAGACGTTGGCAAAAGAGCAAGATAGACACCTTGAGGTTGAAAAAGGCCTTGATGTTATATTTCTTGATCTGGAAGATGAGAAAGCATCACTAGATGGTTGGCTTGCTGAGTATGCAAAAGAGAAAGCAGCACTGGACTGTCAACAACATCTTGTCCAGTTTCTTAAGGTTGAAGTTGAAGGAATGAATGATAAACTTGCGAGTGAAAGAGCCAATTTTATATCTGAGCAACAAAGTTTGGAAAGATTTTCTGCTGATTTATGCGGCAAGAAGGACGGCATAGTGGAAGCCAAATCAATACTGGAAGCTGAAATAGAAGCTACCAGGATTCTCAGGTGAGTTATTCTATATATGTTTTTCTCAAAAAAAAAAGAGAGAGACAAAATTAGCACGGTTTATTAATGTCTTCTCCGATTCCTGAAAATGTGCATCTACAACTTCTGAGCAGTGTAACCCTTAAAACAAGCTTCTATGATTCTATTAATGTCATTAAGATTTAAGGAACTAGATTATTATCAGCACCTTTTACCTTAAAAATTATAATTCTATTTCTAGATAGAACAACAAACCACCATATGTGTTCCATCCATGGAGCTTTTGTAGGAGTCTTGTTGATTATCTAGAAAGAAATAGATTTACTGATCCTCATGGTTTGTAGGTCATGGGTGGAGGAGGAAGCACTGCAAATGCGAAATCGAGCCGATGTCCTATCACAAGCTGTATTGAGATGGCAATACACTACTGGTGTGTCCGGGCGGTCAGAGACATTCTCAGTTGACAGCAACAGCTCTGAAATTGTGTTAAAACCCAATGGAGAACAGTCAGTAGCATAGCTCTGAAATTTTTGGTTGGATTCTTTTTGCCTTTGTTGATAATAGCATCCCTCAATAACAGGAGATTTTGTTCTTTATATATGACAAGCTGGTTTGCAGCCTGTTATTCTGCTATCATACTTATGCCCATTTGAATGGGTAGGAGATACTGTTTCCATAGTTTATTGATGTTTATTCATCAGTAGGTCCATGAGTCAAATCAGAGAAGAAAACTCCCAACTTTGATTTTGATCCACCAGGTGAACAAACCTAGTGGCAGGGGAAAAAAATTCCTGCATGATTTTGATCATCACAGAGAGAATCTCAAAAGGAGGTGTCACCTGTGAGTTCTGTGATCATTTAATTGTTGCAACCACTCCATTGGGCTTAAATTTGGTGAGAAAGAAATGATCTTTTCTCAGTTGTTCCGCAACCATAAATGTGCAGAGCTAATAGGACAGCAATTACTATCCAAGAAGTGATAAGCATTTGTGCATGGATCTGTGAACATCCTATTTGCCCATAGATCATGTACAAATAAATTATCAGATATCAATGATCTTGGGGTTGTGGGGGTCTCTGTTAAATTGACAGTCTATCTGCATTATACCTGATGAGATCTCTGCAGTTGATTTTATTTTCCCAAGATTGTAATCCACTCTGTTTCTACATGAGCTATATATGTCCAAACACATTCAATCCTGGTTTTTTTTTTTTTTTTAAATATTGACAAAAATATTAATTAGCATTTGTGTAAGGAGAAAGAGACCAAAATGAGCATTTGGCCCTTAAACATTGGGAAGGCCACAACCATAGTTTATTTACATCAAGAACAATAAAGAATATATGAATGTGAAAAGGAGAGAAGGAGAGTGATGATGGTTGTGACTGAAGAAAATAAATGTTGCCTCTTCAGCAGGAAGAACGAGATCTACAACCAAATCTATAAACACATACATATGGATTTATTTGTCTTTGACTCCACCCTCCATAAACTCCGAATCAAATCCTTCATCTTGTGCCACAGACCTCATAAAAACCAGAAGCATCTTCCCAATCTCTGTGCACTAAAGCCATGAGATATCACTCTTGCCGAAGAAACTCGAGTGCTTGTATCAACACACCTCTGAACCTGACCACATCAATCTTCACGTTTTGGTTCAGTAGGTACACAAATCTGCGAGCAGTCCAACCTTGTTTTGTGATGGCCGTGGGATCTTTGAACACCGTGTGCTCTCCTCATCACTAATGCCGTACTGCAAGTACTTCATCTCCATGTCTTCTGCGGGGGCGCCGAAGTCAACCCTGGCGATCTCGTCCAGTTGACCCAGCGGCACGACTTGGCTGAGCGTCGTGTTCATGGGGAGGAAGACGAAGTTGGAGAGTCCGGCGCCATGAACGCCCATCATTCCGTCGCACGAGTTCACGAGCCGCGCGAACGCAGTCAAGTTGGTCTTCCTTCCCGCCTCCGCCGCCACCACCTCGAAGCCCAGCCCTCGAGCCGCTCGAGCTACTTCGGCCACGTTCTCCAACACCCTCGTCGCCCTCCTGGCGATGATGAGGAGTCTCGGCTTCTTGTCCCGATCGGCTCCCAGCTTCGTCGCGCTCTCCCGTCGCAGCCCGAAGGAACGCCGCACGAATCGCCCGAAGTCGAGCATCGACAGCCCGGTCTGCGTCCTCGAGGGGTCGATGCTCATCTCCTTGTGGAACCTGAGGCCGACGATGACATGGGGGAAGCAGCGGACGACGTCGTCCCGGTTCAGGTCGACGATGTCATGACGGGAGAGCCTCGCGAGAATGGGCTCGTACTTTTGGATCCACCATGGCGCGATGTCGCCCACCAGGAACCGGACTTCGCCGTCGAACTGGAATGAGGTGATGAAGAGGAGGATGAGGACGTCGATGAAGTCATGGAACGGGTTTCCCATGTATCCTCCCGTGGAGAAGACGATGGCGGGCGTGCTGCTGCTCACGGCGCACCGAGGGGGGGGCGTCTCCGTCGGCGGTGAAGGATGTCACGGAGATTTGGGTGACATGAGACAGTGCGTTGGGGCCATCCTTCCTGGGGTGAGGCTTCATCTGCCATGACGCAGGGCTGGAGCTGGCAAACAAGATGGAGGAGCTGTTGCCATGGATCCTGATATCACCCTCCAGTTCACAGACAACGGATCTTGTGTCTGCGAAATCACACACAGGCTTCTTGTTCTGCTTCAACTCTTGCTTGTTTGCAGCAGCGTCATCTGGAAACGTCAAGCAGACATGCTGCACTCAGTTCTTGTTTGAAATTTATCATTAGATCTGAAAGGGAATAGAAAGCAGTTTCTCCAAGTAATTTTTTTGTTCTGATTTCAAGAGAACCAGAAAGAAATGTTTGTTTTTGGTTCTACATTTGAAGTCTTCTGTAAATGAAAAAGGAAAGAGACGCCCAGAACACTACCAAGGAAGAAATCAATAGCAGAAGCTCGCATTGTTCTGTGTTTAAGAATACGATTGATGCACTGCAATTATATATCACGATCGTGTTTCTCTGCCACACCCCACATCAAACTTAACAACAAGACGAACATGACCGGTCAAAGAACGTCAAACGACAGTCTTACCGATCCTTCCTCCTGCCATGGGAGCCGCATGATTCCACAGCCATGAACTCACTTGCAAAGGGAATCAGGGTTAGTGAGACCAGTAACAAAAAGCAACAGATTAATTATTACTCATAAATCATCAGAAGCAGAAGCTCCGACAGCCACTGTATCAACTTACACTTGGTGGAAGACACACAACATCCCGTAAGAAGGGTTACTGAGATCAAACAACATGTAGTGAGAAAAGCCAAGTGTTGCTTTTGACATTTCACTCGGCTGGAGCTCCTAATTAGCTTCTGTTCATGTCCCATATCCCAAGAACAGCAAACTTCACCTCAGAAAGATTTCCTAAGCACCACACATTGAGCTAGGCAGTGTCATTCCAGAAAACCTTACAGAAGAAATGGAGAATGGGTGGCACAACCTGTTGATATATATATATATACACACACACACTAGTAATATTTTGAAAGGGTGAAAAGGAAGGTTTTCAACCAACATGCCTTTTGTATCTTGAAAAGGTGGACAAAAGTAATGTTTTTTTTTTAAGCTGATATAGCAAAACTTCAAGAACATGAGTCAAAGACCAGCCAACAACCACAAAGAAGCTAAGGTTGCACCCTAAGTTAAGAGAAGAAAATAGTAAATGCTCTTTTGAAATGCTTGCTGACTTCCATGGCTAAATCATTACTGACATGGAAGAGCAACAGCAGCTTGGTTGGGCATTGTGGTGCCTTCCTCTCATTCGCCTTTCTCACCCAGAAAAGGTTCTGCCATGATTATTTTCTTTCTCTATGAGTTGAAAGGTGGCGACAAACACAGAAGAAGCAACTCGCCAGATCATTAACCCTCGAGGAGAGAAAGATGAAGATTACCAAACGACAGTGGGTATCAGACATTTTTATTCTACCTTTTTTAAGGACTAAGTTGTTAACTGAAGAGAATAATTAGTTGTAGCAACAATCATAAATATAATTTGGCATACCATAATTTAATAAATAGAATATTATACAACTCTATCGATCAAAGACATCCTAATAACCACATTGGTCTGAGCCTTAGCTGCCAATATAAATAACGTGCTTTTAGAGGATGGATAGTAACTCACGCTCATAAAAAAAAAAAAAAAAATGTATACATAAAACCCTTAACGCCGGACATTCTAAAAGCCCCCTTCCCCTTAAAAGAAGAACATAAAACATTTGCTGATGGGATCACCAAATTCATTCCTACACATACATAAACTAAGTTAAAAAATAAAATTATTATAAAAAAATTAAAATTAAACATCCTAAATTTAAAGTAGAAGATATGTGTCATAAAAACACAATAATTAATAATGTATCTCTAATATTGGTAAGCAAGATAATTAGGATAGTTACTTTCATCAATGTCATCTCTTACATAATATCATCGTAATTGGACTCCTTTTCTATTGGCTAATAATCATAATTAGAGCTCAATCGGATCTATAATATATTTTTTTTATAATTAAATAAGATCACATAATTTAAGATTCTCTTACTTATCTAATTAATTGATAAAATATAAAAGGGTTCAAAATCAAAATAAATAAAATAAAATTTTATTTATAAATAATTTTACCCAATTGTATTTTAAAATTTTAAAAAATATTTACCCAATTGTATTTTAAAATTTTTAAAAATATTTATACTTGCACGAATTTAAAAATAGGTCAATAAATCTTATAAATATAATAATACTATATTAAAACTGACTAATAAAGATTTTTAACTATGCATCATTTATTTATTTATTTATTTATTATTTGATTATTTTCTAAATCAATTTTAGAAAACACTAGATTTGATTGAATCTTATACTTTTGTTATTTGTTGAATAAAATTTTATACTAAATCCTTTAAAGAATCTATTAATAAATCCTTTTAGAGATAGTCTTGACAATTACTTAAATGTATCATCAAATATCTCTATAAATAAGATAAGTCATCTTAATCATATCAATTATCTTAACAATCTTGATAAGAAATTTTTTGATTCTTGATGACTATTGATAAGTAAACTATCATTCATATACAAGACCAAATTGATCTTCACATATAAATACTAATCAATATTTTTTTTCTTAAATATGAAGAAAATAATTATATCATGAAACCTTATATATTATTATCTACAAGCTTGTTTATGTCATAATAGATTTTCTCAATTTGCATGTTAATTTTTATATTTTTTTCTTTTCTTGATGAATCATTTAGGTTAATCCATATAAATTTTCTTTTAAAAACTTTATTTTTATTTTTATTTTTATTTGATATAATTTAAGATCATAATGAGCTGCTAATATCATGATGATTATTAACGAATCCATTAGATAAATGATATATATATATATATATATATATATATATATATATATATATATATATATATATATATATTGATCAATTTTTAAAATATATAATATTAATTGTTGCACTTTATACTTAACGAATGAGGCAACCAAGTTGATGATAAAGAATGAAGTGAAGTATTTATGAGTCTCGCGTAGTATCATCATTGATCAAGATACACGATTCTTAGGATGATTCTGGATCAAACTATTTAAATTATTATGATCTAAGTTATATTTCTCCATAAGCCTCCACCACAAATGGATGGCTAAACTAAAAAGATAAATTTGCTCCGTAAGTAATGTCTTTGGCACTATGTGAGTGTCAATCGAAAGGATTAAGTTAAGTCATTGAAATAGCTCAATTCTCCTATAACTTATAGCAAGACCTTGCATCTAACAGTATCCCTTTCAAGATCATTACTAGATAGCAACCATTAACTTCTCACACCTTAGTAATTGATTATATTGGGAGTAGCCTATCAATATATCACTTTGCAAAGGAATGACACTTAAACATAAATATTACCCAAGCTTACTTAGAAAATGTGACAAAAAAAGATAAAAAAAATATGTATATTTGAAAAGGCGACCATAGACGTTTAAAGTCGGTGACTTGGTACTAGTGAAGCTTAAATCAACATCACTCTAATTCCTTAGGGATAAAGTGCATAAGGGATTGATGTGCAAATAAGAAAGATCATTCCCAATTATTAGAATGGTATGCAATGTCTTATACTAACTATAGTTGTCAGCGTGGCTCAAAATTCATAATGTCTTCCATATAATCAACTTGAATGCCTACCACTCAGATGCGTAAGATATTTTCCAGAGTGTTCCAACTTAGCCACACCTACTAGAGTCTTCTATAAAAAGTTAGTTGACATCATTTTAACGGATCATAAGACAATGTTATCTAATGGAGTGAGCAAATCGAGTACTTAGTTAAGTGGTAAAAGCTTCCATAGATAGAAGCTAATTGGGAGCTTAAAGATGCCCTGCAACATAAAGAAGTAGTCCTCAAAGCCTACCAACAAGCATCAATGAGAGCGTTGACAATTTAAGTGGGAAAGATGTCACGGACAATCATCTCGCACCCATAACACCTTCGTTAATGGATCATTCATCGCTTTTGTTTACTTATACATATGTTTGATAATGTGGTTTACCTTTTTTTATGTATATTTTTATTTGAAAAGTATGATTAAAAATAGTTTTCACGATTGTAGCGCGATCACTCACTAGAATAGGTAAAACTATCCCAGAATGGCCCATTTTTCATATGACAGTTTATTTTATATAGGTTGCGGTGTATAGTAAAACTTCAGCCATCTCAACACCCTAGAACCAACCAAGTGGTACAGAGTTGAAGGGGGGTTTAAAGTAGTATTGGGCGTTGATTAGATTCATAATTTTGCATGTAAAGTCTCTGGGAACTTTCGGATGCACTCGACACCCAATGAGTAATCATTGGGAACTTACGATTGTTTGTTTATCTTCTAAAATCCTTATTTTTTTCTTACTTTTTTTTTTTCTCTTGCACACAAAGTATTTAAATAATTCCTTATAAAGTTATCCACTTTGCAATATGTTGGGATTTATTTACTATTTATTTTCAAAACTAATCAATTTATTCTTTTTCTAGGTAATTCGAGACCTAAACGAGGTTACAACTAAGCTAACCCTTTATGGACAGATAATACAAGAATGCCTCATAACTTAGACAATTTCAACTAAGTTCGTGATAATACGATCAAAATTAAAAATAATAATTTAATATAATTAAAATAAATCTAATGCATAAATAACTAAAAAATTGATCTAATACATAAATAAATCTAATTTCTTTAATGATTAACAATAGTTTAGATTTCAATAATATATCTCTTCTACCAATTGCAAGAAATAAAACTATTATATAAAAAAATTAATATCAACATTGAAACCAAATATAGTAGATCTAATATAAAAGGTGTGTACATTTTGAACACATTAAACAATAAGTACCTTCGATGTGGCAAAGTAATGTACCATGAACTATATAGAAAATAAGCTAGACTCTCATTTTTTTTGTCTTTTTATTTTTAGGACCAATATAACTGATGGAATGGAGACTTATTGAGAATTGAAAGAAAAGATCTTTATATCATGATATAATCCTTACAAGGTTCTACCTATATAAACACGGGAGTAGAGGGAATTTTATCATAATTAGATTTCTTTTCTATTGATCGATAATCATAAATAGAATCTAATCAAATTATAAATTTTATTTTTCCTAATTAAATAGAACCCCATAAATTAACAAGCAAGAGTTATGTGAATAATCGAATATCGTAAATCCATATGGGTGCTCGGAGGGAGAAAAGAACAGAGAGCGAGGTCGAGTCGGGGGGTTGGCTCTTGAATCTTTTCGGTGTCTCCTAGGTCGACCCGAGGTGAGACTTAGATTGCCTCTTCAGTGTCGTGTTCCTGAACAACATGTCGACATCGAGAGGGAGATTTCCGACTTGACCCTTCCGAAGCTTAAATTAGTTTGAGGTGTTTTTGAGTGACCGAGGTCTGATCCCCTAGCACTAGCTAAGAGATCGACATTTATATCTTTCATTTTTGAGGTAACTACTTGAGTTAGATGAAAGGAAATCTTCACGTCCTATTTTAAAAGGGGGAATCCAATCCTACATGAACCTATCTCGATTTTTCTTTTTCTTACGATTAAGAGGTTTATTCGAATATGAAATCCAATCTTGGAAATATAACATACCACATTTTTTTCACTACCCAAAGGCTTCGAGACATTTCGAAATCGAGAAATCTTTGTTAATGGCCACCAATGCTCTGGGCGATCGGTCCGTATGCTTCGAACGACGTGGGTCGATGACCCGTATGAGTCCGTGCCATGCGACGTCATCTTCTACGATCTCGGGCGGTGCAGACACGACAACCCGTCGTTGCTGAGCCTGCTATATCACTTAAGCTCATACCATACCATGCGTGCTCTCGGATTGTGTCGACTTCCATATATCATGTTGACAGTCAGCTATCATCGTGGGGACGGTGTCAGAATATTTCCTATCAGATTGGATTATAATATTTTTATACAGTATCCAAAATAAATCGGTCAATATTAGGTCATTTGGCGCCACATCAGGCTCTACTGAATGATGATCATGACCCTACATCTTGCCTAACACACGAGCCGAGCACTCTTGATAGATAGGTGAGCTACACGAGCGCCTTCACTTGGGCACAGAGCCAGACACGCTTGGTTCGCGTACATACGTGTATTGGAGGATATGTAGATACGTATACTGTGGTCGCTATTCTGTAGAGGCGTGCGTATATAGGCCAAATGGGCTCTCTCCTAAAGAGATATGGGCTGAACCGTGCCCTTACTTCTTGAATTGTTCGCCGGACACTCGGTTATCAAACCCATTGTTCTACCCCATCTGTCTCGCTGTGGGACCTTCGTGTCGTTCTCCCCGAGGTATCTGTCGGCGTAACTAAAGTATCTTTGCAGCCTCACCTTCCGCTCTCCTAATGAATCCCTCCACCGAAGCAGCCGACCCAAGACGCCGAGAGAAGCAGCTATCGGGCGACGGTACGATACTTCCTTGCGAAGTAACCGATCGCACCTTTTTTTTCTTTCTCCAATCACATTTAATTGCTATTTGTGTTTGTTCTCTGCTAATCGATGTTCTTTCTCTCAGATCCTATCACTCCTTTCCTCGCTAGAAAATCTTTTATGCGCGATATGATTTACAGGGAGATCTTGATACCAGTAATGGGTTTTGTGGTGGAAAGTAAACAAAAAAAAAAAAAAAATGACGAGAATTTGGGTGACACGAGGAATTGAAAATAGGGGATGTTAGTTCCTATTTGTTGTTAGTTAATATATTCATTCATGATATATGGTATTGTGAGGGTTTCTGATTTTGTTCTTCCTTTTGGACTTGAATCTTTCTTGTTCGTTTACATTCTGATGACCTGCGTTAATTGGCGTTCGTCAGGACTAGAAAAGGCTGTTGGGAGCAACTTGTTTGCTGATTTGCTTGTTCAGCTATCGAGGAAGACTTTGACTGCTAACTGAGCTAAAGGGACTGAATTATCTAGAAAATACATTAGAATCCTGAGCTGCAACTTAGTGGATTTAATACGAAATCCATCAGCTTGCATATAATGTCTAGCAACCGTTAGTTGGTCCTGCTGTAGGCAACTTTTGCTATTAACATGTTGTTCAGATAAAATTTAGTGCATTACGGAGTAAGGATCATGTGTGTTCCATGGCAGATCGATATAGACATGAATGCATGTGGATTATTCTTAGTCAGACTAACATCTTTTTGCTAGTGAACTTTTGACTCTTCATGATGCTTTTTTATGCTTAAATTGTGAATAATGTTCTTCTGGTGAGGTTTCTCATACTTTTGCTTTTAGATTCTAATGTCTCCCTACAATCGATGACATATGACTTAAGTGACTTTCTATTAAACCAAGTAGAGAGAGTGGATAGAGAGAGGCTTACTCTTTTGCTTGTAGGAGAAGGTTATGAGATGAACAGTATTTCAAATCTATTCTCTATTCTTCATTTGGATGCTGAGGATGACAAAGAACAGATAGTCTCTCTTGCTGTTGCCAAAGATGAAACCCATGCCAAAAAGTCAGGTTAGTTTTTTCTTGAATTTTGGAGCTAGTGAAGTTAATATTGCATTATTAGGCGGACAAGGTGATTGATTATGGAATTCAGGTCTCCTTTAATGAAATATTGGTATGTTTTCTCTACAGATGTAACTAAGGCAAAAGGCCAAACATCAGGAAAACATAAAAGTTCAAAAGATGATAGATCGCAACAAGAAACCCTTCCATCATCATCGGGTGACTACAAAATGCCCCTTGTGTGGATTGACTTGGAAATGACAGGTATGAACTTAAATTATTACTCTTTGGAGGTTAATGGATTAAACATTTGGCAGAAACTTGATTAAGTTAATAATGCTTGTTGATACAAGTACATGCACTATCATTAACTCTTTACATTACTTTTGAAATTTGTTTGATGTATCTCAATATTAAATCTTTGCTTTTACTTACAGCAATTTATTGGTCCTGGAACTTATGAAACAACTCATATAAACTCCTTGTGTTTGTCTAGAAATTATGAAGTACTATGCTGACATTTGCAAACCAACACGTAACACATCCATCTAATTCAAATGTAATCCCTATTTTCAAGTAAAATCTGTATGAAGTATAATTCTTGAATATTTCGCTTTATTTTTTTTAATCACCTGATCCTCTTTCCAGCTTTCTATTCATCATTTGTTCCTATTCATATTAGAGTTAAAAAGAAAATTATTGATCACTGCTTGCTGCAGAACCTGGAGATCTCTTCTGTTTGCAATTACATTGAAGATTAGAGTCTTTGCTCTCTTTTGAGGAAAATTCAACTTGCATTAGTCGCATCATCTCTAACTTTAGCTTCTCTACTGTCACCTTTTATTGTGTAGGTTTGAGTATTGAAGTTGATCGGATATTGGAGATTGCTTGTGTCATAACAGATGGTAATTTAACCAAATCAGTTGATGTGAGTTTTTTTTTTTTGCTGTTGATTACATATGTTCAGGCACTTGACTTGCACCATGTTTACTTTTTCTTACACTCAACTCTCTCATCAGCTTTTCGTATTTTATTGTTTGAAGCCCAAGTTGCTAAAATGTCGCATTCATTCTTGAAACCTGCTGCCTGAGGCAGGCTATCATTGTTGAAGGGAAGGCATTGACATTTTCTTTAAATAGAGATTCACATGTTTCAAGTAGGAACATTAAACAAGTTCCAAAGGATCCCTATTCATTGTAACAGCTCAAATGTGAAGCAAACCTATAAATAAAATATAATTAGTTGATCTGCTTTACATCTCAGAGAAATAGCACAGGACAAATACTAACCATTAATGTTTGTTGTGAACTTGTCAGTTTGGACAGGTTTTAGACTGTTGGAAGTCTTCTATAGCCATGAAATCCATACATGGCATGCAATATTTGATCTTTCAACTTGAATCCGAAGCTTTTAGTTGTCTTTGTTGAGAGATATTCACCCTCGAATGAGATAGATGTTATAAATTCTCTTTATTGCATTTGGATATTGTGAATATTTGTGTTCTCTTTCCGATTTTGATCCCATAGAATTTGTCATTCTTGGAACACATGTAGTTGGTTGCTCTTGACTTGGTATACTTGTTAATAATCGATAGCTTTGAGTGAATTCATATATTCCATAAACTAAAGTTGGTTGTCCAAATAAATACATATGTTCCATATATTAAGGTTGGTACCTAGCTTGCAATATAGAAGATGATAGATAGAGGATCTGAAATATGATGGAGGAGAATTTACCTTTTCAAATTATGCTGTTTCCGTATAATTGTGATATGGAAGTAGCAGATTATGCCAAAAGCAAATTGCACATTTTATTCCAAATATTTCTGACTGAAGCACCGTTGTTTCGTCATTACTATGCTGTTAAATCCATGTCATGGTCCAAAGCATGAATGGCTTGCTATGCCTTAATGAAACTGAAACTGACATTTAGACTTTAGATTAGAGCCTTACGATTATTTATTACTCAAGTCCAGCTAACATGTTCTTAACAAATGCAGAAAAGCCTGCGAAACATCACCAATGTAGAAGTGCTGTACCTTGCATTTGTGATTATGCCTCTCAGATATATCACTATATTGCATAATTCACATACAATTGTCACTAGATGTTGGATGTTGATCCATAAATTCAGGTTTTTGCTAATGCAATGAGGCTCCTGCCCTTTTGTTGTTCATTTTCTTTGATGTGTGGCCAGAAAATCCTAATTTTTCTTTTACTAGACCAAGTTTCTGAACTGTTTCTTTTTTTTAACTTAAAAATATGGAAAAGTTGCATTTACTCAGGTTGCTGATCTTGTCAGTATGGATTTTGTTTGTTGTTTTCTTGAAGTTCATCATGTATAAAAAAAAGATTGTTTGGTTTCATCGGCTATGATGATCTTACACATTTATTTATCACTAGCAAAAATGTGTTTCCTGCATAATTGGTGGACTTCTGTTTGCTGACTCAGTTAAGATATTTCTGCACTCAGGGTCCAGATTTGGTTATCAAACAAACAAAGGAGTGCTTGGATAATATGGGGGAATGGTGTCGTGAACATCATGGAGCTAGTGGTATGCCTGTGTCCTGAACTTCTGATATTCTTCACTTTGGTGGCCTTCATCTAAATTTCTATAAGGAAAAAAATTGATATTCATTCAATTTTATGGCAGGTTTGACAGAGAGAGTTCTACGAAGCACAATAACAGAGGTGGATGCAGAGAAACAGGTATGTTGTGTCTACTCGTTGCATATCTTACTGTTGCATGTTTATAGGTTTTTTCCTGTATAAAGAAGAAACAAATGACCCAAGAATTTACCTGAATTTGAAAAAGAAAATTATGACAATTTTATGGCAGGTTTGACAGAGAGAATTCTATGAAACAAATGTTGTATCCACTTCAGGACGTACTTATGTTCAAACTTAAATCCAATGAGTGGAGTGCCAAGGTTTTAGATCTCAGTCAGTACCCTGTTAGACTGATATTATACCGGCAGACTGGTTGGTATTGGCCAGTAGCAACCAGAAGTAATAGACAAATAAAGAACCCCCACCCAGATAAAAGGAAACATGTCCTCGTTCTGACAAAACGTATAACTGGACTGCAAAATCATCTCTACATGCCATAGTTTAGTTAAAAAAATGCCTCCCTCCATAACACCCTAACAATTCCTTAAAAGCATGGGTTTGAACAGCTAATATGGAGTGCATAGGTTAGTTTAAACAACTAATCTGGAGGAATTGGATAGAAAATGCATCTACTGTTGCCATTTGGGGTCCACTAGGTATTTTTTAAAAGATCATTGCTTTCTGAAGAATCATTTGGTCGATCTTGATTTCAAAATGAAAATTACTTACTGTTTCACCTAAGAACACAAATCGAACTATGGGAGCAATTTTGGGTCATAGTTTAAGACATATAAAAGGTGAATAGTTGCATATTTTAGTAAAACAAATGATTATGTAGTCAGGTTCTCTTTAACATACAAAACTAGAAACTTATGAGGAACAATATCCATGTATAATCTTTGTTAATAGGTTAGAAATAAGCATAAAATAGTTGTAAAAAGCAGTAGCAGGTTCTTTATTAGTTGTATAGCTACAGTAAATATACATTAAATGAACAAGAGCCTAGAACTTCGTTTTTAATTTGTCACACCTTTATGTTGTTGGTACACAACAATTTCAATTTTTTAAAAGAAAAGAATGTTATTTATTAACCAGGACTGTCATAGTCTCCAAAACAAACTAGTTCTTGCAGCATTTGCAAGAGTAGGAGCCTGAAGGTTAGATTGTCTATTAATATGTACCCAGCCTAGTACATTTATACCGGAAGCCAGTATACAAATTATTAATATGTACCCAGACTAGTACAACGATCTCAATGATTAGCACAATAACTTCTAGCATTTTTGAATTTTGGTGATATGTGATTATTAGCAGCGGTGAATTTTTTTTGTCTTTTTCCTTTTTTCTGATTATTTGTTCCTCTGAAATTATACAAAAAAAATTTTCGGTTGCAAACATTCCCTGTGTGTTTTTGATATAGTCAATTCTCAGAATGATTATCTGTAACTTCGTACTTCTTGCATGTAGGTTTAACTAGTCAACACATACATTATTGAAATCAGTCAGCACAAGTTATCCCTTTGCATGCATCTTTAGGCCATACATTCTAAATTGCAGGTTATAGACTTTGTGAAGAAGCATGTAGGTGGACATACCCCACAATTGGCTGGAAATTCTGTTTATGTGGATTTTCTGTTCTTGAAGGTCAGAATAATATCTCCTACTTTTTTATTTCATTAGATATTTCCAACTCCAATTGTCAGCATACAGCCTTCAATGATAATATTCTTTTATGTCCAAACTCTCATGGTGCAATCCTAAAAGATTTGAACAATGAATATATTTGGATTAAATAAGGTGGAACTGTATACAAATCTGATGACTTGAAATTTCTTCTGATTTAGCTTTTCAGTAAGTTCTATCTATATAGTAAATACTTTTAGGGATATGTTTGATGTAATTTTACATCAACGTTTTATCATAATCTTAAATTGGTTATATGGTATTCTATATAATAAGGTGTAAATATAATTTCACGACATTTCAAGAGAAATTTGGATGGTTGCATATGTAGAGAAAGGACCCACATAATTTGTACATGAACTTTAAGACAATTGGATCTTTATCAACAAATTAATTTCTCTACTAATTGTTCTAGATATAATATAAATGACACTATAGCTTATTAATACAAGCATCATGAGGTTAACTTTTCATTGTAAACTCTGTTTCTTCACTTCAGTTATTGATAATTTCCATACTCATACCTCTATGGAAAATCCTTCTGACCAGTTGCCTGATGTAGCATTGACCAAGTTCTGGCATTGACTTTTTTTCTTCCTTCAACCTAGAATTGAGGCTACTTTTGTGTTGAATGTGATTATTTAGTTCACTTAGGAGTTAGGATACATCTCAATTTGCTACTTAAGCATTTCTGAATAATGCTAGCCTAAATTTACAAATTATGCTTGGCTTTGGGTAAAGCAAAATGTTGGTGCAGCCGAACTTGGGTTCAACTGTAAAGTTTTACAAGCTCCTGCATTTGTGTTTTAAATTTAGCCTTCAAAAGAAAAAAGACATATTCTGTGCTAGATATTAGCTTAACCACTAACGAGCTTGTAATACAAGCAATATCATTTTGAAATTGCAGTTATCTCTTTACTACTGTTTTTTATTGAAAACAAAAGTTAGTTTATTGTTTGATATATGATACAACACAACATGATTCTTATGTTTTTCTTACAGAAATATATGCCGTTTCTGGCTGCTATCTTTCCTCACACACTGGTTGATGTTAGTAGTGTTATGGCTTTGTGCGTCCGTTGGTTTCCAAAAGGTAATATGTTATATATCATTTTATGTCCATGTGTTTACATTTTAACATGTCTGAGAAACATTGTCTGTATTCCTGTGCTTGATAATTTGATTGATGGTGTTTCATCCATGGTTCGCTGTATCGGTCCGTACTAGCATATCGAGTTTATCTTTGTATGATATAGTACCCGGTACCGAGTGGCATGCACCGTGCATACCGCTCGGTATAATATAATATATAATATATAATATAATATAATATATTTAAAAAAAAGTGGAGAGATGAGGCGTCACGTCGTTCTCCTTCTCCCCATGCGGGAACGAGGCAACACCTCGTTCCTGTGCAGGGAGTCCCATCTCCTTTCTCGCCCCTTCTCCCTGAACGGAGAAGGAAGCCCGTCGACGAAGGATCACTCGCGTGCGACGGATCCCGCAGGGAATCGGGGAAGAGCAAGTATCTCTCTCTTTTTCTCCATTTTCTTCTTCTCCCTCTTCTTCTTTCGCCCTTAATCGACCATCAACGATCGAAATCGACTGCTAACTGCTGAAATCGACCGCTGACGATCGATTTTGACGGTGCGCCCGGTAGTGGGCGGTTCGCGTACCGGTCTCCTGTCGGACCAATACGTACCCGCCCGTACCGGGTGGTACAAATCGAAACAGAGAACCTTGGTTTCATCTCAATGTTTTGAAAAGTAGTCATGGTCTGAAGGCCATCAATATATTACAGGATGCACATGGTGTGCAACTGTATTTTGAATTCATTACAATATTCTAATAAAATTAATTTAAGTATAGATAAAAATATAGAGATATATTCTATAGACCAAGTGAAAAATCTATAGGATGTCAATCATTCTCATTAGAGAACTAGTGAAGATCTAAACGGTGACTAGCATATTATCAAGGACCATATAGTAGTAGTTGAAGCAATAGTCCTAAAAAAGAACCCGTGTTAAACACACGAGGCATATTTTTATGCTTATGTGGACCATATGATAGTTTCAACATATTCATAATCACCACATATTGTTTGAGGCCATGAAGCTGCATGCAGGGAAATTGTATAACCACATTTAGATATGAGGCTGATCACATTTGAAACTCTGTTTTATCTTGCTTTTGGAGTTTTAGAGAGAGCCTATTGTTGTGCCTCATGTCAACATTTCATCATATTAGCTGGTAAGCCAATACTAGTTTGTATGCTACTCAAGTAGTAAATTGAATATAAACTCTAGTTTAAACAATTCTAATATGCTACTCAAGTAATAAGTTGAATGTAATAACTTAAATCTGAGTGCCTTAAATATAAGTGTGATGGAACTTATGCTTGATTTGCATTTATGCTTTTAAAAAGAATAAATCTCTTCATAAATGTGTTTTTTGGAAATAAAATTGGTAGTGCCGACAATGGTGTTTAACTATCATGGACCTTCTATTTAGCCATCTGATTGTCATGCATATACAATTTATCATTTTTTTTTATTATCTGATTACAATACGGTGAAGCATATCGATAAATCACATTTTTACATCCTTTGAATATTCTAAATAAGATACATGTCTGAAACAAAGTTCATGTCACTTTTTGAAACAGAGAAGAGGAGAGCACCTGCAAAGACTAAAAGGCATAGAGCTATGGATGACATAAAGGAGAGCATAAGGGAACTAAAATACTACAAGGAAGCCATTTTCAAAGCACCAAACAGGGCCAGACAGTAATTAACTTGTGATTGCTGTGTCATAATATTAGATCTCTGAGGTTTCCTTTATCTTTGGCATTCAAGAAATGTATCCTTGAATGCATGTGACTTTTCTCAAGATGATCAACTAATATTTAGTTGCAATTATTCCCAGTTCTGACTATTTCATACAAAGTGGTGATCTAAGATTACTGTGTGTGTTTCTTTCAAAATATTATGATTTCGTGGAAATTGTTACTTGATATGAAATCTAAGCCTGACATAGGTTTGTGACTGGCTGAGATCAGACGCTATAAAAATTTGTTTATATTTATGTTCTAATTTTATTTTATATATTATTATCATTTTTATTTTAGTTTATCTCATTAAACATGATATATAAGCAAAAAAAAAGAAGGCAGTTTGCCTTCTCCCCTTATCTAGTAGCTATAGAGATATATATAGTCGTAAAAAGACCAATATTATAAGAGAAAACCAAGAACTAATGTTATAATTAGCTTTGTGGTGAATCATTCCATGTATTATTCCCAAATACATGTCTTTAATAAAAATCAATTTTCTTTCAATAAAGAAGACTACAACAAATACATTAAATATGAACTTCAGCATTTTGGGTTAATTGTTTATACTTATTCAACTATCCATTCGGTGATAAATGACATCAATATTTATGATGATATTATGTAAGATATGTATAGAATTACGGTTTGATTTTGGACCTATATGTTTAAATTCTTTTTATAGAATAAGTACAGATTATAATGGCCTGATGGTTCTATTATAGTTAAATCATTCATTGGTTATTTATTTCATAATAAATGATTCTTACTTAATATTTATCATGATATTATGTCTCAGATGATATATATAATTAATTCTCTATCAAAAGGTTTAAGCTTTTTTTTTAATTTTTTTTAACTAAACTAAGATTCAAATCAAACTTAATTGGATAAAATGAATTAGAGATTCCGAATTCAAACGTAAACTTTAGTTGGATACCCGATATCCAATCGAAATTTATCTTAAATCTAATTTTGTGGTCGATAGATCAGAGAGGAACTCGAGAAAGCCTAAATGCCGATGCCCTATCCAATTTTTACGGGCTTTACAGGCCGGCCCAATTCTAAGCCTAACAATACAGGGTACTTGTGTCATTTGATGACCTATAAAAGGCTATTTGATCGTCTCGCTTTCCTCTCTTGCGAGCGGCGGCCCGCACACAATTCCTTCGGCTTCCTTCCGAAACCCCTCCCGGTTGTGAACGCCTCACCAACCCTAACCCTTAAAAGAAGGAGATATCTTTCTCCTCCTTTGACTTTCTTCTATCGGTGAGGTATTTCTCCTTCCGCGCATCGTTACCTCAATCGATTTCTTGTAGTGCATCTCTCAGTTTAAACGAGCGACCATACTGATCTCGTGTCGCGAAAGTCTCTCGGCAGTCGAATGGGTAGCAAGAAGAGGCCCTCCATTTCCCAAGAACCGCTAGATAGCGAGAATAATGATTCGGTTGAGGAGGTTTCCGTGGAAAATGACAAAGGATTTGAAAAAGGTGAGACCTTCATTGCAAAGACTGCGGCATCGGCTGCCCCTCGGTCCATGAATATTATGGAGAGGAGGAAGAAGAGGAAGGGATTGGACAAGACAAGGCACCGGCTTGATTCTGAGAAGGAGCAGCCTAAAGCTAAGATGCCTAGTGAAGGCGCTCCTTTGGCTGACACGCAGTCCGTGCCCTCTATGGCTGCTACCAGCCAGCCTGGATTGCATGTAAATGTGTTCAGGGATCTTGCATCTGCCGATTCTTCGGTTAGGGAAGCTGCTGCCGAGTCTTTGGTGGTGGAGTTGTCTGAGGTTCAGAAAGCATACGAAAATCAAAGGGGGAAAGGGGAGGAAGATGGGGCTCTTCAGCTAGAGGCTGAGAAGGATGATGGGTTGGAGGACTGTGCGCCTTCTCTGAGATATGCTATTCGTCGACTTATCCGGGGGGTGTCTTCCTCGAGGGAGGTATCATATCTTGCTACTTACTCTCCACTTCCCTCTAGAAGTGTAGTTGATCATCAGTTTTGTTTAATGGTTCTTACCCTTTGTGGTGAATCTTGCTTAGAAATGAATTTATCCATTAGTGAATCTGTTGGAGGATAAGTGCATTTTAATGATCTGAGTTTATCGCAATTACCATCTTTTAGTTCAAGTTTTTGAACAAATGGCTTTAAATAAAACATTATCATGTTTTTGTCTTTTACGCGTTTGATTTCTTATCAATGAGTGGCCTTTTCTTTATTATAAAGTAGATGGTATTTTCTTTTGTCCTGTCCATTACATGCTTTTAGTTAAATGTGCATATTCCGGTCTGAATATGTTCTGCTACTTAACTACCAAGAAATCATTGCAATTTCTTGGATATTCGAATACCTTTAAGTTTGGTTTCCTCATATATTTTCTTACTAGCATGATCCTAAGAAAATTGGTAAAACTATACTTATAAGATATTCTGCTAAGGAATCGTGCCATGTACTTATTAGCCACCTGTCATTGTTCTTATTCAATTTTCTCTGATCCATAAACCATATCGAGTTGCCCTTTGGTTTGTAATTTGTGGCTGTTTCTTCTCTGGATAATTTTATATCATCATAGCTGATTCAATGACATTTGGACCTTAAACTTTAAATACGCACTAAATATTGAAAAATATTGAAAGCAGAAACTTAGATGTTCACCAGGGTTTGCAAAAAGAATTATGATTACTCGAGTTTGGCGCAAAGATCACTTTGAACATAATCCATAAGTGCATTAAAAGAGAGAGGTGTCTTGGTCGGCATTCGGTTTGGTTTTGATGTTTTGGTTTGTTTTCTGATCATCTTGATTTTTTTGGTTACAGTGTGCACGACAAGGTTTTGCATTGGGGTTAGCAGCTGTAGTTGGGACAATTCCAACGATTAAGTTGAACTCAGTGATGAAATTGATAACTGATTTGCTTGAAGTTTCTTCTTCAATGAAGGGTCAGGTACATTTTAAGGCCTTTCTAAGAAGATAAATATCTTTTATGTTTTATACTGCAACTTGATTTTTTTTTGTATTGGTCCTTTAGGAAGCTAAAGATTATCTTTTGGGTCGCCTCTTTGCTTATGGTTCCCTTGCTAGATCTGGGCGAATTGTGAGGGATTGGAGTACAAATACGGATACATCAGTTATTAAGGATTTTATGAGCCATGTCATTTCTTTAGCTGGGAAGAAGCGGTACTTGAGTGAGCCAGCTGTTTCTATAATTTTAGATCTGGTTGATAAGGTACACTTTGTTTATCTCTTTGAATATAATTATGAATGTGACTTGTGGTTGTTTGTCTCAAGTTTGTTTGCTGGTGGTTCTTTAAAGGTGACAAGGAATGAATGTTTTTCTGAAGAAAGTTGTTTTAGTTGTCTGCAATAGTTTGCAGTGCTAGATAAGTGACATGTCTGCAAGATACTAGTTACTTGGTCTGTGCCTGCAGAAGTGCTTTGAACTAGGTTATCCTGCTGATTATTATGTGAAACGGCAGGTTGTTCTTCTGGACCATTGTGGCCTAAATCGTACTTATAATATTTCCAGGACAATATGACATTCATGGAATGTGACTCTCTTGATTATTACTTTTTAATAATAATCCAGAGATTAATAATAATCTTGGAAGTCCAACTCCATGACATCCATGGAATTTGACTCTCTTGATTATGGCAGACCATTGTGGCCTAAATGGCAGCCTGTTCTTCCAGACCATTATTACTTTCTAACAATAATCTTGATTATTACAATGATGACATTCAGTCCTAAATTGTAATAAACTTTTTATTACTAAATTTCTTGATTAATTGTCTGTTTGGATTATGAACTGATGTTAGGTATGTCTCTTCTCAGAAGTTGATCTTTTTCTTCTTTATATGCACCATTAGTAAAAACTGCCTGGTGCAAAGAAGTTGCTTCTAAGATAAAAAGGCCAAGTGCTGCCATCCATGGAATAATTTTTGTTGTTGTTGTTGTTATGGTTATAATTGCCAACTAACATAATTTTAGCAGGAAAAGCCCCATCGATCCAACTGCATATTGTTGGGAACTTAGAAGTTGTTGTTGTTACCATATTTTCCTCCCTTTTTCTGATTTAGTTGATACTAGTGTTTACTATGCTAAAATTTTCAGTTTCCATTTGAAAATTTAGTTAGATCTCATGATGCTTTCTTCTAACATTGCAGCTACCTTCACAAGCCCTGTCAACTGAAGTACTGAAAGCTTCTGGTGTACATGACTGGTTTAAGAGAGCTGCTGAAGTAGGAGATCCAGATGCTCTGTACTTAGCTTTGAAGTTGCAAGAGAAGATTCAAGTTGATGATGAAGTGTTTGGCAAGCTACTTCCTCGCCCATTTACTTCCGAGAACTTCTTTGGTCGAGACCATCTATTATATTCTGCTGATTGCTTTAAGGTTGCATCCCTAACTTATATCCATATATGTGTTTGTGATATGTGACCATCTAGTAGTTAGCCTTTGAAGTTGTTTATTTTTAAGCAGGTGGCCTTTCAAATTCTTAATTGAAGCAACTAGCCTTTGAAAATTGTTAAATCCATTTTGAATGTTTGTCTTAAAATCATTTTCAATTCAATATATGTCATGATATGTTTTTGAAAGTGTTAAGAAGATCTTGGCTTCACCATCCATTTGAAAATTAGGTCTAGTCTAGCTGCGTATGCATTCAAGTCAGATTGAGATATTATGGCTTGCCGTTGTTGTTGATGATGCATTTGAGTCAGAAAATTGGGTTGGTTGTTTTATTTGTTACATAGACTGATTTATATATTTATGTTGTTTGACATTTTCTGATTGTTAATATGACGCACATTTCAGGAATCAAGCTTCTGCCTGCCACGTGTTCATAGTCTTTGGCCAGTAGTGGTGAACTTGCTCACATTGGACATAACTCATTCTGAAGATGTTGCAATACGTACAACATCTGTTAAAAAGCAGAAGAGGAATCGTAAAGGTAGCTCCTTTGAGGATATTGCCAAGAATATTCGTTGTTTTCATGAAGTTGTAATTGAAAGATCACTTCTTCAGTCATCTCATGATAGGAAACTTTTGGCGCTGGATGTTTTGCTTCTTATTCTCCCAAAATTGCCTGTATCTTGCATTAAGATTGTCCTATCTAGCAAGCTTGTCCATTGCCTGATGGATGTTCTCTCCAACAAAGATTCCTGGTTGTACAGTGCAGCTCAGCATTTTCTGAAGGAGTTACTAGACTTGGTTGGAGATGATAATGGTCGGTGTGTTTCGGTCATTACATCCTTACAGAAACACAGCAGTGGTAGATTTGATAGTATTGCCAGGACACAGACAGTGAAAATTTTGGTTGCTAAATTTAATACAGTTCCAGGCTGTTTGCTGTTTGTGCAGGATTTGATTAGTTTGTTTGTGGATGAAGGACCTATTACAGATGAACCATCAGATCAAAGTCAGACAACAGATGAAAATTCTGATTTAGGCTCTTCAGAGGATAAAGAAACTCTTGCTCCTGGGAATATCGACTCCCTGAAGAATTGGGTTATAGATACCATGCCTCGTGTTTTAAAAAATCTAAAGTTGGATTCTGATGCAAAGTCTTGGCCACATTCAGAAATTGTGAAACATATAGAAGCGAAGTTTCGAGTGCAGACAGAAATCACAAAATTTCTAGCAGTTCAGGGTTTGTTCTCTGCATCTCTAGGCACTGAAGTAACTTCTTTCGAGTTGCAAGAGAAGTTTAAATGGCCAAAGGCTGCTATATCTAGTTCTCTATGCAAGATGTGTATTGAGCAGCTTCAGTCCTTATTAGAAGATGCACAGAGAGGGGAAAGTTCACATGCATCAACTGGCATTGAGTTTAACGACCTTGGTTCTTATTTTGTGTGTCTGTTAAACACTTTGTACAACATTCCTTCAGTTTCACTTTATAGGACCTTGACCAGTGAAGACGAGAAGGCATTTAAAAAGCTGCTATCTATGGAATCTAGACTTTCTCAAGAGGTACTTGTTTTCCTTTTCATAAAAAAAGGGATCCCAGTGCACATCTACGGAGAGACTGCTTTTTTCTCAACTATTGCATCTAATAAAATGAAATGAATGGTGTCAGTTTTCAAATTGTGGCAGTAGTTGGTTTAATAGTACATATTCATCCAAGACTGAAGAGACACTATTTAGGTGACGGTTAAATGTTGGTAAATTTTTGATAGAGTTTATTATCATTACACCTCAGTAAATTAGAAAAATCAAGGGGACACTTGTATAGTAAAAAATAGTAGCAAAAATACATCCAGTTCATAGAAATTCTTTGAAGGGGATTTCTAGATGTTTGGCATATATGCTACCTTTGCTTTTAATTTATCATGCATGGCTACTAAAATTTTTTTAATGTTAATACCCGTTATCTATCATTTAAAAATTGAAATGTGAAGGTTATGAATAACCCCAAGTAGCATGAAGTGGGTGGTTATGGGTGCGGGCTTAGATTTTAGGAAGTAACAAGGTTTAAAGAAGATAATAGCATGAATAGTGCCATATTTGTTGATACACGCAGAACATTTCATGATGAATGGGATCAGGATTCCAAGTATTATGAGGTTGTTATTCCAGATGCCATGAATTGTGGTAACTATGAAGCTTTGAATTATGGAGATTCTCACTATATAAAGGAGAATCTAAGCTATTCTAGATCCTTTGCAAGAAAGGTATATTATTTGTTTTATACGAAAAGTAGCCATTAAATGTTTGATAAGTTGCTGAACCTGAGAGTCTAATTTTTTTTGTTAATCCTTTGTGTTCTATGACTGTGTTATTCCTTGTTGGGTACTTGAACGAACAGACTTCTTCCCTTAACATTAGGTATAGTAGTTTTGCACTGGTTGTTATATGGTAGAGATACTTGCTAATGTCTGTCCAGATCCTTTTTTTGCAACTAAAGGAAAATAATATATGACTTGTATGAAATCCATCACATTAGTGTGTCAACTGTTTACTGTTTATATATCTGATTCATGCGATACAAGACCCATTCATCTTAAATCTTATTTAAATCCCTGTCAACTTTATTTCTGATATATGACCATTTCGGTGATCAAACAAACATGGTTAAAACTTGGTAGCTGCTTATATGTATGTATGTATGTATGTATATATATCTGATTTCATATTTGCTGTTCTAAGTGAATACAGATTTGGTTTTTTGTAACGGTAAACCATAATCGATCTTCTTTTGTCCCTACTTGTATGCTACTTTATGTATATCAATTGATTTTGCAGATTAAGTTATGAAGTATTATTCCATACAAAAGTATTTTAGAACATGGTATATTCATTTGTCCTCTTGTTAGCACATGATAATCTATTCACATAATTTTATGAGTGCAACTGGCATCCATTTGTAGAGATATCTTTTTTCAGTTGGTGGTTCATGTTGGTAAAATATTTCTGCATGTCATTGATTACAGGAAAGAAAAATAAGGCCTGGCCTGGATGCAAACAAATTGCACGCATTTCGTTATCTGCTAATCCAGTTGCTGTTGCAAGTACTCGTCTGTCCAGGAGAGTTCTCTGAAGCTGCATTGGAGCTAACTATATGTTGCAGGAAGGCTTTTCCTGCTGCTGCTGATGACGGCTCGTCAGAAGATGAAGAATATGATGGTAACAATGTGCCAGAATTTATGGATGTGTTGGTGGACAATTTACTTTCACTTCTGCCGCAGTCATCCAGTCCATTATGTTTTGCTGTTGAACAGGTAAGTTGAACAGAATTAAATGCATTTGTAGTCACTAGTCTGGCTGATGGACGTGTAGTAGCAGAATGTTCTTGGAGTACTTTTTAAAATTAAAAGAGCAATAATTTGTCAACAAGGCTTTTTTCTTCCTATGCAAAATGTTGACTTCTCCCTTATGAAACTAGAGTTGGATAATGTTTTCTTGAGTTATTGGTTGATAGTATATGTGGATATAGTAATTAATCAATACATGTTCTCATCTTCTACTAATATTACATGCTGTACTTTGTTCTGCAGGTTTTCAAGTCTTTCTGTGATGATATTACTGATGCTGGACTCCTTCAAATGTTGCGAGTTATAAAGAAGGATTTGAAGGGTCCTCGTCACCCAACGGCAAGCAGTTATGGAGATGATGAAGAAGAAGAAGATGATGATGATTTTCTTGGAATTGAAGAAGCAGAGGAGGCTGATGAAGTTGGGACTGATGACACAGTTGATAGTGATGGCCATGCTGATGGTGCTGATGAATTGCTTAGACCTGAGGAAACTAATGACAAAGTTGCCAAGAAAGATGTGGATCTTATGGGGACAGATAAAATCGAGGCAATTGATGAAGTTACCAAGAACGAAGAACTTTCAGCTTCCGATGATTCTGATGATGACATGGATGATGATGCGATGTTTCGTATGGATTCTTATATTGCAAGGATATTCAAGGAACGGAAAATTTCTGGGAGTGACAGTGCTCAATCACAGCTTATACCTTTCAAACTTCGTGTTCTCTCACTTCTAGAGATTTATCTGCAGAAAAATCCAGGTAGTTTATTGAGTCTTTCTGGGGTCATCTACTATTCTTGCTCAAAGAAAATCTGGGTTTTATCTTTGGGTTTGCACATAGCTTGCCAAGCCTGGGATATATTGAGCCGGACCTTTGGTGTAAATATTTGGCTAACATTTAAGCTTGAGCCAGACATCCAATCAGGCCTAGGCATGTTAACATTACACTATCATCTTTGTCTCTATGATTCAAGCGAGCATGTCCCTCCTCCTCCTCCTCCTCCCTCTGTTTCTCTCTCTCTCTGTTTTCCTCCGTGTTTCATACACGTGCTTCCTTGTTTCAAGGGACATATATCTAGAAAAATGCATATAGAATTATCTTTTTTTGAATGAACATGCCTCTTTAATATATTTATTTTCTGACTTTGGACAATAAATGATTATTTGAAACAGGTAAACCTCAGGTCTTGATGGTTTATTCTTACTTAGCTCAAGCTTATGTGAACTCACATATGACTGAGGGTGGGGAGCCTCTTAAACAACGCATTGGAGGAATTGTGCAGAAGAAAGTATTTAAAGCAAAGGACTACCCAAAAAGTGATGACATACAGCTTCATAGTCTCGAAATCTTATTGGAGAAGAGTCTAAAATCAGCATCGCGTTCACGGTATAAAACTGTATCTACTTTTGCTCAAACCTCCACGTTTTGGTTGTTAAAAGTCATACATTCACGGGACTTCTCAAAATCTGAACTTGAGAGTGTGGCCAATAAGTTTCAAAACATATTGGTTGACTACTTCAGTAATAAGAAGTCTCGACTGAAAGCCGGCTTTGTCAAAGAGGTTATTAGAAGGCATTCGTGGCTTGGGCTTCTGCTCTTTGGCTTCCTTTTGGAGAAGTGTGGGACTGCAAAATCAGAATTTAGACAAATTGAGGCCCTAGATGTCATAGATTGTATCATTAAAACATGTATTCCAACTGGCAAAGGAGAGAAAGATCAAGATGACTCGAGTAAAGCTAAATTTTTAAAGAAAAACTTGCCAGGGATCTGTGAGCTGATGGAAAAGCTGTTGACCAAGATGCCAGAAAAGCAATCACGACGTGCAGAAGTGCGGCGGTTTTGTACTCGGATCTTGAACACAGTCTCAATGCTTAACCTGAACAAGGCTTTTCTTAAGGTTCTGAAGCCAGATGCACGTGTGCTCTTTGAGCATCAACTTGGAGAGGTGTTTCATCCCTTTAAGAGTTCTAGTTCAGAGAAGCACTTGCAAGCCATTTAATTAGATGGTGAAAGGAGGTTTCAAAACTCATTCCCGTAAGTTCTCTTCATCTTGAAAATTTTTCTGCACCCACAAATTTATAATCAAGAAATACATATGTAAATATTATGTGCTTTCTGATCAGCTTGTTGTGCTACAAACACCATGTTGCTTTCAGAAACCATTGTTCCTCACACTTTTTTTTTAAAACCAAGCAGGGTGTCTAGACTACCTATTCAGTTTTTTAATTTATGATGTTGATTTACTTTAGGTTCTTAGGCTGTTACTGGATGGCCGAAATCATCTGGAGGCCATTCAAGATGGGGTCTTAAAGCTTCAATGCAAGTGATCGGGGAGTCAGTATGTTTTCTGCTGAAACCATTGTTCAGATTGTATTCTTAGAAAGTGGCCTGACATAGCGGTTTATTAATCAGTTTTGCAGTTTTGGGAAGGATCTGATGGAACACTTCGCCCAATGTATTTGTGAGATTAGTAAAAGAGAAAACAAAAGAAACAATGCCGCCCAACAGCCCAAAAGCTACAGTTTTATGAGCCTATAGAACATGGTTCTTTGTGAGAAACATATATATTTGTTTTTGAGTCAAGTAGGATAGTGTTTGCCGTGTAAAAGATGTGCAAGGAACTAATTTTGCAAGTCTTGCTAGAAGATTTAAATGTTTTGATCAATTTGCTTGTGCTGTTGCTCGAAATACTCTTCATAGTGTATGACCATTGTTCATCTTTGGAATCAGATATGTCCTTCTATGCCTTATCCTTCAATTAAGTTAATACGGCAACCAAAATGGGTTCTATCTTTTGCCTAAGCATGATTTAAGTTACATGAAGTATCTTGCGGACCTAATGGTTGGTAAAGTGGTGAAGTGTTTGTTCCCTGTCATTATAAACTTCATAATTAAGAGAACAAAATCTTGGATTTAATTACTAATTAGTGGTTGTTGATGGTGACTTTAATTAATCATGCAACTTGCAATTCTCTGTATACCACCATATCTCACAAACAAAAATAGTTTTTGAGGAGACAAAAACATGCTGAATATAAATGTGAAATGTGAAACAAAAATAGAGAATTTTTTTCTTGAATTATGCAAATGGTTTTAAGCGTATACGAGATTTTTTTATTCTTTTATTATTACGTAACACAAGTGCTGCTAAAGGGAATCGATCTGCTAACGCGTTGCCGACAAGCCGATCTGCTACCCGAATCCCGTTTCCGGATTCCCCGTTTCTTTTGATCGCGACGAACACCGACAACTCCGTTTCGATATCTCCCCATCCCGTTCTCCCTCTTTGTCTTCGTTTCCTACCTCTTCGTCCTCCGTTCGGCTGAGAATAACCCTAATCCGATCGAGAATGGAAACCTAGCTTGGATCCCCCGATGCCCCTTCGATCCCCGGCCTCCATCCTGTCTGTGACAGTTGGCCGCCGTTCCTGGGTTATGGCCATGGAAAAATGGCTGTTCCGCCTCATCTCCGTCTCCTTCGTTTTCGTGCTGCTTTTCCTCTCCGCCATCTCCGGCTTCACGGCCTCCTATGCCTTCCACGCCCGCCGGCCCGCCCCCACCGACGTCCACCGCGGCCCGGCCCACCTGCCCGCCTTCGCTTACTACATCTCCGGCGGCCGAGGCGACTCCCGCCGCGTCCTCCGCCTGCTCCTCGCCGTTTACCACCCCAGGAACCGCTACCTCCTCCACCTCTCTGCCGATGCCTCCGAATCGGAGAGGGCCGACCTGGCGGCCAGGGTCTGGTTTACGATCCCTGCCGTACGAGCGTTTGGCAATGTGGATGTGGTCGGGAAGGCCAGCGCAATGACACCGATGGGGTCGTCTGGGCTTGCGGCCACGCTACATGCTGCCTCAACGCTACTCCGGCTCGATGACGGCTGGGATTGGTTCGTAACGTTGAGCGCCGAAGACTATCCGCTTGTCACGCAAGACGGTTCGTGATCTTTATTCTCAAAATGAGGCCTTTGTTGTTGCATTGGTTTGATCAGATCTCCAGATTTGAATGTTTATGAAGGAAAAGATGTCATCTTCTATTCTAGTTTATAAAACCAGCTCTGGGTTGTAAGTAGCGTATCGAGTTTATTTACTCTTACAACAAAAAGTTCGGATGTTCCTTTCCATCTTAAGTAGCCAAGATTCGTGCTTGCAAGATGCTATATTGGAAATTGGATCTCTCTGAGGTATCTAGTTAGGATTTTTCTTCAAAACTCTCTCTCTCTCTCTCTCTCTCTCTCTCTCTCTCTCTCTCTCTCTCTCTCTCTCTCTCTCTCTATCTATCTTTCTATCTATCTATCTATCTATCTATCTATCTATCTCCCCTTTATGATGTTTATACTGTGTCAAACAACTTTCTATTTGACATCCATTTTTTATTGTTAGATGCTGGTGAACATTGAATTTCAACTGCTTTAGATCTATTCATGTAGCGGACACTTAAATTAGCACTAGTACTTACCAACTTTTTAGCACTAGTACATCCTTCCTTTCTTCATCCCCATGGTCTATGTAGATTGATATGGCATCTTTGTTATGAAATTTGAGCCTCAAACTGCGTGTAGAAGGCTTTCTTTTTCCTTTTATTTGATGTGGATTTTCACTGGATTGAGAATGCTTTTATGGGAGATCCTGATGCCACGATTCGTTACTCAGCCTTTTTGGTGATACAAAGCCAATTTGAGCTCTTGAAGGCTTCACCTTTATTAAATAAAAGGTTTTGTTGCCCATTTTTTGTATATACTGATGAAAGAATATTCTTTATCTGTTAAATTCTTCTAACAATTGAGTGTTTGAAAGTAACAAGATATAAATATGCAAGGACATAGTCCTACTATTCTGCTGAGCTACATGCTAGATATGCGTACATTTTTCTTATTAGTTGTTGCAATTTTTTTCTCATGTGCTGATTGAGTATCAAGCTAACACCCACCCTCTTGTAACTCCTACAAGCTTGAGCTTCTTGAAGTATCTAATTCTTCTGATAGATAAGTACTTTTACATCAGTTTCTGTTGCTAAAAGTATATTATCAAGGACTTGGCAAGACCAGAGAAGCAATTGGGCATGTTAGCTGTCCCATATTTCTCCTTATCCATGTGTGGACTGCAATAGATTCATATCTTATAAAATTCTAGGTAATATGATGATAAATATTTTTTTTTTGAAATTTTAGTTTCTAGGTTTGCATGAACATGATGTCTTCTCTGAATAAAATATCTTGTACAATGATTATCTGACGGATGTGTTCAATTTCTTTTGTATTTATGTTCAGGTACATAATATATTTGCTATCCAGAAGTTAAAGTGCTGATTATTTGTTCTCTTTTTGTTTCAGATTTGATTTATGTTTTCTCCAATGTGCCAAGGAACCTTAGCTTTGTGGACCACACCAGTGATCTTGGATGGAAAGAGTAATCACAAATGTTCTGCTGTTGTCTTATCCCTGAGAGTGGAATCCGCTGTCTTTCATTAACTTTCAGAACTGTTATTGCAGAAATCAGAGGGTTCAACCAATTATAGTTGATGCTGGGATTTATTTGGCAAAGAGGAAGTCATTTTTCAAAGCTTCTCAGAATCGGGTCACACCTGAATCTTTCAAGTTCTTCACAGGCAGTTTATCTTATCCTAAACTTCTAACATGCTTATTTCAAACTTATGCACATCTGAGTTTGATGATTTGTTCTTTCGATTTCCTGTTCAACAGGTTCTCCGTGGGTTATCCTGAGTAGGTCCTTCATAGAATACTGCATACTGGGTTGGGACAATCTAGCTCGCACTCTTCTCTTGTACTTCACAAATGTAATGTTGTCCGAAGAAGGTTATTTTCATTCGGTCATATGTAACTCTCCTAATTTTCAGAATACGACAGTGAACAGTGACCTAAGGTATATGGTGTGGGATAGTCCTCCAATGCTGGAACCCCACATTCTTAACATGACAGATTTTGATCTGATGACAGAGAGTGGAATGCCTTTTGCTAGGCAGTTCCGTCAGGGTGATGCAGTGCTAGATAAAATTGATAGCAGGATACTGAAACGTCGCTACTACAAGGCCGTTCCTGGGGCTTGGTGCTCTGGCAAGAGGAGATGGTGGGTGGATCCATGCTCTCAGTGGGGCAATGCCGACATCGTCAGACCTGGGCCCCAAGCAGAGAAGTTTGAGCAATTGATGAAAAAGCTGGTAGACGACTGGAAGTCAAAATCTAGCTCGTGCAGATAAGTCCGAAAATTTCATAACTATTTGAGTATCAAGATTAATTTTGTTGGGGCACGTTCAGCAGCAATTACTCCCCACACGAGGTGATTTCATTTTCTCATCTCGATCACTACTAGAGATTTCTGCATAGCTTATACCAAGATGGAGGTCATGTGGTTGGTGGTCTCTCTCTCTCTCTCTCTCTCTCTCTCTAGCTGGTATGGCTTCAAAGGTTCTACACACCTTAGTTAGCTGCAATGACACACTGCTCTATGGGGACCATGAAATTATTTTTGAAGAAAGTCCATGACTTGTGGGCTATTTGCTGATGTTGTTTGAATCATCCACCAAATGCCAGAGTGCCATATATCCACTGATGTCAGATAAACCAGAACAATTTCCTTCCATATGCATATAAATGAACTAGCAAATGTCTTTTGTGGACACATGTTGTCTCTATGGTAAGCACCTTCCAAGGAGATGAGTCTTGACATATTCTTGTAGACTAGTGCAGATAATGTTAAGTGAGATGAGATCAGGCTTCTCCTAGAGTGTGATTTGTCTTTGATTCTTTCATGTTATGCTGTATTCATGTGGGTAGATTCTGGTTGCTGTATAAACCAAATGAGGCTGCTGATTTAACTCACATCAGTGTGTCACACAAGCTTCTTTGCACCATTGTAGAGCTCTACTTTGGCTTTTCATATTATCATGATTTGTTCTCTTTATTGCCTAGTGTTCTATATATGCTATTTATGGTGGTCTGATTTCTCTTAAGCACAATATTTCCTGCAGTATATATATATATATATATATTTTTTTTGAAGGATAAATGATGAAAGTGAGATATGAACTTAAGCTAGTTGACAACAGTAATATAATCTTCTCACTCAGGACACAAAATGAGTAATTTTAAAAGGAATATATACTGCTAATTTTAGGATCATTACATTTATTTGAATAAAAAGTGCAGACAATAAAAGAGGTGAAATTGTTTCTAAAAACAGGAAACTTGATCCAACCCATATATAGTTTCTAAATCGAGACCTCTATTGTAATTTGTAAAATTAATGAGGGTTTATTTGATAAAAGGACAACATAAGAGCACCAGACAAAGGCGGGAAAGGCCGCGAAGTCGAGTAGGAATAAATGGATCGAAGCGGGAAGACGAGTTCTCTATTTTAACCCCTTTCCCCTTTATGTATTACCGTCCCGGATCCCTTCGTCCTCGTCGCCGCCACCCCCCTCCTTCTCCTCTCTCTTCTGATACCCCCCTCCGTGGCACCGGCGATCCCAATCTTACGAGGGGAGGGTGTGAAGGAGGAGGAGGAGAAGAAGAAGAAGAAGAAGAAGCACCTGAGGATCCGACACATGGGCATCCAGAATCTCCTCAGATTCCTGAAGCCATTCATCGGTCCCGTCCACATCAGGAAATACGCTGGCAAAAGGGTTGTTTTTTTTGGACCCTTGTAGTTTTCTTGCGGTTTCTAATGGATGTTGTTCCGATCTCCTTCATGTTTTGCTTTGTTCTTCTTTCCGGTAGGTGGGCATTGATGCCTATTCGTGGCTCCACAAGGGAGGTGAGCAGCTAGAACCACGCAAACAAAACGCGTTGCGTCGATTGGTAATCCTAGATGTTTGATGGTTCACCGTGCAAACTCTTTTGGGCAGCTTATTCTTGCAGTATGGAGCTCTGCCTCGAGATGCCGGGTGAAGCTGCGAGGCGTTATCTCAACTACTTCATGCATCATATCAATCTCCTCCGGCATTACAAGATCATGCCTGTCGTCGTCTTTGACGGTGGCAGCATCCCTTGTAAGTCCACCACGGAGCATGAGCGCCACAGGCAAGTGAAAGGAAGAAGCGGAAACTGATGCAATTTAGCTGTATTGTTCTTCCCAGGATGTTCATTATCATGCTGTAGGTTGAATGGCTTGTTTTATTTGGTTAGGTTCAAACAAACTACAATAGATGTTACATAAATATGAACTACCAATAAGACAAAGCGGGATGGAAGCATAGTTATACACATATGTTTAGCATAACGTGTTACTAATTTTGTTTGCCATTTTCTTTGTGTGCCTGTTCAAATTGTTTGTGTAAACTGTTTATTTGGGCAGTTATATGCCTCTGAACAGAGGTTTATTTTAATTTAGGCGAAGAGAAGCTAATTTTGAGTTGGCAAAAAAGAAGCTCAAGCAAGGAAACACTGTAGGTGCCGTCGAACTTTTCCAGGTAATTTCTCCTTCATTGGCACACTTAAATCACTGTATGCATGTGTACAGTAACAAAATTGTATCGATTTGTATAGTTGTAAGCTAACTCTGATAGAAAGAGTTATCCTTCTTTAGTTGTAGCTACATGCAAAGTGGTTTTCTCGGGTTTATCAATGTAGATAATACATAAAAATAACAGAAATCCTTTTTTTTTTAAACATTCAAAGACATTGAAATACTAGGGCAGAAAATGGTTGTCCAAGCTTTTATTACTGGTATGATGATTTCTAAATCCTGAGATTTAGATGTGTACAAGAAAAAAGAAAAAAGAAAAACAGATCTCAAAAGGAGAACTATGATGCTATATAACATGAGGCATTTGGGGTGATTTTGCTGAGTCATGCTAAAGAGGCATTTTAATTCAGAAACTCACATAAAACATGACTAAACTGCTTAGCAGAGAAAATAGAGGAGCTGCCTGGAGATGCAAGTAATTTGAGATATAAATATGCTTGTTTGACTTTAAAATTTTGCTGAAGCATGTCTGTCAAATTTTGTGCATAAGAAATAGAAGATTCAATCACATTTTCACAAGCTTTGGTTCCTTGTCTTAACAATTTTTTGAGGAAAACCAATCTTCCTCATAATTACATCTTCTGGACAAGAAATGTACTATTATTGTTCTTTTTCTATGAAATTTAGTTACAACCTAGACACGTCCACTTATAGTTTACATCACACATTGTCTTATTATTGATGTTATATTGGTTTTTTGCTGCTTAGTTACTGGCAAGCCCACAAGATCAGGAATTTAGAATTCTCTAGATTTTGTCAGTCTTGAGAACAATAAGCTTTCGATATGGTTGGCTTATACACCACATTTATCTTTTTTCTTCTTTTTCTGATAAGTTGTGCACGATTGCTATGTTGTTTCAATCTTGTAAAGCGGTGTCTTTGATCAAGTAATTCATTTTGATTTTATTTTGTTGACCTTTATTTCTTTCCCTTTTGGCCTTTTTTTCTAACATTTATATTATCATCTCCAGAAAGCAGTACGAGTCACACCTTTGATGGCTCATAAGCTGATTCAGGTAATTTCCCTATGATTATGACCTAGTTTTCTGTTTTATAGCTTTAATTGTTATATATTTTGTTCTATGACAGATCTTAAGATCAGAAGATGTGGAATTCATAGTTGCTCCCTATGAGGCTGATGCTCAATTAGCATACTTATCTTCCCTTAAACCTGATCAAGGAGGCATTGCAGCAGTAATAACAGAAGACAGTGACCTCATTGCATACGGTTGCCAAGCTGTGAGAAAACTGAAATCATAGGTTCCTCAAATTGCCCTTTTGTTGATTTTCTCATGAATGCATGTTGTTGTAGATCATATTTAAGATGGACCGCTATGGTAATGGTGAGGAAATTCTTATGGACAGAGTCTTCAAGAGTGCTTCTGATGGACTTTCCTTCAAGGATTTTGATAAAGAATTGCTCACAGGTCACACTTGCATTTGCTTGACTTTCTTGAAGTAATAAGTATAATTAGTTCAGTAATTGCATGACAGTTGTTAAGACTCAGTTTGTCTAGTCAGTATAATTAGTTCTACCTCCTATAAGGTCACACTTGATAAAGTAGGGATGGCAGAGCTCTAGTCGTGCATTGATTTTTGACTTGTATTCTTGCATTCTACATAGTGATAGCTCTAGTCTCACCCTTTCCTCTTTTCACTATCTGTAAGGCCTTGCATATAAGGTTTAACCAACCATTCTTCTTGGGATCTTTCTCATGGAACTCTCTCATAAACTAATTTTAACTATTCTTTCCTCCATATCTGATCTATTTTATTAAACTTTTCTCCCATCTTCTAAAAGCTTATCACATTTAAGATCTATCTTGCTTGTACTTTAAATTGAATAAGATTCAAGCTAAATTTCTACTTTTATTGAGTTCAATTTTAGCGTTTTATTTTTCCCACTTATCCATCAATTTTTTTTAATCACGTGTTAATTGTTGTTGCACAATCTGTACATCAACTTGAAATAACTAGCATCATTTTGTTGTGGGTGAGATTCTATTATTGCTCGTTGTTGGTTGTCAAGCTAATTTTGAAATTGTTTTTGCAGATTTGAGGAAGTTTTGCATAATTTATGACATTGCTCAATGTGTTATATTTTTTCAATATCTTGACAGGTATGTGTGTCCTGGCTGGATGCGACTTCCTTCCTTCCATTCCAGGAATTGGGATTAAAAGAGCTTATTCTTTTGTCTCCAAGTACAAGAACTTAGATCGTGTAAGCCCATTTGTTCCATTCTTATGCTTGTCCATTTAGAACTCCAACAAAAAAAATTGTGGTAACAAACTTAAGAATTCCTGCTTATATTGTATTGCACAAATATGCCTAGTATACAGATTTTGTACTGTTCTTAAGCAAAGTGCTGTTTGGTTTGATGCATGTCTCTAGTGTCCCAAGGAACATTTTAATCTTATATGTATATTTATCATATTTTTTTATCTGAATTTCTTGTTAGCTACTGCTTTGTCTTCATTTAACTTCATGTTTTTCCTTCCTCGTGCTATGCAGGTTCTGTCAGTTTTGAGACTTGACAAGCGATATAAAATGCCAGAAGATTACTGTGAGTCTTTTAGGAAAGCAGTTGCAGTCTTCCACCATGCTCGAGTGTAAGATATGCCATGTAAAACTTATGGCACAAGCTGACTTCTTCTATCATATCGGCTTATCTCTGCATTCTGTTACAAGCAGATATGATATGGATACACGAGAATTAAAACATTTGAAGCCCTTAGAAGAGAAGCATCTGGAGTTTCTAAATGGTGATCTGGACCTTCTTGGACCGTATCCTACTTGACACCATAACATAATATAATCACCACTATAAACAATCGTCACAATAATTCTTGTTTATTGCATTGAATTGTTATTTGCTTCAATTTTTCCCATGAGTTTTCTTTGATTTTTGAAATCACCAAGTGAGCTCCCGCAATCAGTAGCTGCTGCTGTCGCCGAAGGCAAATTGAACCCCATTACCATGCAACATTTTGACTGCCTCCCAAAAGTCGAAACGTGCTCGGAGTCTGTCAGCGTCCTATCTTACTGTCGTACATCTGGTGATGAATTGAGAATCTCATTCACAGAAGAGAGTTGCATTACAACGTGTTCATCCGAGCAAGACCATGAAAAACATATGGAAGATAAGCCTATCGGTAAGTTGATCAGCTCTTCTTGATAGGTTGCTGATAATTTGGAGTGAGATGTTTATATCTTTTGCCATCGAACTCTATCTACAGCAACATTACGAGTCAAATTAGAAGGCATTATAAGTATAGGTGCTGGCACTTTGTTTTGTTTGATGTTCTACTAATTCTTCAGCTTGTTTGATGTGTCAACAGTTGCAAGGGAGACGGCTCTGGATCAGAAGTACATTAAAGAAGCTTTTGCGCTGGGTAGGTTGGTTGCACCAGCAGAGTGTCATCAAGTAATGGAGCTTGAAGTAGATAAGGCATCAGTACCTGATAACAATCCATTCAAGAAGAGAAAACTAGAAAAGAGTAGTTCTCAAAAGGACGACCGGAGGGCGGCACAGGCCGTGGTGACACAAGATGAAAACTCTGTCGGTATGGTGTGTTCCTCACCGCAGTCACAGGAAAGTGTGGAGTCCAAGCCGAAGAAGTCGACGCCCATCGAAAAAGAGAAGACTCGGAGTAGGAGGCCTAAAATGAAGAACGAGAATAAGAGCGCAGGGATTGAGAAAAATGGTATACTCAAATTCTTCCAACCTTTGTAGATCTAATTTTTCTTGCATTGCATTGCAGTGGTTTTTATCTTTTGCTATGAGAGAAATTTTCATGCTCGCAATTTTGGTTCGATTTCTCCGAGAATATTATTATTGCGGATTACATTATGTAGTTCTAATTTTTTCATCAATCAATCTACTGTGATATCTAGTTTAACCTCCTACTAAAATGGGAGAAAATTGAGTTGATTTATAAGGTAAGATGGTTTTGTTATCAGCATTTCTTGTCTTAGTTCAATCCACAGAGTAGCAACATCATATGATACTGACTATGAGTGACAGATGAGAATTAATTAATTTATCGCAGTTGGCTCGGTCAAAGTAGTATCTATCATCTCTACTACTTGCAACTCCAAAGCCGTCCTTTATTCTTCATTGGCATACGAATGGAATCCAAGTAATGCCTGTCTTCAATACTTTCTTCTTATGAGACTCTCTCTCTCTCTCTCTCTCTCTCTGTTTCATGACAGCAATTTTAGTGGACGCATCATAGCTTCGTCTTCATGAGCCATTATTTGCAGAAGGCAGTAAACAGTAAGGAGGAAACGAAGAAGCGGCAAACCAAAAGAGAGACAGAGAGAGATGGGAGCTCCGCAGTGGCGTCGAAGGCATGCATAGCTCTGGTTCGCGGCTACCAGTTTGAACGCCACGCCACCACCGCCGTCGTCATGTAACCCGGTTCCAGGTTCCATCTTCACTATGTTCTTCCACGCCTTCTCGTGGTCCGGCACCGGCAGCTCCCTCCCCACCGCGTGCGTCCCCCATTGCAGGTCATGCAGCTGCTGAAGGCCGCCAGCTCCACCACCTTGATCGCCTGAAACGCCGCCAGGTGCAGGTGCAGCGGGTCGTCGATGACGTTCCACAGCTCCGTGCTGCCGGATAGCCGTGTCTTTAACGCGTGATTATGTAATAAGTTTATCACCATAAATTGAAATAAAATAACGATAGATTAAATTTAGGAGGTATAGCTTTAGATATCAATTAAAAGTCAATACCGATCTATAAAATCAGATTTCTCAAAATCAAATATTTCATCATCTTACGATGATGATTGGTCTACCAAAAAAAACTTAAAATCAAAAACTTCACGTATTGTTATCTAAGAAGATCGTATATCTTTTAAATTTTTAAATCCGACGGAGAAGATGAAGGGGAACTCGCGTGCTCTTTCTTCTCTAACGAGTATTCACACGCTCCTCATATCGCTGTGTCATCTACCTCTCCACGTACACCACAAGATTGTCGGGCCAAAGAGGAGGAGAGGAGACTTAGGAGAATATGAGGGCAACCACCAGAAGTCCTAGCCTATGAATCTTGAAGTTGCTCCTATTTATAGAGGTGCATGCAGTTTAACCCTAATGGATCCTACTTTATTGGGTATTAGATCTCTATCCAATTACCCGAACTATTTAGATCAATAGATCTCGATCCAATAATCTCCTATTGGCTTTTACTGGATCTTATCCATAGGATCTAATAATATAACGACTTATTGGATATCCAATAAAATAAAGGCTCCACAGATATCTCATATCAACACCTCTACTCGTTGCAACATCTATCATACGAGTGTGACCCTCTAGACCCGATATCGAGCTGGTCACAAGTCGCTTCTATCAGAACTCCTTCTGATATAGTGAATCATTATCCCAATAATAATTCACTCGACTTATTGACTACGGACGTACTATGCCACTACGTCATAGTCCTCATATGGTATAGGGGGATATAATCCATTGGATTTGTCTATCCACAGTTATCGTATATCTAGAGTACTTCATCCATCTAATATCCCGGAGACCGTATATTGGGTATAATGCTGTCAAGCCTCATACGGAGCACATTCAGGTTTTGCTCTAATTAGATTCTCCTGGAGAACTCATCTCTCAATCTAAACAATCTTGGTCAAGGATTTTTCTGAGCGAGCATACACGTGATATTCCTCTCGTGATACCGAGGTGAATGATCTTTTATTGACACTCAATTACTTTTTATAAAGTTGGCTATTAATCTCGATAACTGATTGTACTAGATCTAGAACTTGTATACCTGTAAGTTTGACATCAAATAAAAGAGTATTCATACAAGGCATCATCGGTGTCTCAAGTTTAAGGATCAGACACATAATTGAGACTACATAATTATCATATGACGTCAGGTATCATTAATCATCTAGCATTCCATAAGTGGATTAATTAATGAACTTATTCTCTAATGAGCACATGCACTGTACCTCTAGTGTCCTCACACGAGCGACTATGAGACTAGCCACCTTTATCATATAAATGATAATACAGTTCCAAGTATATCCGATTATCTTAATATCCCTATTGAGTAATATATGACCGGGATGATTTAGAATCTGTGTTTAAAGACGAATCAATCTCATTATCGTGATCTCATCATCACGTTCTGATTCTCATTGTACAGATCTAAGAACATCACAATATATATATATATATATATATATATATATATCAAGATAATATATAATGTGAGAATATATCAGTAATGATAAACAAAGAGATTGTCACAACGTATCATAAGTGTCCTCACTCACGTGATTGGCTTGTAAGGCAACCTATAACTAGCAAAAAATAATTCAAATTGATCAATTTTATCATTGAGGATACAAGTTAATTTTTTTAAATTTTGAAGGGTAAAACTATAAAATATATAGTTGGGTATAATTATTAAAAGGATATAAATTAGAATTACAAAGCTATCGCCTATGCATCGCTTATGATCGTCGCTCTAAACGATAGCTATTCTTATGCCGTCGACCGACAACTACGTCGGTCGTTGTACTATGTTGTGCTATCGTGCCCATGTGAAATTGTGCACCAACGACCCTACGATCGCCATGACATGAAGTTGTGTCCAAACATCTGCCCGACAACGATTGTTCTTGTATGTCATGTAGTCGTCGTGAATCATGGCCTTCAGCATCCAATTGACATTGGTCACAAGCAACAAATGACTTTAGAGTAGCATTGTTGTTGTATCCGTCGTAGGCAATTGTTCTATTGAAATCGCCTACGACCAAGGGCAGGTAAGTCGCCACAAGGCTACTACACACAAGCGGTCGTGCATGGGACCACCGTTGGATGTTGCACTCGATGACACTTCCATTATGTTTAGTAACACCAATATCTAGTTGTTGCTCGTCGTGACTAGCCGGTGACCATGAGAGGCTATCACCCTCAACAATACTATCGGTGGCAGTAAGTTGACGATAGTCGTCCATCGATAAGACACGAGGAACCTCGTAGTGCCTGCAAGTAGGTTGCATGATCAACTAGATAGAAAAGTAGATCGATAATATAGATAAATCGTTCGAGCATCGTAAATCAAAATTGAATTAACATATTTTTTGTAAGCGAAAAATACTAATAAATAGATCTACAGTATTTGATTTCAAAAACATAACTTTAGTACCAACTATTAACATAAAAACTATCATTATACTATTGTTTTACAAAAATAAAAAATTATTATCAAAAATTAAAATCAAAATAACGATAGATTAAATTCTTATTATCATTCATAAAACTCTTATTGAATCTAAATTCTCGTGTCTTCTTCCTATCCCTTATAGAATCGTTGAGAGATGAATCAGGAACTAAAAAGAGATTGAGAATACTGGAAGTGGTATGGATCTTGAGATGCAACGACGCTTTGTACGATAGTACTATCGGACTACCATAGAGGGGAGGGGGGAATACGACGGTGGGCATGCATGTCCACGTCGGAGATGATTTTGCCACGTGACGAAAAGGGGGATGCCATCGTAAGCAACGATGGTTAGGTGGCGACATCAGTGCCACTTGGGGACGAAGAGTATGTATGTATGTAGAGATGATGAAAGTGATATATTTGTTGCTGCCCCTTATCAATCTTTAAAAAGAAACAGAACATAAATCCTATCTGAGGAATCAATCAATCTTTGGGGATCTCCGATATCTTAACTGACAAAACTTTAAATATAAATAAATACTAAGTAAGATCCTGTCCTGCTGACATCAAATCCCCCACCCTAAATAAACCCTTACGAGTAACAAAGGGGGACGGGACGGACTCTCCTCCTCGACAGGAAGGAAGAGCTGATGCAACCATGGCTAGCTAATTAATATCCACAAAACTTGAAAGTATTTTATAAAATAACATGTAAAAACTCATGACTACTGATGACAAGGTTGTGAGATTGAATCCTGACGCACACATTTTTTTTTTTTTTTATCCATTGTATCGGGTAAAATGAGGTTGGAGCAAATATGATAGCCTTTTGATAACTAGTAGATGCTCTGCTTTCAAATTCACTTGGATGACAAAAGAGAACTGATTAAAAGAAGAAGAAAAAAAAAAAGAGCCTCCGGCAGTAAGTATATAAAGTGTACCTAAAGAAAGATGTTAAGCTCGTAAGTAACTACGTATAAGCCTCCGGCAGATGGAAGTCCGATAGGCGCAGCTTGTCTCGGATCATTCTGCCAGTCTTAGGCATAACATGCCAGTGGAGAATAAGATCAACTTTTCTACCACGGAGATTGCTTCCCTGGATTATTGAATTGGTAAAAACAAAATTAAGCTGAGACATTTAACAAGTTCATCTAAGATTTTTACTATTGTACAACATATGCCAAGAAAGACAGATATTCACAAGTAATAAACAAATTCAAAACTGAGTCAACTAACCTGATCGATTAGAGGATACTTGGTGGTCACCTTTGTCTGGAACATTGCCTGGTCCTTATCCAGGATTATGTGATCCCATAGCGAGATCTGAACATGGGAAGAATATCATAATAATTGATTTGTAACCAACAAACCAAGGTTTCCCAAGACTGAAAGCAAAATTAACTTACGAGTATGTTAATTTGCTGAACATATGCAGATTTTATTAACTTAAAGGTTTACGCATTCAAATTCTTGCTGGGGAAGTGTGATATAGTTCAAGTAACCAGACTTTTAGCTTCCATAAATGGTCACGGAACTTAGCAATCAGAAGAACAAACAAGGAAACATGGGCCGACAACTCAAATACCATCCACAAGCAACAAGTGGTTTGCCATCATTGCAACGAATCACCAGGTTCATCAAACATAAATATATCAGTATTGAAAACTCAGATACCACCCAAAAACACCTAGTTTGCCACCTTGAAATGAAACACTCGGCTCATTAGAAAACAATATATAAGTTGATGTGATAAACTCCTGACACATTTACAGATGGTCAGAACCAGCAAAATGAATCTAGACCCAGACGCTTAGACAGCAGAAGAACCATAGAGAGTGTTCCCTAGAAGATTAGTTGCCAACTAGACTCTAGCAATTAAGTAAAGAATAATCCATTAGTCCAAATATACCACATTAGTTTATTAATAAGGTGACAGTTTCTCAATAATAGGGCATGCATTGGGATAGAAAATAAGTGGAATAAACATATTTCACATGTGTTCATGATATTCTTGCATAGAAATTAGAAATTAAGTGACCACATGATTCACAAATTACAACTTTGATCAGTACACCATGAAAGTGATTTTTAGGCTTTTAGTAACAAATTTGGCACGTATACCAATGCTAACCCACAGGTAATAAATGACACACCTGATTAAGGGCATTCTTTGGAGTTTCGTACTCAGCAGCAAGGAAGACAAAAACCTGAAATTTAGGAGGTTAATAAAAAACGAAAAATAATGTTATCCATTTATTTTGAGGCAGAAACTCCATAGTATATATAAGCCTTTAAAGTGCAACACAACCTGTTTACAACTCTGGAAGTGATAGCAAAAGAATCTCTCAAAACAGACTTCAGTAAAAAGGATGAGAATATACAATTGACCGTACATGCAAGTCTTTGATAATATTTGGATAGTTGAAATTTGCTAGCACAAATAAGATGGTTTACTGCTCAAAACCAGGTCGATGTTCCCTAATTACTACAATCCAACAAAAGAACAGTATTGAAGTATAATTGACACAAATTTGGATGGTACAGTCAATAAATTCCCTCTTCACCCAGGAGCTTTTACCATGAGGTGTCATAGCATCAACATTAGAACACATTGTAACTATATGAAATTCACCATAATCTATTGTTCTATCAAAAGAGAGTCAAATTACTTAGCATTAGTCACAAAGTACCTGCTTTGTATTCCATGTAAACAGTCGCTTCATGTCCAAAGAGACATTGAATGTCAAGCTAACCTGCCATGTAACAACCTTTTTCAGACATTTTGTAATGATCGAGAAGCTTCATATAAGACATAAAATATGAAATACCTACTAAGACCCACGTGAAGACCAAACTAGTTTTCAACTTAACTCATCATTTCCAAATGGTTCAAATACAACAAGGTGAATTGCACAGGGAATTTACGCATTCATCAAGCTTTTTCTCCAGGTATCAATCTTACACCAATAACTGTTGCGTGGGTAAAACAAGAGCAGGAAATGGAAGATTCAAGTGTCCAATCCCACAAGGAGACTATGAGATGCGGGAACACAGTACAAAACATTTTTATTTGAACTTACATATGGAGATCATGTTTTTATGTTATAAGCACGTGTAATATAAAAGTTTATATATAGAAGTCTATAAGAAAAATAAAAAAAGTAATTAACGAGTTTACTAAAGTGCTCGACAAACAAACCCAACTCTGAAAGGCCAATTTTATTTTAGTGCCACATAACTTCTACTCAACCACATTACCTCATCAGCAAAGAAAGCAAGAACTACAGGAGACAGAAAACATAGAAACCTCTTTATCAAAACCACTAAAACTTCCAATCTTAAGAGAGAGACATCTAATGCAAAATTGAGTGTATGAAGAATACCAAAGAAGTGGTTGAATTTGAATATGGAAAAGTAAAAGACGACTAATTTGAAGAGTTGGGTAAGAATGAGACTTTATTTTGCTTTAAGCAACTTCTGAAAGGAATACACTGCAACAGCAGATTGATGGAACTCTTTTGAAAAAGTAGACGAAATGGGCAAAAATCAAATTTATCAAAAATATAAGCAATGTACTTAATGCAAAACAAAAACTTCATTACCAAGAAATTTAACAGAAGTACATTAGGCTAATGCAGTAAAAGAAATGTTAAAGCAAAATGATAGAGACTTCTCAAAAAGAAGACTTACTGGCATATTCCCATAAGATCCAAATCATAACTCATCTTGGATTTAGGGAATAAAAAAAAGGTCCAAAGTGGAAACAATAAAGAAAGGTAATGAGATTGGTGCATATAAACATGCAACAAACTGTTTCCCAACAAGAGATGTAAATTAGTGAAAAATTACCTCATCAGCCCCATTCAGCTGCCTCCGAAACCGATTAACCTTAACCACCTGCAAGGGACAAAAAGAATTCCCTTAAGATTACCAATAGGTCGCACAAGCAGTTAATCATAATTCAAAGACTTGACCACAACAAGGAAAATAGAACTACGTGGCCCAACGCACTCGCCGCTAGAAGATTTGGAAGAATTAGATGTACATAGACCGACCTCTGGATGTATAGAAACTGTTTACAACAACAGGAGAGATTGAGCCATCTGACAAAATTTAATTCACATATTAAAGTTTACAACTGACACTCCAAAAATCTTGCATCCAAATGTCCATGTCCAAATTAAAGAACAATAATAAGTAATAATACTAATGTTCCTCCAAATAATGTAAGGACAGTTTGGTTAAGTTGTACAAACTTTCAACATGTTGAGCACAAATTTAGTGAATGCTGCTCGAGTTGAGCAACCTAACATGCATATGTACTTGCAAGTGGAATTGTGAGCAAAAAGCATCAAGCCAAGCCAACTTGGTATTTCAAGACCTTATGACTATTTTTGCATCTTTTCCATCATCATATGGTTGGTTTTTGTTTCAGTGACTAGGGAAACGGAAAAACAATGAAAATAATTTACATACTTCTTAATTTCAATTTGATTTCCATGTATCTCTTCAGCACGCATAGGTGATTGCTGGCAGTGCTGGCAGATTGCAACTCAGTTCAACTCTGATGCCAAACCGTGAACACCTTTTTACGTCTTAAAAGATCCCTAACATAGCAGAATTCGTGGTTCCAATGAGAAGCGATCCCCACAACAGCATTAAACCTAAAAGCGACGGATCTACGAGTAGCAACCCTGGTTGTTCATTTCTTCAGCAAGCATTGGCGATTGCTGGCCGATTGCAACTCGGTTCGATTTCTAATCATCAACACTCCACGGCGAGGGGGGGGGTACCAAACCATTAACACTTTTCCCTTCTCAAGAAAAGACCACATTTTTTTTCTCAAGACGAGCAGAACTCACGACGAAAGTAGTCATTATTAGTTCCTTCCGAAGAAAACAACAATCCCGACACAGAAACCAGCCTAAAAACGACAGATCTATGAGTCGCAAACCTCGGTATGGATGGCATCACGGACTTGTAACCCTCGTCTCGAAAGAAAAGGGGGAAATAACAGATATAACGTTGAAGACGACGATCCAGGACCGAGACATGGTAGCACTTGTCAATCGGACACATCAAATCGAGAGAACGACATGAGATGAGAAAACAGACGGTACCTGGGCGTTGGCTTGGACATAGGAGGAGGAGGCGGACAGGGGGGAATTGAAGGCGTCGAGAAAGGAGGCGGCGCCGCAGAGGACGGCAAGGAGGAGGAGAGCGAAGGTGAGGACGGTGTTCAGGCGGTACCCAAACGAATGCATCCTCGCTGTCTCCCTCCAACTCCACTCTCCGGCGATGTGATGGCTGCCTCAGATCCTCCAGTAGAATAATCTTTGATACCCCCCAAATCTTTTTGGATTTGGAGTTCGCGTCCACTGTTCAACGCGTACGTTACCACCCGTGATGTGCGTGCATCAGGCTTCGAGATTTGTGCAGATGCGAGAGGGCCAACGGACGGTTGGATTGGCATCCTTTATTGCTTGGTCCTTGCCAAAATACTAATAATAATAAACGAACGGTCCTGATTTCATCGTATGAAATCCGAATATTGAAGTGCACGTCTCTCCTAGCTCTCAACCCAAATTGACTTGGTGGCCAAGTCCGTCAAACATAAGTACGTCTAATGTTCAATGCATACGTTACGAGGCGTGATCTGCTCACATCACGCTTTGAGATTTGCGCTGTTCCGTGACGGCCAACGGACGGTTGGATCGTAATCCTTTATTGCTTAATCTTTGCCAAAATAACAGGAAAAGGGAAGGACGGACGGTCCTGATCCCATCACGAGGTACCCAAATATTGAAGTATTGAATTGACTTGGCGGCCAAGTCAGTCAAATAAAAATATATCCGGTCTCGGAATGCCATGTAGCTGACGTCACGCAATTCGCGTCATCACACCGAGGTGATGACGACGTCCGAAACCAACCACAGTTTAATTGCTATTAGTTCTTCTCGCTTCGGCAAAGAGAAGGCGGAGAGAAACAGAGAGTAGAGGCGATGGCATCGAAGAAGCGATCGGGCTTGGACGGCGGCGAGGAGGAGAGGCGGACCCGGCGGCGGGTCAAGAAGGAGGAGGTGACGGACGACCAGGTCGACGAGTTTTTCGCCATCCTGCAGCGGATGCGGGAGGCGACTAGGTTCTTCGCCGCCGGAGGCAGCGGCGATGAGGCGAAGGAGCAGGGAGTACGGAGGTGGAGGCTGGCTTTCGAGTGCGAGGACTTCAAGGCGGCGGCCGCTGTCGAGGATACTGAGCGGCGAAGGAGGCGGAAGAGGAAGAGCGGTGCGGATGCGGATGCGGCAGCGGAGAGCGGGGGAGAAAGAGAGAGGTCAAAGGAGGTGGCAGCGGCGGAAGTGAGCATCTCCGGGGGCTTCGATCTGAACGCGGAGCCCGCGAGAGAACATTGAACGAGTGGGAGCCCCGCGGCGGTGTTGCTACCCTGCGGTTTTCCCATCCGTTCAATGCATGCCATCATCGCTCTCTCTCTCTCTCTCTCTCACACACACACACGCACACGGCTCTTCGGCATCAAAGTAATTAAGGTTGGAATTATGTAAACCTTTCTGCAAAAAGCCAAGGGATGGGAAATAAACCGGATCCATTGTATCTGAGCTATGATTTGAACCTCATTTGAACTTTTTACTATGTACGTGAATTAAGGCTGGAATTGGTGACTACTTTACACTAGAAACCAAAAAAAAGATGAGAATTATTTGAATCCAGTGGCAATAGTATTCTTGTGATTCATGTCGCCAATGGCCTTGGGGGGTTGGAAGTCTTTGTCCTGAGCCTCGAGAAGGACCTGCAACCAAAAAAGTCTTCGAGGATGGATCTCAGCTATACTCGTGTGTTGTGACAATATGTGGGCACAGTTCATTGACCGAAACTTGTAGTCCTTGGACAATGACTTGAAGAGTCGATTGGTGCAACAATAGAGACCGGTTTGATGTTCGAGTCGACGACTATAGTTCATCTTCCTTTATACTTTTCCAGGTAGCATTGAAATTTCAGGATCTCACAGATTCTCTCTCAAACCCATGTATGCTTCGCATGTTTTAGACACCTTCTAAGAACGCCAGCCATAGCAGAGAACATATCGACAACAGACAACGTCAAGAAGATCCATGAGAAACCAAACAATCATTTTTTTATGTAGCCGAGACTTCAATCTTCCTCGCCAAACAGTGATAGGATCCAAGAAAACAAAGATCCAAAACCGAGCTGAAGACACAAGCAAACTCCACCAGTGCAGCTCACAATCTAGGTAGAAGCCCGGAGGCTTGTACACTCGACGCAAGCTATACGTTGCTGCAAACTACATGAATGGGAAAAGTTACTGGATCTGCATGAGGAAGGCTTCATCACCAAGTCGAGGAGGGTCTCCAGTGCTGGGGAGCTGGGAGAAGACGGCGCTCCCTCTGCGGAGGAGGACTTGGGGGGCGGTGAAAGGGAAGGAGGGCTTTGTTAGATCGGCAGGGAGCGGGAGACGGCAGCGGCCGAGGAGACGAACGAGGACTGCTTTGCGGATGTAATCTAATCTATATCTGCTGCCGTTATCCTAAAATGCAGTGCTGCAGTGTAAATCTAGAATTGAGTTGTGCCTGATATGGGATGGATCAGATTCGGACAAGTGTTATGCGAATTTTAAAGCCTTATATAATTAAGGGGTGTTACATATTTAACCTTTCAAACTTTGCAAATTGCATATTTAATGCATCATATATTAGCCATGATAGCTAGTATTTTTGTATCTTTAATTGTTAATAGTAGAAATAAAATGGATCCGCCGAGGCACCGGATCACTATACATAAATGTTGGCTGCATAAAGAAAAAAAAAAAAGAAGCAAGAATTACACTGTTTTATTTGGTTATTATATTTTAATCTTCCTGAAAGAATGGGAAAAATTGGATGAAAAGAAGGACAAAACCCACGTGATTAATCAACCCACGCAAACAGAGAAAAATGCATCAAAAATAAAAACAAAACATAACTCGCTTAATTCTTCTTCCCTTCGCAAGGAAAAGAAAGGTGATCCTGACATCCGCTTCATCATCAATCACATCCAACAATTAAAGTAGGAAAGGCCTTCAACTACGAGAGCTTTTGCATATTAAGTGAAGCAAGAACGAGGGAAATGGAGATGCTACCGATTGTGGAGTGGATCGGGCGAGCTGGGTGCTCGCCGCTTGCTCTCGTGGATGAGGTTGTCAATTCCCGGCGAGTCCAACCTCCTTCTTGTCGTGATCGTGTTCTCCCTGTGTATGATGGGAACTGCCAGTCCTCCGTCCTGAGGCTTGAAGAACACCCATATGCTATAGAGGATCATGAGATGAAAGAGAAACCTCCTCTTCCTCCTCCTCCTCCTCTCTGCAACGTTGGCCACTGTTAACATATGTTTCTTCTTCAAAGACCACCTACATTGCAAGACTGAGAAAGAGAGGAAGGTAGCTGATTAGTCCAACAAGCTTAAGCAAAGAGCAAAGAAGAACTCGAGCGCTCAAAGGAGGATGCTAGCGGTTGTGGTGGTGTTCTGCAACATTGGCATTTTGTGGGCTGTTCAAGGCGTACCGTATTGAACATGGCACAGTGTCTGTGCTCCAAAACATGTGAATCCACGTACAACGATGCTTATGTAGATTCACATGTCTTGGGGTTCAATCATTCAACATCGATCTGAATCTCCCAGCAAAAATACTTATTTGCCCCAACCCCCCCAAAAAAAAAAAAAAATTTTTGCTCATCCAAGACATGAAGCCAAACAAGCAAGCATACAAAATGGTACCTGGAACATGTGTGAGCATCTTCCTGTCACCGACCGTCTGTGGTAAAAGATACCGAGATGGAGTTCCGGGAGTAGTCTTCAGCGACATTGTAAAGGGTGGAAGCTTTTGTGGTGTCAGAAGCAGTGTACCCACCACTGCTTGTGCTGGTCTTGGTGAGAATCGAGTTGCGCGACGAGGTCCATCGCCCTACTCTTCCGCGAGTCCCAGGCCGTCCTGGCTTCGGCAACGCGAAGGAGTCGCTCGAAAGCATGAGATGGACGGTGTTCATGTCGGGTCGATCAGAAACCACGGCTTGGCAGCACAACAGTGCTATTTGGATGCACAGTGCAGCTTCGTCGCCGTTCCCGGAAGGGATGGTAGGATCCATGATCTCCAGTGCTTTTCCCTCCTGAAACACCTTCCATGCCTGTATGAATCGCAGCAAAGAAAGCTTAACATAACTCGCTGTAATGGCCAGTGATTCTTTCCTTAAGACCAAAGAAAATTTTCTTCTTTTTGCACCCGAATACCAAGTTGGCAAACTTACGTAGCTCAATAGGTCGGACTTTTCTTCATCAAATCGCTTGTCGAGATTTTTCCTGCCGCTCACAATCTCCAATACCAATACCCCGAAGCTGAAGACATCTGCCTTGGCTGACAAATAGCCGTTCATTGCGTACTCTGGGGCCATATAGCCGCTGCAAAACATCCAACCTTTGTTGCATCAGAATCATACGATTAGTGTCATCGACATCGGAACAGCTCAAGGAAAAGTCGTGAACAGCATCCTCGAGAACTCACTAGGTACCAGAAATTTTAAACGTGTTGACGTGGGTATCATCCCCCTGGAAGAGTCTTGCCATGCCGAAGTCAGCTATCTTTGGGATTAGTTGGTCGTCAAGCAAAATGTTACTGGCTTTAATGTCCCTGTGAATGATCTTCACAGGAGATTCTTCGTGAAGATACAGGAGGCCCTTCGCCACTCCCCCAATGATCTCAAAACGTTTTGACCAATCCAGTGTTGCCGCGGAGCTGCTGTTCCCTGATGACATCGAGCGGTAAACGAAACATCGGTAAAAGAGAATTCTAGATAATCGAGTGAACTTGTTTGGAGACATATGTATAGATGCAGACCGAAAAGGAAGTGGTCGAGGCTTCGGTTGGGGAAGTAGGGGTAGATGAGCATCTTCTGATCGGAGGCGATGCAGCAACCAAGGAGCGACACCAGGTTGCGGTGTTGGACTTTGAGCAGCAGCTTCACCTCGTTGGTGAACTCCCGCACCCCCTGCCGAGAGTTCAGTGAGAGCTTCTTCACTGCAATCTGTTGCCCGTCTTCCATCACCCCCTGTTTCAATTGGTAAAAATGTCCATCCATCAATCTCCATGACTGATAAATCTAATATATTAATCAAGGTGTAAGAAAATGGTGATCTGTATGTATAGAACAGACTGGTCCTAGCAACAGGCATATTATAGAGCTCACTCAATATGCAGACAATTACAACAGAATCAAGATAGTTGCAATAAAACACACTAGGATTATATATTAAAACGAAGATGCATATTTGAATTCTTAACACATTTAAATCAGATCACCATTAGAAAATATTTTGTTTGGATGGATTGATTTCTCTATATCAATACACATTCTCCAAAATTATTTCTTTTTCTTCCTGTTTGGATGCTTAACTATCAAACATTGTTTAGAAAATGAGTTACTAGATTAGTTAAATCATAATAACCCAAAAAAAGAAGAAAAAAAAAATTAGGTGCCATTTGGGCGGCTTCCAGGAATCTGACTTGCAAGACCGAAACACCGAGGAAGAACAGACTCCAGTACAAGATGAAGTCGATCAATTTGATTATAGATAAGGTTCGCTTTAAGTTGGTTAGGAAGATAGAAATGAATGAAATATCATGTGGTTCGGTGAAGCTATTTACACAATAAATGTAAAAGAAAACGACTAGACTAGAAAAAGCTGCAAGCACGAAATAATTCCGTCTGGAAGCTATTTACACAGAAATTATGAGCATGAGCATGAGCATGAGCATGATGCCAGTGAGTATAGAGTTAGAAAAAGCTGCAAGCACGAAATAATGAGTATGAGCATGATGCCAGTGAGTATAGAGTTAGTAAAGGAGATAGGGAGAGGGAGCAGCTTATCAACGAAATTATCAAAGGTTACCTTGTAAACGGGGCCGAAGCCGCCTTGGCCGAGAAGATTGGATTCGGAGAAGTCATCAGTGGCGACTTCCAACGTCTTCAGGTCGATGAACAGGTTCCACGGCGACAGATGCGATGACGACTGTTGCTGCTGGTCGCTGCCACCACCACCACCACCTCCTCCTCCTATCTTTCCCCTCCTCCAACATCCGCAGAACATCAACTTCATCTGCTCAATCTTCGAGGACGCTTTGATGGCCAGCACCTGAGAGAGAGAGAGAGAGAGAGAGAGAGAGAGAAAGGAACAACGAGAGAGCACAATCGATGAATGTATTCCTGCAGACGTTTATTAGATATGCTTTGTGGTGGTGACGATTGGTCCAGTCAACCCAATGGAAATAAAAATAAAAAGAAAAGGACAGAGAGAGAAATAAGAAAAGTCATACCGTAAGCGTGGCTAGATGTTTCTTGCTGTTGGTTGACTTGAAAAGTGAGAACCTCGACCTGCTGGTGTCTCACCGGTGAATAACTTAGGAGGGAGCTTAAAAAGACTTGTATGTGTTCCCATATACAAGACTTGGGATTCGGCCGTCGGTCAGATCCTAAAACGTGTTCCCCGAACCTGATCACCGTCTTTGGGGGAACATGCATCTTCCTTGGCTTGATCGGATTACTGTTGATATTTTATACCTTGGATCAATATTATATGTACACATACACATATATAAACTTGTGAATGAGATCGACGTACTCAATACTGGGACCAGTAGTTGCCATGGCGTTTTAAGGACGGTGAGAAGCTGCCATTTGCCAAGCTCCCAAGCTTGCCTGATTCTGTACGCAAAAGAACAGGATGTATAAGCAAGCAACTGAGACCAAGAACATCAAGCACTTATACAACTCATGAAGGCAAGAAGGACAGTGCATTTGACCATCCTTATCAGCTTCTTAGACAGGAACTTAAAGAAAAAGATTGAGATTAGCAAACTCATTTGACCAATTCTGGGTGCTACAAACTGGGGTGAGACTTAAAGCTTGTTTAAACTGGTTATTTTTTTTACTGGCTTCCTGGAGCATAAAGCTTGTGCTTCAATCTCAAGCCTTATGTCACTGTTTAACCATAGCAGAAGATTGTCTGATGTCTAATCTCTGTGATTTAACCATACCTACAGCTCTTCAATTATCCGTTATTTGTCTCATCTTTATAAAATCTATGTTTCCTTTTGGCGATGGCATAAACACATTCATTATGTTTCCTCTAGCATCTGCAACAGCAAGTAATTTTATATCAAAAGGTTGCCTCTGCCAGGGAATTGGAACTCAACAAGAGTTCCATGTGATGTTGGAGGCAGAGGGCACCCCAAACAAATACAATAAAAAATTACTAGAATGGTTCATCAGGAATGCACAATAACACAGGGATTATTGAAGCTTGAAATCTAGAAAGAAGGTAGTGGACATGTAAATCATGCATGGTGTGGCTGAAGCATTTTCACAGATCAAACTTCAGGGACCCTAAGGTGATTTTAGAACATGCAAAAGGAAAATAAAGAGGCAATGAATGGAAACAAATGTATTCCTTTCTTTTTCAGCTAACCTGAGTAGCAAAAATACTTTAAAGATTGAATGACAACCATCATATGATAAACCCAATCTCTATCAGAGCCAATTGGAAAAAGTAAAAAAAAACTCATGTACAGACAAAAGACGATGTCCAATATATTCTTAAAGAACTATATGAGATGTGCTACTTATTATATGAGATGGCAACAAACGGAAAAACTGAATTGTTTTCTGTATGAAACTACCATATCTTGACAAAGTAAGCAGGACTCAGTCCCAAGAACTAGCTTTCTGCTTACAACATTATCACCAGCTGAGTTAGGTGCAACTTCTGCTGTGGTTCACTTTAAAAAGTTCCTTTACAATTTAAGTTGAGCAGAACAGAAAAAAAGAAAACGAAGAAGAAGAAGAAGAAGAAACACCACATTCCAGCTTTGTGATCTCCTAGCAACTAGGCGAGAAGACCAGGAACAAAAATATCTCAAGAAAAGGTAGCCAGAAAACACATTATTCAAGAGTACAGAAGTGATAATCACATTATATGCCATTCAGCAACAAAAAACCAAAATGCTCAGGTCCTATTTCTCAGGGCATGCTACTTTTTAACAAGTAATGACAGGAAAGTTTGGTGCTCATATCAGCATTTTGAATTGTGTTGATACTCTCAGGAAATTGAAAACTTTAGTGGAACTCAAAAATGTACCTGGCATTCATGTTGGTAATTTTTTTCTGATTTAATTTCAGAAATTTAAACGAAGCAAGATCTTAGACAAGGAAAGGTGCGTATGTATGTGGCTTGACAGATCTCATATCCAACTCATGAATTGTATTGTATCAATATGAGAATTGTGCTTATTACCATTACAACAAGAATCATACATGGCAGCTAAAACATCAAGCATGAATCATTTATCAAACTTTAAAATTAGTAATATCTGAGCAGCAAAACATTTCAATAATTGCGAAGCCATCACAATGGATTCAACAAATTGCATAATTTACATGTTTGTTGATGAGAAGCCACTTCAGACGCAATGCACAGAAGATCCTTTAGGTGCCGAGTACGACTTATCTCTGGCTGTGACTTACATTCAGAAAATAACAAAATGTAACTATTTCATTCATCAATCAACTGCCAGAGCCTGATAGGTCTTCCTACTAAAATTAGGTGACCATGTATGCTCATAATTCACTTGATAATGTTCTGAGCAATTTTCAGTTTGCATGATACCACTATGGAGTTCAGGAATTGCATAATTAATGCCTAAGTTTCTCTTAAATCATATGAGTCAATATAGTTTGTCTGAATCCCATTGCTTTCTATCTTATATCTTAGATGTCTAAAATCCATATATTTGGAAATCCATGTACCAGGGAGATTTTTGATATGGGGAATCCATTTGAACATGATTTTAAGGGATATGTGCAATAATTGTAGAACCTGAAGTAAAACAATATCCAAGTAATTGAAAACGAGGACTATCCCATCCCTATATGTGCCTATGCTATGGTTGTTCTGGTCCATTAATCAGAATGATGCTTTTGGCTGGATCATAGGTTTTGTTCTGGTCCATTAGGAATCTCATTTGTCGTAGATTGATAGTACTTTGTTTTAGGATGAAATTGAAGCATGCAGGAAGGGCGCTGAAGATCAAATTACTGTGCCCATACATATGAGACAAGCAACGATATGAAATATGAAACAGGGCCCATATTATACAAGCAACAAAACAAGCTTTAGCCATAAAGTACTACTTGTTTGTGTTAGAAACCCAACACTATAACTATCGAGGACAAAGAAAGGCTATACTAACAATTGAATTGAAGACAGAGGCATAGAGGACAAAGGTTAGTTTGACCATGCCGATAACTAGCTTAAGAAATCATAGGTTAAGTCTGATGAGGGATATCATCAATTATCATTGCGGTAAATGCTCTGATCGGCAAGGTATTATCAGCCTAGGGATGGTTTCCATACAATTTTATACTTTTGGGTGATCCTTAAAAGATGTCTTTAACTCTCAAACTAATATGAGACTAAATATGACCTCAACAAATTACACATAATCTGCTCTAAGAAGGCAAATTCTCCATGACGGCACGACCGAGCATTACTTTAGCTTCATTAGGAATTTTTGTGCCTCTTGTGAAAGAAAAGAATAATAAGATAGTTTAGTAACTATAAATTTGAACTTACACTTTAGAAAGTGAAAGCCTTCAATTTATTTTATTAAATCATATAATTTGAAATTTATAGAATGTCCTAACAAATCAAGTTGGCCAAAATTACAAGACCAAAGTAAGTAATATGCAGCAAATGGAAACCTTTAACCTTCTTTCCCGAAAGGAAACCACCCTTCTTCATCAGATATTCCAAGTTCTGCAAAGAAAAGCAACGCCTTTAGATTCTAACTTGAAAATAATAGGTGTCTGGAGTTATTTCAGATATCCCTAAACCAGCGAAGAGATCTGTAGATGAATCAACAAGTATTTCACTGAAATAAGAAATCAATTGACAAAAAACAGGATAAGGCATCGAACCACGACCGAGGGTCAGAAATCAAGCAATAATCAAGACATGTCTTACATCAAGCTCGCGCTGAAACATTTCTTTGGCCGCCAATCGGGCTTCGTGCCTTTGATGTTTGTGTCTTGATACCTATCAATGTAATTGGAAATCGACAGCGTAATTAAGATCTTGCCCGTCTCTCCTTTTTCCGTCTCATCCGATGTCAGCCTTGCCATCTTCACCGAAAGATTAATCGTCTCCGTCGCCCCCCATTAGCGCAACCACTGTCTCCAGCTGCTTCTTAGGTCCCTTCCTTTCCTGCGGCGATCATCGTCGATGGGACTTCCTCCATTTCCTCGATCCAGAGGGGACGAGACGAAAAGGAGGCAATGCGGAAACCTTCGGATGCGGTTTCGATTTCAATTCTCGCGGGCTTATGACAACCCGCACATGGAGGAGCCCGTAAAAGAACTGAAGCCATAAAGGATCTCACCTGGCAGTTGTCCAATTAAATCGCCTCAGGTTACTACTCGCTGTGTTATGCTATATGGCTGGGACCCACCAGTTGGCCGACTACAGTGATTCGGTGGTTGGTAAACGAGATGATCATTGTGGATAAAAAGATGTGAGATCGGACGGGTAACGTTTTGGTGATCAATTAAAATTTTATAATTTATTAGTATCTAAAATTTTTTATATTTTTAAAAGTATAATATATAAATTTTTTATCAATTCTTAATTAATAATTATAGTGACTCATAATAAATTATTAATATAATAATATATTTTTTTAAAAAAATATATTTAATTTTTTAAGTAAAAGATTTATTTTAGCCCAAGTGGTTTTAATTGTGTCTAAAATAGTTAATACATTTTTATAAGTTGACAGGCATTAGAATCTATTTATGTGACATATTGATTCATAATAAATTATTAATATAATAATATATATAATTTAAGTTTAAAAAGTATTTATTTTACCAAGAAGAGAGACGGAGGTCGTAACGATGGATGAAGGAAGAGAAGCATAGGTAAGAGAGGTAGAAGATGACTGGCGAAAAACTGGACCACCGCATCGTAGTGTGACGGATGGGGGCATAGGAGAGAACGAAGCGGGAGACGATAGAGACAGATCTCAAGGATGAGGAAGATGGATCATGAGACTATTGCATGTCTAGTGTTGGATTGATCAATGCACATCCACTTGAGGCAGGACCAAAAGGTTATATGCTTGTCGTTAGCACGAGAGAAACTATATGTGTATGACACATAACAACGGCTTGATGCTATTGTTGGTGATCGCTTCCACAATGATGACTTATTTTGCAAGTGATGGTGGGCTCAAATTTTTAATTTAAATTATATATATTATTATATTAATTTGATTATTATGAATCAATATGAGACATAATCAAATATGGTGTCTATTAACTCAAACTTGACATGAGGGGGTTTATATGCTATGTTTTTAAAATTGTAAGAATTATTTTAGGCTCGAGCAAAGCTTAAGGGACTAAGTGACTCGTAAACAAATCTATATATGTCAAAATAAATAATTTTTTTAATTTAATATATATTATTATATTAATAATTTATTATGTGTTAACATATAAAAAAATAACGTCCTTTTAAAATAAATAAGTTATTTTAGATACAAATAAAACATCACGGAAGAAAGATGCCTCGGCGGAGTCCCGTCCTCGTCAATTAGCCCTTACCGTTAATCAACGTGCAACACATCCTCCGGGAGGAGGAATGCTCACGTGATAGACACGAGGGCCAAAGCGTCCATTCGAAACGAGGAGAGGGAAAGCAAGCTCCCTCCCCCCCATCCGTGTGTGACGCACGATACGTCTCACCTAATCAAGCCAATAAAAGTTTGCCACGAAACCACATGGGTACATTTTTAACTCGAAGAGGTCGAAAGCGGGAAACGACGCTGTGGCAGCCTAAGACTGGATAGATCGTCGTATGCGTGTTTGGCTTAACACATGGGCCGGAGCGATGCTTCTTTTAATATTATTTTATTCGATATATAACCCCCTCGTCTTAATTACTTCCCTTCCCTCTCCCTTCTCCTCCTTCACCTTCAGACTTCGACTTCAAACGTCGGCCACCTCTTCTCCTCGGCGATTTCTCGACTCGAGAAGGCTTCTTGTTCTTACCCTTTGACAAGCCCGAGGGCTGGATCTGGTCACCGCTGGAGGGTGGCCCGGATACATGGCGTTCTCTGCGGAGGCGGCCAACTCGGCGGTGTCGGCGGCGCGGGGGAGCCTCCTCCACAAGTTTTCGTTCCCGATCCTGAAGACGTGGGGGAACCAGCGGGTGCTCCGCTGCATGAGCGTGGAAGGAAAGGGCGAGGCCGTCGCCGCGGGCAGCCGGAAAGCGTCCGATGCGGCGAGGGGCGGGATCCATGTTCCCGAGGCGAGCGGAGGCGACGAAAGGGGGGTCGAGGAGGTGAAGGAAAAGCTTTTCGTTCACCTGAAGGAGGCGGCTGACCGGATGAAGCTGGTAATTCCTTCGCCGCCGCTGCCTCCGCCGCTCAGGGTCGGGGACGCTGATAAGAAAACGGATCGGGAAGCGGAGGTAGACGCGGAACTGTCTTCCTCATCTGTGGCGCGACCGTGTAAACTAAGAACGAGGCGGCGGGGATCCAGGATTCCTTCGGTGTTCGAGCGGCAAACTAGTGCGTCGCCGGTGGCGATGGTGGAGAAAAGGCCGGTGCGGCTGAGGTCGGGAAGCATAGCACTCGAGGAGCGGCCCAAGTTCTCGATCACTCTCACGAGGGAGGAGATCGAGGAGGACATCTACTCGGTGACGGGGCACAGGGCCCGCCGGCGGCCCCGAAAGCGTCCCCGTGTCATCCAGAAGCAGCTCGATGTGAGTTGCTCTGCCCACCTAGTCCAATTTGTTGCTCCTTCTCGATCCCAAACTTGGATCTTTCCCCCAACAATTCCTGCTTTTCTTCTTTATACTTGATCTTTCTAGCCCATTGATTCAAACAAACCGGCCTGGTTTTCTCGGGAAAAAAAAGATTCTTTTTTTCTTGGTAAAAGGGATTCACTTCACGACATCTTCGTTGTTGTACCAGTTGTTGTTCCCAGGTTCATGGCTGTCGGAGATCACCCTCGACACGTACAAGGTTCCCGATTAGAGACAAGGTCTCACCTGCGGTGGTGCCAATTCTCCGCCTTCTCTCCGCCGCAGAAAGCTATCCTGGTAGTTCCATCATCGCCATTAATCCTCTTTCCGTTCCTACAATTCTTATTTCTTAGCAGTTAATTCAGCTCTATTTGTACTCTGCTGTTGTTATTATTCAAGGAAACAGACATCTATAAATGCTCTCTGTTCATCTTAGTGCGTGCTTGCTCCTCTAGAATGGTTGGACTTCTGTGTCGAATTCCGACTGCAGAGAGATTTGCTTGTTCTGTAGCTGTTCTTAATTTCATGAACTCGAACTGGGCTCATGACTCCTTTCTCATCCCTCCGCTTCGTTTCACGTGGGAAGTAGTAGAACGGAGATCGAAAGGGATTCTTCCTCCTGTAGGAGCGGGAGGACGACGAAGGGTTAGTGAGGCGGAAGACGACGGGAACAGAAGCGGAGGATTTAACGGAGGGTTGCGGCCGTTGCTGGGTCGGTGGTTTGATTAGGGTACTGCCGATTGGGTACCCTCATTTGTTATCGTCAGGGAGTTGGTTAGGGAGAGCTGCCATTGGTTGTTTATGTGGGACCCATGTATGGATGGATCCAGTGAGACGTGTCGCTACCGTGTTTGGTCGCTCGTTCCAAATATAGGAACCGTGCCCGCACCGATATGGTAGAAAAAAACTACGGGCGCTTCCGGTGGCCGTTCCAGACCGTGAGGCCGTGGCGTATGGCTGGGCCGAGACAGGGCCCAATTTTGACACGGGCAATGCACATCATTGGGTGATCACAGTAGCGTAGAGATTCGTGAAAAGAATCTTGTTTTTGCGGTTAATTAAATCAGAGCCGTCAATCCAGAGCGATTCTCGTCATAATATCGAACCCATCGACTTCCTCCGCCCTTTCGGACCACAATCTGATCCCTTCCTGCTTCCCGGTCCCGCTTCCGCCGCACGGACGAGAAGCTGCCCTATTGCTACCCCAGGCGCAAGCTCGTGGAAGGCTAAGCTCTATAAGCAGAAGCCCACGGGACGTCCCTGCCTTCTCCATTCTCTCCTCGCACAGCGACGTGTGGTTCTTCTTCTGATCTCCCCATCGCGAGTACGCCGTCCGGGGAAGTGATCGGGCCCCTTAAATTTGCCCTTTTTCTTTTTTGGGTGCGAGAATAATAAAGATCGGATTCTGGTGGTTGGAAGGGCGCATTGGACGCGTGCAAGGTGTTTGAAGTAATCTGTCAGTGTATGAAGGAGCTCATGCGATTGGATATCGTCTTCGCTTCGTAGCACCATCAGTTCAAGCATCAGATTGGAGGATCCACCTCTCAAAGCAATTCCAACTATTGAGCAGCAGGCAATTTTCTTTGTAAGAAGGAAGTGATTCCATGGTGGACAGGCTAAAGAAAAGAAGTAATCTCCATCTCATGCTAAAGGAAGAAGAATCCTACTACCTATAACTTGGAAGCAAAAAAAAAATAAAAAATAAAACTAGGGAGCTTCGGGATCAACATGACGAAGAAGGATGTCTCATTTCTTCGACACCAATTATTCTTTTCTGGGAAGACAATCTCTTAACGGAATGAAGAAGCACACTAAACAAGAACTGGTCTTAGTGCAGTCTGCTCAGTGAAACCCAGGATCCACCTAGCACAAGAACTCCACCCAAGTTAGTCTTTGTTGGAGCTGATGCAACCCATGTTTCACAGCAAGCAAGCCTGCCTGACTCGGAGAAGTGACGGAGCAGCAAATCAGTATGTTCTTTAAATTTTGTTTTGAATCAGCCTTTTTAATTAGAAAACAGTTTTTTCTATGTGATTCCTTAAATATTCTATAAAGATCAAGAAAAAAAAAATGCCATGTATCCAATTCTAAGTAGTTGTTGGGGCATTACTACTCATTCTTGATCTTGTATTTGTTATATATGGAAATAGCAGAGAGAGGAATGAAGTAGTATCTCTGAGTCTAGCTGGAAGAGATCACAACTTCTTCCTTGGTGTATCAGTCAAGATGACATGAGAGCACTCATTGTTGCCCAAGCAAAGAACTAATTGGAGGCAAGCATTTAAACTGCAAAGGGCTTCAATTTTTTTTCTCTAAATGCCCACTTTGATGAGCTTATAGTGATCCTCATGTCATCTCATCCTTTTTGTGTTAGCAATATCTCATCCTTTTTGTCTTAGAAATCCTATCCATGACATTTTTACCAGTGAGGAGCAGTTGAAATGTGTTTATTTATAGTTGCTTTGGCATTGATCTATTGGTGCTTGCCTTCATTGTGAGTAGCACATTGGGTGCTCTACTTGATGTATCTTTTGAGTGCTCTACATGAAGAGAAGATTTCAATGGAGGCATTGACTACTTGCCTCCGACTAGTGCTAGGATGTTGATGATGACTACTAATGTGTCACTTATAAGAGAGAGACTCTTTACAATTGGAACCCATTTGAAGTGCTTCTTAGTGAAAGTGGGAACCTCTTTCTCACCTCATCTTCAATCTTTAGGAGTCATTGGATCTTCTTATCTCTTTTTAAATTAAAAATCTCCACCCACATTTTTTGTTGCTTTCCTAGCTTTCTTGTTCCATCCATCTCTTGGTGAAAGTGTCAACCATGAGATCATAATTATGGGAAGATTACACAAAAGCTTTTATTGCAAAATACTCATATTTTGGCCATATATGTGGGGTAGGACAATCCTCAATGACCATAGAGATTGAGATTACAAGTATAGAACAGAATGCTTTGTGGGATTGCAACAGTGCAAGCATATCTTCTTTTGACTAGATTTGTTCTTGGGTTGGACATCTTGTCATATTCTACTTTTCTTTGGTCAGAAGCAAAACATATTCCCTTGACATGAAGAAAAAATTGTTTTTCTAAATTGATGGTCATAACCTGGTTGGTAATGTCATTTTCTTCACCAAAACCCTCTCTATTAAGATTTAATTAGTTTAATGAATTATTTATGACGAAGGTAGGATTCATATATTAATAAAAAAAGATTTAATTCAGTAAAAAAATATTTCTTGATGGATCATTGTTCATTACGTAAAATCATCAAAGTTCCTCCTTGAGGAAGGATAACTTCATGATAGCTTAGTTATCGACAAGAATCTACTTAGTTTGATGTGATTCTTTTGATAAACTTCATGTCCAACAATAACGTCATTTATACTCTATGGACTTCTGGGAATTATTAATCCTTTTTGTCAAGATCGACTTAATGGAAACTGCACCTACCCTAATCGTCAATTATATATTAAGATAGATGATAGATGATAGAGAGAGAGAGAGAGTGTAGAGATCTCTATTAGGTTGGTATGTTACATTGATAATAAGCTTATAGTGAGTTAAATAACCAATACTTTTTCTTTTCTTAATATAGATTGTGGGTAAAATGAGTTGACTTTGATCATGAGAATCTGAATACCTTTTCTAGATGTTGTAAGGAGTTGTAAATTTGCTTATATTTATTCCCTAATCAAATTATACATTTCATGCACTGTTTAAAGGAAGCAACCTATATATAATATGGCACCTTTGGTTAATAATTGAAGTTTATTTATTTATTTTTTCTGATTCCAAGATGATCTCTATGTGCTGCCATATGCTTTATCAATCAATCTGTCGTTTACAACATTAACTAGAGACCAAGGATCTAAGGGTTTTAAGGTTGAAGGTAATTGTTCCTCTAAGGACATTCTTGGAGCGTCCCATATAATAATCATTGTTAGGTCAAGTGATGAATCCAAGTGGTTGAAATCTTCATCGAGTTGTATGTGGAAGATACGTACCTTGGTGCTGTGGTGGAGCCGGTGGGTGGGGATTATAAAACTAGGTTTAATCTTATAAGTGATCTATTCCATCGCTTGCTGCCACTGTACACATGTTGACTAACTGATGATAGCAGACGATGAAGTGATGAAGAAAGTATAGATAGAGAGGAGGAGGGGAGTAATGTAGGAGATGATGCAGATAAAGCTGCCGTCTCTACGTACTTACACACCTTCTCTACTGCCGTCGGACACAGGCAATCACTCGCAGGTGGGTTCACCGAGAGCAGCGTCTGCGTGCCAAACACAGAAGACGTGGGGGAGGCGGCCAACCAGCAGACGAAACGTAGGGGGCGGCAGCTGATGGCGAGTCGGGAGGGCGACACAGCACTCGCCTCTGAATCGGTGCGTCGTCCACGTTATGCAGCATAAAGTTTGGTCTCTTGATGCTGAGGCGAGGCTTAGTTTATTGCGGTGCACAGAGCACAACCCTCCACTGTGCCTTTCATGCAATCTTTTAATGCCGTGCTTGCTGCATGGGAAGATGATGCCTCGTCGGCTGCGGTTGGTGTGCAGAAACTGCTGAGGAGTTAGGGTTCACCATCAAACAATATGGCTGCCACTGTTTGGTGTTTAGATCTCAAGCATGTTTTCTTGCATGCTGACAAGCCTACGAGTTTGAGCTGAAACCGGTGGAGTGTATATGTTGGCTTTCTTGGAGTGGAGCTCTCGTTTTCCCATCACATTAATGTCATGTGGATTTCAAATTTGCATCACCATCACACCAACGAGAACTCAATCAAATGTCAAAGAAGGGAAAGGTAGATGTACAGGATCTACTACAATCCTTGGAGGAGTTATCATCATCATATGAGAGATGGGAGTCGGAGAGAGAAGTCATGAGCCGGCAGGTGCCAGGCTGAGTTGGAGGTCCAACCCGACGGAGTCGTCTGCTCTGGCCGAGTCCGTCACCATCTTGCCCGGGCCTGAGACCGTGAACCTCGCGAACGAGGTTGGCCCCGTGACGGAGCTGTCGTCGTAGAGCCGCCCGCCACGGGCATCTCCGCCGTAGCCGGTGGCGGAGAAGGAGTAGAGGGGCGTGACGGGGGGCACGCGGGCGGCGGAGGAGGAGGGGAAGACGCAGCCGTGCGACACGTGGAAGGGCGGCGCCGGCGCCGGCGCAGACGGCTCGCGGGAGAAGTAGACCCAGCCGGTGGGGGGTCCGCCGGCAGCGGAAGAGTCCGGGAAGAGGTGGGCCGGCGGCGCGAAGGCCGACACTATGGGGTTCCTGGGGCACAGCGCGCCGGCCGGCTGCCGGAAGCAGCCGACGACGCCCTGGCGGTGCTGCATCTGCACGGCGCGCCTCAGCCTCTGCCGCTCCTTCTTGTGCGCGTTCTGGTGGCCGCCCAGCGCCTGCGAGTTCGCGAACTCGCGGCAGCAGAACTGGCACTCGTACTTCCGGCCGTCTCCGCCGTCCCCAGCCCCGCCGGGTGCCGCGGCGGTGGTGGTCGTGGATGACGACGAATCGGATCCATGACCGGCCTCCTCCTCGGCCGCACGGATACCGAACACCTTCACCCGTGGGTTACTGCCGTCATTCGACTTGCACTCCATCCTTGAAATCTTATCCTCCCTCTAAAAGCAACAGAACAGCGGTAGAAAGAGACAGTAATCTATTGAGGAGAAGGAGGAGGAATGGAGAGCTGGTTGCATGAGGGTTCCGGCAGCTCAGCTTGCTCTATATATACCCATATATGGAATGGTTCAAAGGTGAAGACATATAATATATACACAGGGTTGAACAAGGAGAGGGAGGAGGAGTCCATAGGTCCTAAAATAATAGTGAGAGATGATAGAAAAGAATGATTTGAATACAACCTACTGATATGATGATTGTACATGAGAGGGTGGGAGAGGAGTTTGGCTGCAGACATCCCAAGAGAGAGGAGGCGGGGAGGGGTGAGTGGGTGTGGGGAACAGGAGAAACAGCAGGAAGACCCCCTAGATTACGCTTGTCTTGGCCTTCGTTTGTGGTAGTATATTCTACGTATGAGGGCTGCATGGGGCTGCCACCCTACAGCTCTACTGCAATATATTTAAAGAGCAGCAGCATGTGTGTGGTGCAGAGCCGGATGATGGAGATATAATATTTGGTGATGGCCACAGTAGCTTTAGGGTAATAGTGGATAAACTGTGAGTGAGTGGGTGCCACTTTGCCTGAGCTCTATTAGTTTCTGCCTCTCAAGTGGTGGTGCCACCATGTGGGGGAGCCTGCTCCCCTTGTATTATTATATATGAAATGAAACATTCTTAGGTCACTGCAATCACAGGAACAAGGAAGAAAGGTTCTGTGACAATGGCAGCCTTCCCTGTCCCTCACCCCTTTGGAACAGGTAAGCTCTCCCCCCCCCCCCCCCCCCTGTTGGGTCTCAACATGTGGTTGGCACTTCGATACCAGTGCCTGGGACAATCGCATGTGAGAGAGGGGAGGTCACAAGTGTCACCACACATTCTGTCTTGAGATTGCATTAACATCACTTCCAGTAAGAAGGGGGGACTCATTCTATATCTGATACATGAGCTGACAGATGGAAATGCTCCGAGGACTAAAGCTCAGCGGAGCTATGGAGCCTGTGCTACAGTTCAATCTGTCCGTGGCTGTAGCTCACACTGTGTTCCATGTATCTTCTTTCTCTCTAGCTTGGATGTGACAGTCTAAATCATGGTCTTGCACAGGTTTTACATGTCTGACATATCTCCATGCTACCTACAGTTTGGGAGGAAGAAGAAGATGATAAACAAGCTTTGCTCTTCGTGCTTTTATCATTCTGTTCTCCCAATGCACATGGAAATCAATTCATGCAACACCACAATACAGTTTACTGGGAGAATTTTTATTGGGAAGAAGGTAGCTGTCAACCACTGATCTCAGCTCGAAGATTCTCCGCTGAGGACACAAAAAGGGGGACTTAGCAGCTCGGAAATCCACAAATGAACAACTCCTGCACACAATTTTTTGGTGGAGAATCTCAAACCTGTAACCTAAAATGAAAAAGCCATGGCAGCTGAGAGAGTCTCTCTATCTTCCTGTGTTTTCATGCGTGCTGGAAACTTCAGATATACTTGTAACATTTTACTTTTTCACTCTGATATGATGCCAATGCATAAGCTGTTCCATCATCTTATGTGACAAGCTGCTTAAAGCATCCTGGTATAGGTTGTACTGAGTTCTGGATCAAATAAAAATGTATTCATTTAACATTTCAAGAGAAAAGGATTGATGAGAGTGGTTAGCCAATCCATTCCATGCATACCTTATGGTATATCCATTAAATGCATCAGATCTGTGATAGTAGGTTCAGAGATCACTGGAATAACAGGTTGCATCAGTGCACCACACCAATTTATCAGACAATGTGGCACATTCAACTCTTTTTGATCTGTTGATATCAAGCCTGATATCTTCCAACAATGTGAAATCTCTGAGAGATTCTGGGTTTCTGAGAAATGCTTAATTCATGGGATATGGTGCTGCTAGTGCACATTAACAATCATTCACCCTACACATTTTAGTCACTATATTATAGGGATATATATGTTTAATGGCCCATTTGATATCTAAGGTCCTTGTACTTGAGTTGGAAATAGTTAATTAATGTTAGTTAATCCACTGCTAACATGAGGCTTGTTTTGTCCATATTCTTCTTCATGGAAGGTGGTTTAGATAATCTATTCAGATATGGTATCAGTCATGTTAGTCAGCAATGTTCCCCCAATTAGGACTCCCCTAATTCTTAGCACAGTAAACCTACTTCAGTTCCCTTGCCAATATAGAATCCTAATTTGCCACCACTCCTCTCCTTTCATGTTGTCATTCATGCTTCAAGTTCACTTGGATGAGAAGCTTTTGTAGGACCTGCACACCCCTACTACACTCTTCTCTTTTTTTTTCTTTGACATCTGTCTATATGTATGCTCTGCAGTGTCATATGAAAATTATGGTTCTATAGGTTACTAGGACAGCAAGGAATACAGACTTTTCCCTTAATCTATGGAGCTAATAAGGTATTATAGAATATAAACTATCTTACTTTTTTATCTTGCATTCATACCGAATCAAGAATCCAGTTTTCCACTGCAAAACAGATCATGCATGTACTTGGACTAAATTTTTGCATGATAAGCATCTCTATATGTATGTTGAATGACACCAGCATAAGCACAGAGATTGAGTAACTCACAAGATTTGTATCTCATAATTGGATTTATTTTCTTCCAGTTTAGTTCTAAGGTCTCTAATTATTTTTCTTTCTCATTCAACACCACTGTAGAGGAAAAAATCTGCCTATCTACAGCTTCAATGAGTGCCCAAAGGAGTCATCAACTTGTCTAGATATAGGTGGTCTCCACTATCAGATACAAAACATTTCACCTAGACAAATCATGCCTCCTGTTATCTTGTTGATTGAGAAGAAATTTTTCGAAAACCGAAAGATCATGCGAATCTCGAGTGAGGTCCACCTAATTGTGCTGCTAATGAGAAATATTCTGCTTGATTTGGAGCTTAATTGAGTACACAATGCAAGATGATCTCACCTCCCCTCCCCCCCCTGCTGATTAATTATACATCGCCGTCGACTTAGCAACCATCTTTCTTTCTTTTGAATTGTTTTAGAAGGCCGACCAAGACTTAAGCAACAGGTTTGTATTAATAACTAAATAGATTTCTTCTTTATGATCAAGTTGAAAGCATGTTAATTATCCAAGCAAATGAGGGACAAGATGCTTAAAATAGCCCTTTGTGTTTCAAGTGACATTACCTACTTTCTTTGATAAACAAGTTCTGCTTTTGTGTGGATTTCACTTAAAAGTCATGTGAGGTGATTCTACAAGAATATTTAATATTCAGCAATGACCTAGAAACAAAACCTAGACATGGTCTAGAATGTTTTGAGGATACATTATGAAATAATTGGTTAACTTGCATCATGTCAATTGAGTATAGTCTTTAGCTGACCTACTTTAACACATGTTGACAGACAAAACCAAAACATGCAGATGTAGGTTCAGATGGCAGATGTCTAAAAAGATGGATGAACATGGAAGATAAGGTGACTGTTGAATGGGATTGGTGCACACTTAAGATGCCTATGGAGAGGAGGGCCTTTGGAGGAGATCAACAAAGTCCTTGAGGTGACTTGAATGCAGTGGCAAGAGCTTTTGATCTTTGGAACCATTGGTGACCAGGAAAGCATTTCTAGTATGTGTGCTGTTGTAGATTATATAATATAATGAACTCTTAACCAAGGAAGGACAGATCAAAACCTTTTATCAAGATTAAAGGCAAAAAACAAAAGGATTGTATCTTCTGATATCTGTTACAAGTTGCTTTTGGTTGTTATCAGTAACATCAAGCTTCAAATCATCTTTAACTTTGTGACCTTCAATTGGTTGGCACTCTGCCAATCACCCATTTGTGAGCTTATGTCAGACAAATAGTTACTTGGTCTTCATTTGTTTAACCATTTCAACAACTGATTACATCTTGAAATTGTCTGAGAGAAGGAAAAAATGACAGAGGAACAACAGAAACTAGCAGCTACCCAGAAACCTCTGCAGTACAAGAAAGTTGTAATGGGTATTAAATTCCTTGAAGTCTCAGTATCTGATCAAACAGAGTTCTTACTCAGCTTTTTTGTGATCAGTTTGTTGTATACTGGACAAGTATTGGTGGATTCTGGAGGAACAAAATTTTCTTGAGCTGATTATTATGGATTATAAACTTTTTGAGTGCTCCAATCTACAATAAATAATGTGTGTCTTGGTGTCAAAGCCTGGGTCTTTTCAATCTTAAAAAGGAAAAGGACATAGACTACCAATCTCCACCTAGAGATGTTCCTCTTTGTAGAAGAATCCATCATCAAGGTGGTGCAACAATTCTTATGTTGCTCATTGTGTTTGCTTAGATAACAATGTTAAATTTCAAGCATATTTTTATTTTGACTTGACAAATACTTACCAGTTTGGAAACCTGTGTCTCTTTCTTCTTCATCATCATTATTCTTCATCCTGTTCTTCTTGATCTGGTCAAAGTTCAGGTAGTCTTTGTTCAATACCTGCAATATTAATCTAAGTGGTACTTGATCATTATCACAGCAAGGAAACAATACAACTGACATAGGAAAGCAATCAGTGAATGCTTAAACATGACTTGAGAGATCACCAACTAAAATAAATAACTAAATCACATAATATTTTATAGGGATTGAATATTATGAAGGATATTATTAAAAAAATAAATCATAATAAGATTATCATGATCCTGTTAGTATCTTGATAATATGTTATAATGATTCTAAATCATAAAAATTATGATAATATGTTATCATAATTTTATCAATAATAAGATCATGATCTCAAATAACTTGAATAAATATTTTAATACTTATTATTGATTAAGAAAATTATATAAGTATCATATTTTATGATATCAGAGCCATGATTGCTTTGATAATTTTTTTTTTCTTTGAGCCTTTCTCTTATTATTATTGCTTTGTACCTCCTTCATGATGGTTGAAGGTAGCATTATAATTTATATTAATATTTATGCTGTAATAAATATATTTTTCTTATAAGTTATTTTGGATTTTTTCTTCTTCACTTTACTACCCCACATCTCAATAAATTGACGTTACAATTTAAGCTCCTCTCAAACTCACGCCCATAAATTATACATATTAGTATACTCAACTTTACTCTCATTTAATTGATTATGATCCTATAAGTTATGTAGATGATATATCATTTGCCCTCCATAAATGATTAGAGAAAATAATTTCCAAGTGGTCAATCCTAAATATATTTTTTTGGATCCGTCAAAATCATTTCCTTAAAAGCACTATCATTTTCTCTCTCCTCAAATCATTCCATATATAATTTTCACAAAATCCTCTAATGAGATATGGTCTAAGTCCAAGCATGAAACAATGTATACGATAAACTCTTTTCAAACTTTTTAAGGGTTCAAAATTTATTTATAACTATGTACGGACTATCAAAACTCAAGCAGATACACTTGCTATGGCTAACGCACCTTTTGATGATATTAAATTATCTTAGTTCATATTATAAGAAGATCTCGACTGAGATTCATATTTGTGATGGTTCTATATATTTTGAAGAACTTCATAATGAGATTTTGAACTATGAAGCTTATCCAAGAAAGAGAAGTCATGCTTCTATTATCATCAATTTTGCTAACAAAATTAATTTTAGCAACAAAGACAAAATCCACAACTAGCAAGGCAATCGTCCAAACAATCATTATACAGACAACATTAAATAATACCATAATAAAAATATTAATAAATTTGGGTAATAATTCAACAACAAAGTCAATTATCAAATACATGACATACAAGGTCATGATGCTAAGAAATATAGTTGCTACCAAACTATTATTCCATGGATGCTCAAGCCTTCATACCCATCTTATTTTATAAATCCTATTGTGCCACCTATACGGTTTTTATTGCTCAATCCTTTTAACGTCTATCAACTGGCTAGTTGATTCTGGAGCTTCTCACCATGTCACATCTAACTTGAATAATATATCTCTTCATTAAAATGGTCTAGATGATATCATGATGAGTGATGGCAAATGTCTCAAGATAACTTATATTAGCTCTACAAACATTCCCTCTTTCTCAAAATTCTTTTTTACTTTTAATGTTATTTATGTTAGCCTAATATATATCTCTAAATTATATGCTTCTAATAATATTTTTATTAAATTTTTGTCCTCTTCGTTTGTTGTGAAAGATCTTAACATGAGAGCATATCTCATGAAAGTGCTAAATAGAGATGGAATTAATGAGTGGCTAACTTATGCACCATCCAAATTCATCTCTACTTCCTACCATCAAGGTTCTATTTCTAAAATGATACAATGGTTTATATCTTTCTTTTAAAGTTTTAACTCATATTGTTTGTTGTTGTAATATCATTGTATTGTCATCCCTTTTTATGTAATTCATATAAATTCAATAAAATGTACAAACTTTTATTTTATATATCCTCACTCATAAGCAAAATCACCTCTTGAACCGATATATTATGATGTATGAGGTCCTTTATTAATATAATCTCAATATGGACTTAATTATTATCTTGTTTTTGTTGATCACTTCGCAATGTGGTTATTTCTCATGAGATAAAAATATAAAATAATCATCATTTTTCTTTAATTCAAATTTATTGTTGAAAAATTCTTTTAAGGATTTATTATTACATTCTATTGTGACAATGATAGTGAATTGCAAAAGTTTCTTAATCTTTTTGAAACCAATAGAATCTCTCATTTTTCTCACTCCACATACTCCTAAATATAATGAGATCATATAACATCATCATCAACATATCATCTAAACTGATATCACACTCCTCACTCAGCTCCCTTACCTCTTTAATTTTGATCTCATATATTTATTTCATCAACTTATCTTATTAATTGTATACTCACTCTAGTTCTCAACATGATTTTACCATTTGAAAAACTATTTGAATCCACTTATATGGAAATCATGTGTTTTTGGGTGTCTATATTATCCATGATTAAAATCTTACACCCATAATAAATTGGAAGCTCGATAAAACTATATGTTTTTCCTAGATATTCTACTAATCAAAGTACATTTAAATGTTTTGATCCATCAACCGAAAAAAAATTATTTTTGTTGATTTTGTGAAATCTAGTTTTCTTATAAATAATTTAACTCTTTTTTTGTCTAGACTAACTTTCAATAAATTTATTGATTTGATCTCCCAAATATTAACCTCACCCACCAATCCATACACTTTATTCACTCAAACCAAATCAGATTCTTCTTTAATGGTGTATAATGAATAACATATTATCTTATCCATTTAGCTGTCTCATGAGAGTATTGCAATTCACAATGACATTTGGTTTCAACATCTTCTATTTTCAATTCTTCTTACCCAACACATCCTAGAGATATCATTAACCTTACACTAATTCAGCTGATGGTTACTATATCCAAAAATCAAATCTTTAAACTAAATAAATATTTTTTTATTTTTATTAAATAATCTAAAAAAATTATTTCTAAGCCTTCTAGTATCAACTAAGCATTAAAATTCTTGAATGATGAGTAACAATGACTAAAGAATATAATACTTTACTAAGGAATTGTACATGACACTTAGTCTCATCCCATCTAAGTCAAATCTTGTAGGTTATTGATATGACAAATGTCAATCTTGCTGCCAAGTCATCACACCCTCGGACAGCTGGCCCGCCGACGTGGCTGACCCAACGCAGGTAACCAGCCCAGACATACGGGGGGCGCCAGTGGTCGTACAGCCGACCTGACGCAGGTAAGGTCGGCACTCCCCACCTGCAAACGCATGTCTCATTGCGAGGACGGCGGGCATGGTGGGGGGCACGACGACATGGTGGAGGGTACAGCAACATGGTAAGTCATAAATGCGGTAAGGTCATCAGGTACGAATGATCTATAACACCCACTATAAAAGCTCATGCACCTCTACAGGGCAGGGGGATCGCAAAACGAACCACTGAACTAACTTGATCGTCGGAGGGGTCACGTCGGGAACCTACCCAACCCAACCTTCTTGCAAGAGTTGGCGGCCGACCCGAATTGGATTATTCCCTCTTCACCCGGACTCCACCACTCCAACAGCCGACCTCCCAAGCCAAGCTCTGAATCACTACACATCTGGGCGGGCTCCCACTTCGTACCGAGGAGACCACGGGCGAGCTAGCGCACACGGGCCTGAACCAGCAAGTGCTTGCTCAGCAGACTCGGAGACCAAACGCATCTACTAGGCAAGCACCGGATTCTCCACTAACATTTTGGCGCTAGAAGGAGGGCCCATGTCGCCAGAATGCCCACTCACGGATTCGGGTACGGAGCGCCAGGCGGAACCCGACCACCCTCGACTGGCGGAGGAAGTCGCGGTTGCCATGCCAACCCCCAACCATTTTTGGAGGATGATGACCGACCCGGGGTTCCCCTCACCGGCATCAAACCCCGCGCCACTCATGGTCACGGCAGAGGCTTTCCTCGGCCTCACCAGCCAGGTCCAAGCACTAGCGGGGATGGTGCATACCATAATCCCATACCTACCCCAACCGGTGCATTCGATGGCTCATCAACCAGCACCCCCGCAAACGGAGTCACCGACGGCCCCAAACCGGAGAATCCCGCCAGTCGCCGAGGCGCCACCACCTCGGGTCGCTGAGGCGCCATCGCCTCGGGTTCCAGCTTCGCCGACCCCAACGCCAACCCGATCCCAAAGTTGCTCTTATAATCCAGCATCGACTGAACTTGATCTCGACACCTTATCGACCGACTCCACCGACTCCTTGAGATAGCAAGTCCGCCGAGTCCATCAACGACTTGACCAAGTCCAGAAGGAAGTCCTTAGATCGAAAGAAGAGTTGGGGAAAGCCCTAAAAGTGGCTCCCCGTTCACCCCCGAGATACAGTCCAAGCCCCTACCGGCCACCTTCAGGCTCCCAGCCCTCGAGCCCTACGATGACAGCGGCGACCCGATGGAACATGTCGCCACATTCCGCTCCCAAATGGCCCTTTACGACACCTCGGAGGCGCTGATGTGTCGAGCCTTCCCGACCACCCTTAGGGGATCGGCCAGAACCTGGTATGCTCGTCTCAAACCCGCGTCCATACCATCATTTGACGTGTTGGCAAGAGAGTTCGAGTCGAACTTTTTGGCAAGTGCACGTCCGAGGCCTACCACAGCTTCACTCCTCGGAATGGCCCAAGGGAGCGACGAGCCCCTCTCCCAGTTCGTAGGAAGATTCACATCACAAGTCCAGGGCATCCCCGACCTCCATCCGTCCCTGGCCATCCAAGCATTTCTGACGGGGCTGAAGCCATCAAGGTTCTTTTGGTCGCTAATCGAGCGACCACCAACAACTCTGCCCGAGATGTTGCAACGGGCGCACCAATATGTGGCGGCCGAGACATTGATAGATGGCAAGCGGGACGAGACGAAACGCTCCTGGGGGAACAGTCTCGTGGGCACCTAGCCCCACCTCTGAAGAAAAGAGAGGACAGGTCGGGCTTACTGCCAGCCAGACCTCCCCCGATTCCCCTCAACTCAACCCGAACGGAGATATTCTTCCAGATACGAGAAAAGGGACTCTTGAAGGCACCAAGCCCGATAAAGTCGCATCCCGAGCGGCGCGACAAGAGGAGGTACTGCCGCTTCCACCGAGAATATGGTCACGACACCGAGGAATGCCGTGATCTCCAGTACCAAATTGAAGACCTTATCTGGCGCGGGCACCTGCGGCGATATGTCCGCGAACAACCCCCTCTCTCAGGCGGTCGGCCCTCCCGAGACCTGTCTCCCCGACCGCAGGGCCCGATCGAAAAACAGATCGACGTCATCTTCGACGGTCCAGCATACGCGCGATCCGAGGCCGGAAAGAGGCCGCTACATCATGAAGACCTTGACGTCACGTTCAGGTCGGAAGATGAGGAGCACTCATCTCACGATGACGCGCTAGTAATCTCAATCCGCATAGCCAACGCCTACGTCAAAAGGGTCATGATCGACACGAGGAGTTCGGCCGACATCCTGTATTTTGATGTCTTTCAACGGTTGGGATTGACCGACCTAGACCTCACCCCCTAACATCTACCTTGACAGGGTTCACTGGGAATTCCATATCTCCCATGGGAACAGCCACGATCCCTGTCACGTTCAGGGGGGAGCCGAGATCAAAGACTCTGCTGGTATCATTCATGGTGGTCAAGCTCCCATCTGCGTACAACGCCATCATCGGGCGCCCGACCCTCAATCGGCTCAGGACGGTCGTGTCAATGTACCATCAGGTCTTGAAGTTCCCGACTCGAGCCGGGGTCGACGAGGTCAGAAGTGACCCAAAGGAATCCAGGCAATGCTACTTAACGGCGACAACGTTGTGCAAGAGGCCGAGAACCGAACCATTCGGTGTCATGCCCCCAGATCCAGAAGAAAATACCCAAGACACCCACTCTGCAGAAAGAGTCCTCGAACTGTCACTGGACCAGAGCCGCTTGGATAAGCTGGTAAAGGTCGGGTCTGAGCTTGCGGAGAATCAACAGGTTCAAGAATGATGATGTCTTCGCATGGACCCCAAACGACATGCCGGGGGTCGACCCCGAGATCGCCCAACATTATTTAAACATCTCCCCCGACGCCCGACCTGTGAAGCAGCGTCCGCGCAAATTCGCTCCGGACCGACAGAAGGCTATAGAAGATGAGGTCACTCGCCTTTTGGACGCGCAGCTTATCGAAGAAGTGAAATACCCGACCTGGTTGTCCAATGTTGTACTTGTTAAAAAAGCGAATGTGCGTTGATTATACTGACCTCAATCGGGCTTGCCCGAAGGATTGCTACCCACTTCCCCACATCGACCAACTTGTGGATGCCACGTCGGGGCATCAGCTGCTTTCCTTCATGGATGCCTTCTCAGGGTACAACCAAATGCCCCGAGAGACAAAAGAAATATGGCCTTTATCACACATAACGGAACATATTGCTACAAGGTGATGCCGTTCGGATTGAAAAATGTCGGCGCGACCTTCTAGCGCCTCGTGAATCGCATGTTCAAGGACCAGGTCGGAAGGAATATGGAAATTTATGTAGACGACATGATAGTCAAAAGCCGGCATGCCGAGACCCACCTCTCCGACCTGGAGGACATTTCGCACGCTGAGGAAATACAAGATGCGTCTCAACCCGACGAAATGTACTTTCGGCATCACATCCGGGAAGTTCCTCGGCTTTATAGTACACCAACGGGGAATCGACGCCAATCCCGACAAGATAAAAGCAATACAGGAGATGTAGCCCCCCAGGACTATAAAAGAGGTCCAACGACTTACGGGAAGGTTAGCAGCTCTAAGCCGCTTCATTTCCCGAGCTGGAGACAAGAGTTCAACCTTCTTTCTCGCATTGAAGTCGGCAAAAGACTTCAAATGGACCCCCGAATGCGAGGAAGCATTCTGCCAACTCAAGAGTCACATCGAGAACCTACCGCAACTAGCCTCGGTGAAGGATGGCGAGCCCCTCGGTTTATACCTCGCTGCGACCGACCTGGCGGTCAGCTCAGTCCTGGTAACACTCGATAAAGACGGGGAAAGGCCGATCTACTACACTAGCCATGTTCTGGCGGGGCCTGAGCTCCGCTATGCCCCCATAGAAAGGATAGCTTTGGCGTTGATCCTGGCTTCCAGAAAATTGAGGCCGTATTTCCAGACACATCCCATCAAAGTAATAACCGACTAACCCTTGCGCCAGATCCTTTCTAAATTTGATGTTGCAGGTCGGATGCTCAAGTGATTGGTAGAGTTAGGGGAATTCGATATCGAATACGAGCCAAGAAAGGCGATCAAAGGCCAAGTGCTCGCAGACTTCCTCTCGGAGCTCGCACCTCCACAAGCCCTGGAGAACCCGAACCCTGGATGGACTCTACATATCGACGGCTCCGCCAACTCGGAAAGAGGAGGAGTCGGCTTGGTGCTCAAGGACGCTTCTGGCCACATCTACGAACATGCCCTGCGATTAGGGTTCAAAGCTACAAACAATGAGGCCGAATACGAAGCGCTCTTGTTCGGTCTTAAGGTCGCGGCTGAGCTGGGAGCAGAAGACATCGAGATATTCACTGACTCCCAACTCGTCGCTGGCCAAGTTAATGGCACGTTCGAGACCCGGGAAGCAACAATAATCAAATACCTGGCCGAGGCGCGACTGATGACAGCTCGATTTCGAATGTGTACCATCACCAAGGTACCTCGCAGCGAGAACACGCAAGCAGATGCCTTGGCTAGGTTAGCTTCCTCCCGCGTGACCGACACACCGACCGGAGCAATGGTGAGGACCATCGGGCCCTCCATCGACCCGACTATGATGACTGTTGATCAGGAAGACAGAGGCTAGACCGACGAGATCCTCCGCTTCAAACAAGCAGGAGTCCTCCCCGAGGACAAGGTGACTGCCCGAAGAATCAGAAGGACGGAATCATGGTACTGCATCGTTGATGGCCGCCTCTACCGGCGAGGCTTCAGCCGACCCCTACTTCACTGTCTGAACCCGACCGAGGCGCAAACTACCTTAGCTGAGATCCACAAGGGAATATGTGGAGACCATGTCGGCGCTCACACCTTGGCACATAAGGTCCTCAGGCAAGGTTACTACTGGCCCACACTGCGAAAGGATGCCCAAGCTTATGTTCGAAATTGTGAGCCATGCCAGAAGCACGCCCGACTCCAACATAGATCGATGGTATAACTCACGACTACCGACTGCGCCTGGCCCTTCGCCCAATGGGGAATTGACCTCCTCGGCCCCTTCCCCCAGCCTCGGGACAGAGAAGGTTTCTGATAGTCGTAGTCGACTATTTCACCAAATGGCTCGAAGCCGAGCCGTTAGCCTCCATCACCGAGAGACAAGTTGAAGGGTTCGTATGGAAGAACATCATAACTAGGTTCGGCCTCCCTAGGGCGATCATCACAGACAACGACACGCAGTTTTACAATGCGAAGTTCAAAACATTTTGCCAGAGCTATCGCATCCAGCTGAAGTTCAGCTCGGTTGCCCATCCCCAAGCCAACGGGTTAGCCGAGGTAACAAACCGACCCATTCTTGGAGGGTTGAAGAAAAGGGTCTCGAACACTACGACTTCTTGGGTAGAGGAGCTCCCGAGTGTTCTATGGGCATTAAGAACGACTCCAAAAACCCCGACGGGGGAATCGCCGTACAGCCTGGCATTCGGGACTGAAGCCGTACTACCTCCCGAGGTGGTTTTCCCGACCCTCCGAGTCCAAACCCAACATCAGGAGGAGTCCGACCAACAGCTCCGTAGGAACCTCGACCTATTGGAGGAGAAGCGTGCTGATGCTCATCTCCGAGCATTGGCCTACAAAAGAGCTGTCGCAAGAATTTATAACCGACGAGTACACCCCCAACACGTCAGGTCGGGCGACTTGGTGCTCCGGAAGACCGAGGTCAGCGACCCGACCCGGTCCCGCGGCAAGCTGGCCCCGAACTGGGAGGGTCCCTACCGAGTTATCGATGTTATCTGAGATGGGACTTATACGCTGGCAACGATGAAAGGACGGGTGTTGCCAAGAACCTAGCACATCACAAACTTACGAAAATTTTACGCATGACAATGTCAACAAAATGACCTGGCTTGTATTACCACTTGTACCGAGTTGAAATGCAACTACATCAGCAGAACAACTTGACTTGTATTGATTTGGAACAAGTACAAAATAGGTCGGGAGCAAACATGAGGGCTACCCAACCTGAGTTACAAGCTTCAAAAAAAAAAAAAAAAAAAAACAAGTGAAGAACAAAATCAGGGCTCGGGAGGCGCCGAGTCGTCAAAATCCATGTGTCGCTCCATCGGCACTGAGTCGTCCTCGGGGTAGATAGTGAACGGATCTTCTTCAATGTCGGCATCAGGGTATCGGGCGCGAAAGCGAGCCAGCGCCACCCGATACCCGTATTCGTAAGTGACCCGACCCATCCGTTTCAGACCCTCTTTGAAGCCGAGGGACCCCTTGTACTCGGCGACCGCCTTCCCCGGTAGCTCGGCTCGGGCATGCTCCAGGTCCTTCACGGCCTGCAGAAGCTTGTCATCCATCCTCCGAGCCCTGGCTCGGGCCTCCTTCAGCAGATGCTGGGCATCGCCCAGATGGCCCCGTAGCTCTCTCTCCGAGGCTTCGCGTCTGAGGAGCTCCTCGACCCTTTCACCCTTTATTTTCTCGAGCTCCTCCCTCAACCTGGACGCGCGTTCCTCGGCCTCGGCAACCGCCTCTGGTCCTCCCTTGGACTTCAGGACGTCGAGCTCCTCTTGCAGCTGCTTGACCCGATGGTCCATGAAGGTGATCAGTCGACCCGCATCATGAACCCGGTCAACAAGCTCCATTTGGAAGTGATGGCCCTGCACGAAAGGACAAGATACGAAGGCACAAGTCGGGAGGCTTACCAGGACAATCTCCTTGGTGGCTCGGCCCATCAGAACCTCTGAGGGGAGCGTGTACAGCTCCCGTGCCAGTTGGGGATGGAGAATCCCCCTTTCGTACTCCTCGGCTGCTGACGGGTTGTTCCACACCTTCGTCGAGTTTTTCAGCCCCGCCCACTGAGCCTTTAGCTCCTTCTCGGGGTCTTGATGCCCCAGGTCAGACATCAGCAGGGCATAATAGCCCTGGTCGCCCTTGGAAACCTTTGTCTTGAAAAGGTCCTTCATGGACCTCGGGCGCTCGTGGACCGGTGAGGCGGCCCCCTCCTCGGACTCAGCAGGTGCCTCCGGCCTCTCTGGCGATACGGCAGGCTCCTTACCCTTGGAGCGGGAGCGGGACCCCCCCCTCGCGGACTTGGGACTTGTGCTTTCTCGACAGCACCTTCATCTTCTTCTGCGGCTTCCCCGCAACTTCTGCCTGTTCAGTCGAGGGGGAGCCGGTCTTTTCAACGGAGCCCCCGGGGCCTCCCTCGCAGGAGACGCACCGACCTCACGGGCGGCGGGGCGGCTCGGAGGGGCCTTTCCGCCAGCCACTCTCAGCATCCCGCGAAACTCCCCGAGATTCATCCGGTCTGCATCACGACTTACAGGTTAGTAAGAAATTAATAAAGCTTGAGCAAAGCAAAATGCTAGTACCCCTAGAGGCCGGACTCAAACCCACCTCAACGAGCCAAAGCTCGGTCATTTCCTTGATCGCACGAGAAGAGGAAAAAATCCCCTTCAGTCGGCCGACCAGGACGGTCTCCTCCTCGGACAGATAAGGGGGGGCGTTGCCGATCGGATGAGACGACCAACTGAGCCCGAATCCCCAACCCAGACCACTAACGTAAAGATAGTGGGACTTCCAATCTTTGTTACTGGAAGACGCCCCGCTGACCCTAAAACCAACTCGGGCGGTAAGATAGTAATCGCCCCGACTATTGCATAGGCGAAAACACGCCATGAACAAGTCCCGAGTCGAGATAATCCCAGCTCCTCGGCATTCACCCAAGAAAACCACAAGGTAATGCCACGAGTTGGGCGCTACCTGGCTAGGAGAAATTCTCCACCATTTCAGGCACTCCTCAATCAGAGGGTGCAGAGGAAACCGAAGACTGGCCTCCAAGGCATCTACCGAGATGCACATGTCGGGGACGTCCAAACTATAAGGACGTCGCCCCGGCTCTGGAACATGCAACCCGTATTCAGCCGGGATGTTGTACCGTGCCCTAATCGCGGCAAGTGACCCCTCAGTCACCGCCGAGTCGAGGTCATGATTTGACATCATGACCTCCAAATCCCTCTGAACCCTCGCGTCGACAGGCGACGGGGGCTCGGAAGACGCTCCCGAGGAACCAACCTCGGGATCACCCTGACTCGACTCCCTCGACCCCGAGGGAGAAACGACCCTGACACTAGTCGAGGAGTTCGACGAGGTCATCGCGACCTGTTCAAAAGGAGTTGCCGAGCTGAAGGGGCGAAGGGTGGCTATAGTGGTCCGAGATTGAGGCAGGAAGAAGGCAAAATGAGCGAGTGAGGTCTCTGCCCAACCCCGCAGCTAACTTATAGCACCCAAGGGTGTCGTTTCAGCTTCCCGAGGTAAGAGGAAGCGCCACCACCCTGAAAAAGCACTCAGCGCATTAAATGCGCCATAACTATGACCGAAACCCTAGGCAGAGGATGGAAAATACATATATATCATATATTTATATATATGATATTGTCGCATAGGCGCATATCCGGATGTGCGCCCGAGTTCACCCTCTCGGCCAAATCTCCGAATTTGTGCCCGAGTTCACCCTCTCGGCCAAATCTCCGAATTTGTGCCCGAGTTCACCGTCTCGGCCAAATCTCTGAATTGGCGCCCGAGGTCACCCTCTCGGCCAAATCTTCGAATTTGTGCCTGAGGTCACCCTCTCGATCGAAATCTCCGGATTTGCGCCCGAGTTCACCCTCTCGGTCGAACCTCCGGAGTCGCGCCCGAGTTCACCCTCTCGGCCAAATCTCCGAATTTGTGCCCGAGTTCACCCTCTCGGCCAAATCTCCGAATTTGTGCCCGAGTTCACCCTCTCGGTCGAATCTCCGGAGTCGCGCCCGAGTTCACCCTCTCGGTCAAATCTCTGAATTTGCGCCCGAGGTCGCCCTCTCGGCCAAATCCCCGGATTTGCGCCCGATTTCGCCCTATCTCTGGGTTTGCGCCCGACTTCATCCTTGGCAAGAGTGATACATTGTAATTCCCGAGCTCACGCTCGGTCAGATCTACTCTTGCTGCATTACAAATCCCGAGCTCATGCTCGGTCGGATCGACTCTCGATACATTATAATTCCCGAGCTCACGCTCGGTCGGATCTACTCTTGCTGCATTATAAATCCCGAGCTCATGCTCGGTCGGATCGACTCTCGATACATTGTAATTCCCGAGCTCACGCTCGGTCGGATCTACTCTTGCTGCATTACAAATCCCGAGCTCATGCTCGGTCGGATCGACTCTCGATACATCATAATTCCCGAGCTCACGCTCGGTCGGATCTACTCTTGCTGCATTACAAATCCCGAGCTCATGCTCGGTCGGATCGACTCTCGATACATTGTAATTCCCGAGCTCACGCTCGGTCGGATCTACTCTTGTTGCATTACAAATCTCGAGCTCATGCTCGGTCGGATCGACTCTCGATACATCGTAATTCCCGAGCTCACGCTCGGTCGGATCTACTCTTGCTGCATTACAATTCCCGAGCTCATGCTTGGTCGGATCGACTCTCAATACATCGTAATTCCCGAGCTCACGCTCGGTCGGATCTACTCTTGCTGCATTACAATTCTTGAGCTCCTGCTCAGTCGGATCAACCACCGCACCATTCGAAATCCCTAAGTCCCCACTCAGAACTAGTTCAGGGCGATCTCGAACCAGCGGTTAAGCGCTAGACCTCATCTTCGGCACCCTCATCAGGCGCCTCGAGAAGGTCTTCCCGGGGGGGGGGGAGAATGATATGACAAATGCAACCTGGCTGCCAAGTCATCACACCCTCGGACAGCTGGCCCGCCGACATGGTCGACCCAACGCAGGTAACCAGCCAAACATACGGGGAGCGCCAGTGGTCGTACAGCCGACCTGACGCAGGTAAGGTCGACACTCCCCACCTGCAAACGCACGCCTCATTACGAGGACGGCGGGCATGGTGGGGGGGGGCACGACGACATGGTGGAGGGTACGGTGGCATGGTAAGTCATAAATGCGGTAAGGTCATCAGGTACGAATGATCTATAGCACCCACTATAAAAGCTCCTGCACCTCTACAGGGCAGGGGGATCGCAAAATGAACTACTGAACTAACTTGATCGTCGGAGGGGTCACGTCGGGAACCTACCCGACCCGACCTTCTTGCAGGAGTTGGCGGTCGACCCAAATTGGATTATTCCCTCTTCACCCAGACTCCACCACTCCAACAGCCGACCTCCCAAGCCAAGCTTTGAATCACTACACATCTGAGCGGGCTCCCACTTCGTACCGAGGAGACCACGGGCGAGCTAGCGCACACGGGCCTGAACCAGCAAGTGCTTGCTCAGCAGACTTGGAGACCAAACGCATCTACTAGGCAAGCACCGGATTCTCCACTAACAGTTATAAATGAATTTTTTGTATCAAATGAAATCCTAATTAGTCCATTAATAAGTATAAAGCAAGATTTGTTACAAAAAAATTATCAACGTCTAAGTCTTGAGTATCATTACATTTTTAGCTCAATTATGAAGCCAACAATAATTCATATTGTTTTATGTCTTGCCTTATCTAACAATTAGGGACTTAGATTTATGAGGTAACATGTAGGCTTTATTAATCAGAATCTTCCTCGATATGTATATAAGTTGTGTAAGGCTTTTTATGATCTCAAACAAACACCTTGTACTTGATATCATAAACTTAAAACCCATCTAGTCTCAGTTAGATTTCATAATTATTAATTTGATAATTCATTGTTTATAAGATAATTCATTATTTATTTATTCTCAAGAGAGCATAATAATGTTCTTACTAGTTCATGTTGATGACCTAATTATTATTGGTAATAAATAAGTAATAATTAATCTATTTATTTAGCAACTTAAAAATAAGTTTCTATTTTCTTATTATCAAAGTCATCCACTATTCCTTTTTCAACAAAAGTATATTCATGACCTTATTACCCATACTAAAATGCTTGAAGCCAATATTGTTACTATGTCAATCTCTAAAAATGTTTCTGTTAAAAGTCTAATAGTGCTAATCGTAATGACGCCACTAAGTATTGTCAAATTATTGATAGTTTATAATATTTAGCATTCACTCATCGAGACATTACGTATATAGTAAATAAATTATCTCGATTTATGCATAAGCCTACTTTCAACCATTGGATAATTGTTAAATATCTTTTTTAATATTTAAAGAATACTATTGAAATTATCTCGATCTATGCACAAGTCTACTTCCAACCATTAGATAATCGTTAAATGACTTTTCCACTATTTAAAAGACACTATTGATCATAGTTTTTTTTTTCAGAAAGGATTCCTCTTTATTACTTCATGTATTTTCGGATATCGATCAGACATATAATAAAAATGGCAAGACATCTACTAGTGCTTATATCTTATTCCTTTGTTACAATCCAATCTCTTAGAGTTTTAAGAAACAATGCTCTATTGTAAAATCTTCTACTAAGGCTAAATATCGAGCGATTATTTCTACGACTATTGAATTTTATTAGGTTCAATCATTACTATATGAACTATTTATCACATTTTTAGATCCTCCATTTATATATTATAACAATATAAGTACAACATATCTATGTGCTAATCCTATATTTCACTCTCAAGTGAAATATATAATCATCGACTTTTACTTTATTCGTAACATAGTTCAAAATGATGAGTTAATTATCTCTTATATCTAATCATCTAACAAAATTGCAAATGTTATTACTAAGTATTCATCTCACCAATAATTCATTCTACATAGTTCACATTGTTGTCCTCCTCTCCCTCCATCTTGTGTTAACTTAAGTATTAGAGGGATCAAGCCGAGGAATCCCCCGGCGTAGATCTGTTGTGTATGACCACTAGTGGCTAGGGGACAACATCATCGCCCGAAAGACGGCTTAGCAGCAAGAGAGGACTTTGCAACCATGCAAATCCTAGTTCCTCTACTCAGCCTCATCGCTCCAAGGTCATATCGATCTCGATGAACCACCTCGCTCACAGACATCATATGTCGGTTTGTCATGTCAACAAGGAAGAGATAGGAGGATGAACCTACACATTCAACAATGAACCACTGTATCACTACTTTATGGCAATCATGCACTATCATTAATAATTTATTCTACTTCAATCCAATATCTATATTATAAAGGATATTATTGAAAAAATAAATCATGATAAAATATCATGATGCTCTTAATATCTTGATAATATATCATAATAATTTTAAATCATAAAGATTATGAATCATATTATCACGATTCAATCAATCAATAATGAGGATCATGATCTTCTATATTATTAAATGATTTTAATAAATAGTTTATTAAAAAAATATATTTATCATATTTGGTAATCTCTTACAATATTTATAAACATATACACACCGTCAAGAACAAATCAAGCTAGTAATTCCATTTATTGAATTGGTATGTCGTGAGTAAACATACAATTGCTTCATCATCATCTGAAAAAAAAATTAGCCTTAATGACTTTGACGTAAGCTTAAGACATTTAAATACTGAAACACAAAACATCACCTAAGCCATCAATCCACCAAAGATTAAGCCTTGCCTTCCATTTCATCATCAAGTGCAGCCAATGAAGAAGGGCCTTTTTAAAGCCTTCATTACCTACTTGATCAAGCCGGACCTGTAGTCATGCCTCGTGAACCGGACCGGGTCCGATCGAATATATATGTAGTTAGGGAAAAAAAATATTCTATAAATCAAAATTATGTTGACTTTATTTTTGTAAGATTTGACTGACTAAAATCTTGCTCATTTTGATGAGTATCAAACATGTAAATCTTGGAAGCACCAGAAGAAGACTTGAATGGGGTTTGAGGCTAAAGAATTTGATGGATGAACCGAAGGGTAAAGATATGTTTCAGAACTTGCTTTACTGCATTTGAGTCGAGTCCCTTGTGATGCTTCGTATCAACAAGCACAAGGAAGAAGAAGACCAGCTCTCGCCTTCTTCTCTTAGCCTTGCTTCTGTGTGCCACGCTCAAAAGAGATTCCACCTGATACCAGCTGAGCGTGCTGCAATACCACACAGCACTTCCTGCTGCAGTTCCAAAGCTATCTATCAGCACGACTGGCTCTCGAACGAGTAATAGAAGGACCCTGTGCTATGATCACCGGTACTAGTGCTCTCCGTCGGCTGTTGCCTCGGGGGAGAGAACAGGCGAGGTTTCGGAGGCATGTCGATGAGCTCGGCAGCCCCTCGGAGCATCTCTACCGCCCCGAGCATGGAAGGACGGCTAACCGGATCGGTCTGTATGCACCACAACCCCACCATCGCCATCTTCCTCAGTATGGCATTATCCTCCGCCACCACGTCCTCCATGTCCACGCGCACCCACTCCTGTAACTGAACGTAGATCCAGTCCGGGAAGTACTTATTCTCGCTGGACCGCTCCGCCTCTGCCACCGCCGCATCCTTCTTCCCGATGGCCATCTCCAGCAGAAGAATCCCGAAGCTGTACACGTCCGACTTGTGGGAGACGCCCCCGAGGCTTCTCAAGAACACTTCGGGGGCTATGTAGCCGACGGTACCTCGGGCGCCTGTCAAGGAGACGCTGCTGTCCTTTCGGGAGTACGATCTCGCCAATCCGAAGTCTGAAATCTTGGGCTGCAGCCTGCTGTCCAGCAACACGTTCGGAGGCTTGATGTCCAAATGTAGAATTCTTTTCTCGCACCCGTTGTGGAGATACTCGACGCCCCGGGCGATCCCAAGAGCGATGTCGAGCAGTCGTCGAGCACCCAGCTTCTGTCGCATCCCTTCCGTGGATATCAAACCAGCTAACGATCCTCCCGGCATGAGCTCGTAGATCAGAGCTCGGCGCGTGCCGTCGCAGCAGAAGCCTAGAAGCCGGATGACGTTCACATGGTGAATTCGGCCGATGGTGGCCACTTCGTTCACGAAGTCTTGGCCGTCGTCTTTGACCTTCCCCAACACCTTGGCAGCCACCAGAAGCCCATTGGGGAGCTTCCCCTCGTACACATTGCCGTAGCCTCCTTCCCCAAGCTTTTCCTTGAACCCATTTGTGATTTTTCTCACGTCGGCGTACGAGTATTCTGTGGTCAGCATCGATTTGTAGTTGCTGATGAACTCCTTGATCTCAGGGTCGGCCCTCGGTCTCGTGCTTCTTCTCTTCCTGATGACCTTGACGAATGCGAAGATCCCTGCTAGGAATGCTGTCGAGACAACTGCAGCTGCATGCGTGGTCAAACAAGAGTAGTCTTTCCTATGAGAACAGTGCCGGAAACAGAACTCACACAGAAAGATTCAGTAGACGATCTACCTAGAACGATCTTCCATGTGTCAAACCTGCAGGGAGAAGTATCATCATCCACAAATTAAACACAACAAACCCTGCATCTATGCAAATGACTACAGTGAAATTTCCTACACACTACATCTGATCCAAAAATATATGAAAACTCTAGATTTGAGTAATTGATTTGATTTGAGTGTATGATTGAGTAAAACTTTTTTTTCTCAAAACTATAGTATTTTTCTCGATTCAACAACCACTACAGCAAGAACACAAATGATGTGACGAAGAACTTATTATGATTGGGACATAAATAGTTGACCGGCGCAATGGGACCATTTCCCTGCGACCGGCACCATGGTCCAGAGTGCTGGTTGTTTGACTGTGATGGAGAACTCGATTTCTATACGATTTCTCCGTTGCGTGCACAGTTTTGTGTCTCATAACATACTATTCCAAGCGGGTCATTCACCACCAAAGAGACATGCTTATTCTTTCCACGAGAGAGGCGAACAGAGAGAGGAGACGAAAAGTCTTACTTGGTAGGACCAGCATTTTCAGATCGACTGCATCTGTCCTTGCAAAAGCACCGCGTCTTCCCGGTGGTCTGGTTGTAGCCGCACCGCCCGCCGGAGTCCTGGCAAATTGAGCAGTCCGTGTCGTTATAATCCCACTGCAGCGCGAACCCTTTGTCTATTAAGGGAAAGAGATCGTCCCACTGCACGACGCTGTAATCCCTGAGCTTCTCCGGCGTGAGATTAGCCTCAGCGATGCTCGCCAGCAGTATGGGCAGCGCCGCGTGGACGCACGCAGCCGGAAGCACGGTGTCGTTGTTCAACGTCCCTGACAGGAAGTAAAGGCTGGTGTTCCCTTGGCAGCCACCGTACTCGACGGTTTCGCTCGTGAAGTTGAGAGGAAGCGGACCCCCGTCGCGACGGCACCAGGCGAAGTTGAGGTGGACCACCCAGTTGGGGATCTGGAAGGAAATGAAGCCGACAGCAGGGAGGAAGTGTTCGCGCAAGCCGGCGTCGCAGGAGTTGGAGCGGAGGTGTTGGGCGAGTTGGTGGTCGGACACCAAGAGCAAGGAATCATCGAGGGAGATCGTGTTCACCTGGTAGGGACGGTCAGAGAGAGAGATGGTGGGGATAGAGGAGGAGGAGTCGCAGGTAATCATGAATCCGGGGAGTCCGCAAAAGGACGCGCTGGAGAAGAAGGGGAAGGTGACCGCCACGTTGCCGCAAACAAGCGGCTTGCAGGCTTCGTAGAAGTAGGAGTAGTTGTCCTGCGACATGGAGAGGGTTGGGAGGTACAGAAAGAAGAAGGAGAAGATGGTGGCGGTGGTGAAGAGGAAGCAGGACGTCAGTGGCACCATCGCGTGCAGCTACGGTTCAACGTCGGCGAAGTGAAGGCCTCGCTCTTCAGCAATCGGCCTTCCATGATGGCTGCGGGAAATTATTGGCGCAGTTAGTTGACTTGACTTTTGTCGGACAGATTACCAACAGAAATACTATATTATCACATTCCATAAAATCAATTTTTTTACTAAAAATTTATTTTTAATTTTTTATATTAAGAGGTTTAATATTATTCGATCATAAGCTAGAAAAGTTAACAAAACAAAATAAATAATATCTATCTACAATTATATTGAATAAATCATCTCTTTTTCTCAAAAAATTTATTGATTAGTAAATATTTGATAAGTGTACTGCTATTAATAATAAGCCAATGAATCTTCCCTCATGTAAAACATCACTGGCTTGCTTGAGAGACCATCTTTCGATGTTAGCTATATTTAATATCTAGATGTGATGAAATAACAAAGGAGATTGGTCGTTGCAACTAAAGATTCAATTGGATTGGTACCAATGGTGTCATGTGTTGGCGTAATCGTTTCTCCATTAAGGGTGTAAGCTTATATTTGGGTTTGAGTAGGATGACATAGTTGATATAATCATATGTCATTTCACCTACTGATTACACAAAATGGGATCCTCCTAGTTGTAAGACTCATCCTCCTAAGGTTTGATCATTCAGGTTTCCTTAAGGGATTTATGATCCTACATGAATGATAGGCCAACACCGAGGATTGTCCGACGTGACCCCTTTGATGCTTAAGTCGACAGAAGTAAAAATACAACGATATAAATTGAAAGAAAAAAAGAGTATATATCGAGGTACGATTGATGTCTCCTCCCCCCCCCCCCACACAAACAGCATGAGCTGAGATGTTGGGCATATGACCCAGATTCAACCTATAATGGGCTTTAGTGAAGCCCACGGCCCATAACCTCACTTATATTAACCTAAAACCTGGATTAGGTGGCAAGAGTTGAGATTAAGAGAGCAACGACGGGCTGAAAACGTGGGTGAGAGAAAGAAAACTACAGATTGACAGTAGAGGCCAGAAAACAAGAGATCTAGGAAAGGGAAGAAGACAAGGGCAGGAAAAGACTATTCTCAATCATTCAAATCTCATGTTAGATCAGTTTGTAATGGATTCTTACTGTGATCTCTTGGGAAAGTTTTGGATATTGTGCTTAGGATTATAGTCCTTGTATCCCTGTGATTCTCTTGTGGCTATTGCTTTGGGCTTGGGCAAGAAGCCTTGAAATTTGTATATTCATTATTTTGATAGTGGATTTTCTCTGGCTTGTCCCGTGATTTTTACCCTTCGAATTGAAGGGGTTTTTCACGTAAATCTTGGTGTTCATCTGATTGTGATTTATGTTTGATTCCGCTGTGTGTGACGGTCGACTAGTATTTGTTCGTATACTAGTTTATTCCTGTTTTATTCTCGTCATGAGTTTCACTTATTGGCTAGTCCGAGAAAATATCATTACAACAACGTGATCATTTTGACCTCTGATACTGGTAAGATATAGTGATTACAAGATGCATAACAATATTATTTGAGAGCGGATGATGAGGATCAGTGTGTTTGCAGTGGATGTGCTAGCATATATCAAAATTATCTCTATTAAGTCCAAGTGGAGAGGATTTTATCTCTATTAAATGGTAGCATAGATTAAAATTATCTCTATTAAGTGCTAGCATAAATCAAATCTGACTGCAATCAAATATGAGGGATGATTATGAACAAATTATAAGGCTTCCAAGCACACATATATAAAAAAATCATCCTAATAATTTTCTAGATCGTCAACATCAACTCCTTAGGTCTAGCTTGATTTCTTTTTCTATATTCAACTTGTTTTCTTAAGTAGTTGTGGTGAGAATCATTTTAAAAATAAAATAAAAAAATAATTTTGTAATTTTGCATATTTAAGAACAAATCAGAAGTATTTTTTTTTTTTGTATTCTCAATCTGATTTATTAAAATAATTTTCCTCAACTTTTGCTCCTAAAAGAAGTCTAAAATAAGCGCATCATTTTAGGAAGATAATGTGAGTCGAACAATCTCTTTGCATATAAAAATAAGGTCACGTATGCTAATCTTTCCTTCCGTCCTGTATTAGTAGCCATTCTTTTTTGGGTAGGCATTGCCTCGTTGCGATGTAATGCCTCTAAGTAGGAATCAATGCATGATTTCACTTCATTATGGTGCAAGAATAAAGACGACACACCCACTTTGGCCCCATATAGGATAGATAGATAGCTCCTACAGGAACTGAAGAGTGTTGACATCAATTATATATATATATATATATATATATATAAAAGAAGGCTGGTGGTGAACTTATTCTCTCACCGAAACCATAGACTAACAATACGTTATCCCTTTCTTCCCATGTCATGTTCCTTGCCCACAGAGTATAGTATCCACTTAGTTATAAGAAGCAGCAACCACAGTTGTCAAAGCTAAAGCACAGCATCAGAAATCCCAGAAACATGTCTTCAGGCCAAAAGCTGTTTAGCAGGGAAAGGCCTCTTGGTGATGTTTTAGGTGGAGGAAAAGGTAACTCTCTTTGCTGTTCATTTTAATCTTCTGAGAAGATAGAGCAAGTTAGAGTTGATGTGCTAATCGTTGTAAGAATTCAAATGGTGGCCGTGTAGTTGCTGATATCGTCCTATGGAGAGACAAACGCTTGTCTGCAGCTATACTCATTGGGGTGACTCTTGTGTGGCTGCTCTTCGAGGTCATGGAGTACAATCTCCTGCCACTTCTTTGCCACATCTCGATAGCAGCAATGCTTCTCATCTTCATATGGTCCAATGGTGCAGCGCTGCTTGACCTGTAATCTCTTTTGACCTCATTCTTCTAGTTTCTTCTTCTTCTTCATCTTCTTTCTTTCTGCATGCATGGTGTTTCTCGTGATTGACACGATACTAATGGAACCATGTCCTGATCGACAAGGAGAATTTAACACATCAACAGCGATATTTCAGAAGAAAGCTGCACATTTAAGTTTAATTCTTGTTTCGTATTGAATTTACAGCTCAAGTTGTTTAGTTTGGCAGTAAATTATGTGCAAGTGCTTTTTGATTCCAGGACACCTCCGAAGATCCCTGAGCTCATCTTGTCGGAGCAAGCCTTCAGGAAAGGGGCACTGCTCTTCCATTCCTATCTCAGTCACGTCCTCTCCATGCTCCATGATATTGCAGGTGGCAAGGATCTCAGAATCTTCCTCTTGGTAAAAAAGATCCGTCTTTTCATTAACCTACTAGTCTTTCTTTGGCTTTCCTGATGGCACCTCGAGTGCACAACCATGTTCTACAGACAATCGTCTCTCTGTGGATCATCTCAACGATTGGAAGCTGCTGCAGCTCCATAAATCTCCTATTTTTCGGTGAGCATAACTACTGTCGACACAGTTAAAGAGATGACCGAGTTTGATTGCGTCTCACCGAGAGGCTTTGCCTTCACTTTCAGTTCTTCTTTGCGCGCTGACTCTGCCGGCTCTGTACGAGCGATATGAGGGTGAAGTGGATCATGCAGCCGCCATGGGAATTGACGGGCTGCAGCAGCTGTTCAAGAAAGTCAATTCGAAGGTCCTCGAGAAAATTCCCAGAGGACCAGCCAAGGCAAAGAAATCCAACTGAGATGCAGCAGGAAATGCTAAATGATATGTTAATAGGAGATTTGTGCAGCATGAAATTAAACCGCCAAGCCAGTGTGTATAATAAAACAGCGTTCTAATTATAATGGAGTGTGTGCTGACATGTATGGTTCTTCCTAAAACAATGAACACTTTGAGCACACGGAACTGCCGGTGATGGCTCTTCCTGCATCTGTTGGGGAGTAAGGATTCTTTGGGGACGATGAGTTCTCTTGAGACGTGTGCATTCTTCCCTGAGGTTTCAGAAAAGATAAGCCGTTGTAGCAGGCGATCGGAATTCGTAGACAGTGTTGCATGCAAACGGGTCAATCTCAGTACACGAACAGTCCAAGGATGGTAGCTTCGTGTCACCACGGCAGCCGCGAAGAACACTGCGACTCTCTCCGTCGAGTCCAGCGGACGCCACCTCACCGGCCGCTGTTCATCTCCATTTCCAATCCCATGACGTTTCAGCTTGCTTTCTCGACACCTATCCACCGCATGCCACCGCCTACGACGTCCCACTTTCCCTCTCTCTCTCTCTTTCTACCTATCCGAGTTCGTCCGCCGCGCAGTGGAAAGCATGCGGCAGAGTACCATGAACCGTAGCCCGCCGTTTTGGAGCCACGCCGGAACCGGCACCGGCGGAGACGACGACAGCATGGCCGTCCGCCGGCCCCCGAGTGTCATTGAAGCTTCGGAGATGGACTTCTTCTCGGAGCTCTTCGGCCCGCTCTCTCAGGCGAGCGGGGTTCACTGTGCCGCTCACCCTGTTCTCGCTGCCAGCGTCGGCGTCGGGGTCGGGGTCAGCGACGTTGCCGAGAGCTCGGAGGATATCGAAAAGGAGAGTTCCAGCGGCATGAAGAGTATCCCTGCCGGCGCAAACGATACTCCCGGCTGTCCCAGCGAAGTAATAGAGCAGCCGTAGGATTTGTCTTCGTGCGAGATGTCTGTTCTGTGATCACTGTTGCCATTTCTCTTCTTCGAAGCAGGAGGTGGATGCGAGGAGCAAGCCACCGCGGAAACGGAAGCGAAACCGCACGTCGGAGATGCATAATCTCACTGAGAGAGTAAGCAAGGAGCTGTATTGTTCCTGTTTCGTCTTCTACTTCTCGCTGGGTTGGAAGTGGCACCCTCTTATTTACTTCCTTCTCGTCTCTGTTGGAGCAGAGGAGGAGAGATAGGATAAAGGAGAAGCTGAAGGAACTGCAACAACTCATACCCAATTCGCACAAAGTAAGTCTTCTACATGACACACAGTGTCTAGTTTCATCTGGTGCATGAAGTCGAGGTTGAAGGCTCTTTCTTCAACAACTCATGTCTCATGACTATTTCAGCTTTTCTTACGTTGTATAGTGAAATGTACAATTTGTAACATTTTATTCAGATGCAAATTGACTATATGTTCACCAACAATGTTTTCTTTGTACTTTAGCTGGATAGAGCATCTCTGCTAGATGAGGCCATTGGGTACATCAAATCCCTGCAACAGCAACTACAAGTAAGAAAAAGCATGCAGCATATCCAATCATTCTTTGGTCTTGCAGTCACCCTCTCTTCTTTTTGGTCACTCCAGATCATGTCAGGAGGTGGCATGTATCCTGCTCCATATGTGTCTCCTCCGGCAATGCCCTGCCCGAGAATGCCTCATTTCTCTCCCTTCCCCGCCGCCGGACTCAACCTTGGCATGAACATAGGCATTGGGATGGGAGTGCCCGGCATGACTTGTTCCACAGGCTTGTCTCCGCGTTCCTCTTCATTTCCGGCAACCAGCTTGGTGCCAATGACCGGCGTCAGCCCCATCTCACATTTCCAATCACCAGTGGCGATGCATTACTGGCCGTACGATGCATCACAGGACCTTCCCACTTTGGCACCATCAACCGCTGTTTGTAGCCATGCTTTGCAGGCTGAACTCTTCCACTCCATTAACCAAGCTGAGTCAAGCTGTGCAGAGGTCAAGGGAGCGACGCATGCAATGGCTCCCGTCTCCTTCGCTTGAGTTGTTTGCGGCAGCTAAACGTTCATTGTTTCTATATCTCAGAGGTCGAACTTTTCTGGATCATGCTCGAATACATCTTGACATGTTGAGGAAATGATGGCTTTTGCAGTGCAACTCCCGAGGAGGTTCGTAACAGTTTAAATCACTGCTGAATACATCTTATGATGTGATGATGTATACATCTGTTGGTAGCAGGCAAGCCATGGACTCCACCTCAAGCAAAGCTCTTGCCATGTACAGTAACACCCGACCTGTGCTTGCTCTGTTGCAGCGGAGACTACCTTTTTCACGTATATAACACATCTCACCATTAGTAATGTGGTGGATACCTCGGTCTCTTACGTACTTCTCCGCACTACATCCCAAGAAACAGGATTGCAAGAGAATAAACGATCTTTTGCTCTATATCTAGACACATTCACCACATCAACCCTCGACCATTGTTGTCGAACACCTGCGGATAGAAGTGGCGAGTGCGATCATCGTCAGCAAGCAGCGACGTGAAGTTACACAGTCGCATTCATTATAACTCTTTGGCACTCCTCCTTTTGTGTATCTACCGCCAGGAAAAGATGCACCGTCGACGTCTTTCTTCAGCGGCGTATAACATCATCAACTTCATCACTCTCGATAAGAACCGTCATAATTGAAGAAACTGTGACTCCCCAGATCATACAACTACAGTGTATCTATCACATCTTGCTCTTACTTTTAGTGTCGCATGCCCAGTTTCTGCTGATTTCAATTTAAGCATTAGTGCAACCCATCATGAACGCTTACAACTTAAGCTTTTAGATAGAGTGACAGTACTTATCATGAACAAAGACCACAACAGCTTGAAGCAACTTGCCGCGGTAATAGATTAATCTAATTTGAGCAAGTTGGGGTCGGTTGATGCTTCGTGAGATCCAATTGCTTTGGACGCTCTCTATTGTTTAGTCTTATTGTGAGCTATCTTTAAAAAAAAAACGAGAGAGTCTGGCTGGGTTTTAGTACTCTTGTCTGAGGCACTGACCATTACTTTGATGGAGATGGAGGAAAAGGCATGAAATCCACTTGGGTTCCACCGTATCAAATCCAGCCTCGATTTGCCTTCCATGGTCTACCAAGTGTTAGAGTAAAAATGAAACAAAGAGATCAGACAAACAGTAGGAGAAAACCCAGAGGAGTGCAGTGAGGGAGGTGATGGGAGACATCTCTGCTACAGAGACATTTATGGCCTCATCTCCACCTCCCATTGACCCACCCAGTTTGAGATGCACTCTATGTCGTGTCCTCCAACCCCATGAGTCACCGTCCAATCTCCTCATCTCGTGATCTGCTGAGGAGGAAGAAGACTGGGAGAGCTACTGGACAAAGTGACTCAGTCTAGTGACATTGGACCTCCTGTTTGTTTAGGTTATCAGCTGCTCCCTTTCTCTTTCTCACACTACACTACTCTACTTTTCTTTTTCGTTTAAGGTGTGTGCGTGAGAGAGAGAGAGAGAGAGAGAGAGAGAGAGAGGTATAAGGAATTAGGCAAATACAAAGCAAGTCCATTTCCAAGCCTAAAAGTTTCATAAAGAATCAAAAAGATATGCTTCATTCTATTCATGATGTATCATTTATGTAACTCTTACTGTCAGACAAAAATGTTGAGGTATTAAACTACCAAAAGAAATTGCAGGAGGTCAGGTTCTGTACATAATGGAAAGCTTTCTCGGTCATCAGCCTCCACAAGGAAGTGAGAGGAGCCCACCCACCAAGCTGTGCTGCAGAGATGAGGAGCAGAGACTCTCCGCCCATGACACGGATGAACAAAGTTGGCCGTGGAGCTTCTCAACAACAACTGGTGGCATGTCTCTGTCACTCTGTGGATGGTGGACTTCATGGGATTCACTGTAGTAAGGAAGAGGGTGACAGCTTTGACCCCAATGCTTCTCTCTCAAACCTAAGCACTAAGCATCTCACACCTCAATGCATCTTTCATGTTCATCTCGTTCTTAGGAGCAGATGAGATCAGATAGGTTTGTGTAAAGCTAATGGATTTTATTGATTTTTCACTCACATAAATTTTGGTGGTAAAATTGATTTCATTGTGTATTAAGATCCAACTTACTGACTCAATCTAAATAGTAACTATTGTTCTGAGTTACTTCATACAACTATTGATAGAGAATAAAATGGACGTTTCTGAAGCCCATATAACGAAGGTTGCCATCTTAGCGGATGTGATTTCATAAGGGGTAATTATGTCATCTCCATAGATGATTTAGCCATCTCCGTAATGATTAAGCCATCTCGATAAGTGGTTGAGCCATTTCAAACAGACAATTAAGTCACCTAATTAGCAAATAGTTGCAGTATCTTTGCAACTACCTTAAACACCCAAGTCACTAACAATCATGAGATCTTTGTTATAAATATATATATATATATATTTTCTCTCTTTCGCACATCAAAAGTTATCAGTGAGACGAGCTTGTTGAATTCGATCTTAGATAAACTTTGGGAGATCAGATAGTCGATTACCTCGACTTCATTAGTTATCCAAACTATATTAGTCAAATTCCTCTCTGATCATTCATTAATATCACGTGATTATATGCATTATCCTCTTATTGACTCATTTTTTATAAGAACTATAAAATATTTATTATTATTAACATGATTTAAATATTTTGAATCATATGACTTAAATTCATCAAAATTTAAAATTAACCTAGAATCTTAGGTTCTAGGTTGATATTCGTACGTCCGTTAAATTTAAAATTAGAGCAATAAAGATGAAAAAAATATAGGAATGTAGGTATAAGGTATATGGATATATATATATATATATAATATGGATGCAATCTTGACATTACGACACATTAATACGTAATTTGACATGCGAATACGTGGGGAGTATAAAGCAGCAGACAACCACCGCCTTTCTTTCACTCCTCCCAAGACCCGCGATCCCCACGCACCACTATTCGATGGACACGGTGGCTGCCGCCGGCGCCGGCAGTGGCGGCCTCCGTTATGCAGACTCCGTCGACTCATCCCCCCGCTCCCGTGGCGGCGAATCCTTGGACGAGCCACCCTTTTCCTCCTCCGATGCCTCGGGCGGCGGGCGCCTCCGCCTCATGTGCAGCTACGGTGGCCGCATCGTCCCCCGGCCCACCGACAAGTCCCTCTGCTACCTTGGCGGCGAGACCCGCATCGTCGTCGTCGACCGCCACTCCTCCTTCGCCGACCTGTCCGTCAAGCTCTCCCGCAACCTCCATGGCGGCCGCCCCTTCTCCCTTAAGTACCAGCTCCCCAACGAGGACCTCGACTCGCTCATTTCCGTCGCCACCGACGAGGACCTCGATAACATGGTCGAAGAGTACGACCGCATCTTTGCATCCGCCGCCGGCACCGGCGGCTCCACCCGCTCCTCTCGCCTCCGCCTCTTCCTGTTCCCCTCCAAGCCTGAGACGTCTCCAACGTCCTCGATCGGGTCGCTCCTGGATGACTCCAAGTCAGAGACTTGGTTCGTGGACGCGCTCAATAGCGCCATGAACGGGATGGGGATCAGCGGCCTCGCCCACGGCCTCTCCTCCGACTCCGCCTCGGTCAACTGCCTCCTCGGCCTCGAGGATGACGCCTCCGTCTACTCCGTGGGCGGCGGCGCCGCAATCGCCGCCGCAGGAGGCGGAGGAGACCCCTCGGAGCGGCCCGAGCAACTCGTCCTCTCTCTCCTGAAGTCGTCCGGTAAGCACGCCCGCCACGGTCAGGACGTTCAGTCCGTCCCGGACTCACCGATGCTCGACACGACTTCCTCCTTTGGGTCGGCCTCCTCCGCCCCTTACCTCTCCAATCTCCCGCCCATCCTCGTCCGATCAGATGACCGCCCACCCGATCTCGGTATCACCGGCCTCGAGGGCCACTTCGCCCAGATGAACCTCTCCGCCGCAGCCGCTGCTGCCGGCGGACAGATGCTGGACAACGAATTCAAGGAATCATCGTACAGTCCCCAACTTCAACCCCCTCCACCGATATCCCTTTTGGCTTCCTCAGCCTCCACCTTGACCATCTCCCCCACCGAAAACCCCAGCAGAGCATTCTCCTCCGATGACGAGAAGTCCGACCATGGCAGCATCCAGAAGCCGCTCCCGCCGCCGCAGTCTTCGAAACCAAACCAGGTCGAATCCCCAATCTCCGACTCAGGTTCAAGGTGCTGCTTCTTTTCCCGACTTCTCTACATAAAAGTTGCAATTTTGGGATGCTTTTCATATAAAAAAATTGCACTTTGATCTCTTCATCTAGAACAACATACTCAAATGCCACCCTCGAACCAAAGCGTGAACTCGCGGCGGTCTCTTCGATTCCGAGCCACCACGTTGCGATTTCAACCACAGATGCTGCCGGCTACCAATTGCCTTCAACGCAGCTGGAGCAATTCGAACAGCAACAGTTCTATCCCCACCAGCTTCATCATCATCAGCAGCAGCAGCATCAGTACATTCCAGCGAATCCCCATTACATCCAGCACCCTGCAACCGGCGTAATGATCCCCGTTCCCTCTTACTTCCCTATTGCTGCCCACACAATTCAGCAATCTCCGCAAGTTCACCCCTACGATCCCCATCTTCCCCTGTACTACTATCCCGTTCATCAGACTCCGCCGGTCAATTTGGCAGATGCCAATTCGATATCTTCGGGGGCAAAACCCCCCATGCCGGTACCTCAAGTCCTCCCCAGGGCTGACCAAAATCCCACCTATGCCGGAATGGGGTATCATGTCGTGCAGCACCACCAAATTGCTCACTCCCCTGCATCGATGGCTAACTACGGCTATCAATTTGCTGCTGATCATTCCCAGCCTCAGATGTACTACTCACAGGCCACTCCACCGCCAGCTGATGCCAAGGCAACCAGAGCATGACGATCCCGGTTGACAATTCCCGGCACAGCATCGAAGGAAGAAGGAATAGATTCTGCAGGAGGTGAGTGGAATTATTGTAAGCTTATAGATCTTACTCTAGTGTTAATATGAGCTATGTCATCAGTAGTATTGTCCAGTGTTTCTACATGTCTCTCTGTCCCTGTTCTTGTGTCATCTTGTCACTGGACTCAGGGTTTCATCCATGAGTCCTTGGTGCAAATAATCTTTGCTCTTGAAGCAGATAACTTCCATGTTAATTCTGGACTTGTCATCTATCAATAAATTATACAGCAGTTTTCTCTTTCTTGTTTCTTCTATCAATTTGCAGATGAATTCTCTTTTTCTCTTGTGGAGTATGTTTCTGAGTTACCACCTTTGGGTTCTTACAATCTTGCATTAAAGAAGCTCTGGTGGCTCATGATACCTCTTCTTACTTTGGAATGAGAAAGCCCCCATACCTGTTTGTCTGTTTCTATCATTTGACTTGGAGATGACAGTGATGTATATTTGTGGAAGTATGTCATTCATTCTTTGTGGAACAAGCAATCAGTGTACCAGGAGCTGAGAGATGTGGGTGTGGCAAACTGGAAATCCAACCTGGGTTGCAGTCACTGCTGCTCACATCCCAGGTGAGTAGTGTTGTTTCACAGAACTAAAGAGCTAGTTGGCACTCAAATCACATTTAGTATCATATCACAATTTAGTTCCAGATCAATTTATAGACTAGGATATGTCTGCTATCATCAGCTTCATGAAAAATAGCATTACAACTGACCTAATAGATAAGAGACCCACCTGCAGACATTTGATTTATCTTGTATGAACTTGCTATAGGTAAACATTTTCATGTGGTGGAGCTGGAATTTAGGCAATTATTCTAGACTGTGGTTATTGGCTTTGGATGCCCTTCAACAACAGTGGAGAAGAAGATGGCTTGAAGTCTTTTTTTTGTCTGGTCAAAGGTGAAGCCTTTTAGTGGCTCAAACACTGACATGGATTTTATGCTGCATTGAACTCAGCAGTCCTATCCACCTATCCCCCCTCTTTATTGCAGAAAATTTTAGTTGCTCCATGGTGGAAACAACCAAGGCATTGGACCACAGAAACCATATCCTTTTATTGACCTTCTCCCCTTCTCCTCCTCTAGGATCATTGATCAACCCTTCAGCGGATTCAAGTCGGTCATATTGATATTTCTGCGACCCCAAGCCTCGAAAGATTCAATAATTGAAGAGGAGTCAAGAAAGTAGAAGAAGAGTGCACGCAAAAGGAACTGCATGTTGTGTTGAAAAAAGAAGCTTAGAAGACTGCTGGAGAAACATTTGTTTCCCTACCCTACTAATCTCTCTCTCTCTCTCTCTCTCTCTCTCTCTCTCTCTCTCTTCTTGAGCCTCTACATATGGATTGGGATGTAGACCACACAGATAAATGAAGCACAAGCTACAGCATTCGATTGAGACCAATTCTACATACTTGAAGCAGCTCCTCCCTTGGTGCTTCAAGATGACAAGCAAATCAACTTCTACTGTTTGTACTTTTCCAGTATCTTTTTGCATATTATTTCCCCCTCAGAATTCAAAAGATCATGTATTATTTGCGTTATCAGAGTAATCATCATCAGACAAGGACCTGTTTCTGAGGAGTGAAGTTATGAACTTGCCTTGACACTGATGGGAGAATGCAAAAAATGTCAATTACTGTATACAACAACTAGGGAATTATATTCTTAGTCATGAGGCAAGTTACTATCAATCATTGAAGCAATCAGCAACATGATGGTGGCAATAATGCAGGATTACTGAAGCACGCAATAGTTGATCAACTCAGCATATAAGAGAACACAGAAGCCAGACACCTTTACTATTGCAAGCTATCTGTTGAAGACTTACTTAGCTATAAGAGGGCTTCCTTCTATCTCTTGCATTTGATCTGTACACAACAGAAAAAAATCATTATGGTGTTGTCCAATAAAACCACCTCAGTTTGGAGTACCAGTTAATTCCTCAATCTGATGCTGCAGTTTTTGTTACTTGTTCTTCATGGTATTGAAATATGAAAGTTCATGCATGTGAATGAGAAGGTATCATAGGAAGTAGAAACCAAATTGAGGTTCCATTCTTGTGGGAAAAGAGGTTTAATGTATTCTCTTGGGTCTGGACAAGCAAAGGTCATGTGTTGAATTAATATGAGCTGAAGTGAAAAGCTTATCTTGCCCATACTTTTTCTCTTTTAGTTTACAACTCCATCTCTCTCTCTCTCTCTCTCTCTATCTATCTATCTCCCTACTGTTCATCCTCTTTCCATATCAGCCACATGCTACTAAAAGAACAAGAACACTTGTTATAATTGCACATCCAGTTTGGGAAACACTCCCTGCATATTCCATCCTTGCTTCCACTTTGCTTTCGATCATAATAGCAGCCATATGAACTCCATATGTCCAAAATATTCTATTTCAAGGATTATTCAGATCCTTGTACTTCATGCCTCAAATTTAAAGATATTTTGAAAAAAATATATATCTCATTGCACTCTAAATTCTTATGTTCAGTCCTTTCTGAAGGAATGACTCCACTTTCAGCATTATCAGATATTTGACTGTCTATCTCATCGTTCTCTTGAGTTTGCCACAGTTTCATGCCCTTTCTCCTTTCTTCGAGTGAAATCATTGTTTGCCTTTTGTTCTTCATCTCATCGGTAGGATGAAGTCTAAACCTTAATTTATTGTACAGGCAATTCTCTTGACATGAATATGAGCAAACATTAACATCAGTCATTAATTGATGTTTGCTTCGTGAATAGACGTGAACGTTAATGCACGCCATACTTGCTGTCATTTGATCTCGAGGCCGACAATGGAGCTGAGCAACAAAAGCACCTCAGTTTCCTGCCATGGTGGGTCCTCGGTGGGGACGAGCATGGAGGTGGGGCGTTGGAGCTCACGGCCATCTTTGATGACTCCAAAACCAGCCCGGAAAGGCAGAGATCGTTCATGGTTTCTGCAACTTGTCCCAAACCAGGTTCAGCTTTCGAGATGGAGAAGCAAATCAGCAGCGCCACAAGAAATCATTTCCCGAAGCTCTCGGACATCTCGACGCCGACGGCTATGTGACGGCCTGCGGGATGATGAGCTCGCCGTGGTACCTTCGCTTTCACGGCATGTCGCCGACCACGGCCTTCGGGTGGGTGCGCCTTCGTTTTCGGACTTCGACAGGGGCTCGAAGTCGGTGATAGGCGCGCGGGGCCTCGGCCGAGCCACCGAAGCTTCTCTATGTTACCATCCCTTATAAGGCCCATAAAGCATTCGGGCCGTGAACACTCGTCTAGGCAACGGCACTATTGGGCCGATGGTTGGGCTACATTGGCCCACCAAAGCTGCACATAAGAGGCCTTCGTCGCCCATTATTCTTCGTCAGAGAGGGAGGCAGAGAGAGGACGGGCGGCAGCGACGTCGCAATGGCTGCGGAGACGGAGGAGGATCTGCTGCTCAGGAGCTTCATGGCCGAGGTTAGCGGGGTCGAGAGGGACAACGAGGTGGCCAGGTAACTCGCCGTTTCCTTCCCGCCATTCCCTCGCCTCTTTGGCTCCCGCAGTTATACCAACTAGGTTTTGCGTAATCCTTTTCTACGCGCTTTGCGGGGGGAGGGGGTACGCGAAGTCGTGAATTAGGCGGCGGATGAGGGATCTTGCTAACGGGAGGGGAACGGCATATCTTACCCTAGGCAATTTGATGGAGGATATGAGAACATCGTGGATTCTTCGGATCTGACCTTGTTATCCGGTCTCATGAATTAATTTTCAGTGTATTTAATAGTTGAATTCGAAGCACCAGCTGGTTTGGCAGGGAATAGGTTATCGCCCTTCCTCTTGTATGCCCTGAAGCAGCAGAGTGGTTGATTTCGCCTCTCAGGGAAGTTTGTAGCAGCATACATCTGAAAAGCACGAAATGTCTAGTGTCCCCAGAAGACAATGCATATTCTTGGATTTTCTTCCCTTTTTCAATAAACCCTAGATGAAATTAAGAAAAAATGATCTTCCCTTTTCAATATTTGTAGATTGACCGAAAAAAGTACCAATTAAATGAAAAAAAAACCTGCATTTGATTCTATATAAATTAGTATTATTGATTACTCTTATTAAATCGTCCAATTTATCCTTGTCCCTTTCACCTTCATACCCTCTCCCTGCACCACCATTATCACTTCTACTTGTCTCCACCTACATGACCTCCTGCGTAATCTTTTCCATCGCTTCTCACCACCACCATCCTTGTCTCTGTTATTGCTGCCAGCAGATGGTCACCAACTTCTTCACCACCAACACCCCTACCCTTTGTCCTCCGCTAGTCTCGGTGCCCTGCAGCCACAAGTCTCTCATCTAACTCAGAATCCACATTGTCCATTACCACATGGTGGATTTGGATTATTGATATCAGATGACATGAGTATCCCAATAGAACTTGTTGGAAAAAGGATGTAATACAGCAATGATACGTCAAAAAATATTACTATATATTGTATTATGTATATGACAAAGCTCGACATCTAGAGTTTGGGTAGTTTTGGAGCTTAAGTTAATTTTTGATGAACTTTTCATTAACTGACATTTCGTTCTGCCATTTAGTCCTTTAATCAGCAACAAGTGTATCTCAATTCAGGATACTTTCATGCTTCAAGTTGAATCCGTTCGAGCATCTTAACTTATCCTTTGATTCATCAGTTGATGAGGTGAAGAAGCAATATAGAAAGGTAGAGTTACTTTCTTATTTTTAACTATGAATAGATATGAAATTGTGAATCAGTAATGCCTGATATTGGTGATATTTTGTAGTTGTCCTTGCTGGTTCACCCAGACAAGTGTAAGCATCCACAAGCAAAGGAGGCTTTTTCAGGTATTGTGACATAAACAGGTTTGTCTGTCTCTTTGTTCAGCTATCACTGGGCGGTGAAATACATCTGAGTGTAGATCTCTCTTGCATAGTCATAATATCTAATAACTTAGTATTTTTCTTACTTTTGTTGAAGACAAATGGGATAATAGCATTAGAAGGCAAGGATGGACTTCCCTTGTAAAACATGTTGTGGATGTACCAGTAATATATGATCTAAGACTCTAAAAGATAAAAGAGTTAATATTCGGAAAATCTTTAGTTACTCTTGTGATGTAGTGATAGAATTTTTCCAAAGAATAATTCTGGTATTTGAGACATGAGTATATATTTTCAACAAAGTTTTAAAGAAATTTGTTGTACACATGAGGGTTTCACTTATATTGTCTCTACAAGCTAATTTTGTCTCTGACCTACGATTGGCATAATAATTTTGAACATGTATGATGTACAACTATATAAATTTGAGGACTGGTTGAGAAGTTGTGTGATCTAGTTCACTTAATGGGTTTGGTTGGATTTGGATTAGGCTTTATTTAACTTTAAAATGCATATATTCTGGTGTTTATTGGACAAGGATTGATTACCAATAGCTTAGTTGTGAATCATTTTTTCTTTTTTGGCAAAGTTCTATCAGTCTTAAAGTGACAAAATATAAACCTTATCTTGTATTGCTTATCTTGCCCTTTTTTTCTGGTTGCTGTATTAGAAATGTAATTGGTCTTGAAAATACAGTATGCCTCCAATTAAAATTTGATCCCACTCTGATCTAGCAATGCCATTCTGAAAAAAAGAGCTCTTTGGCCCTTGTTATGTTTCATTATGCTATTAACTTCGAAGGCCATTGATGAATGATATTATTGTCATTACAGCATTAGCAAAAGCGCAGCAGTTACTACTTGATCTACAGGAAAGGGAATATATTCTGAGTCAAGTTAATGCTGCCAAAGGTGGGCATTCTTACGTATTAGTTCCTTATCTTAGATATTGAAGTTATTGATTCCTTTCAAACATTAAATTTATTGAACATAAGCTTCTGGCAATTTCAACGAAAAGTTTCACCTAGAATTCCCATTTCATACGTGATAATATTGCTAAATCACAATGAACTCAATGCCATCAAGGTGCTTTTCATAAACTTGCCTTTATGCTTTACATTTTTGTGGGTCTCTGCTGTGGTGGGTACAATGTACAATAATCAACATGAAGATAGCCTTATCTGCGCTGGAGTTTTTCTTTTCTGTATTAGTTGACATATCGACTAGAATTATTTGTCAAATCCATGTGATATACACACTGCTTGTTACAATTACACTGTATGTTTGTTTGCTTAAAATATTTTATTTCTTGTGATGGTTTGATATGAAAAGAGAAGATCCACTGATGGTGCTTTATGTTGCAGAAGAGCTTAGGTTAAAGAGGAAGAAAGAGTTGAAGAAAGACAATGCCTCTAAATTAAAAGCAATGGTAGATGAGGTATGCTGAGTTGTTTCATGAAACAAAGCTGCATGTCCTTTTTACTAGTGATTTTTCTTTTCTTAAAAGGTTATATGAACTATTTCTCTGTTGACAGTGAATCTGATCTTTATTCTTGCAAAATTTGCTTTGCCAGGTGGACTAGATAATTATTTTAAGTGTAAAAGAGAACAAATATCTAGTCACAGATATATCTATTCCTATGATACAGCTGATTGGCAGTTAGACTTGTTCAAACCAAGTATCGTACTTGTTTTACTAATGCTTGTATGCAATCAGCAAATTATCTAGAATTGTTAGGTGGTGCATGCATAAACATTGAAAGTATCATCTGATGTGTACCTAGCTAATTGTCCTTTGCAAGATGCATTTAGATGATGCTTTATTGGATGCATATTAACATCTTACAGCTAGTTTTCCTAGCATCTTTAGTATGTATGTACACCTTGTCTGGTGTGACTTTGAGAGCAAAGAAAGATGAGTTGGAGATACCAACTAACATTTATTTGTTGCTTATTTACATTTATTAATGATGTGTTGTGTGCTTTTTTTACAGTGTGATAGCACACTCCACATATTTGGATATGGCCTCCTATCTCATAAATTGGTCACGTTTGCAACTCAGCAAAAATTCAACTTCTTTGCCCCTGCAAAGATTGAGATTTCATAAGTTTACAATTAGGAGGAGTTGCCATCTAATTTGTATCATCAGTGTTGTATTTGCTTTACTTTCCTACTTTGTTATTTTGTAACCTTAGATGCACATGCATTTATCTTAAACATGTGTTCCTAGACCAGTGTTGTCAAAGGCACTAGGCATTAAAAGCCTAGTTCCCACCAATATGCAAGAGTCTCTGAGCACCCGTCTAAGGAAAACGAGGTTCCCACCAATATAAAAATTATAAACAAATATAATTAAGGATAAAAAGAATCATTAAAATGAAAATTAGATAATGCAAGAGTTTCTTGTCATTTATATTCAACATATCACCATTAAGACATAGAATACATTTAACCACTAAAGCAAAGGTGTTTCCTATGGTTTTCATGACTCAAATTCAACCATTCAGATCAATAATCAAGCGCAAGGTTGTATTGGCATAAGTGCAAAGGTGATAGAGAGGAGCAGCGGAGTCTAAATGTGTTGAAATCCAATGTTGTCGATTTGGGCCTAATCGTGTGGCTAGGTTGAATCAAATCAATTTGGGTTCAATTCAAGCCTAATCAAGGTCTATTTGGGTCAGGCGACCACCTCGTCCCAGGCGCATGCCCAAGCTATGCCTAAATGGAATCTCTCACCAAATAATTTAGACGGGATAGATATGCATTTCTGAAATAAATGCATAGTATATATTCTGGTATGTAGTTAAACCATGCTTTTATTTTAACGTGTGCCCAAGTGCACTTCAGTATGGTTTTGCAAGTTGATCAAATAGTTAAATTATCAGGTAAATAACAGCTCAGGAAACTTTGATTTGCATTAACAGGGAAAATTTGAGCATCAGTACGAGCAATCAGAAGAATTCAAGCAGCAGTTAAAAATTAGAGTGCGTGAAATTTTAACTGAACAGGAGTGGCGTCGGAGGAAAATGCAAATGCGGGTTTGCTATACCACCTTATCTTTACTGTATTTTGTTTTTGTTCAGTTATATACCGTTACTACTTCTTACAAAGGAATTATTGAACACCTGGAATATGTATTCATGAATAACCAGATATCAGAAGAAGAAGGAAGATTAAAGAAGGAAGAAGAAGAAACGAAAGAGATGTGGAAAAGAAAGCGTGAGCATGAGGAACAGTGGGAGGAAACAAGAGATAAACGGGTATGTTTTCTCTCTTTTTCTTTTTTTATCAAGTTTTTTTTTTCTTTATGACAATTACTAATCTTATCCCAATTGCATGGAAACACAAAACATTTTGATGTTGAGAAATATCATAGTCGCAGGAATTGCGATATATTGCCAAATTCATCGTATGTTAAAGCTCAGATATGAATTTCTTTTCTTTTTTCATCAGTATGGGTTGATGGTTTAACCCTGAGCTAACTTGAATAAGTTGTTTCCAGGTTCTTTTTTCATCAGTATGGTGGATTGATGGTTTAACCCTGAGCTTACTTGAATAAGTTGTTTCCAGGTTCTTTTTTCATCAGTATGGTGGATTGATGGTTTAACCCTGAGCTAACTTGAATAAGTTGTTTCCAGGACTTCTGTGTTTCCTATTTCCGATGTATGGTCATCATAATTTCAGAAATGAGCTTAAATATACATGATGGTATAGAAGGAAAGCCATAGATGGTAATGAAACAACTGGTAAAAAAGAAAAAGATTGTATAGGTATTCAGAATATTTATTGATAACAGAAGACACTGAGTAGTCGCATACATATAGGCAAACGTGAAGTTCAGGTGGATAGAATAATGAAGCTTGTTGCTTTCAATCCTGATGTCAGTTCTTATTAGGTATATTTGACTCACTGTTTAAAGTTGAAAATGCCTTTAATAAATGAATAATCCAAATTTGTGGAAGCAAGTTTTAGGTCAATCCAGTAATTTCTAGTAATTTGAGGGGCCGTGTTGGATGAGAAAGAGCTTAAATGGATCAAAGTAGTTGCTCAAGGCATTTGTTTTATGGTAGTGAATTCATAATCGTAAATGAGTCTTTTCGGCTTCATCAAATAAATTATGAGAACACAGTTTGGCGGCAACAATTTGTTCTATTCCAAAGACATCGTCTTTGTTTTTCTCTCTGATTATTTTTGAAGTAAACAATTCCCTTTTGGAAAAAAATTAGGAAAAAAAAAAAGAAGAACCTGGACTGAATTCCAGGTGCCTGCCTTCAAGTGCATCTCTATTCGATCTTGACCCTAAAAAATTGTATTGTCTGGTTTTATAGCATTCCTTTGGCGAGGCTAATTTTTTTGTCACACCTCTGGTCATTCATTCACTACTGATGAAATTAGCAAGGATCATGATTATGCACCAACTATCAAAATTTTGACTTAGATCTGGTTTGGTGCAATTAATGCTGTAATAGCCATTGAAAGATCATGATCTAATGAATACTCAGCATCCATGCATCCACTGAGTTCACGGTCTCTTGTTGGTGCAACTAAATTTAGTAAATCTATCACTTGTAGCTTTATGATACATTCGTAAACATCGATTTGGTTCTTTTGTTTACTTATCCATTGGTTTATTATAAAGACGAAAGAAGCCATAATACATAGATAGGTACTTGTGGTTCAACCTTGATCTTAGTTGGTCTTTCGGATGACAAGTAGAAACTTGTGGATCATCATAAGCATAATTTTCTTGTATGTGGCAGGTTTCCAGCTGGAGAGATTTCATGAAGACCGGAAAGAAGGTGAGAAGTGATGTTTGCCTGTGATGGTACAAGAAATAGCATGGAGTTTCTGAACTGATCCTATTATTGGGCCTCTGTAGGGCAAAAAAGGTGAGATACGGCCACCAAAACTCAAAACAGAAGATCCCAACAAGTCTTACGTGCAAAGGCCTGTAAAGAGAGGGTGAAACCAAATTACTCGTCGGAAACCCAGCGGGAGACATGAGATTTAGCATCTTCAAAGACAAGTAATTGTGTTTACGGTGGTTGAGTCTCTGCCTGCCTGCCTGTTGGGATGGTGAAAAATATATTAGTACTCTGGTCATTAGGTTTCATCATCATTTTACGGGAGTCATCACATGTTTAAAGTGCTTCTTGTCCTGAATTCTGTGTTGGTTATATGATGATCCAAGATTTTTAGGGCAGAGATTTGAAAATGCCACAAAACCAAGGTTTTATATATATATATATATATATATATATAGGCTAAAACACTGTTTGTTTTTTTTTTGTTCTTTGTTTCTCCTCCTTTGCTCTCTCTCTATGATCTCCATTCTTCTTAACTCTCTTTCTTCTTTCTCCTCGATGGTTTCTCTTCTTTTTTTTTTTTTTTCTCCTTTGCTTTCCCTATGAGCTTCCTTAAATCTTCACTCTGGTTCTTCTTCCTTCTCCTTAATCGCTTTATCTATTTATCTGCTTTCTTCTCCACCTCAATCCCTCTTCTCCGCCGGCACCGGTAAGTCCTTGTAAACTAACTACATACAAATCAACCAAAGATAGAGAATAAGATTTAATTATTAATAATATCAACAGACGATCGGAATTGTGGGTTGTTTCTATATTTAAAAGGAAGGAAAGTAAAAGAATTAATTTGTTAATTTGCAAATTTTACCTGCTGTATGTACTCGAAATTGCCTCCTTTTTATTTTTGACCTGGATTTCCACTGCTTAATTGCCACAAAAACCCACAAGTCTCTGTATGTATGGAAGCCAAAAGACACGACAGTTGACACAGCTTTCGGAACAAGACAATGAAAGCGCTCTTATTGTTGTTAGGTGCTTCATTCATCGTTCAGTAAAATAAATACAAAAAAACATCACAACTGTCTTCCCAGTTTGTAATTTACAAGGCATTTTCGATGATGGCTCACAAAATGGCGAGCACTTAAAAATCGAAAACTTGTAAGGCCAAAGAATTGGAGCTATAGGAGGAAAATTTGTGAAAGAATACAGACGAAACCTTTGGTTTCAAACTAATTATCGGCGATTTGGCCAAAGATATCAGGACACCCATCCCACAAACCTTTCCTCCTCGTCTCCCAGTAACCGCCAAGGTAACGGTATGTGCCGCTGGCTTTGTCCTTTGCAAACCACCGAGGTTTCCATCCCGTTTCCTGCATCTTTCTTGCCTGCATGTCATCATCATTCACTAATTCATTGCTGGAAGCTATTAAAAAATAAAATAAAATACTAGTCAAACTGAATGACAAAGCAATTGGAAAAAATAAAAAGGCAAAAAAGAGAGATGGTATGAGAGTTTGTCTGCTAGAATCCACAAATGCAAAAGCATGCTCTTGATTTATTTAATCAAACTATAGTTTGTCTGCTAGAAGAATCACAAATTTACTTGCATACTTATCGCACCCGAAGAGATAATTGACTCGTAAACCCAAATTCATAGTCCATATATATCAATTCAGGAACTAAATTGAGATGTTACAATCTTCGCCCAACTTAGGCACCAAGATACTTATTCAATTGAAGCATTAGAAATTTCATAATTGCATATGCAGGATGATCAACAAAATGAACAATAAGCCACAACTCATACATCAAATATACTGCAGACCCATCAAATATTAGAGACAGCAACACTAGAAATTACCCAAGATGAAGGAATTACTAGCCTAATCACATTAAGAATAATTATAAATTTGGAAAAGCAAGTTGTTGTCAACTTAAACCTGTCGTTGCCTTTGTTCCAGTCTCAACTTCTCAGAATTTGCCAGTTCATACTCCCCGTTCTCCAAGCACCTCTGGTCAGGTCTAAGCCTTGAGTCGGTGGGTGGCAACTTTTCCTGCTCATCAATCAATACAAAATTAAAAGCTTCTAGATTCTGTATTTGTGAAAAATTAAGAAAAGCTAGGAGTGAGATAACACCAAATGCTTCACCTTTAATCCAGGGGTTAATTCATTCAGCGTAATGGCAAAGCGGGTAAGGTTGTAACGTGTAGGATGCTTGGCTGGTTTACTGCACTTCCACAGTAATTGGGCTTCAGAAAATGATTCAGCTCGGTTGCTCTTTCCAGAGACATCTCCGACCATGTAATGCATGCTGTCATCCCATTTTCCAATTAGGGTTGCAACAGTTTTCCCACTGCGATCCAGAACTACACCTTGGACCTACACAAAGGCTAAAATCAATGTCTTTTTGTTGATATGAAAAGAGATTGTTGGATGTCAAACCCAACAGTGCCACTATTCTGTGCAGCTTGTACTAGTCTTGCCATTACCAGGCAGATCCAAAATATCACAAAATGATAGGGTCATGATCAACAGATGACAGTTAACAGGCTCTGCAAATAACTCACATAAGAAGGCTATGGAACAGAACTGACCAACATATGCAGCATTACTATCTCGCATGAAATTCTAGAAAACTAGGTCCATGAAAATTTAATAGGTTCAAGCTTTGCACAAAAAACATCAATATGCTTGCAACTCCATAAATGAAACTTGCTAAATGATAGCAATAATAGATTAAGTAATGTCAAATATTCATGATCAACAATTAGCACAACTACCACACATGACACAAGCAAACAGCTGTCTCTATATACACAAGCAAAATGGAGGAAAGGAAAAAATACATGCAGCATTCGGGTACAATCTATGATTTCTAGAGGAAATTAAGATAAAAGGCAAAAGAGCAAATCACCTGATGAGGGTTGCGGTCTATTATGGACTGCTCCTTGAACTTTAGCTTGCATGAATATTCACCATTACCTTGTATGCGCATAGTACCATAATGGTCACAATAAAGTTTTCCCAATATAAGGTTATAAATGGAAGTCGTCACCTAAAATAGCAAGTAACGAAGTCTCATACAACGTTCACAACATCTAAAACACAATATCTCATGTAAAAATGAAATACCTTGTTCCATTGAAAAACTTCACCATCATCAAACTCAACAGAAAGAATACCAACAGGGTCAAGCTGAATTGAACGTCCCCAGAACTTGCTTCTCAGATTGCTATCTCCCCAGAACTTCCATCCATTACCTTCACAGTGACATGCAACAATCATAGGATGATGACTGACCTGTATATGCAATAAATAGGTAAACTAATTCTCTACTTTGCATAAACTAAAGCATGTTGCTTTAAACAATGCAGAGAAGACATAAACAGCAAAAATACAAAAGCAAATCAGCAGCAAATTAAAGCAAAACAAATAGAAATGACAACAATGGCGAGGAAATAATGTTGCAGCTTAGTGAAGCTCAATGACATTATTTTAGGATAAAAGGCATGAAGAACAACCAGTATGGACTGAAGTCATAAACTCCTAGGTAGCACAATAAAAAAACAGATGTCAAAAATTAAAGCAGATTTCAGGGTCAATCAGATGTCTCTACATGCCATCTTCTCTGTCACATTTGTGGTTCAAGAATAAACTTTGCAAAAACAAAAAAATTCCAAATAACTCAAAATTTTCAACCATCTCATAATATTCAGTTTTATCATGTAAACTGCCAGATTGCATCCCAACCACATATTGCTAGGAAAAGTAGATGCTGGAAGGAAACATATGATTGGGGTGGTCTACGGTAATCAAGTTCAACTTTTGTAACAACAAAAGAATATATACAGAATCCTTCATTAAATAACAATAAAAAATGCATACCATAAAATTTATGCTCATGAGTTGAAAACCCAATATATGTGGATTTTGAAGTGAAATATAGCATAAAAATAATCAGAACAAAGAATTAAACTCTCTTGGAACCCTTGTCTGTGTAAAATGATTATAAATTTACTCAACTGGAAATTAAATCACCAATTATTAGGGAACAAGTCCGCATAAAATCCATGGTTGGGTATAAATTTTTCTTGTAAATGAGAAAAATACACCAAAGAAAATAGCAGCACCAATATGCTAGGTACATTAAATAGTGTAGGAGTCAATAAGAAGTTCACAAATTCCTTTAGCATATTGGATCCCTGGTGTTTGTGTTTTAGATAACACAATATCCAACAAGAATGCACAAAAGGCAGTGGCAATAATAACATAAAAAAACTGCACATCATGGAAGCACATATCACATTCAACATGGTAGAGAATATATTGACAAAGATATGCACAAGGAATAAGACAGAAGAGGAAGCAGAAAAGAGGCAGGAAAATCAACTGAGTTGGCATTGTCACGTTTATAAATGTATTAAATCCGGTGTGGAAGGACAAGAAAGAGATTGTTAAGATATAAAAGATAATAAATGACCACAGCTCGTTAGAATTTCAAAATGTGCAGAAAGAATTAAGTTCCTTTATTCATAGACTCACCAAATAATTAAAGTTCAAATATAGCTTCAAAGATTTATTAAACATCAAATTTATTGAGAGACAAAAAAGGGATAAAAGTCAAAGATGCAATTGATAGCATCAAGTATGAAAAGAATTGATTAGTCTGACATAAATATAGGAGAATTTTGTGTTTGCTTTACCTTTTCTGCAAAAAACTTTAGACCTTTTTCAGGATACTCAGCCTCATATGTCTCCCCCAAAAGTGGATTAAAAGGTTTGCAGCTTCTGCCCTCAGTCGAAGCATATCCAGAAACAGCAAATGCAGCAACATTAAGGATTCTCATAAGTCCATCACCCTAGAAAATTACATAATATTCAAATTCTCAACATAATTAGGATAGGATCATGCAACCATTAAACTAAAATGCAAGCATACTAATTTTGACATTGTATAATTAGTTGATCACAAAGCAACTAGTGTATGTTGATTTCCATAAACATAAATGTATCAATTAGTTCATTCAGGAGTCCATCTCATTAGTATAAATGTTTTCAGACAACTTATATAGTTCTATTGCATCCACGGTCAAACAGTATATTAAAAATTATGATGTCCGATGATTATTTTGCCCTTAAGAGTTTCTAATAACAAGACAACAATATACTTGAGTAAGTTGAAACCCAATTACTAGAAGGCCTCCAAGTCATGTTGTTGTGATTTGGTACGCAACATTCGAACATGTATAATGTGCCCAGTCTTTATTTCCATGGCCCTGTGGCATATTGCTCCATGCAAAGGGTTCCCTCCCCTTACCCCGCTCCATCTACTGTAAAGTTAATCACCTTCTCAACCACCTTCCAGTTTGTTTGATGAGACCAAAGTGGAAATTAACAGTATAAATTGCACCTTAGGTTGCTAAAATTTCTATTATAATTCTTGGCTCGAGAGCACCTGGAGGGCATAACCATGCTAGAAGAAAAGCTCTCAGAAAGTATTGCAACCGTTTGTGGAGTATGCCATCTCCAAGGATACTTCACAGATTATGGATGGTAGTGGAAGGAGACTTTCCCTGAGAAGCATACCAGTGATTGTCCTAAAGAATGTCAAAATGACTTCGGCAAGCAAATCCAAGAGAACACGATAGTTAATGAGAGAGTGAGGAGTATATTTTTGTGGCTTGTTAAAACAATCAGATATTTATGACTGGAAATCTCAATATGATATGAGTTGCAACCAAAATCATGACATGATTAATATAAAACATGGATTAATTTATGGAAAAGGGTTGAAGGAAAAGAAGATAAACGGACAAAGCTTATGTTTCAAAAATAAAGTGATTAAGCATTAGCTTTGAAAAACAAGTTTGCCAGTTACCTTTTTGCCAGATTCATATGCTTGGTCAATAAGGTAAGAATATTCCAGATCTTCAAAACATTTTTGCAAAGATGAAAGTGGTTCATTAAAATAAACAGGAAGACAAACTTTTGTGAGATCCTTCCCAATGTTGTCCTTAATCATTGACCAGAGACTCACTCCTTTTTCTTTTTCGACTGGATCGGGTAATCTTTTGCGCCTTCTAACGTTTGCATACTTAGTTCTCACAGACTTCATAGAAGAGTCAGTACCATCAACAGAACTACCACTGTCATCATCGGGGTCGATTTGAAATTTTGGAAAGTCAGATCGACTGCTTTTGAAAGAACTTGATGAAAGAAAATCTTTTGTATCAAAAAAAGTATTATCTTCTTCATCAATCTCCTCTTCAACAGGATCATGCCTTCCATTATCATAATCAGATTCACTTGCACTTACCTCGGGAGAACAAGTACAAGTACCTATAACAAGAAATGGAAGACTCAATAATGATGAGAGTTACAATACTTAACCACATGAGCATAAGCTATAACAAAGGCAATCCAGTTGCTAATTGCTTAAATAATTAAATCAAAAGTATTTTGAAATCAGTGTCAGAAATCGAATTAATAAAATAGTGAGATTCACAAGTCATTTGGGAAATCAAATGTGATACCAGTATCTGTTACAATCCAATATGTAAAAAATAAAGATTCTACATATTAGTTCATAGAAGAAAGTTATTGAATATTATGACAAGATCACCTTTTTTTCTAGTAAATCATCAGCCTCATAAGAAATATCACAAAACATATAAATTTAGAAGTTTATGCAAAATCATGCAAAATAAAAGTTCAGCATTATAGCAAATAAGGCAAGACTTATAAAAACCCTATTCCTGCTACGTCGATCCTTTTGGCTTAGTAAGCATTCTTGAAACGTTGGGTGACAAGTTATTAATTCCCTGAGACAGTGAGTAATCGAGGTTGCGTATAGTTGATCTTGCAGAATAGTTATTAGTTCATTTTAGTTATTAATTGAATCTGGAAAAGCTACCGATTGGCTTTTAGAGAAAAGAAAAGTAATTTTAATTTTCGTGTTTTTCCAATGATATACAATAGCAAATGTCACGAGTACCGCCTTGACACTTGCTCATTTTCTGAATTCCACTTCAGAAAAGTTGATGAAAATAGCAATTAAGAACTACAAGGAAGATAGAGAACAATTATAGCAAAGGTAGATCATGTAATAGCAAGAAAAAAATGGACAAAAAGAATTGGAAAAAGATACATGTATGAATGGCAATTATCAAATAGATTAACAAATAATTCTATGAACAAATGGGATATTAATAAACAATTCTTCCAACCACCATACCACTAAATTTCCCATTCTCTGGAACAGAAGTGGGTTCACAATCTCTTGATCTTTGGTGGTTCTCGTCTATAAGTGTATTCTCCAAGTCAACCTTTTCTGTCTACATAAGGAGGCCACAAGAATAAACTGATCAGAAATGCCGTATGCGTATGCCAACAAAAAAGGACTGCACAAATTATTCCACGAATGTTGCAAGTAAAAGAAAATTATCGGCATGGTAGGCACAGGCTAGCCACAGGGTCATCTCTTTTCTACCTCTAACTGTCGAAGCGTGTCAAGGAGGAGGATCTGCTTCTGCTTAAGAAGAACCACCTGGTCCTGCAGGGAGGCAAACTCACTCCTCATGATCTGCTCTGTGTCCTGTATCGCACCCTCACTCATCCCCTCCTCCAGCAGCCTCTGCCTCAGCTTTTCCGTGGAGACAATCACATTATCCACCGGAGCCATCAGCTCGCTGTTGGAGATCCTAGGGAACATATCCTTCACCGCCAGCAGTGCCTCCATCCACGCCAGCCGGTTCTCCCTCGTATCCGCCCTCAAATGAAGCCTCTTCGTCCCTGAAAAGATGGAAAACCTTCTCTCGTCCGATCGACTCTCCCTGATCGATGAGACCTAATGGCAATAAAAAGAACGCGGTGATATCTAGGTGAAGTAAAGTAAAAGATACGCCCAGAGTGGATGGAAATGAGAAGGAGAGAGGTTGATTCTTGCCTTCAGGTGGATTTCACCGACGGGCCTGCGAGGGAGATGGGGATGGCCCTTCTTCCGGCGCGAGATCCGACGGAAGGACTCCTCGCCTATGACCTTGGAGGACAAGTCGTCATCCGGCGCGAGCTCGATGCGGTCGGGGCCATGGATCTTGTAGTAGGAGAGGACGCCGTCCTGGAGGACGAACCACCGGAGGCGCCACCCCCTCCCGTAGTTGACCCACTTGTTGAGGACGCCGGAGACGCCGTTCCGGACGATGTCATTGAGCCGAAGGTCGCCGCGGAAGCGGGACTCGCGAGCGGAGGAGCAGCAAGGGGAGGACGGCTCGGACGGCGGGAGGATGAGAAGGCGGCGTCGGCGTGGGCGCCCGTTGTCGCTGGCGGAGGCGCCAAGGGGCAACGAGGGCCATCGGCATCCGTTGTGGTGGTGGTGGTGGTGATGGTGGTGCCCTTCACGAATGGCGGCCGCAGGCGGAGGGGAAGGAGCCATGGTGCGATTGGCGAACGCAAGAAGACGGAGGCGCGTGGTAGTGTGTTGGTTTTGACGCTTCGTTGCCGCGGAAGACGGAGAGCGGTTTGGGTTTGAGATCTCTAGTTATGGTTACGGTCTTTAGAAAGGAAGAGGCGGAGGAGGAGGTGCGGTGGAGGGAGTCGAACCGGAGACGAGACGACCGCTCCAAGAAAAACTCGCCACCGAAGAAATATGAGCGACCCAAAACGACGCAATTTATGCATTCCCACCCACGGCGCTACCCGTCCATCTTTGAAACCTCGCTCCAGGTGGGGCCCGAACGCGGACCAATAAAACCTAAGGTAACTCGAGGGTGCCTACCAAAACGTCGGAGTAACGCCGTCGGAGATTTCTACGAGATTACGTATCGATTTGCTTTTGAATTTAAACGCCTTCCGTCGCACCGTTCGCAATGGCTTAGTTATTCGCCACGTGGCTCGCATTTATTGGTGAGAACGGGTGAGTTCCCCTCCCCCAAACCTCCGCCGCACCGATCTGAAGGGGAGGCGGACGCGGGAGGATGCCGATTCGATGTTGCACGAATCACGATGTCGCGTTTGACCCGACGTCCACGGATGACGCAGGCTTGCACCGATATGGAATCCCCGTGCGCCTCTTTGGGCTCACCACTCTCTTACGAGAAAGTGTACCCGCACGCCTCGGGCCTCGGCGTTGTGGTCCACGACGTCATAAATTTGTTTGCCTGAGTCGTGTCCGTATGTTATTAATCAATTTCCTTGGAATTGATTTCCATGTGATTCATAACACGACGTTAAGTATCTATCATAAAAGTGTTATGGTCTAATGATGCGGATCTTTAAAGAGCAATAAATTGGGATGAAGGTAAAGCAACATAGGATGGTGGGGTCCACTATTTATTAAGTTAGGAGCTACCTCTTGGGATTGTTGGGGTCCACCACATGCAATGTCGTGTACCACTCTTCCCCCTCGCTCGGTACGTGGATTTGGTCAAAAAGGAACGGCAGGAAATGATCATCTCTCTCTCTCTCTCTCTCTCTCTCTCTCTCTCTCTCTCTATCTTTTTCGCCATTTTGATGGAAGACAACGCGTTAGCTCATCATCACCTTAATGAAACCCAGAAGAGCTCAATCATTGTTGCACTTAAAAAGAACAACGTGATCTTGATTTTTCTATTTCTTTTTATATAGGTACCAAAAAAAAAAAAATGTAAATTGGAACATGGATGGGCGAGATCAATCATCCACCCATGGTCATATCTGGTCTGCCATCATTGCGTTTTACAGGGCGTGTAGTCCATCCATCCATCACATGGATGTCCCCATGCCGATGGGACGACGTAGCCATCCTAGCCGGCTAGACCATGACTGCCACCACCCTCTTTTGGGTCGCGTCCGAGATGAAGAGAGGCCGCCGGCTGTGGCACCACCACGCCGTGTTCCGATACGATTTAACTGCCGACAGCGCTTCCACCGTGACGGCCAACCTTTGGAGGTGGATCCCGGCCCGCACCCTGCTTGCAGTGGTGTGCGTCGCCGTCGCGCGCTACTTGGAGGGGATCGGGCCGGACCCACCGTCCGCGTGGTTCGCTTGTGGGCCGGTCGGGGGGTTCTCCTGCCGCACGTGGGACGGTGGTCCGGAGGACTTCATGTACACGTGCCGTCCGCTGACACGTCGCGTCGGACCGGGGCACGCTATGCTGTCTGGGGATGGAGTACGGGATCCGCTTAGGGGTTATACTATATTGGGGATTTAGTTCGTCGGTCGGTCGGTCGGTCCATAATCCACGAAAGAGGCGACCGACACCTCCGACGCCGCGGCGGCGATGGCCAGTGCCGCCGAAGACTACCCCCGCCAGGGTTCGAAATCATTATGGATTGGTCCAACTAATTCAGTTTAGGTCTAACGTAGGAGTTAATTTGGTCAAAGCTCATAAAAACATGACTCTTAGGACATCCCCAGACCTGAATCCGTACCAACATACGGTTGGCATTAGATTGGGCCGACTCAGCATAGTATTGGGCCGGTGAGGGATCAACTCGATGTAAGGTCACGTGATCCGCACGTGGTATGCTAGCGTTGCCAGCAATATGAGCTCAAACTGGGCCTAACACACAGTGGGCTGAAACAGGTGTCATCTGTGCTGCACGTGCTTAGTCCAAGGTATTGAGGGTTGCACGCCAGACCGGAGCTACAGGTTCCGAACCACTAGGAACTGAGTCACAGGCTCGGGTCGAGTCAGACTCCGGACCAAATCAGGCGCTGTGCGGGTCGTCGGGTTGTGTGGGTCCGACCAAGTTGCGATTTCAACCTTCATTCTCTTTTTTTCTTCATGATTCTTTTTATGAATTCCCATTAATAATTATAGTACTTAAAATTTTCAAAATAAATATATTAAATTTATTTTCGTGAATTCCCATTAGGATCCTAAAAATTATTTTCGTGAATTAAAATCATTAACGAGTCAATGGCTCTGAATTAGAATTTCTATAATTCATGAAAAATTCAGATAAAATTAATGAAGTATAAAAATTAGGTGCGAGAAAAAAAAATTGAAATTTTATGATTATCTAAAATATTTTTAAAATATTTTTTTTACTCATGAATTTCATGGGTCTTAATATTAATCAATAATTCTGATTTTTTTACAATAAAATTCTCATAAATCTAAATAAGTTTTAAATTATTTAAATATAAAATTTATGTAATATTATTATTAAAGAAAAAGTCGAAGAAGGAGAAAAGTTTTATTATGATTAAAAAATCAGAATTGTTATCTAAACATACCAAATGAGAATAAGGAACCAATCAACTATCAATATAAATAAGCCCATAAAGGATCATGGATTGAGGGATGACTCATCAACCTCCTGTTGTCAGCCAGCACCCTAAACCTAAAAGGAAAATAAATTTTTTTTATTATTTTAAATTTTAGTACTGATTTTATTATCGAAGAGATCGAGTTGGGAACTCCCTCGATGTTGACCTTTGGTGCAGGAACATCAATGAAGCCAAGACGCATCTAGGTTCGACTCTAGAATCCACCCTAAACGAACAAGTAGCACTTCAAGATTGTACCAATTGATTCTTTCGTCATAATTAATCAGTATATGAGAGCACTATGTATATATCTAGCACAATCTCATACTTCCGTAATGAAATCAAATCGTGCTTGCTAACTTATCAATCAACGACATCGTGGGTATAACAAAACCCGATCATTAAGTTGATGTGATCAAAATTTATCATCATGTTGCATCGAGAGGTAATTGATCATCGTCATTTGTTCTGATGCGAGTGGTTCAATATCATCATCAATGATGTAACAAAGAAGGAAGGAAAGAACAATCAACCCCTCGGCATCTTAAGGTTGACCTCATGCACAAACCCCTATGACCGCATCTTAAGGCTCACTGCCAAATTTGTCGTTATCGAAATCTAAAACGGCCCCACAAGAAGGTTCTTCAAACTTTTGTGCCGGTCAACAATTATATGTAGTATATATTTGGACTCATGCAGCCATCCATCCGCGTGTACGATGTGATCACCGAGCTGACGTCAGATGGCTCACGTGCTCTAATTCTTCCCGGCGTGCATGACGTGATCACTGGGCTAACAGCACTACTTCCTGCACGTGAAAAGGTCCGATAGATTGCAGACACTCAACTGCCACCTGTCTCTGTGCTACTCGTTACTTGCGGTCCCGAGTCCAAGATAGATAGCGGGACACACCGCCCTCGGATTGCTCACACTGCCTCGTTCCACGACACCGCGGGGTAGGATTCGAACCAACCGATCCCCAGGTGTCGTTCGCGGCATGACGACGGCAGCTAAAAAAACCCCGTTGAAGGCGCCAGTCCTCGCCGTTTAACCGGTCCCGCAGTGGAGCCGCGGAAGACCGACGTTTAACGCCTCACGTCGGCCACCGGTGCATGCGTTCCTGTACGTGACCGCCAATAGTGTCTACTGTCTCATTCGACCGCGTAGTCACGACGTGGCACCTGTCCACGCGGCACTGCTCCCCTTTAAATATGCCCATTGATCCTTTCGTCATCCCGAGTCTGTGGTGCCACTCGCTTCAGCGATCCCAGAGAGAGAAAGAGAGAGAGAGAGAGAGAGATCCGACGTGACAGGAGGCGATGAAGAGCCCGGCGACCGGGGAGCAACAGCCGTCGACGCGACGGTACAGGGGCGTGCGGCTGAGGAAGTGGGGCTCGTGGGTGGCGGAGGTGCGGTTCCCCAACAGCCGGGAGAGGTTGTGGCTTGGCTCCTACCCGACTCCCGAGCAGGCCGCGAGGGCCTTCGATGCTGCCGTGTACTGCCTCCGCGGCCCCGGCGCCGCGCTCAACTTCCCCGACCAACCGCCCCACATACCCTCCTCCGCCAGGACGCTGAGCCGGGCCGCAGCCGTACGGTTCGCTCATGACGAGCCTAGGCGGACTGAGGAGGCAGAGGGCGGTGGTGGAGAGGCAACGAGTGGCGTGGTGTCTCCACGGCAGGCGAACTCGCGAGCAATGGCGGAGTCGGTGGAGGTCTTCCCGGGGTTTTACTTCACAGGAGTATCGGGGTGGTGGAATGAGGAGGAAGAGGATGTTTGGGCTGCTGCTTCTAACGATGACATTTATAGATCATCACCTCTCTGGAACTTTTGAAGCCCGTTCTACAGACGTAAGCGTCGATATATTTATAGTGTTTGGGTGCGCCTAAACAATTTTGGAGCTTGAGAACCAATGTTTTGCGAACGTTCTCGTAGATTTCAGAAGAGATGTAGCAGTGTTTTTGATCCGCTAGTATGTGAAGGTGTGTCTCTTTGTCTGTCGAACATGCTCCTTCTGCTCATGATACATCTGAGAGTACTAATTAGTAGACAAAGTGGGGTCAAAGGCTCTATAAATGTGCGACTCAAAAGGGACCATATACCAATTCCCAAAAGGACATATTGCTCGCGTGTGCAAGTGTTAATATAAGAAACCGAAACACACACATGGTCTGTCTCCGGCGACCGGTGGCCGCGGTATGCAGGAGAAGAAGAAGAAGAGGTTGACTTAATGGACAAGAAGTGTGAATGGAGAATATTGACACATGTGATGGGTTAGAGAACATCTCATTGACTCGATTTATCTGTAGACACTTAATTACCATTTGCTCCAAGACATCACAAGAACAAGACTTCTGACCTTAACACCCCGAGTTTTCCATCATCGCTGCTTCGTCGCAGGCACAAATCTCAAGAATCAATCGCTCGACGATTCAGGGAAGCTAATTCCTGACGCGAGGGAGGATGCCCCACCTCACGGCTGCGGAGCTTCTGCAGGGGGTTGGACGGCATCGCAACCCCGCTTCCTGGACGTCATAGGGTGGAGGAATCGCCCGCTCTTCGCGCTCCTCCTTTGAGAAGAGCAGGCGAGGGAGATCCGAAGGAGGAGATGACGAAGGAACAGATGAAGTGAGAGAGCGAGAGAGAGAGAGAGAGAGCTCAGAAGTGAGGAGTGTGGTGGGGAAAGGATATGTTGTCTATTTCAGAGAATGCCACATCACCACAAGTATTAATCGCGGAAGGTTTCAAGTACCTATCTCTGAAAACGGCATATATTTACTCTGAAAAGAACAATATAGGATAAATATCCTTTCAAATGTCAATGATTCTACATGTATTCCGTCCATTTAACTCTGATTAAAAACATCGGATAAATCAATATTAATGATGATTGTGTGTTACTAATTTTAGTGGAAATTTTGTTTATAAGGTAGACAAAAAAACATCTGATTAATCAATATTAATGATGATTGTGTGTTACTAATTTTCGTGGAAATTTTGTTTATAAGGTAGAAAACTTCAAAAAAAAATCAGATTAATCAATATTAATGATGATTGTGTGTTACTAATTTCGTGGAACTTTTTGTTTATAAGATAGAAAATATGTAATTTTCTACCTCTGTAAATGAAAGTTTGTAGGATGATGCTGAACGATAGTGAATTATGAGAAGAGTAAAAAAAAAAATTGTAAGCATAACAATCATAATTATGTTAATATATTATATAAAAATTAAAATCAAATTTACAATACATATTTTTTGATGTCATTCATAAAACCTATGCATCATCATAGTACCCGAAACCTTTAATGATGTCGATATGTAAGGTGAACTAGATTTATCTTCTCTCGATATAAATAATAGAGTATGGACTAAGAGAGATTGAGACTAGATATATAATCTTAATAATTTATATCGAGAGTATAAAGTTTAAGATGGTAATTAACAGAATCTCCAATATTAACATCATCTATCAAAGAATCTTATTATAATTAAATTTTTCTTTCTATTGCTCAATAATCATTATCAAAATTTAATTATATATATAATATGTTTAGGTCACAAAATCTAATATTCTTACACTTGCCTCATTAATTTATAAATTAAAATAAATAAAAAAATTTAAAGGTAATTTTATTTAGTAGATTTTAAAATTTTTATAAAATATTTTATACATGCATACGATTTTTTAAATGTAGGTCAATAATCAAATAAACATAATAATATCATATTAAGTTTGAGTACTAATGCAATTAATTGTATGTCATCGTTAACACAATAATGTTAACCCTTTCTAATATATTTCAAAATTATCGTTGTAATTTATCTTATCAAAATAATTCAACCGCACATATAAAGAATAATTTTTTAACTATAAAATTGATATTATAGACTTAAGCATATAATAAACTTACAACTAAGAATAAATAACAAATAATTTTTTCATTTGATTTTTCTCAAAGTTATTTTAAGAATAATTATTTTGATTAAAATTTTTTACTTTTGTCATTTACTAAATAAAGTTATATACTAAATCTATCTAAGAATCAATCGATATATTTGTTTATAGGCAACCCTAACAATTCTTTAGATATATTTCTTGAATATTTCAATGTCAATAACATAATTTATCTTATTCATATCAACCATTATAAAATTCTTGGTAATAATTTTTTTGGTTCGGTACAATAAACCAAGATCAATTCTGGTAAGCAAAATATTATTTACATATAGAACAATATAATAAATTAGCTTATGCTAACCTTTAGATACGAACATTGATTAATAATATTTTTCTCAAACATAAAGAAAATGATAAAATTATGATACTTTATATATCATTGTTTGAAGATTTATTCAAGGTCATAAATATATTTTTAAAATTTATATATTAAAATTTATGTTTCTTTTATTTTCTTTTTGAATCATTTAGGTTAATTTATTTAAAATTTTCTTATTCATATTTTTATTTAGAAAAATTATTTTCACATCTATATGACGTAACTCAAAATAATAATGAGTCACTAATGTTATGAGGATTTTTAATATGTTTGTTAAAGAAACTAGAGAAAATATCTTGTTATAAAATATGCTTTCTTTATGAATAAAATATTATGCCAAAAGTTTGACTTTATATCATTAGATATTATCCTTTAGGTCATTAAAGACTCATTTACAATTGACTATTTTATAGTTATTGGGCAATTTGATAAGTTCTTAGACACCATTCTAGTTGATTGATTTTAACTTTTCTTTTATTACATCACATTATCTTTCGGAATTATTGCTTTGAATGATTTTGAAAATAACGAGAGATCATTTGATTCCTATGTTATAATTTGATTCTTATAGATAAACCATTTAAAATAAAAAATGATAAGTCTTCTTTCCTTTTAAGATATTCTTAAAATTAATAGTTATGGTTGTTCTACAAGATCATTAGCGACGACATTAATATTATATGGGAATTCATCAATATTATTTTGTTATTCACCATCATAAGTTCTTTCACTGATTTGAGAAATAATAATCTCTCGAGTATAAAATAATAAAGAAGTATCAATATGTATTTTCTCAATATCAAGATTAAAATATGAGATTTTCTTTCCCATTGATTCTATATTTTCTAGGAATATTGTATTATAATATTTAACTATCTTTGTATAATGATTAAGTTAATAAAATCTATACCCTTGTGAATTTCTATAGATAAATAAATAAAATATCTAAAAATAATTCTTAAATCTAATTTATGTTTATGTGAATTGAATGTCCTTGTCTTTGTAAAATAAATTTAAATATATAAATATCTCAGGTTTTCTACTTATTTTTAATTTTTTATAGGATTCTAACTAAAGAACCAAAATTATTTAAGTTGATCGTATTTATCATAAAATTTACCATACAGACTTAATAATTTTAATATTTATATTCAATTATATCTCGATTTTATTTATATATACCTAAACGTATCATTAAGATCTTACATGAATCATATATATATTATTATATCTCTAAAATATTTCTCTTTCCACTTAAACAGGAAACATGGAGTGAGTATATATAATCCCAAGGAGTTTATGAAGCTATGTTTAATTTCAATATGTGATTATAAGATCGTTATAAACTTAAGATTTATATAAATTCTGTACAAACCATCATGTAGAATTTTGAAATTTTTTATTGAATTATGATGAGTTTACTAAATAATATATTAGTAATTCTAGATAAATAATTTAATTTTTTAGAATTATAGAAAGAAAACATGAATACTAAAGATCCATCAGATGGATCATCTTTAGGCGTAGACGATAAGTATCCATTACTATCACTTTCACTTTAAGATGATTCTTTATGATGATAAATATTATTTGGTTCTTATATTAAAATGAATCTCTATTAGGGAAAACATAAATTGAAGTATCACAATCAATCCACCAAGTATTATAAAAGGATTTATATAATGTCTGATTAGAATCTTTTCTTTTCCAACCAAAATCTTATAATTCTTCTCCACATATCATTTTTTTTTCACAGTAGTATTTTACTATCAAGATTTTCCTTTTATGAGTTTATATAACATTTATAAACTTAGTTGGTTTACACATTATTATTTTTTATTATTATCTACTTATTAAGTAGTACCAAAAATATTATAAGTCATTTTTAATCTTAATTTTTTTAAAACATATATACTAGTCAACTTATTTAAATATTAATTTTTTTATTTGTTCTATAGTGATTTTTAAATTAGCCAAACTAAGAAGAAGTAAAATTAAAAATAATTATATAAGAAATAACTTAATTACATTATTATCAAATATTCTTGACCTTACAACTTTGTCAGTCATATTGAGGGTATAATATTAAATTTCTTAAATACCATCATATTAAATTTTATTCAGTTCTTTTATTAATATATCAACTAATAACTTGTAAATAAATTTAAATTAATATTTAAATATTTTAGTGAGCTAGTTATAGATTATAATGAAGTCTAAATATTATTAAAAATTATCATAAAATTATATCTTTAATTCTTCTTTGATTATTTATTTAAGTTACTTATTTCACAGAGCTTTCAATGTTATGTCTGTGATCATTTCAACTAGTCTAATTAAAGTCTAATACACCTAGTATAAATCATATATGCTTAAGTTATTTATTATAATTTAATTCAAAAATATAAGGATATTTATAAGAATGAAGAAAATATCCCTATAATAATATAATATAATATTAATACCTTAATTTTTTAATAAATATTAAACTATTGCTATTATCTCTATTTTACCTTTGGGTGAAATATTGATATATGCCATATTCATTCAGAGTTATTTAAGGAGGATTGAAATCAATTTTATGGAATAATATTGGTACATTTGAGTATACAATACTAAACTATAAAGATATCCAAAATAATATCATCATACCCATCACATAATTATTGGAAGTAGATTCTCCATTGGAATTATTCAAATATCCTAATTATGTATGCTATTATAAGTATTATTTTATTAATATAATTTAGGTTTAAATTTTTAATATAATTTTATAAGTTATTAGTTTGAGCCACTTTAGCTATGATAAAATAATATAATAATATAAAATATAATTTTAAAAAATATAAATAAATAAAATATTTATTATAAATCATATTATATAAGTATACCATCTTAGGCCATTTTGGTAACTGCAAGTCTAATAAAACTTAGGGATATAAGTTACAAATAATACTTACTAAAATTTTTAAGCTAATATATTAAATAGTTTAATGATAACAAATAATTAATCACAATAATTATTAAAATATTAATTAATATAAAGAGAAACTCATATAATAATTATAATCATGATGAAACATAAATTGTATTTATGTAAAAAAATATTATTCATAATTTTAAATATATGCATGTGAAAAAAATATCCAAAAATAATAATTTGATTTTTAATTATCATATACAAAATTTTATCAATATGTCATATGAGAAAATTATAAAAATAATAATTTATGTTTTTTAAATTTTGTAGGAAACCCTTAGACCAATCACCTCTAAACTAAAACATCAACCTACTTAAGTTAGTAAAAAATTAAAATTAATCAAAAATTAACTATTTTTGAATTTGACCAAAGCATAATTAATTAAATACAATCCAATGAAGTAGTGAAAATACAATCATGATCAAGTCCAATCAAAATATTTGATTCAAATAAATCAAATTAGTTAACTTTATAATTTAGGACAAAAGTAAAAATAAATAATTTTTGAAGGCCAGAACAATAATTTTACTTGGGTTATATAATAAAAATATTTGATTTCTGAGCATAATTTAAAAATAAATTGAAAGATACTAATTGGGATTATCTGATTTCTAAGGGGTAAAATTATCCTTTTAGTTATTAACGTTTCCTCGCCTTCGATGGCAGCATGAAGAAATCCCATACAATCGTCATGATGCATGACTATGCTCGTGATCGGTCTTCACCAATGACCCCACCGCCTATGGTTGCTAGTTGTGCTACATGCCATCAACATAACGGAGCCACAAATCGCATGACATAGCCCATCGCTAACCCCCGATGACATTGCGACTTAGAGTAGCACCATAATCGTCGCACCCCATTTCGCCATGGCACCCTTTCATGATGCTCGATCGATCATCGCGTAGTCATTGGGAATTACGACCTTCGACATCTAGTTGACACTTTCCATGACTAGCAAATGCTATTGTAATGACATTGTTACAATCATCGTATGCTACAATAAAGTTACAATTATATGCAACCAAGGCACTATTGCACTATAACATTTTTGCAGTCAAAATATAACCATTTTATAATTCAAAATATAAGTATATATATATATATTTAATTTTTGAAGAGTAAAACTATTTTTTGAGATATATAATGAAAATATCTAAGTTTCAAAGGGCATAATTAGAAAACTAAACAAAAAGGTACATTTTTGAGGGGTAAAATTAGCATTTTAGTTAAAAAAGAAACTCAAATCTTGATCGCCCTCGTAGTCGCTATTGCGTTCCATTGCACCCACACACGTAAATCTCGTGGTTGTCTATTGCCTACGTGTTGTTAGCTATTGTCATATAATTGTGTTTACTTGCTAATCGGTCTTTACTAGTGACCCCCACTACTTATAGTCGTCCTCTACATTGCGTGTTGTCAACACAACATAGCCGTGAGCCGTGTCACACAACTTGTCGTCGATCCTCGATGATGCCACGATCGTCGCTTGGAGCAGCATCATAACCATCACACCCCTTTTTGTCATGACAACCTTTATCGTCGCTAGAGTGACCACGACACAACGGCCATGAATCATGGCTTGATATGACTTTAGCCCCATCTATGGATAATATATAACCTTTTAATTTCTTTATCATGTTTAACACTAGGTCAACTATGATATCATTTTGTCATAATCTTATATGATGAGATAACTGACTTATTAATTTAGTGAAACTAAGGTCATATGGTATAAAATGTTAAATATACTCATACTATCATTGTAAATGAATATAAATCTTTACCTATACTCGATATAAAATTAAATCAAAGTATTTTAATTTCTTTATATATTACCAATTACCTTCTTGTGCAAACTGATCGAATTTTAATAAAAACATATAATAAAATAATCAATTTTAAAGGAAAAACCTATTTTATTTCATGGGATCATCTCTTGTCATTCAATATTTATATATAAAAAAAGAATATGAGGATGGCAGAGGGTCAATGTTAATATCAACATAACAAAATTAAAATTAAATCAAAGTATTTTAATTTCTTTATATATTACCAATTACCTTCTTGTGCAAACTGATCGAATTTTAATAAAAACATATAATAAAATAATCAATTTTAAAGGAAAAACCTATTTTATTTCATGGGATCATCTCTTGTCATTCAATATTTATATATAAAAAAAGAATATGAGGATGGCAGAGGGTCAATGTTAATATCAACATAACAAAATTAAAATTAAATCAAAGTATTTTAATTTCTTTATATATTACCAATTACCTTCTTGTGCAAACTGATCGAATTTTAATAAAAACATATAATAAAATAATCAATTTTAAAGGAAAAATCTATTTTATTTCATGGGATCATCTCTTGTCATTCAATATTTATATATAAAAAAAGAATATGAGGATGGCAGAGGGTCAATGTTAATATCAACATAACAAAATTAAAATTAAATCAAAGTATTTTAATTTCTTTATATATTACCAATTACCTTCTTGTGCAAACTGATCGAATTTTAATAAAAACATATAATAAAATAATCAATTTTAAAGGAAAAACCTATTTTATTTCATGGGATCATCTCTTGTCATTCAATATTTATATATAAAAAAAGAATATGAGGATGGCAGAGGGTCAATGTTAATATCAACATAACAAAATTAAAATTAAATCAAAGTATTTTAATTTCTTTATATATTACCAATTACCTTCTTGTGCAAACTGATCGAATTTTAATAAAAACATATAATAAAATAATCAATTTTAAAGGAAAAACCTATTTTATTTCATGGGATCATCTCTTGTCATTCAATATTTATATATAAAAAAAGAATATGAGGATGGCAGAGGGTCAATGTTAATATCAACATAACAAAATTAAAATTAAATCAAAGTATTTTAATTTCTTTATATATTACCAATTACCTTCTTGTGCAAACTGATCGAATTTTAATAAAAACATATAATAAAATAATCAATTTTAAAGGAAAAACCTATTTTATTTCATGGGATCATCTCTTGTCATTCAATATTTATATATAAAAAAAGAATATGAGGATGGCAGAGGGTCAATGTTAATATCAACATAACAAAATTAAAATTAAATCAAAGTATTTTAATTTCTTTATATATTACCAATTACCTTCTTGTGCAAACTGATCGAATTTTAATAAAAACATATAATAAAATAATCAATTTTAAAGGAAAAATCTATTTTATTTCATGGGATCATCTCTTGTCATTCAATATTTATATATAAAAAAAGAATATGAGGATGGCAGAGGGTCAATGTTAATATCAACATAACAAAATTAAAATTAAATCAAAGTATTTTAATTTCTTTATATATTACCAATTACCTTCTTGTGCAAACTGATCGAATTTTAATAAAAACATATAATAAAATAATCAATTTTAAAGGAAAAACCTATTTTATTTCATGGGATCATCTCTTGTCATTCAATATTTATATATAAAAAAAGAATATGAGGATGGCAGAGGGTCAATGTTAATATCAACATAACAAAATTAAAATTAAATCAAAGTATTTTAATTTCTTTATATATTACCAATTACCTTCTTGTGCAAACTGATCGAATTTTAATAAAAACATATAATAAAATAATCAATTTTAAAGGAAAAACCTATTTTATTTCATGGGATCATCTCTTGTCATTCAATATTTATATATAAAAAAAGAATATGAGGATGGCAGAGGGTCAATGTTAATATCAACATAACAAAATTAAAATTAAATCAAAGTATTTTAATTTCTTTATATATTACCAATTACCTTCTTGTGCAAACTGATCGAATTTTAATAAAAACATATAATAAAATAATCAATTTTAAAGGAAAAATCTATTTTATTTCATGGGATCATCTCTTGTCATTCAATATTTATATATAAAAAAAGAATATGAGGATGGCAGAGGGTCAATGTTAATATCAACATAACAAAATTAAAATTAAATCAAAGTATTTTAATTTCTTTATATATTACCAATTACCTTCTTGTGCAAACTGATCGAATTTTAATAAAAACATATAATAAAATAATCAATTTTAAAGGAAAAACCTATTTTATTTCATGGGATCATCTCTTGTCATTCAATATTTATATATAAAAAAAGAATATGAGGATGGCAGAGGGTCAATGTTAATATCAACATAACAAAATTAAAATTAAATCAAAGTATTTTAATTTCTTTATATATTACCAATTACCTTCTTGTGCAAACTGATCGAATTTTAATAAAAACATATAATAAAATAATCAATTTTAAAGGAAAAACCTATTTTATTTCATGGGATCATCTCTTGTCATTCAATATTTATATATAAAAAAAGAATATGAGGATGGCAGAGGGTCAATGTTAATATCAACATAACAAAATTAAAATTAAATCAAAGTATTTTAATTTCTTTATATATTACCAATTACCTTCTTGTGCAAACTGATCGAATTTTAATAAAAACATATAATAAAATAATCAATTTTAAAGGAAAAATCTATTTTATTTCATGGGATCATCTCTTGTCATTCAATATTTATATATAAAAAAAGAATATGAGGATGGCAGAGGGTCAATGTTAATATCAACATAACAAAATTAAAATTAAATCAAAGTATTTTAATTTCTTTATATATTACCAATTACCTTCTTGTGCAAACTGATCGAATTTTAATAAAAACATATAATAAAATAATCAATTTTAAAGGAAAAACCTATTTTATTTCATGGGATCATCTCTTGTCATTCAATATTTATATATAAAAAAAGAATATGAGGATGGCAGAGGGTCAATGTTAATATCAACATAACAAAATTAAAATTAAATCAAAGTATTTTAATTTCTTTATATATTACCAATTACCTTCTTGTGCAAACTGATCGAATTTTAATAAAAACATATAATAAAATAATCAATTTTAAAGGAAAAACCTATTTTATTTCATGGGATCATCTCTTGTCATTCAATATTTATATATAAAAAAAGAATATGAGGATGGCAGAGGGTCAATGTTAATATCAACATAACAAAATTAAAATTAAATCAAAGTATTTTAATTTCTTTATATATTACCAATTACCTTCTTGTGCAAACTGATCGAATTTTAATAAAAACATATAATAAAATAATCAATTTTAAAGGAAAAATCTATTTTATTTCATGGGATCATCTCTTGTCATTCAATATTTATATATAAAAAAAGAATATGAGGATGGCAGAGGGTCAATGTTAATATCAACATAACAAAATTAAAATTAAATCAAAGTATTTTAATTTCTTTATATATTACCAATTACCTTCTTGTGCAAACTGATCGAATTTTAATAAAAACATATAATAAAATAATCAATTTTAAAGGAAAAATCTATTTTATTTCATGGGATCATCTCTTGTCATTCAATATTTATATATAAAAAAAGAATATGAGGATGGCAGAGGGTCAATGTTAATATCAACATAACAAAATTAAAATTAAATCAAAGTATTTTAATTTCTTTATATATTACCAATTACCTTCTTGTGCAAACTGATCGAATTTTAATAAAAACATATAATAAAATAATCAATTTTAAAGGAAAAACCTATTTTATTTCATGGGATCATCTCTTGTCATTCAATATTTATATATAAAAAAAGAATATGAGGATGGCAGAGGGTCAATGTTAATATCAACATAACAAAATTACTAAATATATAGTCACAAATCTTGACGCACGAGTGATCTTTGATTTAATAGTGGTGAATTCATTGAACAAACAATACAAAGAAAAATGTCTTCAAACTTTCAAGTAACAATATACAAAGAGCTATGAAGCAATAAATATACAATGAGATAGAAAATTAATTTTTTATTTTTTTTAAAAAAAAATATATACAAATTGAAACCTCCAACTGTGAAGTGATAATTGAGCTAGATAATAAGAAGATTGTTTCTATGAATGCAAATAAAATTTCCCATATAGGAAATCACATCACAAGGTTATGCAATTTGGTGCTTTTCCATGGCCTTCACTCTCAACCTTCTCTCTCTCTCTCTCTCTCTCTCTCTCTCTCTTTTGGCTTTGGGTGACAAAAACACCCCCTGAATAATTTATTAAATCAAGTCAAATGTTAGGTTGGTGGAAGGAGGAGGATTAGGAAGGGATTAGAATGACAAGGACTTCAAGTCTCAAATGCATTTATGACATGATTGGGCAACAAATGAGGAGTGGAAGAGAAACAATTGGCATCACCTCCTCCCCAAAAATGTTCTAGTTTTCAAGAGCATGATGCTACTTGTTGCCAACTTATCATCCACAGCATAACTTGATGTCACCAATTAGCAATCAACTTGCAAAAATTCATGCAGTTTAGTAATTAATTGAAGCTGTTAAAAACTGTTTATTAAAAATCATTCCTCATGTAGAGTCAATTTTTTTTCTTATTAAAATTGTTTTTTCCAATGACATAAATAATTCACAAATGGAAAGGGTGAATATTTCACTCCTCAATATGTATGTAATAAAGCTAAAGCTAATTCCCATATTTATTAGCTTTGTAAAAATCTAAATCTGCCCCCAAAATTTAACCACTAGATATGTGATTGTATAGAGAGAATTGCTATTTCTTATTTGATTTAGTTCTTTTTCTTTGGCATAACAGTCAACCATATAACAAAGATAAATTGTATAATATATATACATATAATTATGCAAGTATAAATAACCTTAACAACATTATATATATATATATTACCCATAATTATAATTCCAGGGGTGTTTTTTGTAGTGTACTCTCCATCGGAGCTGCTGACACCAAACAAACCCACATCTCGTCCTCTCTATCCATCCCTGAGAGAGAGAGAGAGAGAGAGAGAGAGAGAGAGGGAGAGGGAGGAGTAAAGCGAACGCCAAGTCCAACTCTTCCACCAGACGCGACACTCCGTTAGGAGTCGATCCCACTTTCTACGTCGCCCGCCGCACCCACCCCCGCGGCCATCCATCGCTATAAGACCCTACCGTCGTGGCCATTGCCCGTCGTCGGTCGAGCTTGGAGATCCTCGGAGGCGCCGCTGATGTGCGTTCTTGGAGTTGATGCGAACCTAGTGCCTCCGGCCGCTGCTTGAAGCCCTTCAACGGGTCTTTGGAACTCACCCGGCGCTCGATTGTCCCGCATTGTGGATATCCGTGACGAGTCGGTTTGCTTTTCTTGTTAAGGGTTTTGGTTACGGAGTGGATCATCCGGTGGATATTTGGACCGGGTAGATGTTGGTCGCGCTTCGATCTTGATGTCGTTGGTCTATAAGATGTGATGTTTATACATTTTCTTTTCTTGGAATTAAAGTGGTAGCTTAAAATTTCTTTTGAAATCTTGCGGGGTTTGAGGGTTGAGGATTGCGGGGGAGGTGAGCTGCAGAAGGAGCTGATAAAGGAGATGCTTTGCTGGGTCGAATGATGAACTCCGATACTCCACTCGATTACGCCGTGTTCCAGCTCTCACCCAGGCGGTCACGGTGAGAATGTTCGGTCAAAAAGGTCTTGAGATTTCATTTTCTGGCAAAATCTTGGAAAAAAGAGCACTTTTTTGCAGGTGCGAATTGTTCGTCTCGGGAGATGGGAAGACCGAGAAGCTTGCATCTGGTTTGTTGAAGCCATTCATCGCTCATTTGAAGGTCGCGGATGACCAGGCTGCTCAGGCAGGCAACTCAATAAAGCTTGAGGTTGATAGACCGAGAAATAGCAGCTCATGGTTCAAAAAAGGAACTCTCGAAAGGTCAGTTTGAGATGACGCTGTAATTCCTCCTGGTAAAATTCGAGTCTCTCAATCATATTCTGTCATCTGTGATGTGTGGTTCTCATCTGAACTATTAGTTGCTTGGAAAATAACACTTGTTCAGATTTCTTAAGAGTAAATGTGGGCTGTAGGTTTGTTCGGTTTGTCAGTACACCAGATGTGCTGGAATCACCCAATACATATGATGCAGAAATGGCACAGTTGGAAGGGGCCAGGAGAATATATTCACAGGTGATGCTCTTGACTGTTGAACATATATAGTTTGAACATAAAAGTAAATTCCTTTTGGCATTGTCTGAACATGCACTACTTTCTAATCCAGGGTGCTAGAGATCCGCTTTCTGGGACATTGGGTATGCTTAGTTTTGTTTTCTGTTCTAAATAGTGACTATTTCTTGATGAGATAATTTACACTAGAGAGTTCTTCCTGTTTGCATTTTCTTATTAATAGTAGTAGCATCTAGTGGAGGCCTTCGAATCAGAGTCAGTTTTCCTTTATGAAATGGAATTTAACAAATGAGATCTCGGTGCTCTGGGTATGTGTAACATATGTTAGATATGCCATATTTACGCCCAAGCATTCTGCAAGTACCCATGCACAGTCTTCTGCAGGCAGCTTCTATACTATCCAATTAATCTTCAGAACCATTATATAGCTTTTGTTTTTGGTCTTTCATCTTTGTTCATCTAAATTTGCGGGTGCAGAACCTATCCAATCATCTAAATAACTGCAAGATAGCAAAGAAAAATTGTGATTGCTATTTGGACATAATGCATTGATGATCCTTAGAATTTGGTGTGGAAGGTTATTCTTTGGAATTTTAATTATCTATGTAAATTATGATGTTAATCACAATATCGCAGTACTCCAAGAACCAAATATTTGGTAGCAGTTGTGGAAAATGCCATACTGTGGATAATCTCTAACTTATGCAGATAATAGATCACCAACAACCACCATAATACTATGATTACAAAACTGTAAGTAATTAAGATTGCTTAAAGTGTGGAATTGGAGGGTGAGAAATATAAAATGTACATGAGAACATGTAGTGATTTGTTTTCTGAAAAGCAATATGTTTTTATCCCTTGTCATTTCATATTTAGTACCTTTTTGCTCCCAACTTTTTTTCTAGACTAGCATGTATTCTGCAGCATCTCCAATGATTATCAGCAAATAACTCATTGTTATGGTGTACTCCCCTGATTGATATGCCTGATATATCTTTTCTGTAATTCTGTAAAATTTCAAGCATCGTTTCCTTTTGGAAATCACTCATTTTTGGCTTTCTTTTTTTCCTTTTTAACATGTAATTTCTCTCTAAGCTGCATTTCTTGTTAACTCGAAATTTTTGGAATTTAACTCAGGTGAAGATGACACAGCTACTGAAGCAGCTGTAGATACAACAAAGTAAGCTTATCTTCTAATTGCTTACACTGAACAAGTGACAGTGAAGTTGTCAAATTATTTGTAGTGGAACTGGTAATACCAATGAAGTCATCGAATTACTTGTAGCAGAATTGGTAATAAGATTTTAAGTATATTTTGTTTTGTTTTTTCTGACACCTTTGATCTGACATCTTTGTGAAATTGAATAAGTGATGGACCATAAGTCAAACTATCAAAATTGACAATGCAGATCCAAAATAACCTATATAATGTTTTAAGACTGATTCTAATTTTTCTGTTCAATAATCTGGAGAACATGCTGGTAATGGCTGTGACTGTTGTAGCATATTACATAGGTAATGAGCATAAGGTGGTTGGATCTGTAATGGAGAAAATTACAACTCAGTTATAGATGAAAATGGTGTTAAATCTGGCACATGAACTTTATCTTCTGAATATCTTAGTGGTGTGCTTACAGTGAAGATTTTAAATAACATAAAGAAAATTGTGAGCAGAGTGTAATTAAAATTGCAGTGTAGTGGGCCTTACCACAGTTAGCCAATAGAATGAATTTACAGTAGGACTATACACTGGGGATGGAACGAATTTATGCTTGTAAAAAACTAGTTAAGAAAACCCTGATGATTAAAGGAGCATCTCTTACTTAGGATGACAATGTGAATAATAGTAATAATTTTGTTAACAATGAGGATCACTGGGAATACAGAAGAGCAAAGCAAAGATGACAAAGTTCTGGTGGTCCCAGTGGGTGCATGGTAAAAGGATAATAATGTTAAGATTGTGATGCAAGAGGCAAGTTAGGAGATTGACAAATAAAAATTCCTGTGGAGGTAACCTCATTGGGCTTCTGGATGTCTTTTCTTCATTTATAAATATTATTGCTTCAAATAGTTCCTTTGAGCCTTCTTTCAACCTTCATTAACAAGAAGATACCTTCAAGTTTTTCTTAGTCTATACGTTCATGCCTTTTCATCCCAACTCAACTTCCTTGGTTTCTACCAAACACATGATTATTATCAACTCTTCTCCTTGCTGTATCTGAAGCATAAGAATGAAGCTGGATCCACTAAAAGACAGATCATTCAACAGAGCAAGTATATGAATTTCATGTTGATAAATTAAATGAATGATATTCAGATGTTGGGATTAAGCATCAATCGTAGACATATACTTCGAAGAAGAAAAAAGGTCTACTACAGATCAAAATTTAACCAAGCAATTTTGCAATATATAGAAAAAATAAATCTCAGTGTAACAAGAGTAGAGTTTTTACATTATGATGAGAATCGATAGGAACCTTGCCTTTAAGTCCAAACATAGTTTATTTAAGATGCATCATATTACCACATGCTGTAAAAGAATTTAACAAACCAAATAAGGATGTCAATTGCTAGAATGAATTGCAACTTGCAAGTAATCTTTAAGTGATTAATTTGGATCTTGTGCTTGACTGCACCACTACAGGATGTTAATTTCAGGCAGAACCATAAAAATGTTACTCTTTCCAATTACAATCCACTATATCATTTTTTTTTAGACCTGCAACTTGATTTTTCTTATTCTTTCCCAATAGATGTCAAATTTAGGTTCTGAAATTGGTGTGTTTCTTGTTCAGTAGAAATCATAATATTCAATGAGTGACTCCTTTGTTGCTTTGTAGGTGCATTAGCCAAATGCTTGAAGGCTGAAAATTAAGTGAATTTCGAAGAGTTAATCACTAGCAAATACAGTATAGTGCCTGTTTCCTCAGCTATTTAATAACTGTCTTTTTTTGGGTTTCCTTCACAGAAAAGAGCTTATAAGAACCATTGATGTGCGGCTTATCAATCTTAAGCAAGATCTGGCCACAGCTTGTCATCATGCATGCTCTTCTGGATTTTCTGTTGAAAATGTCTTTGACCTTCTTTTCTTTTCTGAATATTTTGGTGCGAATCGTCTCAAGTAAGTTCTGGAACTTAAAATCCTATACTTCATGTTTTTCCTGCTAAATGAAATAAAATGTTTGATTTGACATATTTGGCCTTCGAGACAAAAATCAGTTGTAATTGGTCTCTCTATGCATTAACATATCACTACCCTAATTCACTGCCAATTTAGCTCTTCTGGGCCACTGGCTCGAGCAAAATGCCTCCACACTGGTTTTATTGTGTGACTTTTTGTTTATATTTCAAAAATACTAAAATTTTTCTCACTTTTTATTGCAATCAGTGGAACAACACACATCTATGTTGTAGCACTTTGTATGTGACACTGAATTTTATTAAGGTTGTAGGGGTTTCTTGTACCACTGTAACAATGAGCAAATGTGCTGGGTGTTTGTCCTTTCTTTTGTCATATACAAGACTTAACTGACAAAAGTTGGACAATCATGATGTTCTGTATAATGAAGTTGCATATAATGCTGACAATTTATTTCATTAATTTTTAAATTAATTTTATATATCTTAAAATTATGAGGGTCTCTTTTATAAGTTCAGGTTCTTGATGTTGGATAAGTTCTGAAATAAATCTTCCTTTTTGTTTGCGTTTGGTTTATCAAATTCCCCTGTTTCCATTGTCATATAAAGTTTATTCAAACTAACAGTGGTGATAATAATCATTCTGCAACTTTCATGACATTGGCTACAGCGAGGCATGCAGCAATTTCATTTCGCTTTCTCAAAGGTGCCCTGAACTTATTGACCAGCACCAGCAGTCACAATCTCTGCCTCCACATTTGAAAAATCTTGACAATGGGAATGTTAGATCCTCCTCAAGCTCAGACATGTCAATAGATGAACTAGTAATAGAGAACATTGGTGCTGGTATACCACCTGATGTTGGTGGTCTTCAGCTTGACAGGCCTAATATCAGTCAACCGTCACAGCTGAATAAAACAAAGTTATCAGGCACATCTCAGTGGGCCAAGCTCAATGGGCAGCACTTAGAAGGGGCAGCATTGGAGAAGACTATTCCTTCGTCAGTCAAGTTTCCAGCTCAGCAAGATGGAGGGAATTTTAGGCAACTTAGTGTGCAGGACCGGATCAACATCTTTGAAAGCAGGCAGAAAGAACAATCTGCGAGTTCTAGAAAGATCAGCACAGAAGGTGTTGTTAAAAGGGTAGTATCAGCTAAAGGGGAGCATAGGAGGCTCTCTTCTGATGTTTCGGAGAAGTCAGTATTGAGAAGGTGTAGTGCCAGTGACATGAGCATTGATCTTAGCAGCAGCAACAGTAAAAGTTGTAATGACCAGACAGAAAGTGGGAGTACTGCTGGAACTCCTACATCTGTCAATTTGCATCTTCAGTCGAGAAATAAAACTGAAGAGACTGATGCTACTGGTTTTATTATGGCATCACAATGCTGGTTGGATCTTAAAGAAAGCACCACAGTAACTTCTGCTGCTTCTTTGTCATTGTCACAGTCACAGTGCAAAGGTTTTCAAGGTGATAGAGATTGTACTAAGGATGAAGGCATCAAGTTCTTGACAACTAAGAACAGACCAATCTTGGAGAAGGGGCAGGGCACATGTGGCCTGAGTACTTCTGCGAGCAGGATGGAGTACTGTGGATTGGGTGATCAAGATGCTTTTAGGACCCATGCAAAACGTTTTTCAGCTGGCAATAATGCCAGCTCAAAAGATTTTGCAGCATATCGCATCCAATCAAAAGCAGAGGATCATTTGCAGATGGAAGACCGGGCAACTTTGCCAGACATATCACAAACTGCATCAGCTGTGACTGAGCAGGTTAGACGGAAATATCAAGAAGGCCTGCAGTCCCAAACTAGGGAGGCTTCTCATGGAGAAGATGGTGTTTGGTTAAAGGATCAAACAAAGGTAGCTAACCAATTCCAGACATTTGGGAGAACAGTAGATCCTGTAGGGAATACAAAAGGTCAGTCACATTCTCAGGTTCAGTTTGAAGATTTATCCATTTTGTCTTCAGAGAGTAATCTTATGGCTTCGCAATCTCAGGGGAAAACTTTTCCTGTTGACATAGAGGAAGCAGGTGGACGAAATGCAGCCGTCTCTTCTGCAACTTCTGGCTCTTCTCTACTTAAAACAAATGATGGTATCAATCACCAGGGAATACACTGGCATCAATCATCTGCTTATGAGAGAGTTGCAGATGAAATAGCTGATAATGAAATAAACCACATGCCTGCTTTTCCTGTAAGGAAGACCAAGGAAAAGATGGATACAGTTGAACCACCTTCTGCAGATTTGATGGAGCAGATTCAGGTGGTGAGTTCATCAAAAGGAATTCAAGCGTTAAATGATGAATTACGTACAAAGGCTAATGAGTTGGAAAAACTTTTCACTGAACATACGCATGGAACTGTCACCGAGCAAACAGCTTCCTCGCAAAGAAGCAGACCTCTGGATGTCCAAGAAGATCATGTTCCCATGGTTGTTGAGAAAGGACATACAGTGACACTTTTTGATCAGTTGCCTGAGAGGGAGACTTCTAAGTATGATTTAGACTTTGATGCCAATTTCCTGTTGAAGATGGTAGGCAACATGGAATATAGTAATAGTAGAAATCAAAAGCTTAGTACACAAAGTCCATCAGATGATTTCAGAGGAAAGTTGTACTATAAGTACATGCAAAAACGGGATGCAAAACTAAGGGAAGAGTGGGGAACAAAAAGTGCACTGAAGGAAGCAAAAATGAAAGCAATGCGTGACAGCCTAGAATGTAGTCAAGCTGTGATGAGTTCCAGATATTCAGGATCTGCTGATAGACTGAGTACAAGGTACACTAGTCGCCGTGCAGAAAAGCTGAGATTTTTTAGCAATTGTTTAAGAAGTGAAAACCAGGTATGATGTTCTGGTAATGGTCCTTTATTGTCATGTTTATGCACTATCTAGAGTTGCCACCCTATCACTGCATATTAATCTTCAAGAATTCTCATAATGACATTTTTAGATCTAGCTGGATATAGTTGGTCTGACATTGCAACTCCATAATGATCATTGAGCCTGAAAATTGAAACTGTTCATTTTTCCTCCCTTTTATTTTCCTGCTTGAGTTTATGTGGTTATATATGTAAATATATACCAAAATATTTACCGCAGATATCTTCTTTAGGCAGGAGGGAACTAATATGAATTGATCAAGGAGATAGAGGGAAGAAGAAATGGCATCATAACTTTGTACGAATCTACTTATTTATAAATTATAATTAAATTATTTATCTTTCCTTTTCCATGATTGACACTACTTTATTACCTGTTAGGTAGCTGAAGATCACTCATGACATTTTTTGGAATGTGGGTGTAATCATCTCTTTATTCAGTAGCAAGAAATTTTTTATCTCTTATGTTTTTCCCTGTGCATATTTCTGTTGATGATCATCCGTCTGTTGTCCTTGCTGTGAACATATTGTTCAGGTAGTGAGCAGTTAATTTTCCTATTATGGATTTTGGCTAAATGATTTTTTTTTTTTTTTCTGGTATCAGGCAGTTGAGTCTGTTGAGGAAAAGAAAGATTTGGAGGAACTACGTGAACAATTTGGTCATGGTCAAAATACATCTCACAATGATCCCTTTGATGATAATTCTTCTAAAGACACTAACTCTGGAAAGCTTCCATCTAAGAAAACTTTGTCTTCTTCCACCCTGCAGACCATAGGAACTTCAGGGCCAAAGCTTTCTGTAAAATCTACCAAATCAGTTTCCGTAAAACACAGAAGTCAAACTGAAAATCCTCTTGCTGAAATGCTCCCTGACTTCTCTGACTTCAGAAAGGAAAATGCAAAGCCATCTGCTGCAACTAACAGGGTAAATATACGAGAGAAAACAAAAATACTTTCTCGAAGCAGGAGCATCATTGAGGAGACTAAACTTGTCAAGGAAGAGAAGCCACATAGGTCTCAGTCCATGAGAAAAAGTATCGCTAGTCCTGGTGAATTCAAGAGCCTTTCTCCTCTCAATTCTGGTAGCACTGATTTCATACCCTTCGGTTCTTCCAAGGGACAAATGAATGCCAATTTTATGAACAAAGTCCAGAAGAGTAGAGAGTTCAGAGCAATCCTCAGGAAAGAGAAAGGTATAGTTCCTGGTTTAGGAGCCAATATATATAAACCTAAAACTTCTAAGGTCTCTGAAGTAAATAAGAATGGAGAGGATATATTTCATAGAGATGACTCACCTGGCCTAGTTAAAGATGTAACGGAGATGGAGAAATCATCTGCTGAAGGAAATGCTGAGGCTGCAGATTTTCCTGTTGACTCAGATAGTGAAAATCCAAGATACATTCAAGAATATGAAAGCAATGGTGATTTGGAATCGAAAAATGATGTTCAAAAATCTCTATACCAAGAAGATTTTGACACAGTTCCTGTTTCTCCAGAGTTTAGTATTTCTTCAGAAAATGTACAAGAGTCATCAGGTCCTCGGTCATGGAACCCATGCCTCCATTTATCTTCTTATGTATATGAGGCTTCGGATAATGATGCTTTTGTAGATTCACCTGCGGGCAGTTCAACATCATGGAATTTACACCCGCTGAACCAAATAGTGGAGGCAGATGTTGCTCAAATGAGAAAAAAATGGGGAACTGCTCTAATGCCTATGATTGTTGCTAACACATCCCAACAGTCGCATGCGACAAAAGGGTTTAAGCAAACATTGAAATTTGGGAGGAAAAGTAGGGGTATCAACAATCTAGTCACTGATTGGGTGTCTGCTTCGACAGCTTCCGAAGGTGATGATGACACAGAAGATGGTTATGTAGCAGCTCGTCCTACGGATGACCTGAGGAAGTCTAGAATGGGCTACTCACTCCCTTATGATGTGTTCAATGGTGGAGAAATCTATCCCGAACAAGGTAGCTCTCTTTTCCTATTTGATAGTTTATACCCATTTATGATAAATTGAATTTCGGTGTACAACAAGTATGTATATACACTGAAACTGCAGTTCCTTTGGTTATAGTATTTTTATTATTTTCCTGCAGTCTAACGTATTCTAAATCAAGAATTTCTGTCTTGCTTGTGCCACTCGGTATCTTGTGGCAAATTCTGTTCCATGTCAGATAGCAACTATTGGCCCAGCATGAAAATAGAACATGCTATTGATATATACCCCTTACTTGTTTTGCTGGACGAATATCTTGATTCTCTTATTGGTCTATTACTTAATTTCAACGGGGGTCCTGGTTGATTACTAATGTTTCACCCCTTTATTCCATGGAACTTCTTAAAGTATTTACCCATGAATGTGATCCTCTCCTTTGGTGTGTAGCAGAGAGTGCCATAGAGGTGGACAGGTGCTGCAGAGGGAGTTTCTTATTTCATATTTCTCCTATTTCTCTTTCTTTCTTCCTTTTCTTTTTATTCTTTTGATTGGTACACCAACATCTATACAACAGTGTATTATGCTGTATCTCTGGCACATATGGTACCAGTGGCCAGTTGGCATGGATGTTTCATGTGAAAAGAGTATTATTTCTGAACAACCCCCTCTGATAATCATTGTTAGATATTGCCTTTTATTATCTGCTTATTTGGCCATGCTTGAGTGGGAGAGATTGTAATACCCCAATTAGTCTGGTATCGGAAGTGAGCAAGATTAAGATTGACTTATAAGGGTCCGATGAGTGTCCTACTATCAATTTCAACTTAAGCATTTTGACTAATGATTTAAGCCAAACGAAGTTGATAGTCCAGTTAGCCCATCAGGACTAGATCATGAAAGATAGACTGTTTGTGTAGACGATCTCTCCTCTTGTTTCATGTTTATCAGAAGTCACTGAACTTAGGAAGCCTTCAATTACAAAATTCCCTAACCTAGATTTCAACTAAATGAAATCACAAATTTTCAGTTTAATGCATAGTATCTCATTTTAATTTTCAACTTTTGAGTGCCATAGATTTTAGGATGAGAAGACAAGGCTCAAATGTGGGAGATGCCTGGTGGGTATCTGACTAAACCTGAGGAATGGCAGCTTGTTTAAGCAGCAAACAGACAGCAGTCATGTAACATCTTAAGCTGTTATGATGATGTAAACACCAATAAGATTTATGTTCACCACCTTCAAGTGAACATATACTCCTAGGGAAGTGTATGCTAATACAAAGTATCTAGTTTTATGCTTGAAGTACTGCTAATTGCTTGTTCAGATGGTCGATGGCAATCAAAAAAGATCTTCTCTTGCCTTTATTTTGTGCAATAACTATTTTGGTGACATCTTAATCTATTCCTTTTCTTCTTACTAATGATGGCATATACTTGCAGCCTCCATGCTACCTTTTAATACTGTTCATGTCTCAAAAAAAATGCTACTTAGATTCTGAATCCGGGATTGTTCTGTTATGCTAAATATTGTAGCTGAACATGATTTGTTCTGTGCAGTCCAACCATTTTGCCACTTCATTCCGAGCCGTCCTGTAGACTTCAAATTGAGAGAGGAATATCAAACTGGAAGCTCCCTGAGAGGTAACAATGGTCCTGTTTAGAGCCTCAACTGAACATGATTAAGTTTTGAAAATGTACACATGCAGACACATCTGACATCTTTGACTGTGCTGAATGATAAAATCATTATTTTCAGTGTTTACTGAATTTTTGCCTGGAATATCGAATTGACTTCTGTGACATTGCCTAAATATTTGCAGCACCACACTCTTTCTTCTCTCTATCTTCAATCCGGAGCTAGGAATTCAAGCCTCGGTGATACTGGGTAACCGAGCAGCTTATGGCTTCAGTACATATTATTGCAATTTTTCTGTAAACCCAATGTGGTTTCTTTGGTGTGTTATATGTTATCCTTCCCACTTTGTTCTTCAGTCATGATATTTTGTTGTAGAATTTGATGTCTAGAATCTACTAGGATAAGCCTCAGTTGTTGTCCTTTTTCCACTTGTAGCATGTCAAAATCTGTAGGAAAAAGACCAAGAAAGAATGTGGCAGTAAGCAATTGATATGTAAGAGAGAATGATCCATGCTATTCTGTTTCTTTCTTTCTGTTATTTGTATTTATGTCATAAAAAACATCCTTTCATATTTGTATTTCTTCATATCTAGGGAGCTCTTTTCATGACATTACATTTTTCTTGAATCACTTTTCATTTAGCCTAAACAAAAGAATGTGGCAGTAAGCAATTGATATGTAAGAGAGAATGATCCATGCTATTCTGTTTCTTTCTTTCTGTTATTTGTATTTATGTCATAAAAAACATCCTTTCATATTTGTATTTCTTCATATCTAGGGAGCTCTTTTCATGACATTACATTTTTCCTGAATCACTTTTCATTTAGCCTAAACAAAAGAAAATTCATTGTGATTTTCTTTAACTCACCGAAGGATTAATTGCACTGAAAAATCATTGTGATGCTTAGGCTGATTTGTCTTTGTTCTTTGCATATCAGAATGTTCTTGTTTGAAAGAAATTTTTTTTCTTCTTCTTTTGCTTATTAATTATGACCACAAAATTGCCCCTGAGCAAGAAATTGTTGCTTCTTCTTTCTTAATGGTTGGTCACTCACCAAATGGAATTCATCTATCATCAGGTTGGATGGTGTCATATGCAAAAAGGTGTGCCATTTGTGACACCTTCTTCTTTGTTTCCGAACTGCGTGTGAGATTACAAAATCTCAAGGCAGGCTTGGGTATGCCATTAATTAAGGGTGTCAGCTGAGCGATGTCCCCTGTGGACATCTGGTGTTCTTGGACTGTGAGCCGAGCACATCAAATTGACTACTTACAATTGGCAGTCGAGTGGAAACACTGAAAGGATTTGTTTGTTGAATTGGCACATTGATTAGTCCCAAAAAACTATCGAGAGAACATTTGTTGGTAAAAAAACAAAGCTACAGCTGCCGGCAGAGCATCTCTAGATTTGACTAAAAGGAGGAACATGGATGCCTTTGATGCATAGAAAACTCTGTTGTTTTGTTCATCATCGTTTCTATAATTGCTGCAACATCATCAACTGCTTATTCCAAAAAGTTCGGTGCTTCCGAAGCCTCCATGCTCGTTGACTTCATCAGATTCTCCGACTCGAATACTTTACTCTATATAAGCCTCACACCGCATGCTTTGTTCTCTCCTCCCATCAAATCAATTCCCTCCCCGTCGTCTCTTCCATGGCCGGCTTCTCCTTCGACGTCGGCCGCAGTTCCCACTCCCGGGATCGCTCCGCCCTCCGTGGCCACCATCCGACGCCTTCCTACGCCCGCAGCCCCGCGTCGGGCGGCAGATCCCCCTACCGCGACGACGACGTGTCATGGCAGACTTCGGCATCGTGGCAGTTCGAGCCGGGCAGGTGGCGCGAGTTGAGCGGGTTCGGCGCCGCCCTCAGCCCGTGGACTCCGGCCGACGACACCCCCCGCAGCAACCACAGCCGCACCATCTTCCGCCGGTCGGCCAACGATTACTACCTCTCCCGGGCCGCGGATCCTCGGTTCCATGGTCAGTCGGAGCAAGCCAGGAGGCTGGAACTCCACAGCTATGTCTCGACCACCAACAATGACCGCCGTTCTGTCGAGCTCAGTAAGCCCAATAACTCATCTGTTTTGGTGTCCAAAGGGCGATGGAATCCAGCTGAAAGCAACTCCTTCGATAGCCAAGATGAATTTAGCCTGTTTGGTTACAGTGCAACGACTGCAGCTGCTCGGCATAACCCAGTCTCTTCCTATATCGATCATTCATCGAATCATCAGAAACCTCATGATGTATTATTCTCGCATGATCGGGAAGAACACCGTGGGCATGATGTGAGCGACAACAGCAGAGAGAACGACGTCGATGGTGATGATGAGGAAGCGGTGCCGGCGAGTCGGCCGGTCGGCCTCTTCAGCTTGTTCAAGTACTCGACCGCACTGGACCTGTTTCTCATCTTCTTGGGTTGCATTGGATCGTTGATCAGTGGTGGATCACTTCCCTGGTACTCTTACATGTTCGGAGATGTCGTCAACAAGATGGCCTCCCAGTCCGGTAATCACATGATAAAGGAAGTCGAGAGGGTACGCGCTTGCGGCTTATAAATAATACCATACATAATAACTCTTTGGCTCAAATATATCATCGATCTGATGCTGTTCTTCCTTGTGTTTAGATATCTGTTTACATGACAGCGCTTGCGGCGATAGTGGTCATCGGATCATATATGGGTAAGAGGTGGAAATCGACAGATGAGAGGACGGATGTCAGTAAGAGCGATGGTGATCCGTGATACTGATATCAGGTAATTTGATGTCTGGCTGCAGAGATCACCTGCTGGCGAATGGTGGGTGAGAGATCGGCGCAGAGGATTCGACGAGAGTACCTGCGAGCTGCGCTGAGGCAGGATATCGGGTTCTTCGACACGGAGATGAGCACCGGGGATGTCATGCATGGCATATCCAGTGACGTTGCACTGATCCAGGAAGTGATGGGGGAGAAGGTATTGTGGCTAAAATAAATAGACGCTCTCAGCTTGATGGTGAAGACAAGCTCCGTCCGATGTTGCTGACATAATTGATCTGGATGTAGGTGGCGCATTTTGTCCACCACATCTTCACGTTCATCTGCGGCTACATGGTGGGCTTCCTCGAGGCGTGGAAGGTGGCCTTGGTGGTCTTCTCCGTCACACCAGTGATGATGTTCTGCGGCATCGCTTACAAAGCCATCTACGGCGGCCTCGCCGCAGCAGAAGAGGTAAAAGACACAAGAGTACTATCACTGCCTCTCTTGGCATCCACAGTGAGGAGTTGGATCTTTGCGATGGCTGCCAGGCTTCCTACAGAAGAGCCGGCGAGGTAGCTCAGCAAGCAATCACCTCGATCCGGACCGTGCTGTCGTTCGTGATGGAGGACGAGATGGCGGCCAAGTACGAGGAGGGGCTCGAGAAGTCTGCGCCGATCGGAGTCAAGACGGGGTTTGCGAAGGGCGCCGGCATGGGCGTCATTTATCTGGTGACCTACTCCCAGTGGGCTCTGGCCTTCTGGTACGGGTCGTTGCTTGTGGCCAAGGGGGAGATCACCGGAGGAGCTGCCATCGCTTGCTTCTTCGCTGTCAACGTAGGTGGAAGGTACTGGTTCTCTCTGCCTATGTTCTTGGTCGTGTTCAATCTGAATCCAATCTTCCCGAAAGCAAATGCTTTGTCGCAGGGGATTGGCCCTGTCGCTGTCGTACTACGCGCAGTTTGCACAGGGTACGGTGGCAGCGGGGCGGGTGTTCGAGGTCATCGATCGAACACCGGAGATCGACCCGTACAGCTCCGACGGGCGGGCGCTCGCGTCGGTGAGAGGTCGAGTCGAGTTCAGAGGCGTCGACTTCGCCTACCCTTCTCGGCCCGACACGATGATCCTTCGCGATCTCGATCTTACGATCCCAGCGTCCAAGACTCTGGCGCTCGTGGGCGCCAGTGGCGGCGGCAAGTCCACCATTTTTGCCCTCATCGAGAGGTTCTACGATCCATGCCGAGGTAATCACCTTGCTCGACTCCATCTCTTCCACCTCGCATTGCCGACGAGCTCAGAATCGTCATGGCTTTGTTTTGTTGCTACCAGGATCAATCCGGTTGGATGGTCATGATCTAAGAACCCTAAGGATCCAATGGCTGAGGGAGCAGATTGCGCTGCTGGGACAGGAGCCCGTCCTCTTCCCCACTTCCATCCTCGAGAATGTGATGATGGGCAGAGAAGACGCGACCAGGAAAGAAGCCATTGTCGCCTGTGCCGCCGTAAACGCTGACTCCTTCATTTCCGGCCTTCCTGACGGCTACGACACGCAGGTGATGCTCCCTCCATTCTTTTTGAAGCTCTGTAACAAACGAGAACAACCCAAAGCTTAATACTTTACGTGATCTCGACGCAATTGGCAGGTAGGTGAACGTGGATCTCAGCTCTCAGGTGGGCAGAAGCAGAGGATTGCACTGGCCCGGGCCATGATAAGGAACCCTAGAATCCTCCTCCTCGACGAGCCCACGAGCGCCCTCGACCCGGAAACCGAGGCCACCGTCCAACGGGCCATCGACCACTTCTCCGCCGGCCGGACCACCGTCGTCATCGCCCACCGCCTCGCCACGGTCCGGTCTGCCGACACCATCGTCGTCCTCGACTCCGGCTCCGTCGTCGAGTCGGGCCGCCACCACGACCTCATGGGCCGGCCCGGCCCTTATGCTGCCCTAGTAAAACTCGCCACCGACAACATGAGCGCCAACGACGTATCCAAAGATAACATTGGACCGATCGGACCCGGCCCATTCAACACGGCCCAATACAAAAGGTTCGACGGAGGAGAGTCCACCGCCCTCTTCTCCACGCACAAGTGCGGGGAGTCCGTGAATGGAGTGGAGGAGCAAATGGACACACAGAGGCCTACCAAGTCTAGCACATCAGAGATGTGGGGTCTTCAGAGGCCGGAGGTCCCAGTCCTCCTGCTTGGGTTCATTCTGGGTATAGCAGCTGGTGCCATCTTCTCCGTCTTCCCGTTGCTGCTAGGGGAAGCTCTCCAAGTCTATTTCCAACCCAACACCAGCAAGATGAAGAGAGAAGTGGGATACCTCGCTATCGCCATTGTGGGGCTCGGCCTCGGCTGCATCCTCACCATGACGGGCCAACACGGCCTTTGTGGTTGGGCAGGCACGCGGCTCACGATACGCGTCCGCAACCGCCTGTTCCGCTCCATCCTCCGGCAGGAGCCCGGGTGGTTCGACCTCGCCGAGAACTCGACCGGCGCGCTCATCTCGTGGCTGTCGGTCGACTGCGCCGCCTTCCGATCGATGCTCGGCGACCGGCACTCCGTCCTCTTGATGGGACTCGGATCGGTGGCCGCCGGGCTGGGCGCATCGTTCGCGCTCGAGTGGAGGCTGACGCTCGTGGCGATGGCCGTGGCGCCGTTCACCCTCGGCGCCAGCTACTTCAGCTTGCTCGTCAATCTCGGGCCGGGGTCGGACGACGGCGCCTACGCGGCGGCCAGCAGCGTCGCCGCCGGGGCGGTGTCGGGGGTGAGGACGATCGCGGCCTTCTCGGCCCAACAGCGGATCGTGTCGACGTTTGACCGGGTCTTATCGCAGCCCACGAAGGAGTCCACGAAGAGGACACATCTCATGGGCCTTGGTCTTGGGCTTTCACAGGGAGCCATGTACGGTGCGTACACCCTTATTCTATGGGCCGGAGCCCACATGATTAAGTCGGGCGACTCCAGCTTCGGGGACGTGTGCAAGATATTTCTCATCCTGGTCCTGAGCTCGTTCTCCGTAGGCCAGCTCGCGGGACTTGCCCCGAACACCTCCCGTGCACCGGCGGCCATCGACCGCGTCCTCCGCATCATCAAGCGCCGGCCGTCGATGATGGACAACGAAGGGCCGCAGAAGGGGCGGCGGGTCGAGGGGGGTAGGCTGATGGAGGTGGAGCTGCGGAGGGTGACGTTCTCGTACCCGTCGCGGCCCGGGGTGGCGGTTCTGAGGAAGTTCTCGATGAGGGTCAGGGCGGGGAGCACGGTGGCGTTGGTCGGGGACAGCGGGAGCGGGAAGTCGACGGTGGTGTGGCTGGTGCAGAGGTTCTACGACCCGGAGGCGGGGAGGGTGGTGGTGGGCGGCCTGGACGTGAGGGAGGCGGACGTGAAGTGGCTGAGGAGGGAGTGCGCGCTGGTGGGCCAGGAGCCGTGCTTGTTCGGCGGCAGCATAAGGGACAACATCAGGTTCGGCGACTCCACCGCTTCTTGGGCGGAGATCGAGGAGGCGGCAGAGGCGGCCCACATCCATAAGTTCATCTCCGGACTACCTCAAGGCTACGAAACCCAGGTAAGACGCCATCGCTGCAAGTAGACATTCCAAGATTCCTTTCGCTGCAATCTTCCTGGTTCTTTCTTCATGGTGGCACGACGCTGACGCTGACGCAGGTAGGGGAGGGCGGGGTGCAGCTATCGGGGGGCCAGAAGCAGAGGATCGCGATCGCGCGCGCGATCCTGAAGAGATCAAGGATCCTGTTGCTGGACGAAGCAACCAGCGCGTTGGACGTGGAGTCCGAGAGGCAGGTGCAAGAGGCGCTGCGGAAGGCCTCGAAGCGGGCCACCACGATCGTCATCGCCCACAGGCTGGCCACCGTCCGGGACGCCGACCGGGTCGCCGTCGTTCGTGACGGGACCGTCGTGGAGTTCGGGAGCCACCGATCGCTGCTGGAGAACCACGTCGACGGGGTTTACGCCGCCATGGTCCGCCGCGAATCGGAGGGCCAGGCACTTGCTTAAAGTGAGGCGTAGAAGCTCCAGTGAGCTTCTTCTTCCTCTTCCGAAGAGCAGCAGCCTTCTCCATGTGTTGGGGTGCAAGTTATTTGCAGTGCATGAGCTGCCTTCCTTCCATTGGCCATTTGGCCATTGTATGTCACGTAGCATGCAGTAGTAGTGGTGCTGTAAGATCATACTCCTGTATCAGTCGAGTCACTTTTATCTTCTATCTATCTGTTTCACTTGACGATTTATATCTCGAACAATAATACCTCTTTCAGAAAATAATACAGAAAACTGGAAGGAAAATAGTGAAAAACTAGAGAAGTTAACAAGCTGCATAAAGGACATAATATATCAAGAATTAACAAAGGTCATGACTAGGAATTCAACACAAGTAAGAACTGATACATTCATAAGAACATGTTCATTTCCATATTAGCATCACCTAAACAAAGCTCAGAAGATAATAGTCAGTGTCTTCACTGGTAATTCCATCAGGGTAATCATCATTGTTAACCATGCATGATATATTTGCATCTACACAACAACCATTAATGGCCATATATTTTGAACTAGGCAAGAACAATTAAAATAAATAAAGCACAAGGCAATCAATTCTGGTTCAAAAGCATCTCCCAAGACATTCACAGCCCTAGTCAGAATAATAATAAACTCAAGTCCAAAAGCCCAAACCTGAAACTGTGCCATTCCCCAGTTTCATTCTGCAAAGCAAACAACATACTGATTCTGGTCCTCCATATCCTTCTTCATTAGTGGTTTCCCAGAGAAAGTAAATGACATGCAAGGAAAAATAACCAATTGTTTTCCAAACAAGGAGACATACATACATATAAGCAGAACAACAGCAGAAGAAAGAGTGCATTCTTTGGGATGCTTGTTTTTCTCCCTATTTACAGAGCACCTGTGGCTAAGGCCGAAGTCCCTCAGTAAAGATTGCCCTCCATGGGCAGGTCACCGAAGCTCCATAAGTCCACATCAGCCATATCACCCTGAGCTAATTCACCACCAAATAAGGAGTCGATCGACAAATCAGAGCTTCCCTCAAGGTAAGGAAACTGCATGAAGTTCGCGTATGGGTCGAAAGCAGATAAGTCTTCAGAGAGATCGACCGGAGTGGTCTCTTCTTCTGAGACTTGCACTCCACAATCGTCTTTCAAGTTCTTCAGAGAGCTCTCAGTTCCCAACAATCCAGTGTCAGCAGTGGGAACTTGAACTGGCATGATATCTGTGGTTTTCATCTCATGCTCCCACACAAAGTCTGGATCACCATAAGAGTTACTTCCCGCGTCGGAATGAAACTCCATACCTTCACCAGCTGCAGATGGTTCTTTCGTCGGCAAGGTATTCAAATAGACAGGCTTAGCAGCCAACTCCTCTTCCAAGAGGCTCATAGTAGAATAGAGATCACAATATTGATCATTCTGATGGTTGGACTGCTTGAATTCACACTTTTCAGACAGATTTGGCATATGTGTTCTTAGAGCAGGAGGTTTTGGGATGATCTTTTTGGAACCTGAGCTTGCTGCTCTGGGGAAGTTGACCTTGGCTTTTTTTCCACGAATCCTCCGAGCTTCGGCATCATAGGCTCTCGCAGCCTCCTCAGCAGAGTTGAATGTCCCAAGCCAAACACGAACTCCTTTGTTGGGATCTCTAATTTCAGCTGCCCATTTGCCCCATGGACGTTGGCGGATTCCACGGAATTGATTCTTTCTCTTCCTTTTGGCTGACTTAGCTGCAGATCCATTAAAATCTCTCGAGTTTAGAGTGGTTGAGACCTCTGCAATGCAAAGAGAATAAGAAATAAGGCTTATGTTATCTATTACTAAAATTAACCAACAAGATCATCCTGTTTTTAACATTCGATAACATCTACACAAAAAATAAGGTAATCCATATTACTTGAAAGCAATCTCTCACACCGAAAAACTATTCACTCAGCAGATAATCAGATTAATGAAGAAGAGTGACCATGATTGTTCAAAAACATCTGCCCTCAACAATCATTAGAATTTTCCTTTTCTTACCTTATCAGATGTGAAAACCTAACACATTATGAGTTGCCTCTTTATAAACATAAAGGTAGCTCCTGTTGATCCAAGCATGTTGTGGTGAAATTGCAGGCAATTTTGGTTCTCAAATTCAAGATTACTTGTAGTGGATCTGAGTTCTATCTCGTACGCACAGTTGCAAACACCATAAATCAAAATTTGCAGTTGCCTGAAGAAAATAAGCTCCTCTTTCTTCATGAAAGAAAACAGTAGGACTACAAGAATCTAAGAAACACAGGACTTTTTGAAGAGTAACATACAATTAGAGATTACAAGTCCTTTTACCATCTATAAATCTGAAAGCAAGAACCTAGTTTTACTTATCATTGTGTTTTTTTTTTTTTACATATATGCCAATAAATTAGTGAAATTATAATAGTTCAAACAAAGTTAAGGGAACAGATCTTACTAGAACTAGTAATATTATAAAGTCAAAGAAAAATCCAAAGTATAAACCCCAATTTTCAATATTGTCATCTGCTCAAAAGAAAGAAAAGCCTTTATTAGTGAGCATATTCTCAGTAATCCATACGAGAAGGAGAACCGATTAAAAAAAAAAGAAAAAAAAAAGATGATTTTCCACCGAAAAAGAAAAATCTTTACGGCAAAGATCGCTATAATTCTCACTAGTTTCTTATAATTACCTCGAGAGAAGCAGGATTTCGACCCAAAACCGAAGCGCTTTACACCGACCTCATCGATCTCCACCTCGTCATCTAACTCGTCCCCCGACGACTCATCATCAAACTCCTGGAAATCGGCCTCGAAGTCGTCCTCGGCCTCCACCCTCCGCTGTTTCCCCCTCCTCTTCCTCCCGCCCGGCCACAGGTTCTCCGCCGTCACCCGCCGCGTCGCTGCCGCCGGTATGAACTCGGAGATGATCGCTCCTCCACACATCTCTCGGTCACTCCAAACGGAGGTTTCTCCTCTTTTCTCTCCTCTCGCAGAATAATGAAGCGAAGCAAAAGAACGCCTTTTCTTGGAGAATCGCGGTGGGGTTTTTATATCAGACGGCATCGGGATGGTTGGAAATATCGTAAAATAACAATTATGACAGTGATAAATAAAAATATTTATAATAATAAGAAGATAAAAAATAAAAAAAAGGGGATTCAGATAAGCATGGAGTGGAGAAATAAATGGTGGTTCGTGTCGTGGTTGGGGATCTGTATCTGCCCAAATTAGTGTCAAATCAGATTGGGCTGCGAACTTTTTATGTTGACTTTATTAGGTTAAATGATCTTAAGCATATGTTGATGCTCACTGCTCAATTAAAACGAGAAGCGTTAAGAAAATTGATCATCATATGTTGATGATCAAAGTTTTGACTAAGGAGATCAAAACATTTGGTCTATAGTTAGTCGCAAAAGTCAACTAAGTCTTTATTATATATATATATATATATAAATATATAAAACAAATTCAAGTTGATCGTAAATATTATAATTGAAAATATATTAATATTATTTAAAATTTTAACTAAGAGTAAAAAAAATAGCTAACTTACTTAAAGTCAAGGAAATAAATAAATATTTAAAAATAATTATTTAGGAGGGGATGGATATGTCATTTTGACTTGCTATTGTGACGCGACCTCGAGCGCCGCCTCCGCGGAGACGAGGACTGGTGTTGGTCGTCAATGGCGCGCCGGGCGGGACGCGTTGTGCAGCGTGTGGAATTGATGCGAGCAACCACAAGCGACAGAGTAGATGCATGCACCGAATCCGCGGTAAATCCAAGGGAAAAGGGACAGCAGGAGGAAAAGAAGGGAGAGGCAAAAGGAGGTCGGCGGTGAGCCGCGGCCAAGAGACAGCTCTGTTGACGCTGAACCAGTTGGGCTTCGGTGAAGAGCCACTACTGCTTCCTGTTCCAATAGAGCACAGTGATGGCATAAAGGATCATCGGCATTATTGGGGAGAGGAGAGGAGACATGATTGCTGCTGGCGGACGAAGCTGTAGCAATAGATGTGATGCTGATGGAGCTCATCGTTGGTGGTCAGATATTTTCTGATCTCTCATCTCATCTGTATGTATTAATCTTGGAGGATTGTTGCAGACCTCACAACTCATGTGCAGAATTGGCCTTTCCCCAAGCAAAGTCGCTATCTTAAGCAGTCGTCTCAAGGGAGAAGAAAGCCAATTATTGTGTTATGTTTTCAGATCAGATATTTAGCTAAGGTTGAGCTTTAACCTCCGATGCAACACTGTACGCTTTGAAGCACCACACATCAAGAGGTCTCCTCCAATGGTAGATGATGACCCATACTGCTCTATCAGCCATGGCAATGGCCAAAGCTTCAAGTAAGCAGCAGCGGCAGCTAAAATATGTTATCTTTGTCATGAATCAGTAAGGAAACTAATGAAATGAACATGAGAGTATGAAGTTGTAGATGTTTTCTAAGATTTCTGTATACTTCTAAAGATATAAATCAAACGACAGCAATGAACTAAGCTGTAAAAAGACTGAGAAAAAATAATAATCACAGGCTAAAATAAATATAAGAAGAGAGAGGGGAGTAATATATTTTATATAAAAAAAATATTTATGAAGACTAAATTAATCACAGATCAAAATCTTCATGCACTTAAATCAAAATAACGTCAATGGAATAATTTCAAAAATATAAGAATCAAATTGGGGCATTCCGAGAATTGAACTCGGGACCTCTCGCACCCTAAGCGAGAATCATACCACTAGACCAAATGCCCATTTGTGATCATGTTTCAATCATATATATATAATTATATTAACTATAATTCCTGGATTTAAATTGAATCCTATTAACAATATTTAGGATATATAACAACAATCACCTTCTCATTTCAATCATGAAGAAGACTCAGGTGGATAACAACATATCATTGTTGGAATTCTCTAAAAGTTTCTTTTTCTCTCAATCTGTCAGTCTGCAATTTAGAGGCTCTCTGTGGGATGTGATGGAACAATTTATAGAACTTTGAATTTCCAAAATCTGGTCAAAGTAGCACAAAAATTTAGGATACCTAATGATATATTGGTAGCTCCAAGAGAGAAGAATAATTAAATATGTAGGCCTTTCCAGATCTCTAGAGAGAGAGAGACAGAGAGGGTCAGAGCCATCTTAAGGTGTAGTAGAGCCTTACTGAGGGAGTCTTTTTTTTTTTTTTTCCATTGTAACTTTACCTTTACTAAGAACTCTATTAACATACCAAAATCCACCAATGGTTTTCATCAACAAAGCCAAATAGGAAAGAGCAGAATAATTCTCCTCTGTGAAGAATACAAGAAAGATAGCAGTCATTTTTGGATCCTTTGGCAGCATTACTTTTCTGGTCTATAGAGAGAAGACATGGTCACTGTTTGGTCTGTACTAGAGCTGGTTGTTGCAAGGGAAGCAGCCACAAGTTGAGTTGACAGGGAATCGAGAGCTCTGCTGGCTCTTCATCTTGTGTGCATGCTCAGATGCTCTCTTTAGCTGTTGGGAGTGCTGTTGCTGTGCTGCTGCCTTCCATTCCTCAGCCCTCCTGTGAACGATTGCCATCCTTTTCATCAGCTTCTCTTCCAAGTTGGATCTCATCTTCTGTATCTTCACCTACAAACGTACCACATCCTAAAGCCTGTCATTTTTATTGTGTGGAAAGTGTGATGCAGTGAAACCAGATCATGGTTTTGGGACATAAACCTTCTGTTTTGAAATATCATAAATAAATTAACAGAGAAATTTTGAGAGCCGAGAGAATGATTTCACCATTTTGCTCAAAGAAAAGGAATCATATCATATCAATGGCTCAAGCCACTGGATCTTGAAGACCAAACAACCAAAGGTCTGGAGTTAACCAAGAGAGAACAGACAAGATGCTCAGATTGAAATGCCTTCACATGCATGCTAAAGAACAAATATTTGATTGACTTCCAGGAGTGACCACTCAAATCTTTGTTTGAGGAATGGCTTCTTAAAGAAGGATAACAAAGTGTAGCCATTCAAACTCGATCATTTTTTTGGGAGGAAGATGACAGCAGTCTCATTGGAAACAGAGAGGATAGTTCAGTAAGCACATGCAGGCAAGAGGGAAGAGGAGACAATAAGAAAGAAGGGGAGAAAAGATGGTAAAAGATGTAGGGGCTCGAGGAAATGTTGCAGCTGACATGCTTTGTGGCACTTCAAAGCATTCACAGCTACTACATGCTGTGCAGCTAAAAGACACTGAGGGGGGTGATAAAATAATACAGTGTTGAATGGAGGTAGACCAGACAGTATTGTACTTGCACTATTCAATTCCGTGGTAGAGATAGTAAACTATTTTCTTCTTCTTAATGCAGGAAATGGGAAACATTAAGATATTGTGAGCTTTTGTCTTAAAGTGAAATAACAAAGTACCAAATTGAGCAGTGAAAAAACAGCTGATTAAAGTTAACAATAGGAAGCAACACAGTTCCTCAAAGTTTTTATGTAACAGAAATCCCCTAAAATTGGGGGGGAACACATCTAACATGGAAAATGCTTATTTTTTGAGTTTGGACAATTTCTATATGGTTTGAAAAGATCAGACAGAAATATTTAGTTAGATTACCATGTGAGTGTGTCACATAGTTTACTTTAGGAACAATTTTTAGCTTTTTTTGTTTTTGTTTTGCAGTTCAGTGTGGACTATTTATAAATGCATAAGGCAGAATCAAATACACGATGGGCATCTGAATAGTGGGAGATAATAGAAAACCAAGTAACAGTTTAACATTACAAATCAAGATCATTTTAGATAGACCCAGATCTTTTTGCAGGTGTCAAAACCTTTGCTTGTAGGGATGGCTCCTTTTTCATGTACAAGGCATTATCATATGAGACAGTCTACTAATCATAGAATCTAGAGATTACTATGATATATTTCAAAACCCGATTCTTAATTCTTAACCATAAATACCTATATAATCGGAAAGCATTTGATTTTAAAGCTATGAAAATTGCAAAAGTATGAGATTTGCTGTATGTTACCTCCAACTTTCTGGACTGAGCTTCTGCTTTAGCATTCTGAAGGTTTAACCAAGCTTGAATTTTTGCTTCTTCTTTCTGATATCTGATATGGTAAGAAAAGCAAGTTTAGCAGATAAAAGAGAAATTTCAACATATGTAGTACAAAGAACAAAATGTTCATTTGTGAGACCCGATGTCGATGAATTTTCTTAAAAGCGATCAACCTGAGACAGCTTTTAGTCCTCTCTTCTTCTTCCCAGGCAGAAGCCCAAGATACTCCAATACTCGTCCTTCCGCTGCTCATCTCTAGGTGCCTCAGACTCCTTGATACCTCCACTTCTTCCTCTTCCCTTGAGCTCCAATTTGGTACGATTGGGTCGTATTGTGCACTAAGCTTTAGCTTGGCAAAATGGCAGTCACTAAGCTCAGAAATATCGATGCATGTGTTACAAGGAACCAAAGCTCCAGATCTGTCAGCTGGAGTGTTGTGCCTTGCTGGTGAAGAGCTCTTAATCGGAGTATTGCATCTTGTTGCTGTTGAGCTCCCTAAAGGAGTCATCTCAGTGCCAATGTCTCTGCGCTGAACCTCCTCGCATATTCCAGCAGCTGTCATCATATCTTTCATGGCTGGTCCAAAGCATGAGTTTTTGGAAACAAAATCTTCTTCAGATTGTTCTGAGTACCTAAAATTTGGGCAGACTTGATCTGCATTGTTTGTGAACTTATCTGCACCAAAGTTTTATACATGACTTTGATGTTTCTGTGCAATGAAGAACCAAAAACACATAAACAGAGCCAAAAAAGACTCATGAATCCATGCCATGCAGGATCATAAATACTAAAAACTTGAACACTTACAGAAGGTGGAACACCTGTTTGAATCCGAGGAGAGTGAGAAAGAGAAGTACTTGATATTTCATATAACAAGGTAAGTATTCAACCATCGGACAGTACTGATGAAAATAAGAAGTGTAACAATGTGTGGATGATCAACAAACAACTAAGAAAGCTGAGAAAAAAATTTCAAAGACAGCTCTAAATGTTGAAACCAGCCCTTGCATATACCAAAAGATATCTCTAATTTCAAGCACTCAGACATAAATAGATATCAAGATGAGAGTGAGGAAACTATATCTATGATTGGTAAGTCAGAGTTTGCTGATATCAACCTTTAAGAAGTACTTCTGAAGAGGCTCCACTGAAAGGTACAATTGGGTCCATGGACATAACTGGACCATCAAAACCTGGGATAGGGGAGCTTAGATCCTTTCTCTCGGCAAAACTCATCTGCTTCTCGGCAAAGGAATCACCTTTCTGTGGAAGAATGCCATGTTGCCTGGAACTTTTTGATGATGATTCTGTTGGTTTTGTCACATGAGCAGGGGATTCATTGCAAGAGCTACTGATCAACCATTTCTCCGCATCATCCCACTTGGAAGGAATGTTCTTCCTGTAAAGGTGCCCGGGGCTGAAGCTGAAAACAGGCTTCCCAGGGGTTGAAGGAGTCTCCAGCCTTTTCTGCCCCATTAAGCTTAATCCTTCTCTCCTCTTCTGACTTGAGGCTTCGAGCAGCCCCCTGTTATCGCCGCTGCACTTTGTGTTCATTGGAAATGCCTTGACGAAGTCTGATGTCTCCTTGAGGTTGAGCTTGCAGAGTGGATCAGGGAAGGAGTCAGCAAATGGGTTGCCTTTGTTGCTGAAGTAGGAGCTGGAGTCACTGTCTAATGAATGCTGAACAAAATGAAGAAGGAATTAACCAAATGCATTATAAGACTAAGAGATCACTAGAGAGAGAGAGAGAGAGAAGAAGGAGTGAACCAAATGCATTATAAGACTAAGAGATCACTAGAGAGAGAGAGAGAGAGAGAGAGAGAGAGAGAGAGAAGAGAAAGGGGAGGTCTTCACCCTTCCAATGGCTGGCAAAAGAGTAGAGGATTGCAGATATGAAGGGGTCATGCTGTCCATGGGGGAGAAGCCAGTAGTTATCACTGACATGGAGCTTGAGGAACCTCTCGATTCCTCGCTTGCTTCCCTGAGCTGCATCATATGTTTACAGATGAAAGCTTTGCTCATTTACTACCTCCCTCCTCTTTTCGGTTTCCTCTTTACCCTGAGAAGAAGCTGTCAGACTTTGGCAGATAGAAACAAAATATCTGCTGGTGAATTGGGGGGCTCGGTGGGTTGCTTTTCTTTGACTGTAACAACAGTCGTGTTCTTCTTTTGGAAGGCATTGGAAAGCACCCTTAGCTGAGAAACTGAACAAGGTTGGCCTTCCCCATTTCAACTGCAGCATTCGAAGAAGGGAAGAAATGGGAGAAGAAGAAGAAGGAACTGTGCATTACGGTGTAACGAGATGAACGAGTCGTTTGAACCCTTGGGAAGCTTCTTCCTCGGTCCTGCGACATGGCCACAGGCTAAAGAGCTATGCTTCTTTTCATATTGTGTCCGCTGTGTCCTCGTGCTTGCTTCAAGGCCACTCACGGCATTGCTCCGGTGGTCTATATGATCATTAAGCACGATTTAGTAGAACTAGTCAATTGACCTCTGCACTCATGCAGAGAATAGCAATTTAGTATTGAATCTAAAGCTCTACATCTAATAAAAATGGGTTCTTGGCCCCCATTTGGCTGGCTTCTGTTTGAATTTTTCTTGGGAAATGTGGGAAGATGACAAAGTGGAGTGTGTGTGGGTCTATCGAGCGAACCATCCTTTTACCTCTTCGTTCATATCCATGGATTAAATGAAGCCCAAAGAAAGGTCTTGATGAGTGGGCTGGATGAAGGATGAATTCCTTCCTTGAAGGCTGCTACTATACTACTCGAAGATGACAACCAACGACCCAACTCTTCCTGCATTCATGCGCTTTCAGTCAAAGCTTCCTGCGGTCAGCTCTAGCATTAAAACAACACAAAACAGAGCCAAAAAGGGTTTCCACAACCACGAGAAACATCTTGGTGACGATCAAAAGAGAGATATCAGCAACCACAGTGAGCCCTATGGGATCCAAGTTCTGCAGGAAATGAAAACTAGAGACAGGGGACAGAGTTCTCAGTTCACTTTGGTCCATCCATCATGATCAACCAGTGTTGTCTAGCCAGTACAGAGAAATACTTGCTCATTCTTCAGAAAATAAAGAGGACTAAACCTACACCTTTGCTTGTACCTGAAGATTTTGATAGGTACAAGTGAAAGAGATCATCTGTATCTCCCAATAAACTACAAGAGTGATGAAGAATCTCTTCCAGAGCAGGAGACACACAGTATCAACAACTCTACCTCATATGGTCCAAAAGCAGAGACAACTATGTTTGAGATGAAAAATACCTTCGAATAATTTCTGAATCATAGGTTACACAGAGAACACTTTAGAAGGCCTCCTGTGAATCTGTTGTTTCTTACAGCAGCTCTGCTTATATCATCTGCACTTGGTTTCAGATAAAAAGTAATAGACAAGTAGCAGTCATTCCTTGTATTCTTCACTTTTTCTTTCTCTGTTAACCATCTGATTAGATTTGCATGCAAGTGATGGCTACCAACCTTCTCCACTTTTCTCGTTGAAGATTATTGTCATTGTCAACAATGGAAAGGCTAACCCTGTGAGTTGCGGCCTTTCATGATAGAGTAGAAAACATGCCTGTCCAACAATTATTTGCAAGTGAGAATTGAAAACATTTCATGAAAGGAGCAGATAAGAACAGGTAAATCCATCTGCATCCTCGAATCAATTAGCAGCCAACTATTCCCTTGGCCTATGCTGTGAGGAGCATCAAATAAGAGCAGACTCATGACATCAAAGTTCCCTATAGTTGCTTCAAGTTGAACAGAATAATTAAGCTGAGATTTGAAACTTACCATTGGATTGCAGCATATACTATTAACATGATAATTTTGCAGTGTCCTTGCAATTACCTGCTGCAACTCGGAGTATCCTTCAAACATGTTCCTATCTGCTAACCTGTCGATATGAAGCTATTGACTGCAATTCACAGAAGTAGGGGAAGAAAAAAAAAAGTTTTCATATCAACAGCACAAAAATCAAAGTGTCCTACAAATATTCCATATAATTTCAGTTTAAACCAATACATAAGATATGGTTGTTGTTATTATGCTTTGTGTCATCACAATTGAAGCAAAAAGGTAGAACTGTTCTCTAACTTCAGCACTGAAACCAGTTACCTCCCCTTTTTCCACACTCTCCATAGTAACCTTATGGGAATGACAGTCCATGTTATTGAACATCCAGATCACAGCAATTCATTAGAAATGGTTATGGACATACCCCTTGGAAATTGATTGAAATGATACTAAAGAAAGGTATTCCTCGCCATATCCCATTGACCTTGCAATCTTCTTGAAAGAGTTGAACTTCTTATTGTCGACATGGACATTTTCTTGATACACCTGCAAAAGTTTGCCACATTGCAATAGTAACTAAAATCCTTGAAAATAGATCTTGGAATATAACATGTAAACCATCTTGTCTTTAGAAATCTCTCGAACTCTAAAGGTCCTAGGTTTTATGATTGCCTCACCTCATCTGCTAGAAGAACCAACCCTTCAGTCTTGCAAAATTCAACTATTTTCTTCTGGTTTTCCTCGGCAAGGACCTTTTGGAAGAAAAGCACACAATCAACTATTACTGAATGCAGATTTAAAAGGAGACCTCTCATACTGATGCTTTGGAAACAAAGAACTGTGTGTTTTTTGGTGGCCTACTATTTGTTAAAAAGTTAAAAGGAAAAAACTTGTTCCCTCTGCAAAAAGATCCAGAGAAAATTCACATAATTCATTGTTCTTTAACAAAGGAAGATGCATTCTCTCAAATGTACCAGAAATGATACTTTAAGCAATAGGATATTAATGTATTATTTAGTATCTGTTAATATATGTTTGCAATAATTGATTTATCAAACATCATGTTGGAGGCATTAATCTGAAAAATTCAAATCATTTTGGATCGTTGATGTTTAGTACAATTTGTGACAAAAGCCAATCATTTTCAAGAAATGCAAAATGGATGTAATTAGTAGCTGAAAACTGTTCACATATTTTCAAGAAATGCAAAATGGATGTAGTTTAGGCACTATATAAAAACTTTTATTCATATATTTCATACTTGAAAATTGGAATATATATTAAATATGTTAAATTAGTAGCTGAAAACTGTTCACATAGCTTGGCAAAAAGGTTAAGTCAGAAACTTTTGACTTTTCCTAATATTGTAAGAAATCATCAGCTCAATGCACCAAGAAATCATTTGTTAGAAAACTGCTATTCAAGCTGTAACTTTATTCCATCTCAAAGATTTACAAGAGACTAAAAAGAAGTAAAAGAATCTATGGGTTCATCATAACAGGAAACCATATAGGCCTCTTCAGGTCTAGCAACTGTTTTCATTCATTAAATCAAATAGCAACCTTAGTAGACTATAACCAGGAAAACTAAACTCAAGTAAGCTTGGGAAGATATCATATAAATGTGATAACAGCAAATGCAATCCAAATGCACAAAGTTACGGTCCATAAATACCTGAACACAGCATCAATTTTACTTTTGCCCAAAAGGGCTGGATAATCACATAGTGCAAGAACCTGAAATAGGGCACATAAAGCCTGGGAAGAAACTGAAGCTTCTTGAAGTAAACAAGATCCAATGTTCTAACTACTAACCTCTCGGAAAAAGGTAATTGGCTGCTGACCAAGAGACTGAGGATTCCCAATATTGCAGTACAGTATCTGACAAGATAATTTGATATTTCAGCTAATTGAAAAATGACACAAACTGAAATGAAGGTTTTTTTTCTAAAATTTTCAAGGTGAAAAACTATCCTATGAACAAAAGCAGGTGCGACAAGGGGGGAAAAAAAAGGAAGAGTAGAGAACTGTTACCTCATCAAAAGGAAGAGATCCTTGACTGGCTTGCAACTGTTGTTGTAACCTCTGTGCCAGAAAAAAAAAAGATAAAGAACATTATGTTTTTATTTCTTTTGTTCATAGGATAGTTAAATTAACATTCAGCAAGATGACTTCCTGAGTTATATCTTTTCCTCAACACGACCAAATGAGAATTGAAAGTTTCATTCTACCTGGTGGGCCGTAACCACCACAGGGTAGTAACTTTCCAATGACAACGTAAGTTTTGACAAGAAAAAAAAAATCATGTTTCACAGATGTGACACAGGTTTGAAATATGAAATCTATGCATCTTTTAACCTTGACCTGGATCAACCACCACACGGCTAGCAAAGGAAAGATCTTAAGACAAGAATGACTCTTAATGTTAAACATGCTGATATTATGCAATATTCATGGACAATACCTAAATTTTATGAAACAAAGACCATGAACATCCAGGATAGAAGAAGCATGTATGGATCTACAATATTGCAATCACCATTATCTTTTATCATCAATCGATGGTTGAAACATACAACCTTAAGCATCCATATCTGAAGAGAGAAAAGAGAGACGCCAAAGACAAAAAGGGCATATTTAAAGCAGGTGAAAATATGATGAACAAATTCCATTTTTCATTAGTACAGTTGGATGTTAAGTTTGTTAGACATCTAGAAATCATTAGTTAAAACACCAAGGTCAGTAAAAAATATGTCAAGATTTTACTTGAGACAGAAGTTGCCTTAGATCATTGGAGTTGGCCTGAGTTAATTGGCAAATCACTAAAAGAACAAAAGAAGGAACAAAGAACAAAGATATCCAAGACCATTTGCCCGTACTGATTGTGTGGATGACGAATGAAATACATAAGTACCTTCGATGCATATTGACCTTTCACTTGTGATCATTTGGTAAAATATGGATCCGACGAAGAAGTAGAAAACATAGAATTCAAGAGAGATAAGCACCTGGGCATGGCTGACAATTGCACCACGAACAGCATATTGACATTTCAAAACCTGAAGGACAAATGGAAAATTGTCTGAATGTCAAATTCCACTTTTCATTCAAGAACAACATAATGCCAAGATCAATAACATATCTTTTATCCACAGACAGAACAATATGATGGAATACAGATAGAAATTAACTAAATCATAATAATAGAACACAAATGGGAATCCACTAAATCAGAATCATGAAGTTCTAGTCGTACTTCATCTAAAATATAGATGTAGTAGCAGGAAGATGACAAATCAGATCGAGAGGCAAAAGGATTTCAGAGTTAATAAAAACTGAAATGCAGATGCAGTCACATGTTGAGAACAAAAAAAACAAAGAAACACCTCAAACTATATGCATAGTAAGCACTACATGATAGAATCCCACGAGATTCATACTTTTCAGATCATCTCCCCTTAAGACTGTGTTAGAGTCAAATCTGGTGCCTGCCCAGTGGGTACGGTCTGCCCCCGTCGCCGCTGGTGGGAACTGTTGGTTCAGGCACTTGTGCGCTAGTTCACCCGTGGTCGTCTCGGGACGGAGTCGGTGCTCGGCTAGATGGATGGATCCCTCGTACCCCGTCGCGGGGGTTGGCTGCTGGAATGGCGGAGTTCGGGTCAGGAGGAGGCACCTCAGGTCGGGTCGGGAGCCGACTCCTGCAAAGAGGTTGGGTCGAGTAAGTTCCCGACGTGACCCCTCCGACGATCAAGTTAGTTTGGTGGTTGATTTTTCTGTCCGAGCTTGAATGGCGCAAGAGCTGATCCGACCGAGCAGGAGATCAGGAATTAGAATGGCGTAGGAGCTGATCCGACCGAGCAAGAGCTCGGGAATTTGAATGGTGCAGGAGCTGATCCGACCGAGCAAGAGCTCGGGAATTGGAATGGCGTAGGAGCTGATCCGACCGAGCAAGAGCTCGGGAATTTGAATGGTGCAGGAGCTGATCCGACCGAGTAAGAACTCGGGAATTTGAATGGCGCAGGAGCTGATCCGACCGAGTAAGAACTCGGGAATTTGAATGGTGCAGGAGCTGATCCGACCGAGCAAGAGCTCGGGAATTGGAATGGCGTAGGAGCTGATCCGACCGAGCATGAGCTCGGGAATTTGAATGGTGCAGGAGCTGATCCGACCGAGTAAGAACTCGGGAATTTGAATGGCGCAGGAGCTGATCCGACCGAGCATGAGCTCGAGAATTTGAATGGCGTAGGAGCTGATCCGACCGAGTAAGAACTCAGGAATTTGAATGACGTAGGAGCTGATCCGACCGAGCATGAGCTCGGGAATTTGAATTTAGGACTTTGCCAAGGGGGTGAACTCGGGCACAAATCCTGGGATTTGACCGAGAGGGTGAACTCAGGCTCAAATCCTGGGATTTGGCCGAGAGGGTGAACTCCAGCACAAATCCTGGGATTTGGCCGAGAGGGTGAACTCGGGCGCAAATCCTGGGATTTGGCCAAGAGCCGAGAAGGTGAACTCGGGCACAAATCATGGGATTTGGCCGAGAGGGTGAACTCGGGCACAAATCCTGGGATTTGGCCGAGAGGGTGAACTCGGGCGCAAATCCTGGGATTTGGCCGAGAGCCGAGAAGGTGAACTCGGGCACAAATCTTGGGATTTGGCCGAGAGGGTGAACTCGGGCACAAATCCTGGGATTTGGCTGAGAGGGTGAACTCGGACGCCCTCGCCCTTATCTTATGAACCCTCTCTTTTATTTATTTATTTATTTATTGTTACTATTATGTTATATATATATATATATATATATATATATATACATTTTTTGTCCTCCGCTTAGGGTTTCGGTCGGAGTAATGGCGCATTTAATGCGTTGGGTGGCTTTTGGGGTAGCGACACTTCGTCTTGCCTCGGGAAGCTGAAACGACTCCCCTAGGCGCTATAAGTTCGATGTGGCTGGGCTGAGACCTCACTTGTTCATTTGGCCCCTTCCCTGCTTCTATCTCGGACCTTCCTAGCCACCCATTGCCCCTTCAGTCGGTAGCCTTTTTTGAACAGGTCGGGATGACCTCCTCGGACTCCTCGAGTAGTGTTAGGGTCGTTTCTCCCCCGGGGTCGGGGGAGACGAGTCGGTGTGATCCCGAGGTCGGTTCCTCGGGAGCGTCTTCTGGGCCCCCGTCGCTTGTCGACGCGAGGGTTCTGAGGGATCTGGAGGTCATGAAGTCAGATCATGACCTAGACACGGTGGTGACCGAGGGGTCACTTGCCTTGATTAGGGAGCGGTATAGCATCCCGGTCGAATACGGGCTGCATGTTCCGCAGCCCGGGCAGCGCCCCTATAGTTTGGACACTCCCGGCATGTGCATCTCGGTGGATGCTCTGGAGGCCGATCTCCGGTTTCCTCTGCATCCACTCATCGAGGAATACCTGAGGTGGTGGAGGGTCTCTCCCAGCCAGGTAGCGCCCAACTCGTGGCGCTACCTTGTCGTCTTCTTGGGCGAGTGCCGAAGTGCCAGGATTATCCCGACTCGGGACTTGTTCATGGCGTGCTTTCGCCTTTGCAAGAGTCGGGGTGGTTACTACCTCATCGCCCGGGTCGGTTTTCGAGTCAGCAGGGCACCTTCCAATAACAAAGGTTGGAAGTCCTGCTACCTTTATGTTAGTGGTCCAATTTGGGGGTTTAGGCTCGACTGGTCGGCACACCCGATCGGCAACACCTCCTCGTACCTATCCGAGGAGGAAACCGTCCTGGTCGGCAGACTAAAGGGGATTCTTTCCTTTTCACGTGCGATCAAGGAGATGGCTGAGCTTTGGCTCGTCGAGGCGGGTCTCAGCCCGACCTCTAGGGGTACTATTATTTTACTCTACTTTAGCCTTTCTAACTGCTCACTAACCTATCGGTCGGGATGCAGATTGGATGGATCTTGGGGAGCTTCGCAGGATGCCTAAGGTGACAAGCGGCAAGGTCCCTCCGACCCGCCCCACCGCCCGAGAGGTCGGTGCTTCTCCTGCGAGGGAAGCCCCGAAGGCTTCGTTAAAGAGGCCGGTTGTCTCACCGACTGAGCAGGCTGAGGATGTGGTGAGACGCCATAAGAAGGTCAAAGTGCTGACGAGGAGGCACAAGTACCGTCCCGACGAGGGGGAGTCTCGCTCCCGATCCAAAGGCAAGGAGCTAGCGGCGCCATCGGAGGAGCCCGAGGTGCCCGCCGGGTCCGAGGAGGGGGGCGCTTCACCAGCCCACGAGCGTCCAAGGTCGATGAAGGACCTTTTTAAAACAAAGGTGCATAAGGGCGACACAGGCTATTATGCCTTGCTAATGTCCGACCTGGGGCATCAAGACCCCGAGAAGGAGATGAAGGCAAGATGGAAGGGGCTGAAGAACTCGACGAAAGTTTGGAATAACTCGTCGGCAGCGGAGGAGTTCGAGAGGGGACTTCTCACCCCCAACTGGCGCGGGAGCTCTACACGCTCCCCTCGGAAGTCTTGATGGCCCGAGCCGCCAAGGAGATGGTCCTGGTAAGCTTCCCGACCCATGCCTTGGTAGCTCAAGTTTTCCCTTTGCCGAGCTTCTAACAGTTGCTTTTTCGTGCAGAGCCAACACTTCCAAATGGCGCTTTTTGACCGAGTCCATGACGCGGGTCGGCTGATCACGTTCTTGGACTACCGGATCAAGCAGCTACAAGAAGAGCTTGATGCTCTAAAATCCAAAGGGGGTCCGGAGGCGATCGCCAAGGCCGAGGAGCGCGTGTCCGAGCTGCGAGAGGAGCTCGAGAAGACCAAGAGGGAGAGAGGCGAGGAGCTCCTCAGGCGCGAGGCCTCGGAGAAGGAACTGCACGAGGTTCGGAGCCACCTGGGCGACGCCCAACGGTTGCTGAAGGAGGCGTGAGTCAGGGCTCGAAAGATGGACGACGAGCTGCTGCAGGCTGTGAAGGACCTGGAGAGCGCCCGAGCCAAGCTGCCTAGGCAATCGGTCGTCCAGTACAAGGAGTCTCTCGGCTTCAAAGAAGGCCTGAAGAGGATGGGTCGGGTGATGTACGAGTATGGGTACCGGGTGGCGTTAGCCCGCTTCCGCGCCCGACATCCAGACGCCGAAGTTGAAGAAGACCCGTTCACCATCCATCCCGAGGACGACCTGGTGCCGATGGAGAGGCAGTAGGCCTTTGACGACTCGGTCCCACCCGAGCCCTGACTTATAATTTTCCTTTTCAAATTGTAATCCGGGTCGGGAAAAGCCTCATTTTTGTTCCCGGCATCTTTTGTACTTGCTTTTAATCAATACAAGTTGGGTCGTTTAATTGATTATGCATAAAACTTCCGCAAGTTTGTGATGTGCCAAGTTCTCGGCAACACTCGCCCCTCCATTGTTGCCAACGTATAAGTCCCGTCTCGGATAACGTCGATGACCCGGTAAGGGCCCTCCCAGTTCGGGGCTAGCTTGCCGCGGGACCGAGTTGGATCACTGACCTCAGTCTTCCGAAGCACCAGGTCGCCCATCTCAACATGCCGGGGGCGTACCCGATGGTTGTACAACTTGGTGACGGCCCTTCTATAGGCTAATGCTCGGATATGGGCGCCGACTCGTTTTTCCTCTAGTAGGTCAAGGTTCTCACGGAGCTGTTGGTTGGACTCCTCGTCACGCTGGGTCTGGACTCGGAGGGTCGGGAAAACCACCTCGGGAGGCAGCACAGCTTCAGTCCCGAAAGCCAGGCTATAGGGGGACTCCCCCGTCGGGGTTTTCAGAGTCGTCCGCGACGCCCAGAGAATACTCGGGAGTTCCTCTACCCAGGAGGTCGTGGCGCTGGATGTCCACGGGACTGTTCCCCCCGGGGGCGCTTTGTCTCATCCCGCTTGCCGGCTATTACCGTCTCGGCCGCCATGTACTGGTGTGCCCGTTGCAGCATCTCGGGCAGAGTCGCCGGTGGTTGCTCGATCAGCAACCAGAAGAACCTTGATGGTCTCAGCCCCGTCAAGAATGCTTGGATGGCTAGGGATGGATGGAGGTAAAGGATTCCCTGGACCTGCAATGTGAACTGTCCCACGAACTGGGAGAGGGGCTCGTCGCTCCCTTGGGCCATTCCCAGGAGGGAGGCCGTGGTTGGTTTCGGGCGTGCACTCGCCAAAAAGTTTAGCTCGAACTCTCTTGCCAGCAAATCAAACGAAGGTATAGACGCGGGTTTGAGACGAGAATACCAGGCTCTGGCCGACCCTCTAAGGGTGGTCAGGAAGGCCCGACACATCAGCGCGTCCGAGGTATCGTAAAGGGCCATTTGGGCGCGGAATGTGGTGATGTGCTCTGTCGGGTCGTCGCTGCCATCATAGGGCTCGAGGGCCGGGAGCCTGAAGGTGGCCGGGAGCGGCTTAGCCTGTATCTCGGGAGTGAATGGGGAACCACCTTTAGAGCTTTCCCCAACCCCCCCCCCCTCTTGATTTGAGGACTTCCTTTTTGACTTCGTCGAGCCGCTGATGGACTCGGCGAACTTGCTCTCTTAGAGAATCAGCGGTGTCGGTCAATAAAGTGTCGAAGTCGGGCTCGATCGGTACCAGATTGTAGGAGCGACTTTGTGATCGAGCTGGCGTCGGGGTCGGGGAAGCTGCACAGGCTTCAGCGACCTGAGGTTGTGGCGGCTCTACCTCGGGCGGGACTCCCCGGTTTGGGGCCGCTGGTGACTCCGTTTACGGGGGTGCCGTCGGGGGAGCCGATTGGTGAGCCGTCGAATGCACGAGCTGGGGCAGGTACAGGACTATGGTCTGCACCATTCCCGCTAATGCTTGGACTTGGCTGGTGAGGTCGAGGAAAGCCTCGGCCGTGACCATGAACGGCGCGGGGTTGGATGCGGGTGAAGGGAACCCTGGGTCAGTCATCATCCTCCAAAAGCGGTTGGGAGTCGGCACGGCTACCGCAGCCTCCTCGGTTGGTCGAGGGTGGTCAGGTTCCGGGTGGTGCTCCGCACCCGAGTTCCCAAACGGGCATTCTTGCGACATGAGCCCTCCTTCTAGCGCCAAAATGTTAGAGCCAAATCTGGTGCCTGCCCAGTGGGTACGGTCTGCCCCCGTCGCCGCTGGTGGGAACTGCTGGTTCAGGCCCTTGTGCGCTAGTTCACCCGTGGTCGTCTCAGGACGGAGTCGGTGCTCGGCTAGATGGATGGATCCCTCGTACCCCGTCGTGGGGGTTGGCTGCTGGAATGGCGGAGTTCGGGTCAGGAGGAGGCACCTCAGGTCGGGTCGGGAGCCGGCTCCTGCAAAGAGGTCGGGTCGGGTAAGTTCCCGACGTGACCCCTCCAACGATCAAGTTAGTTTGGTGGTTGATTTTTCTATCCCCCTGCCCCGTAGAGGTGCAGGAGCTTATATAGTGGGTGTTGTAGGTCATCCGTACCTGACAACCTTGCTGCCCTTGTGGCTTACCATGCCGTCGTACACTTCCACCACGCCCGCCGTCCTTGCGGTGAGGCATGCGTCTGCAGGTAAGGGTGTCGACCTTACCTATGTCAGGTCGACCGTATGACCGTTGGGGATTCGACCTTACCTGTGCCAGGTCGGTCGTACGACCGCTGGCGCCCCCATACTTGCATTCGACCAGCTTCCCGCGTCGGTCAGCTACGTCGGCGGGCCAGTTGTCCGAGGGCGCGAGGATGTGGCGGCCAGGTCATCATTTGCCATATCAGACTGGAACTTTCACCATGTTGAGTTTCGTTGGGGCTCTCTGATCGACTTCTTCTAAATTCGTAGAGGAGTTCTTGCAATATGTCTTTTATGCGGGCCTCGAAGGTTTTAAACCTTGCATTTAATGCATTATCCATAGCCAACGATCAGTAATATTGTATTCGGTGATCAATAACGACGGTTGCGGCAAAAGTATGACCACGACAGAGGGAAGACGAAGGGCAACAAAACTGGTGTCTCGGCTGCAGTTGCAAAGCAAGAGGGGGGCAGCGGCAAGGGGAAGCGCTTAGAAAGGCAACAGCATGGGGAGGAAGATGGTGACTGGTCAGTGAGGGGAGGAGATTGCAGCGACAGTGGCCGGGGAGGAAGAAGGAGGCTGCAAAGAGGGATAAACGATCACTTCGAGAGGATATGGCCTCCTAGATCACTTCGAGGGATCTGTCTCCTTGATCTCTATAGGGGATCGACCATACTAGGGTGTCCACTAAACTTCGACTTTAACTAACTGATAAAAACTAATAACTAAAAATAATAACTGACTCCATCATAACCGAAGATAGAAACCAACTCCAACCAACTCATAACTGACTCGATTGGGCTCACCCGACCCATAACTAATTCCGACTAAACAGACTAACATAACTCAGCTCGAATTAATTAAGAATAGATGGACAAGCATAATGCTCATCCAACCAAACCGACAAAAGCAATGACAAAAGGCATACCACATAGTGATACCATGACGAAGAAGACCTAGTAAGAAAGAGAGAGTGAAAATAGACTTAAAAAACTATTAGCTTTTGTATATAAATTTTTAAACGTAGAACTAATAGAAAGGCATAAAATTATGATTAAGTAATCTTATATTTGGTATTAGAAAAAAATAATAAATGCATAACATAATCAACTTGTGATATTAATTACAGAATAGAAAATGACACTAACATTAGCCAATTCCTCAACGCCCGACAAAGGCCAAACGGAAATTTTCAAATGAGAGAACAACAAAAAACCAAAAGTATTACTTTGCATACCCAATTGAAAATAATAAAACAGCTCAAAGCTGGCGAACCAGACGACTAAAAGAACGAAAAAGAGAACAACAAGCACAATCTCGAAATATCGCGCCTTTGGATTGATAGAAACAGGCGATCATTTTGCATAGTGAATCGAGATACGGATACTGAGCTTAAGACTTTACCACACGAAACCAAAAAAATAGAAAAACGAAACAAGAGATCACATCTTTTGTCAGTGAAATCGACGATAGATCGCACCTTTGGATTGATAGTGTCGACGGAAACAGGAGGACTGGCGGCTGCGCGATCCATGGCGGACGGGGCAGAGGAAAAGCGAGGCGTAAAGAGCGACCGGTGAAAGAGGAAAACGAACCCAAGAGCAGCGTTTTTGGTCGCTTCGTGGCGAATCGACGCATCATGAGCTTAAAAGAGAGTTGAAAACTACCTCGTAAGCCCGAGCTGTGCACACGAGCCTTGGGCCAGTTACGAGCCTGAGCTACGCCTTGGGCCAGTTACGAGCCTGAGCTGTGCACCTCGGCCACTCACAAACCCGAGCTATGCTTTGGGCAAGTCACAAGGCCGAGTTATGCCTTGGGCTAGTCATGAGCCTAAGCTATGCACCTCGGCCACTTACGAGCCCGAGGTGTGCACCTCGGCCACTGATAAGCCCGAGCTACACCTTGGGCAAGTCATGAGCTCGAGCTATGCACCTTGGCCACTCACAAGCCCGAGCTACGCCTTGGGCAAGTCATGAGCTCAAGCTATGCACCTCGGCCACTCACAAGCCCAAGCTACGCCTTGGGCCAGTCATGAGCATGAGCTATGCACCTCGGCCACTTACGAGCCCGAGCTGTGCACCTCGACCACTCACAAGCCCGAGCTACACCTTTGGCAAGTCATGAGCCCGAGCTACGTCTTGGGTCAATCATGAGCCCGAGCTATGCACCTCAGCCACTTATGAGTCCAAGCTGTACACCTCGGCCACTCACAAGCCCGAGCTACTCCTTGGGCAAGTCACAAGCCCGAGCTATGCACCTTGGCCACTTACGAGCTCGAGTTGCACACCTCGGCCACTCATGAGTTGGAGCTACGCCTTAGGCAAGTCGTGAGCTCGAGCAGTAGTGCTCGGCCACTCACGAGCCCGAGCTATGCATCTCGACCACTCACGAACCCGAGCTAAGCCTCGGGCCAATCAAGAATCAGAGCTGTAGTGTTCAACTAGTCCAAAACCTAAGCAACATCTCAACCAGCTTCCAATGGGCTTTCAGTCCGACCAGCACCAGCAGGTTTTCAGTTCCGACTAGTATCCAACGAGCTTTCAGTCCCGAGCAGCATTCAAACGGGCTTTCAGTCCCAACCAGCATCTACCAGGCTTTTAGTCCCGACCAAGGGCTTTCAGTCCCGAGCAGCATCTAGACATGCTTTCAGTCCCGACCGAGGGCTTTTAGTCTCGACCAACATCCAATGGGCTTCTAGTCTTGAGCATCATCCAAATGGGCTTTCAATCCCGACCAGCACCAACAGACTTTCAGACCCGATCATCATCTAGCGAACTTTCAGTCTCAACCAGCTTCCAATGGGCTTTCAGTCGACCAATGGCTTTCAGTCCCGAAAAGCATCCAGACGGGCTTTCAGTCCCGAAAAGCATCCAGACGGGCTTTCAGTCCCGAAAAGCATCCAGACGGGCTTTCAGTCCTGACCAAGGACTTTCAATCCCGACTAGCATCCAGTAAGCTTTCAGTCCCGACCAGCGTCCAGACGGGCTTTCAGTCTCGACCAAGGACTTTCAGCCTCGACCAGCGGACTTTCAGCCTTGACCAACATCCAACAAGCTTTCAGTCTCGAGCAACATGCATATGGACTTTTGTCCCGACCAGCACCAACATGCTTTTAGTCCTGACTAACATCCAATGGGCTTTCAGTTCCAAGCAGCATCCAACAGGCTTTCAGTCCCGACCAAGGGCTTTAAGTCCCGACCAGCACCAACAGACTTTCAGTCCCAACCAACATCCAATGGGCTTTCAGTCCCGAGCAGCATCCAACGGGCTTTTAGTCCCATGTAGCATCCAGACGAGCTCTCAGTCTTGACCAAGGGCTTTCAATCCCAACCAGTCATGTCGACTAATTCACACTTACGACTATTCGACAGGACTTCACATGACTCAAAAGACAACCCTCAGACAAGAGCTTCGAATAAGAAAGATCCTTTCCCTTGCCCCTCTTCAAGGAACCCCCGGAAAAGATCTTCCCGCGGGGGGGGGGGGGGGGGGGGGGGGCATGGGGATGATAGGGCTGATAATGTGCTGGCCTATCACATGCCATGCCTTTAGCTGAATTGGTGCATGGCCGACCTAGTGCAGGTTACGGTCGACGTGGCGTAGTAGCAACATGAATCCCGCACACGGTATCATCAAGTGCAGGCACGGTGCTCGAGGACCTTGGGACCACGTTAAGCCATACGTCACTTCAGCAAAGGACACCGACAATATAAAAGACCAAGGTACGTTCGACCTCCAACGGGCAAGTATAAAAGCCACCCCTGGGTATGGCATTGAGGGGGCTCTCACGCAAAAACTCTCTTTACTTTCTGAACACTTAGACCATCTCAATTGGAGCACTGACTTGATCATCGGAGGGGCCACGTCTGGTGCTCCCACCATGACTAGGCCTTCGTGCAGGACCCCGTCGGAGCCTCCGAACAAGAGCATCCTGAGACACATTCGAGACTCGGCAGACCTCTCTAGAACTTTCTCGCTTCTTCTCGATCGATATAGACAAACTTGCTCACATGGGCAAAACCAAACCGTACTAACTCCTCGATCATGACATAAGGTTCCACAACAATTATCTTACACTTCTAGAATACAAAGGCACCACTAGAAAAATTAATATTTCATACTATATAATCATTTTAATTTTATTTTATATATTTCAAATCTCAGATTTATCATTGAAATCTGGCGAACGTTCATTCTGTCCTAAACAAAAAATTTTAGTCTGACACATTGCTGGGTTCAACCGAACGTAAATTAGCTCATTAACTAAGCATAATGTCATAATAAAATGCCTTCTGGATTTAACTTAATGCAATATACAAAACACGTACCAGTTTTCCAATGGCTTGCTGTCTTTTCAAAGATTGTGATGGTGATCACGGCAACATAAATTAAGATATCTAAGACTACTTTTTCTTAGGCAAATGTAAGTATTAAGCATCAACTAAGCAGATGGATGACCTACTTTTGAAAGGTAATCAAACAACTTAGACCTGACATCTTTTTTTAATCACCCCACATAACATTAATATATATATATATATATATATATATATATATATATATATATATATATATATATATATCTATAGATTAGAGAAAATACTTTTCAAATCTTTGTAGATGGAGGCCACTTTTCTTATGCAGAACAAAACAAATGAGCTGCATGGCATATCATGCTCTTGGCATGGCATTCTCCCTCACAAGATCTATCTCTCAACAAGTATCAGTATCATCAAACACACCATTTTTAGGTCAGAATGAAAAGTTGACTTAAAAGCCTACGGTTTCCAAACTTAGAAGGTGCCATGATTTAGGTTATCACTCCTCAAGAGAATCCAATACTCCATTGATCAAGGAAAGACAACTGGTGTTTAACGAAACAGAGTAAAAGCTAGTTATTGTGTTTGTGTATGGTAGTAAAAGAATTGTATTTATGTTGGCCTTCCTCTGCTGTGCCTTTCTCGATCACTGCCTTTGTGTTTGCCCTCCAAAACTTCTACACCAAGATCTGGCTAGTCATTCTTATTGAGCTAAAGCAATGCAGAAGTGGTATAAATCCTCCTCTGGTTTTCTTTTCTTTTTTTCTCTGTTTATCTTCTGTGATTTTTTTCTCTCTCCTTTTTTCTTTCCTGTCTAATGATGATCTGTTCATCATCTTCTTTTAAGTTTTCATTTATGAGACAATCTTTGGAAAAGACCAACACTGATCAAGAAATTTCTGCTTTTTTTTTTATGTATCAATCCAGCAAGGCACTCAGGAACTTTGTTTAAGAATGATGCTTTTGGTTGTGGATTTATTCTTTGCTTCATAGGCTTACCACTCTCTTTGTACTGTACATCTACTGCTTGTTCCTTTCTGTGGGTTGCAGTCGCAAGATGAAGAAGCCTCCCGTTTTCCCCGAAGATAAAAATGGGAACTGCCATGCGATTGGTTATGATGATCTCCGGTCGGGCTTCTCAAAGGTACTTGTTTGCTCGCACTTTCTGTCATCCTTAGAATTGCCACTGGTGCAAGAGAATTGCTCTTTCATGATCTGTCACGCTGGTGAAAGATGAATATAAGATCGAGGAGTCGTAAATCTAAATGCATATATGTCCAAGTTTTCTCCAGTCTCCAAAGGAAGAGGAGAAGAGTTCATTCATTATTGTTCTTAGAACTGAACTGTTTAATCTTTGATGTTATTCTGTTGCCATGTTAATTTTCTGATCAGATCGTCGAAGAAGGAAGAAATCAAGCAAAAGACAGAGAATTGTCACTGCCAAATTCTGACTCGTTCAAGAAGAAGGTGGGGATGAAAGAAAGAAAGAACAAGACATGGAAGAGGTCGCTATCCTCCTGGTTCAAGTTTCAGAAGAAGAAGGCAGCAGAGGGAGCACCACCGACAACCAAGTTCTCCAAGGGCTCGAATCCTTTGGATACAGAGCGCAGTTTGTTCTCAGGTCCATTGTTTGGAAATAGTAGAAGATTTGGAATGGTTCAGCAACACAATCGGTTCGCTGCTTCAGGACCTCTTGCTTGCTGCTTCACTCCTACAAGAGCAGAAGAAACTGAGGTGCCTTACATGCACTTTGGCAATCACAACAATCCTATGGGAACTCAGGTGTTTGGTCCTGTTTACCTGGTAACCTAAGCCATGAAGAGGCTCACCTCAGAAGAACACAAGCATGAATGCCACTTATTCAAGCTCATGTGTGTGGTTGATAGATTATTATTCCATAACAGTGGAGGAACTGGAGAGGTTGTTGTTCTTGTGGTTTTGTTGGTTTCACAGTTTCTGCTTGAAATGCATCACTGATCTTTGAACCGATGGCCACTGGTTACTGAATTGCTTTGATTGAGATATCAGAACAGTTCATGTTCATAAACAGTGGCTTTTTGGTGGGTGTCAGTTGAAATCTGCATTCCTGTGTGTGTCTGCTTGAGTTTGTGCAAGAAATATTGTGAGAAAGATTTGGAATGTTTGATTGCAGAAACCAATGCTGACATTTGATGTAGCCCTCTCTAAGACTTGGTATGTTTTATTAGAAAGATCACAATCCAGCTAATAAGATAATTTTTTATAAATTTTCTTTCAAGATATGACTCCAAAACCTAAATCAAATCTGACAGAATCCATTAAGATTTGGTAGCAGATATGATCCAACTCTAAGATAAGTATCAAGTTTTTTTTTTTTCCTTCATGTATATTATTCAATCAATTTTCTTCCAGGATTTTGACACCAGTCCCAAAGCCTAATTCGATTTTAATGGAACCCATTAAGATTTCATAGTAGATCCAATTCTAAGACAAGGACCAAATTGTTTTCATCTAGATATTTCTTTATCAATCTGGTATCTTTTGACAAAGTTATTTAAAGGTTGATAGGATCAACCCTTTTCTTCTTTTTTTTATTTTTTATCATGCTTTTGATTCCTAAAAAGCAATTTTATTTAAAAATGTCTTTCTTTGGTCGTATCATTCCTAGGTATTTTATATTTTATACTAATTACGTTTCATAAATCATATTTATCTTTCCATAATGCAGTATGTGACATGCCTTAGTGATAAAATTCAGACCTTTATGTTTTTTGTATGACAATGAGCTGAAATAAGTTTCAAGTTGACATCACGGCAAACATAAATTGACCAAGTATCACACCGAGCAACACAGGCTCAAAACACTCACAAATCATGTTTTAAACTTCATAAATAAAATATATATGTAGGTTTTAAAGCTACAAATGAAAGTTTTCTCCAGTTCATAGAGATTTAGTCGTTCAACGACAGAGAAAAACTAAGAACAGAAAAGGGGTACAAAAGAGGATCTTCAACTAAACTGTCGAGTCTGCTCTCAAGTGCTACACGATGTTGTAAATTTTGCATTATCAGGTATCTTGTGAGCTTGGAGATCAAAAGACAATTGTTTCTTGGCACACTTGTTTGCAAGCCCAATGAAATCTTAGACTAGCTTCGTCTTCGAAAAGTCGACCCCTGGGTGCTGCACAAAGCAAAGCGATCGAAATCTCAATGTGATTCAAGGCAAGCAGGTAGACAAAAAAAGTGGATAGGAGAAGTGTTAAGGGAACAGAGATGCCTGTTCACCTGAGCCATAAACTGCTTGAGCATGTCTTGCTTCTGAATCTCATCACTTGTTGGAAGACCCCTGGCTTTCTGTTGCTGGTCAAACTTCAAAAAGAAAAAAAAAGGGAAAGAACAAAAAAATATTAAGAGTCATGCTAGCACAGTGCAAGAAGATAAAATCGTAGTACCGATATTTAAGTGCCATGAACTTCTTGCATAGTTCAACAAAGAAGATAACTATTTACTGCATATATCAGAAATGAATTTAACCACTGCCATAGGTACCCAACAAATTGAATTTTTTTACAAACTTAGGCAAAAATTGAGACATTCCAAAGTGATGATATCGATGACTCATAGCATGACATCAAAGAGACGTTACGCAGGTTGAAGCACAGGTAAATTCAAGCATTGGAAAAACACATATGATTTGGTGTCCGAACACGATACAGAGGATTTTCGACGATGAGGCCCAGACAAAAAACACAATTAAATCAAGGAAAACAGTCCTCCATAAATCAGGATAATATTCACATATAAGATGATTTTATCGTAGATTGAGAAAAGACTTTACCATCATTTTCTCTACCACCTGCCGAGTTTCAGAATCCAGATCGGACAATTTGCTGCTCTCGGGTTCTACTTTCTGTAAATCAACTTCAGGCTCACCCTTTACCATGCACTTCCACCAGTCCTTGTTATTTTGCTTTGTCAGAAGTATAGAAATGATCTTTCCATCCTCTGTACGACAACATCAAATACTTATAAAATCATAAAACACTTGAATACATAGCACCAGATTCAGTTGCATAAACATACCTATGCTCCAGAAGCACTCTTCTGCCTTCACTGATTGGTAAAAATCACCCTGGAACAATTATGACATAGAACATGTAAAATATAAGAAGAAAAAGAGCTTCTGTCAACAAAATCTTCTCGATGCAGTGTTATACAAAAATTTGTCACGTATATAATGGCACTCACTATCTGGATACTTACATCAATAATCAGAGGTTGTCCCTTTAACCCCACCTTCAGATGGGTCTTCTTTATCTCACAAGTTACAAACTTTGATCTTGTTCCCTGAGGGACTGGAATATTGACAGTCACATCTTGAAGCGTTTGAGTCCAGGAGTAGTCATCAAAGTCCAGACCATTTCCAGAGTTTGGCTCTGCAGAACAAAAGTACAGTTATGGTTCTTCATGGATGAAAGCTTAAAAGCATATAAATAGCAGTCGAAGGCTTCAAGAAACTTTGATCTTAAAGGTTTCCAGGTTCGAATTGCAGACCTTAAACAAGATAGCTTTTCCCTGTTGTAAGTCCTCACATTAGCACTATGGTTCCATCTGAAGGAAAACATTTCCTAAGATGTCTTACAATTTCTGATGACACCGCGAACATATAAACTTTTTTGCACCGACTTATAAATTCGCCCAAATTGCTACCAACTGAAACTTTCGGTGAAGGAAGCGGATTGACTGAGTGAGAAAATATGCAGAAAATTGAAAAAAAAAAAAAACATTCAACTAATGTGTCTTTCTGTTCCTATTGATAATTAAGTGGTTATGAAATTATTCAAATAGAATGAATGCATCATTCACAGTGCTATCACTTGTCCATCTATCTTTGCTCGTGTCAAGCACGACCTGAATACAAACACCTTTAGCAATCATAAGGCGACTTTTTCTTTAGCACAATGCCTTCGGTGCCATATACTAAAGACTCTGCTCGGTGGCGTCACCATAAAATTAAATGAGCAAACACAAAAAAAGCGCCAAGAGTATACGAAAAATCTAATTTTGCATCTCCACACAAGTCTCGTCCAGTTACTCTTTAACCTTTTTAATCTAATTTAGCCAAGTTTGGTGTGTTATATATACCATACGAGAAAACAAGTAACCTCTTCCCAAGGCAACATGAACACAATTAAGGATTGTGCAGTCAAGGGTCATGGAATTATGGATTTCAAAAAGAAAGAAGCGAGCTTACTTCGCAAATTCTTCTTCTCCTCAGCCTCGGCTGCCGCAGCCACCTCTTCCTGATGACGATTCTTCTGTGCCTCGTCCGCGGCCCTCTTCTTCAGCATTTCCTCTGCGTCGAACTTCTCCTTGGCAGCGGTCACCGCCTTCACGACCTCGCCCGTGGCGGCCTCGTCCTTGAAGAACTCAGTCCGCCGCCTGACGAGGTCGATCGCGGCCTCGAGGAAGGGCATCGGCCCCCGCTTGGCGAGCACCGAGGCCAATGCCTCATCGTCGGCATCGGCCCAAGAAGAAGAGGACGGCTGCTGTCGAGCCTCTTCTTCGATATCTGAGATGACGGCCATGGCAATGCTACCGGGCGAAGGGAGGAAGCAGAGCAAGAGAAAGCACGAGAGACGTGTATGGGTTGGGAGGTGGGAGTGTTTTATAGAGGTGCGGAGAAGTCGCGTCGGGAGCTGAGAAGAAATCCCGCATGCGGATCCGAATTATATCTTACCCATTACCCTACCCGTCTTATGACTTGACGAGATAAGCGGCCCACATGTGGGTCTCACGTTTTCCAATCCAATGGGGAACCAAAAGATGTTGACGGGTGTGTCCACTTTTGCTGACCCATAACGGGTCGGATTCTCCTGTGCGGGTATATTTATTTATTATTTAGGCACCCAAAAATCTTTATATATTGAATTTAAATAAAAAATACTATATATTTATTAATTTAGAAAACATGTGATTTTTGTGAGAAAAAAAAGGAGTAAGTAATGATTCAGGGTGATTACAATTCAAAACTAGGAAGGATTTAATAGTCCTTATAAAACCGACCAACTATTTTTCTCCCAATATTTATATTCATGTAAAAGGTTATAAGAAACCATTTGAATATTGAATTAAATTAGTAAAAAAATGAAGCTATAGTTGTAACCTTTTTTATCATTTTCTTAATTGAAAAAGTCAAATATGGTACACATCTCAAACTTTAGTGGGTATAAGTTAATAACATTCTCACCAATCATTGTGTCATTCTTGTCGATCACAACCACAATAACCACTCGAGGCCCCTAGCGGTGTCGTCATCTATCATCGTTGAAAATGTAACTATGTCATTGAAAAATATATTTTTGTGCATCATTTAAATGTCAGAAAATGGTGTTACAAGTTAAATATTTCATTTTTATAATAATAAAAATTTTAATATAAATTTTTTAAGTATAGGGATCAGGATATTTCACTTTTATAACAATAGAAATTATAATATAAATTTTTTTAAGTATAATGATCGGGAGGCTAAAGAGGTCTCATTATATGAAATTATTTATAATTAGTCTCATCTTCAGTTGTAGGTATTCATTGGACTCCTAATATCAAGTTCTAGTTAGTCCAAAATAATAATCATATCTTCCATATACATTTTATCCTTATCAATAAATTTTGAAGGTTCTAGATTATAAATTTTAGTTTAAATATTATAATTTTTTGATTAGTCATATGGCATGATCGATCGAGAGGTGCATTTTCGGATTTATATACGAGATGAAAGGGAATATTAATTGATTTTATATCATATTAAAAAATTAAATATATTTATTCCTTACAAGGGTTTTTAAGAATTAAGAAATAAATAATAATAATTTGGATGTGTACCATATATCGGTTTTCAAATTAATGATACAATCTTCACAGGTGAATTCTTATCACCTGTGCAGGTACATTTATTTATTATTTGGGAACCCAAAAGTCTATATAAATTGACTTTAAATAAAAAAATACTTTATATTTATTAAATTCGAAGACATGTGATTTTTGTGAGAAAAAAAAACAAGTAATGATCGAGGATGATTACCATTCCAAAACTAGGAAAGGATTTAATTGTCCTTGTAAAATCGACCAACTATTTTCTTTCTCGTATTCATATAAAAGATTATAATAAACTATTTGAATATTGAATTAAATTAGTAGAAAAAAGAAGCTATAAATAGCTATTCAATAGAAATGATTAACTGGATAAATTTTTATAACATAGTTGTAACAGTTTTTTATCATGTTCTTAATCGGAAAAGTCAAATATGATACTACACATCTCAAACCCTAATGGTTAGATTTATATAATGCAAATCTAATCTGATTAATCTTTTCTTAATCAGATTAGAATCGCTTTATATAAATCTACCAGTTAGGGTTTGAGATGTGTACCATATTTGATTTTTTTGATTAAAAATATGATAAAAAGGGTTACAACTAATTTACAAAAATTTATGCAGTGAATCATTTTTATTAAATAGCTATTTGTAGCTTCATTTTTTTTATAATTTAATTTAATATTCAAATGGTTTCTTTTACATGAATATGGGGAAGAAAATAGTTGGTCGGTTTTACAAGGACTATTAAATCCTTCCTAGTTTTGGAATGGTAATCACCCTAAATCATTATTTCCTCTCTTTTTTTTTTCTCACAAAAATCACATGTTTCTAAATTAATAAATATAAAATATTTTCTGATTTAAAGTCAATATATATAGACTTTTGAGTGCTCAAATAATAAATAAATGTACCAGCAAAGGTGATGAGAAACAGACCCATTTTGGGTCACAAATATAGTCAAAAGTGGATACACGTGAAGATTTTATCATTTTCTTAATTTGAAAAAGCTATATATGGTACACATCTAAATTATCATTATTTATTTCTTAATTCTTAAAGACCCTCATAAGAAATAAATATATTTGAATTTCTAATATAGTATAAAATCAATTAATATTCCCCTTCATCTCGTATATAAATCCGGAAATGCACCTCTCGATCGATCATTAAAATTTAAGTTAATGACTAATCAAAAAATTGTAATATTTAAGTTAAAATATTTAAATTAAAATTTCTAATCTAGAACATTAAAAAATTTATCGATAAAGATAAAATGTATATCAAAGATATGATTATTATTTTGGAAATACCTATAACCAAAGATGATACTAATTATAAATAATTTCATATAGTTAGACCTCTTTAGCATCTCGATTCCTATACTTAAAAAATTTATATTAGAATTTTTATTATTATAAAAGTGAAATATTTAACTTCATTTATCATAACATCATTTTCTGATATGAAAATGATGGGTAAAAAGATAATTTCAATGTCCTAATTATGTTTTCGATGATAACAAATGACAACACTGCTAAGGGCCCCGAGTGGCTATTGTGATTATGGTCGACAAGAATGACACAACGGTTGATGAGAATGTTGGAGACTTCTACCCACTAGCGTTTGAGATATATACGATATTTAACTTTTTTGATTAAGAAAATGATAAAAAAAGGTTACAACTATGTTATAAAAATTTATCCGGTTAATCATTTCTATTGAATAGCTATTTATAGCTTAGTTTTTTACTAATTAGTCTAATAATATTTTCATCCAATTTTAAAACTTGATCTATAAATCAACATATTTCAAAAATTCTATTGATCATGTTAAAGTTATAAATAAAGAGAATAAAACTAAGTCATAAGTAATGAGCAAGTAAAGATAGATAAACCAATTTATAGTAGTTTGGTCTCCTCGACCTTCGTCTACTCTCGATTTTTCTTCTCTCGAGACCATCGACTTTCACTATTGATCTTTTTTTCCAATAAGCGAAGATCAACTATCCTTGTTATAACTTTCTCCTTTTTAAGGTTGTGGAGATAACATTCATACAAGCTCTCTCACATCCTACAACTTAAAATTATAACTAAACTCGAGAGGAGGAGACTAAAACTATGCTCAAAATGAGAGTTTATAATAATTTTTTTTCTTAGGAATAGATGCTCCATAAACCAAAACCTGAGTGGGGTATTTATAGACCTCAAAAGGTTCCAAGAATGGAGCCAAAACTTTATATCCTCATATTTTTGGGGTACGAGCGATACTACTATTGGCACCATATAGTACTATCATCATAATGGGGCTGTGATTATTAACTCTAGTAGTACTACCACTAGAAAGCCTTACACGCACAAAACAATGCTTGTCAGTCGATTCAGGTGGTATTACCGCCTAGGCCTAGGGGTACCACTACCCATGCCTACTTTAGGCTATATGTTTGGCTTCTAATAGGCCCAATTCGTCCCAGCTTTAAGTCTATTGGTTTTCTTGACAAATTGATTGTTTCAGTCCTCAAATTGACCCAAAATGACATCGATTAAGAATTTAATAAATTAACCACATATCTAACATATTTATAAAGTTTACAGCACATTGTCCTCTCTTCTGGCATGTCATTTGATCATTTGACACTTCGTCCAAACCTCTATACATCACTCTTTCCTTCGGTATATCACTCATTTTATCGATATGTTGACTTTCTCATGACATCCCATTTTTAGATACAATATCCAATCCTTCTTGCATAATGCCAGAACTTATATCTAGAAGTCTGATCTCCGACACATTAACCAATCCTTTGGCTCAATGTCCAATTTTCAGCATAATAATTTTTCAAACATAACATCCGACTCTCCGACTCAATAGTTGGCCCTTCAGTGATCCAAAATCTATGATCGAAGTATTTTCTGCATCACTGATCTCAAAAACATATTTAGTCTAATAAACTCATCAATTGATTTCATGATCAAAATCCATGATTCAACACTTTCCTCTTTCGCTGCTCAACATACGCAAGGGGGAAGGAAAGATGAGGGATATAGAATGATATGAGGATGCTAAGCATGCTCATCCTTCTTCCCCCTTGCACTTGCTCAGTGGTGAAAGAGGGAATAAGAATGAGAGATCGGGGAAGGGAGGGAAGAAGGATTAGCACCGCCCTTTCCTGCATCATTATCGGTGTCGATGTAGATGCAAAGCGACGTTGCTCTGCATCTACATCCGTATCAGGGCCGATGTAAATGTCGAGCAGCGCTCTACATCTGCAATTGTGTTGGTGCCAATGTAGATGACAAGTAGCTCTTTCGTCGTTTTGTATTTGTGTTGGTATTGACGTAGTTGCCAAATGACACCGACGTAGATGCAGAGCGTCAACATCTACATCATCATATTCCTTATCTTCATTTGCCTCACCTCTTGTCGTCTCTCTCTTTTCTCATCCACAACAGCCATCCACGACCCCTAGCAACACCGTCATTCCATTGAAAATATAACTAGAATATTAAAATAATCTTTTTACCTATCGTTTTTGTATCATTTCTGCTGGTATGTATATTCCGTTGGTAGAAATGATGCGTTAGGGTAGATAGAATCAAATATTTCACTTTTATAATTATAATGATTTCGATATAATTTTTTTAAGTCTACAAACCTGGATGTTAAGATGATCTAACTAGAAGTGATAATATATAATTAGCCTCCTAAGATTATAAGAGCTTGTTGTATATACCACATTAAGACAACATATTAATGAAATATTCATTTATTAAATCAGTAAACAAGACTGATGCCATACAAAGAAGCTAATAAATATTCTTACATATAGATGCTATATAAGTAAACAAGACTGATGCTATATAATGAGGTCATTTAGAATTGACTAAACAAATACAATACGGCGCATGCTTTTGACACCATAAATAAATAATATGTATTGACTTAATCGTCATCTGTAACCCTACCATAATCTTTTGGAGGAACGAAAGAAGTAAAATTATCTCCCGTTTACTGTACTTACGTTTCTCTTTCAAATGTGATAATATTAAAAAAAAAGAGTTAATTTAGATTAATTCCATAATATCGGGTACGTGATCAAGATTGAAATATTAGATAAAAAATGAACCCATAAAACATCACAAGAATATATTCTCTGCATAAGAGCATTCGGATCCATACAAATGATGATTTCACAAGGATCATGAATTCCCTTTTCTGATAACAAGTTCACCTTAAATCAATTATATATATATATATATACACAATGTATGTTCTAATATATTGACCTTTTCTAGCTACTCTACAAGGAAACACTATGGAATGATCACCATATTATTATCTTGATTATATTATTCTTAATACTATGGAACGAAGAGACTTGATAAGCGATCGACCCGCATCCATTCATGTATATCCAATGCCTTATTATTGGTCCAAAGTCATCCAAATTTCTTTAGTAGGCTCTCATGTAAGGATGAAAAATGGACGACAATCGAAATCGAAATGATAATTGTCATTCATTTTTGAGTCGAGTGCTTTCTCAATTCGATCATGTCATCGAGAACGATGTGTCCACAAGTTGGTTATGTCCTTCCCTTCATGATGACTACATCTAATAGCATCTTCAAAGGAGTCACGTCCTCTTGTCGATCGAAACCTAATTTAGCACAAGCTAGCAATGGTTTGACTTCTCTAAGTTGATGACTTTATTGTCTCATCAAACATGATGTGTCTTTTAAGTCTATCATATCCTTCAAAAGTCATTTGCATTCATAAGATGATCGTAACGTCTTTAAATGAGTCATATTCTTAAAAATATATTTGTATTCTTAAGATGATCGTAGTGATAAGTCAATTATGTACTCATGTCGATCATAATTTCAAGATAACTAGATGGTTAAAGATAATCAAATCTACTACTTTACGTGTCTTTAAAGAAAAATAAATGTGTTCAATGAGTATATTGCATAAACCGCTACTTCAAAAATCTATCTTAAAGAGTTGAATATCATTTTTAATACGTAATCCTAAAATAATATACACTACAATGATCGACTAGTTGACATCATCATTATTGTATTCGATGTGCCTATATATATATATATATATATATATATATATATATATATATATATATATATATATTAGTTGATTTAATGAGCTTGAATCACTAGTTTAAACTATTTAAACCGAAGTTAATGATAATATGGTCATCCCACGAATTCAAATGTAAGATCATGTATTGGCATTACATAGATGTGCACAGTTCTTATGGACAGAACAGTAAGGCATGCGGTGGTGTGTCTTGTTCATGTCTGCATGAAAAGGCTTTGCATGGTTTGCAAGAAAACAATCTGAAATCAAAGTGAAAGGAGAGTGTTTGTTCCCACTTCCACACCATCAAGTTTGTGCATGCCTTGTTGTTTCTTGTGTGACAGTGGTGATATCTTGAGCTACCTCAGAATCCAAGCAGATATCTAACACCACATGAGAAGTGTGCAGCCCTCACAATGGAATCTACCACATGAGAATAGCTCATGTCGAGCCATCTATCTGGGCATCAAGAGAATGGCTCTGAGAAAACTAGACCAAGACAAGCTTTCATGATGTGTCTAATGGTGAACTTGCTTTGTGGACTATGATCTCATCCTTTTTCCATGGTCAAAAGGAACCAAAAAAGACATGGATCTTAAAAGCTTTGGACGGCAAAGCTTACAAGTGTTCAAATGGTTGACATTGCATGTCTTCAGAGGCTATACTTGTAAGGCAAGACTTTTATAGTTTGAAATGCTTGCAGAACCTTACTTCTCCTCCTCTCCTTTTACAAAGCTTTTGTTGCTTACTGTGGCAGGACACTGTGTTCTGATGAAGAGTGATGCCCAACTCAAGAGACACAGCAATGCTTCCATTTCCATTTGGTCATTGTTTCCAACTGGCAATTCCAAGACATTATTAACATATTAGATTTTGTGCTTGTTTGAAGACTCTCTGCTGCAACATGAAACTGGAAAGCAAAAAACCCCAATTCAATTTTCGCATGAACTATGGAGTGTCACCTTATTTTCTTAAGATTTTATTGGCTTCAACTTACTTGTCCAACTTTTATGTTGGCTGGAACATGATGCTTCCTTGGCACTTGGTGATGGTGCTGCCATTTTCTGCATTGCTAGGGAAAAAAAAAAGGATGCATCTCAAGAACAGGGATGAATACTCTAGTTATTTTTATTTATCCAGCTACTGTGGGCCAAATTTCTGAAAGATTGGATCGAAATGCAAAGAAAGAGAGATCTTCTGCAAGCATTGACATTCCTTCGATTTAAGATGGTGAAAGTTGTTGGCTTCCATCATCCTTGATAAAAAGATGCACCACCAAGTGATAAAGACAGAATCCCTGTCATCAATGTCTGCCAAAAGTCCTTTGTCTCTTTGAACCATATGAAAGCCACACCTGAAATATGTTATCCTACTTTGTTACTCATTTTCTTAATTTATCACCATGATACTGGATGATCACTGATATTATACAACAAGAAAAAGTTCCAACAGCAGTCAACACATGAACCTATTTGCACAGGAAGCAGTCCCACAAATTGGCACAAGAACATCAACTGTCAAGCTCCAGGGCACCATATATGAACTCCATCCACCCAGGCTTAGATGGTCTTCACAGTGGTCAGATACATGGCTCACCAAATGCAGAAGCAATTCCCCAACTTTTTAGAAGTTGGGAACTGTAGGCCATCAACAGGAAGAACTTGGTCTTCAGGGGAGGAAATAAAAAAGGATCTTGGGGCAGTAACAAGCACCTTCTCTTTATTCCCTATGATCTCTTTGTCCCCAGTGCTTTTGAATCAAAGGACCTCCTCAGTGAAAGATAGGAGGAGAGATTACCTACTGAGACCCATATTTTAAATGAATGAAAGTCCTGCTTAACAAATCAATTTCATGATATAGCTGTTTCTACCAGAAATATTTCATAATGTAGCAGCTAAGTGGGAAAGTTTCACCCACCAAATCCACTCAAGGAGATCTTCTCTCTGGTCAATGCAGCAGCAATCATGGCCTTTAAAGAGTATAACAAATATTTTGTCAAGGAGTGGCCTTCTTTGTCTCTTGAAGGAAATCAAATGGTGTTGGCACTTTGGTGGTTTCATCAGACACTACTAGTAACTCAGAATTCTCTGCTTTACATGCTCTATGGTAAGAGCTGCTAATTAGCTTCTCTCAGGAAAAGGGTTTGCTAATGATCCCATATGGGCTCAATTGATGTCATTAGTTTCCATTCCAGAATGACAGCTGAACCTTTCTCTTTAAGGATTAAGAATCAATTGTACAAATGCATGTACAGTGGTTTTAGGTGCAAGCTCCTTCTAGCAATGTGCAATGCATAAGAGCAAAAGGTAAACCTGGTGAAGGCATTTTTCTTGTGGCAATTGACTGGTAATTGATCTTGATGTTCTTGGTGAGGGTCACATGATCACACAAAAAAAAAAGCTGTAATAGCTGGACTATGCATTTGGCTTTGGAATGACCATACCTAGCAAAGTGTCAAACTAACCTTCTTAGTTCAACTCAAATGATATCTAACAACATGCATTTCTTGAGTTTTAATATCTAAAGAGAATAGTAAAAGATACTCTCATTCTAGCATGCCCCTGGAGACTTTGAAGTCCTCCAAAAAGCTTATGAAAAAGTAACAGGACATCGATGACAACAAATTTCAATCCAGATCAAGCTGAAACATTGGATCAGATATATAACATATACAAACATTCCATTTTCTTTGTTTCCTATTTAAATTGCAAAGGGTGAATACTTTGATCCAGTCTTTTTCTCAATTGCAAAAAGGGTGAAGTCTCATTTATACCTTTAACCAAAGAAAAAACTGAAGAAGGTATCAACCATGATCATGGCAAACCAAAACTTGGAAGGAAGCAGAGTGCTATTGCTATATATCATGGAGGACCCACATCCTTATACTTGAAGAAAAAAGAATACTACTGACAAAAAAGCTGTATTAGCCACTGCCTGGAGGTTGTATATAAATTCTTGAATTCATTACTGAATACTGGATCATGATAGACAATCCTTCAAGTGGTAGAAAGAGTGGAGTGGAAGGTCCCAAATGTGTGGTGAACTACTAAAGCTGAGATCATAGTAGAGAAAGTTAAACAACTGTGGATTAATGACCAAGCAAAAGTGCCACAAAAAGAGTGGTGGTTGGAGAAAAACAATCATTAAAGTAATTAAAAGTGAGACAGTTGGTTATCGACAGTTAATCGTGCTATTTGTATTAAACCTTCTTAAGTACAAGGTTTCTAAAGGTCATTGGTGATAGGTTGGTGCTGGTGAAGGAGCAATGACTACCAAAACTTCTAACATCTATCAGTCTTGGGGTTGATATGTTGCAGCTGCAAAACAAGAACCTGATATGATACTTAAAGATTTTTTGCTGATTGTTACCTTGATGTAGCATCTGGTGCCTACCAGTGGAGTGGATTTGCATTAAAGCCAGATAATCTAATTCTGTGGTTACTGCTCTGCCAAATAGTTTTGTTGCTGATACTCTTGAAGTTAAATCTTTCTGACTGCATCTGTTATCAAGAGCAGGTTACCAAATTGGTGAAACAGATACTGATCTAACTTCAACATAAGCAGAGACAATAGCACCCTGAGATGCTGCTTGCTTTCTCTTTTTCTTAATCAGCACATCAAAGAACGTAGTATGTCTGTAGATTGATCTAACAAATCTGATGAGAAAACTTAGCTGCTAAGGTTCCTGTGAGAGTGAACAGAATGAGACAGAAAGCAGTGCCCTTGGTGGGGATTTTGTGAACACTTGACAACATGAAAGTTCCATGCATGTCGCTATAAGCAATGCCATTTTCCTTTATTTTCTTCATATTTGTTCTCTTTATGTGAGTTTTGGGTGATTCACCTCTCAAAAGTTACCTTCAAAACCACATGATTTCAATTCCTACACCAACTTCTTCATCAAGAAGTTTGGTTGGCAGCATGCTGCTCTGGTTTCACTGAGTCATTCTGCTGGAACAATGAAAAAGGTAGGTGAAAACATGAATTCTACCACTTCAAACATCTATTTAAGCCTCCCCCCCCCTTCGTCTCCCTACATTCCTTCCTCAAAGAAAGATCATCGATTTCTTCTCTTCCTTCATTCTTGTCCCCCACCTCACACTCTTTCTGTTCCAGGTATCATTTGTTTCCTCTTATCCTCCACTGATCATTACCTTAGTCTTGGAGGTTACAGACATCTTTTCGCTTTGCAGGAGAATGGCTCTTCTTGGTCTTGTTCTGGTCGCCTTGTCCTCGCTGTTCTCTGTTGCGCTTGGGTATGGTTATGGAGGCGGGTGGTCTGGCGCTCATGCTACCTTCTATGGAGGAAGTGATGCCTCCGGCACGATGGGTGCGTTCCGGAGTAGAAGAAGAGCCTGCTATCGATTTGTCATGCGAGAGTAGTGTGCTCACTGAGCTGCTGAGTTCTTTTGGCGTGCAGGTGGGGCTTGTGGCTACGGCAACCTCTACAGCCAGGGCTACGGGACGAACACCGCGGCTCTGAGCACCGCCCTCTTCAGCAATGGCCTCAGCTGCGGCTCCTGCTACGAGCTCAGATGCGTGGACGATCCACGGTGGTGCCTTCCAGGATCCATCGTTGTGACCGCCACCAACTACTGCCCACCCAACTACGCCCTCCCCAACAATGCCGGGGGGTGGTGCAACCCTCCTCTCCAGCACTTTGACCTCTCCCAGCCTGTCTTCCTGCACATTGCTCAGTACAGGGCTGGAATCGTGCCTGTTGCTTACAGAAGGTTGGTGTTTCTGTAAACTGTTCTGTCCCGATGTGTCGATTGTTATAAGTTCGTTCATTCTGCTTCTTTCCTCCTCCGTGGCCGCGTCGTCTCTACCTTCTCCTTGTCTTTGTTCTGAGAGGACATTCACTTCGTCTTGGACTGCAGAGTGCCATGCAGAAGAAGAGGGGGAATCAGGTTCACCATCAATGGCCACTCCTACTTCAACCTGGTGCTCATCACCAATGTGGGGGGAGCAGGAGATGTGCATGCCGTGTCCGTCAAAGGGTCCAGCACTGGGTGGCAGGCGATGTCCAGGAACTGGGGCCAGAACTGGCAGAGCAACACCTACCTCAATGGCCAGGACCTCTCCTTCAAGGTCACCACCAGTGATGGTCGCTCTGTGGTCTCCTACGATGTGGCTCCTGCTGCTTGGTCTTTTGGCCAAACCTTCAGTGGTGGCCAGTTAGCTTAACCTGCCATCCTTTCTTTACACAGGGAGGTAGTAATGCAGCATGTAGTATAGCAGCACCAGCTGAGAAGAGCTTGTTTTGCTTTGGCTCTTCGACTTATTCAGTATATAGCTTTAGACTGAGCTTGAAGGAGAAGAAAGGGATGGGGATTTCTTCTCCTTTTGGGAAGAAGTTGGCAGCGGTGGTGGACTCTGACCACCCGCCAAGTTGCAGATGGGTCAACTCCTCCTTTTTGGTTTCTCATTTCCTTTTCCTGTTTCCTTGATGTCAGCAGCTTGGAAGATGAAGTTCCTCTGAGGAATCACTTCAATTAGCTGTTTGCTTGAGAGTTGTAATATTGAGTCTTGTGTATGGAAGTGATGAACTGAGACTTCCAATCTAGTAATGGAGATCATATTATCTTCTGAGCTTTGCATTGACACTAACAATCTGCTTAGATTGCCTTGAGAATGAACCTTGTCTTGGCATTGCATGGTTTGTATCTTAAAAAGTTCAATATGGCAAGTCATGCATCAGGGAATCACCAGTTTAATACTACTACCAGGGATTGGGAATTCTGAGACTATTTGTAAATTCCTGAAGCACCATCATTTTGCTATTTGACCTAGTTAGCTGTCAGATGGAGTGCTCAGAGATTTAAGAGAACAAGCTGGTTGGTGACAAGGTAGCTGAGTGAATTAATGGTAGGGGGTTGGATAACCTGGGTTTCTAATTTAATGAATCAACAAGTGGATCTATTTTGAGATTGATGCAACACTGAAGAAGCAGCACAGTCTCCTAAGATCACTGACAGAATCCATAAAAAAGCCTGGCCATTAAATGCAAATGCTCATCTCATATCTACCTCCCATCCATCATATAATAGCACAACAAACATTAACCCCAATGATTGTATGAAACTATTTTGGTGGAGATCTTTGGAAAGATCCACACTCTCACTTTGATTTTTTAGAGGATTGGACAATGATAAGGTTAGAATTTTTTTGATATCATAAAAGTTTCTCACTGAAATGGTCGACTGATCATTATTCTCTTGAATTTTTAGAACTTGGACAACAAAGAGAGCAGCATTCTTTTGAGTGCATTCAATTGTTCAAGTCTGTGCTAGGAGAATGAGACTACCATGATATGCTCAGCTATAAAAGTTAATTTTATTGACAATTTATAATGCTATATGTTTGGAATTCTAAATCAATAAAGTTCAGAAAAATCATGCCTTATTTTTCCCGCCCCCCAGAAAAGAAATCAGGCTATAACTTGCTTGCACTAAAAAGAGCATATGTTAAACAATTTGTTTACATAACAAAGGAGCACAAAAGCATGCCAACTAAAGAGTTTATAAGCGAACAACAATAAACTGATTGGAGGAAAGTTTATGAAGTTTGCTTTCAAGGAGAATTTAACAGCTACATTTAAGAATTCTGATGTACAGTAACCCTATGTTTCCACTAAAATGGAATCTGATTAGCACTGAAAACAAGAAGGAAATGCATAGGCTTTATACAAAGTCACAATAAATCACAATGAAATCACATCACCTGAGACAAACATGAAATGATCTGGAATAACCACATCTGGCATATTAATTTCGGAATAGAAAATGAATTACACAAGTTGCTGAACACAGAAAAAGGCAAAATTTTAGTGAATTCTTTTTATTTGAACTTCTCAGTTTTAAGTACAGACATAATGGACATCCGGTACAAAAACAATGTGGCACACTAAAAGTTAAAGTTAACGGAACAGTTTGAATATATCGTACTAATTTGTACACTACAATTTAGACTTCCAAAACAGATTAGTAATACAGGGTAATCCACCTGATGCTTTGGTGTCGAGCTTTAACCGATTCCACTCCAACAATCACAGACTGAAGTATAGAGAACACCAATCCAACTAAATTGATGGTGACAGTCTCTCTTTTCATGCAACCACTAATCCTGTGCAGTGTATTTTGTTTTTAATCCTACAATCCCCTTGTATCACCAATAGTCATCACAAGAGCAACATCCGCTTTCAAAACAATGGAAGCGGTTAGCATCTCTAACAATTAATTTTCTGTTTGTCACAATTGAAATAAGCTTCACAGCAACATGGCAATCATCACACATCCGAAGGTTCTTCATGATGTAGATTGCTGCTCCTGGTGGCATGCGAATCACTCCAAAAGCAATAGCTAGTTTCTCACTATGGTATCTAAGATATTCTTCCTTCTGTTCATCCTCCACATCATGAGATGCACAGGCAATACTGGGTACATAGCCAATCAGCTTTATTTCAGCTATAAGTTCTGCTATTTTCTCAGTAATCTGGTCCATCCAAGGGTGCTTCTTATCTTCTGAAACAAAAACATGGGTCTCATTCCCTATCTGTATCCAGCTGACTCCAGGTTCTTTCTTGATCTCTCTTTGTCTCATAAGTTTCCGAACCTTTACAACACCATCCCACCTTCTTGCTTTAGAGTACATGTTCGACAGTGAGATGTATGTTCCTACATCATCAGGATCCAATTGAAGTATGTGCTCAGCAACTTTGTAACCAAGACCATGATTCCCATGTACCTGGCAAGCACTGAGAAGAGTCCTCCATGCCACAATGTCCCACTCAGTGCGTGTGTCTCTCATGAATCTGTCAGCCTCGTCTAACTGCCCAGATCGACATAGGAGACCAACCATGCATGTATAGTGCTCTTTTCCGGGTTCTATTCCTAATTCTCTCATGAAACGATTCAGATAATAGAATCCTTCATCTACTAGCCCGAGATGCGCACAAGCTGATAGCACCCCTATAAAAGTTACATAAGTTGGTGTCTCTTCTTCCGCTAACATGTTATGAAAAGTTTCCAAAGCTTCCTTAGCAAACCCAAAATGGGAATAAGCATTTATAATTGAATTCCAAGAAATAATATCTCGGTTAAGCATGCTTGTGAAAGCTTTAGTTGCGTCATCAACGCTACCACTTTTAGAATACATGTTAATCAAAGCATTACCAACATTAAGATAAAACTTACATCCTGTTTTCTCAGCATGGCCATTCAGTGCATCACCACTTCTTAAAGCAGACAAACCTGCACATGAATTCAAGGCGACCGCATATGTTAACCCATTGGCCCGAACACCATCATCTGCCATCTGTATGAATAACTTGAGGGATTCTTCAAAGTGACCATTTTGAGTGCAGGAAGCCATGACTGCTGTCCATGAAACCACATTCTTGCTCGGCAGCCCATGAAAAGCAAGCACAGCATTCTGGACATCACTGCATTTTCCATACATGTCTACAATTGCACTGCAAATGAAATCATCGTATTCCATTCCTCTTCTCAAAATTTGACCATGAATTTGTCCCCCAAATTTTGGATCTTTTGAATCAGCGCAAAGGCCAAGAACAGAAACATATGAGACGTGATCCCACTGGGCAATCTCCTTCACCATACGACTCAAGATGTTCTTAGCTTCACTCTGTTGTCCGTTATCCAAAAAGCCATTGATCATGGAATTGAACGCGAAGAGATCAAAATCGGAGCCACCCTCAAAGACACCCAGAGCATATTCCATATCTAAACATTTGGTATACATGTGAAGCAGTGCGTTCCGGACGTACGAATGTGAGACCAGCCCAGATTTCAAGACATGAGCATGACATTGCCGACCCTCATTAAGAGCCGAAATATCAGCACAAGAAGCCAGGGCTGTCGTGAAGACGTACTCATTTGGATGAATCAACAGTTCACCGAAACTCATCAGCTTGAATACAGAAAGCGCTTGCGTGGGAAATCCACCGTGTAAATAACCTGCCATGAGCAAATTACAGGAGACATCGTTTCTCTCAGGCATTTCGTCAAACAGTTGACGGGCGGCACTCAGCCGATCGCACTTGCAGTACAGACCTACTAGATGATTCGATTGCACGACGTCGAACTGGGACGTTTTGATCAAGCGGGCATGGACGGCATTCCCTAAAGCAAGATTCTTAGACTCCGTGAGCACTTTCAAGATGTGGAGGTCGCTTTCCCGAGGAGCAGAGGCCTGAGGCGAAGGCGCGGTGTGCATGAGAAGGGCCAACCCGTTGGCACACAGCCGGTGGGTTGGCGTGGACTTGGGTCTCTTGCGCCGGGCATTGAGTGCTCGGAGCACGGAAACCGGGCACCTCGCCGTTGCTCTCCGCTGGAAGACGGGTATGTTTTTGATTGGTGGCGCTTCAAATCCTGTGCTTGTGAGTGTTGTTGTGATGGCTCAAAACAGAAGAAGAGATAGAATTCAAAATTTCTGGGTCCACCGGATCAGAATCTAGCCAAGCCGGTCCAACGGAACCGGGTAATAGTTTCAGCAAGGGGCATCCATTATAAAAGGAGTCCCTCCTCTCTTCAATCATTTGGTTGCTTCGGCGAGCGAAGAGGGAGGGGGAGGCGGCGGAATGGCAGTGAGGGCTTCAGGTGAGATCCTCTCAATTCTCCTTCGTCCCTCCTATTCCATGATCTAATTGTCCCTCCAATCTCCTTCCTCATCTCCATCGTGTCGCGATCACAAATCGATTGGGTTCTCCCTGATGCATCGATCTCACAGTGTGCGTCCGTCAAGGTTCCGCCCTAAAGAACCTTCCCCACTTCCGCCACGGCCGCTTCATCCAGGGAACCGCATAGAGTTTTACTGTGTCAATCAAGTTTATTGGGGATAAATAGAGAAAGGTTGAACTGTCTGCAAATCAAGTTTCTGTGTCACTCATAGGGATCAAAATTTATAATATACAATTTGTGATTGATTGAGGCAAAAGTGAAATGAAGAGGGAACGACGACAGCAGCAGCAGCAGAGAGGTTTTGCTGCGGTGTTAGGGCTTCATTCTGTGGGCACACTGATATTTACGTCTAGGCAATATACTGATACTGATTTCTGTTGTCCTCCAGATATTCCCGCTCGATGAGGGACTCGATCCTCCTCTTGATCACGGCAGGATCGGGCAGGACGCGCGGCCGCAGCTGCTTGGCGACCTCTGCGACGAGGCCATCGAGATTCAACACCCGCTGGGCTTTCATGACCCTGATAATGGCAGCATCGATTTGATGTTTCCTGACTTCCTCCGCTTTTTGGCGAATCTCCTGCTGCTCCGACTCCGACGACTCCTCTGCCGCCGCCGTATCTATCTTAACTTGGAACGAGTTGCTTGTGAAATTGTCATTGACGCAGAAAACATCATCCTCTGCGATATCATCGTTCATCGGATTCTTGCAGAGCACATTCATGTCCGGAACACAAGCAAGAGACCAGAGGCACCGCTTGAGATCTGGCAACGGTATCGCAGTTGCTTGTTGGATGTCCTTGCAGCTCAACCTGTCTGCTGAATTGAACAGCACGAGAACGCACATTTGGCAGGTCGAAACATTCAGCTCGTGCTTCTGGCCGTTTCCGAAGGTGGCCGCCACATCGGCGGTGCCCAGGTCAGTTTGCCATGTTAGTTTCCGGCATCCATGAGATCCGAGATAATATGCTCGAAATTTCTCGCAGACATCATGCATCTCATCTGGAAGCTTGCATGCAGTACTTGGTCGGGTTGGCCATATTGCACCGGTGAGAACCTGGGCAGCCAGAATCGGGCCTTCCCCAGCTTCTTCATCAACACCTTGGCTGGCGTAGAACCCTCGGATGATTCCCTGGGAAAACTTGATATCTGTAAGCATCTGTTCGAGTTTGGAGGTGAAGTTATTCCCACATTCAACTCCAAGCTTCGCTATCAGACTTCTCTCGGCATCATCTGAAACTGCTCTCCCCGAAAGCAGTCGATTCGCCAGGTGCTGCTTGTGATACTTCTCGAACACATCCTTCTCTTGCAGGTACCGGAAAAGCGCCATCACTTTGTGGAGGACGATCTCTACATCCTCCTTTCCGCCGGCTTCCTCCGAGGCCTTACGGAGTGTGTCGTCGACGTATAAAGAAATGAATTCTGCAGACCGGCTATTGAGATTGATAAAATACTCGAACGAAGTACTCACAGCAGTTTGGAAAGTCTTGTCGTCACCGAATACACCGGCGATGATCCTATCATACTTATCCTTTGTGTCCAGAAGCCGCCGAACAAGGTCCACAGGATTCCTCGAGCTCGCTGCATCCGTCACCAGCTGCTTCCCTGTTTCCCGAAGGTGTGAAGTCACGAGATCGCGTATCGTGGAGACGCCTCCGGCACATCGCCGGAGCAAGCTGTACATTCTGCCCAAGTCTTCATACTCGTCACGGAGAAGCATACTGACGAGGCCGGAGTCCATATGGACCAGACTTCTCATGTGTTTGGCGATCATCTCCTCCTCCACGATGCTAATTATTTTTGGTTCAGTGCTATCATCCAAATAGTGAGAGGCCCTCTCCTTCTCTTCCCGGAGCCGCCTCTCGACCATTTGAAGGTACTCCCCACAGTGACAGCGTTCCATAAGCACCTGCGACTCGCCAGCATAGAAAATGGCCGAATCATCCAAGAAGGGCTTCTCAAAATCCTTTTGATAGGATGAAGGTTCCAGGTACATTATTAGCGTCTTCGTGTTCTTCACCGAGTCTCGAATTATGACTTCCCCCATGCGCTCTCTTTGCAGGATGCGGAGAAGTGCTCGGGGTAACCTGGCCTGGATTTCCTTGGAGTGGATAACGTTGTCTCTCCACAGATCCAATCCGAGACTGAGAACAGGCGTCTTATGAGACTCGGAAACGTATGTGGTGTCCATGAGAGCCACAAGATCTCGAATCACCGTCAATGCCTTGTCATGCTCCAGCCATCTTCGGTTCAGTTCCTCTAGAAATTGATCATCTCCGGCAGCCTCAATCGATGCTGATACTTGTTCTTGCAGGTGCCTCGTCAAGGTGGTCACGAGACCGGAGTACAGCTTTTCTCCGAATCCATGGAGCGCCATATTGTAAGCATTCCTGGGTCCACAACAAAAGCACAAATCGGGATGGATCACAGGTCTGTAACGCATCAATCTGAAGGTGTAGTTTCTCTCATGCATAAGGTCTCACTTAGTTGTTGCGATCTGATTCTTAAACATTCATCATTCAGCAATAGTAACAATTAATAGAGTGCGCAAAAAAGGGCAGCTTCAAGAGCGATGAAGAAGCAGCAATTGCACCTGTGGAGCACTTCAAAGCTGAGGCCGTCGTAGTTATTGTTCAGGATCTTGCGAATACCGTGCTCGAGCATCTCCCATGTCTTATCGGCGTAGCCGGGGTCGAGGATCACCGGGTTCTTGAATGGCTCGATCGTGAAGTTACTCTTCCTCGGGTGGTCGCTCATCGGGTGGTCGCTCGATGGGGCCCTATGAAGAGCGAGGGATTTGGTTGAGAGGGAAGGAGGAGGGCTTTCGTTCGTAGGCGGCGACGGAGGGAAAAAGAGACGGGCGCGACAAGTTTTGGTGTTAGTGTTTCTGTTTTCGTTTGTGGTTATTCTTTTTGTTTTTTTTTTTTTCTGTTTTATATTTTTTTAAGTAAAGTAAGTATTTTTGTTATTGGTATTTATTTTTTTTTACATTTGGTGATCCCTTTACTATTGGTAAGCTTAAAAAAAATAAAAAATATATAATTTTATTATTTACAGCATCTCAATTATTAATTTTATTATTGTCATTTTCAGCATCTCAATCCCTCCACCCATACTCTCTCTCTCTCTCTCTCCCATTTCTGTCATCTCCTGGGCCTCATCCATCTACCCCTCCTTTCGTTTTTTTTGCTGCCTCCCCTGTCTTGGCTTCCACCCACTCCCTCCCTCCCTCAATATTAGAGTAGGAATTAGTAATAAAACGCTTAACTGAGTTCACTGATTCATCCTTAATTTATAATGGTGAAGATATAAGGATTTTTTTTAATTAATTTATAAGATTTTCTTGTTCAGTTAGAGAAATCATATTTAAATCTTATCTACTATTAAATCTTATCTTTTATTATGCTCCTATCAAGAACGTTGATTTTGAACCTATGTTAATGAATCTGAAAAAAGAAGATCGTTGTGTTGTCAACCATGATAAAGATCTAACGATGATTGATTTCGACGGTGATGAAGCATAAGCTGTCATTGGACAACGAAAGAGAGAATAGAGGCACCAGACTTGGAGAAAGATAGGCCGAGATCGAAGCAGCTACGGGCTTCGCAACAGTAGATGAGCGAGAGAATGATTGTTGCAAAGCATGGTAGCCAACAGAGAAAGACGACAGTGTCGACATATGAGGGATGTGGTATCGGTCGTCAAAATAAGAGGATGAGCAGTCGTAGAAGGAGCAAGAGAGGACCAGCAATAGCCGTCGACGTTGAAGATGTCGTGGCCGGAGATCTGGCAACACTATAGGCCCTCGACAGTGAGAAATGCGTCTCTCTCTCCATGCGTCGGCTTCCAAAGATGCACGGTTGGAGAGGATGGTTGCCCGGGTCATTGGACCTCAAAGGGCTATCACTGATAGAGGAGAGGAATCGACACTGACGACAGAGAGCTGGAGTGGAGCCATCAATAGTATCATCGATTCCTCAGTTGTTAGCAAGAGACGGTAATCTCTCTTAGAGAGAGGGGCTCTAATATCATGTTAGAATATGAAATAGTAATGAAAAGCTCAATTGAGTTTATTGATTCATCATCAATTTATACAGGTGAAGATAAGAGGAATTTTCTCATCAATTTATAGGGAGTATACTATTAGATAATTATCATTCGACATAAGATAATCTAGATTGAAAAGAGAAGTCAGAGGCGACCCTCTACTTATCTACTCACATGGGCAAGGGTCCAAATTAGTTGTGGGCTACCTCCTCTTATGGATAAAAAGCCAATATGAGACTATTGGATGCACTCAGAAGTCACCTTCCCATAAAATATTTTATAAAATATTTTATTATTTTATGATCAGGTATAAAAGCTCATTTTTAATATAATGTAAATGGGGGAGGATCACCTTTTTGATCACTCGAGTCCACACTCATATACCTCAAGTAACTAACTTGGGCATTGGAGAGACTAGGTCAAGAAATCTCTCCTAACCTTAGTCTTCATATATGTAGCACCTCGGGAGCTCGATATTTCCATCTCAGAGACACCTTGGACATACGCATATAAGTTCAAACCACATTAGGTTGACCAAGATGTCAATGACTTTTTTTTCATAATATTTTAGCACTGAATGAGGCTCTAATGTCACAAGAAAACCTACATGTTGACCCTCTACTTAAGTGAGGAGGTTTTAAACCTAACCCATAATACTTTTACTCAAGGGGGACAATAGTCACCCTTTCTGCAGATGGACGCATCAACCTTGGCATAAACATCTATGTGATACTGATGTCTATTCAATGATTCAGGTCTCTTACCCCCATGGATGATTTCAAGCCATCTTTTTATCCCCGTAATGCTCGACGCTATCAGTGGCAACACTTCTCGAATTTAAGGGGAGAAGAAAATGCTTGTAGACTTTATTGCTCAGTTTATAAATGAAATTCGAGGTGTGATAGATGTTCATTCATTGCTCATATTACAAACCTTTATGATGGGGCTCCAGCCCTCTTGTCTCTTTTAATCTTGATTAAAAGACCATCAACGATTATACTAAAAGCACATCAATGGGCAAATTAATATATTATCACTGAGGCAATGGTCTCGGATAAACATGAGGAGTCACGCAAGAGGCTGAAGTAGGAGCAGCCATAATCCACCCAACCCAATGTCACCATGGTGAAAAAGCAACGAATGACCCGTGTTATCTTACCCAAGATCCGAGCTAAACTCCCCTAGATATGACTAGAATTAAAAAAATTTATAGATGAAAGAAAAGGGGCACTTCAAAGAACCTCCCCAAATAAAGACTTTGTTGACGGAAAGAGACAAATCTAAATACTATCGATTCTATCAGGATTATAGCCATGACACGAAGGATTATTGTGACTTGAAAGGACAGATTGAAGAACTCATATGTTAGGGATACCTCAAATAGTTCATCTGAAAGCATTGATAATTCTCGCCCTGACTTTAGAGCTAATGGAGAGATAGATTTACATTATTATTGGTGGACTTGTTGGTTATGGGAGCCCTACAAGCCAATCACGTGAGTGATGATACGTGTGACACACTGCGTGATCTTTTTGCTTATGATTAATATTGGTATATTATCATATTATATCATTTGTTATATATATATAATGGTACATATGACATACTGCGTGATATTTTTGCTTATGATTAATATTGGTATATTCTCATATTATATCATTTGTTATATATATATATATATATATATATATATATATATATATATATATTGATATTATTGGTTCTGTATAATGAGAATCAGATCGTGATAAGATCATGATAATGAGATCGATTCACCTTTAAACATAGATCCTAAATAATCCCGATCATAGGTTACTCGAGAGGGACATCGAGATAACCGGACAGACCGGTGTACTATATACCCGTCTATATGATGGAGGCAGCTGGTCTCATAGCCACTTGTGCGAAGACACTATAGATATAGTACAAGTGCTCATTAGATAATGAGTTCATTGATTGATTGGCTTATGAAATAATATATGGTTGATGATATCTAATGTCAGACAGTGATTCCATAGTCTTAGTTGTGTATCTGGTCCTTTGACATGAGACACCAATGATACCTTGTATGAGTACTCATTTATTTGATGTCAGACTTACAAGTTTGGAAAGTTTCAGATTTGGTACAATTGGTTATCTGGATTGGTAGCCAACCTTACGAAGGTAATTGAGTATTAATAAAGGATCATTCACTCTCGGTATCGCGAGAGAAATATCCCGTATATGCCTGCTCAGACAAATCTCTGGCTAGGTTATTCAGATTGAGAGAAAAAGAGTTCCTCTGTAGAATCTGATTAGAGCAAGATAAACTGATTCCGTATGTGACCTGACAGTACCATATCCAATATATGGTCTCTGAGATATTAGTTAGATGAGGGATTATAAAGACATGGTAATTATGGACAAACAGGTCCGATGAATTTGATCCCCCTTGGGACTATGACGTAGTGGCCTAGTACGTCCATAATCGATGAGTCAAGTGAATTATTATAGGGATAATAATTCACTATATCAGAAGAAGTTCTGATGGAAGCGACTTACGACCAACTCGGTATCGGGCCTAAAGGGTCACATACATATGGTGGATGCTTCAGCTAATAGAGGATTGGATGGAGATCCAGTTAGCCCCTATTCTCATTAGATGAGATCTTATGCTGATGAGCTCCTTACTTAAGGCCCAATTAAAGACATAAGAAGATTATTTGATAGAGATCCAATAATGCAAGGTTAGTGAGTTATTGGATGGAGATTCAATACTCATTAAGGCAGGAGCTCTAGGGTTTTTTGGTGGCTCTTTATAAATAGGAGGGGAGACTCAGGGTTGATATGCTGCAACTTTGGAGTCCCCCTCCTATTCTCCTCCCTCCCTCTGCATAACAGTTGCGAGATCAGATTGGAGAAGTTTTACTACAGAGATCCTTCGTGTGGATATCGCTAGAGAGGAGGACGTTTGACCTCCTTCATCTTTTCCATCCAGATCTGGAATACATGGATATATGATCTCCCTAGGTAAAATCAATCTCTCACGTATCGTATCGTGATTTTTTTATTTTTACGATTTTCTCGTGACTCTAATATTATATTTTGCATGACGATTTTATCTGCGTAGAAAATTGATTTTTGTTTTGATTTTCGCTGCACATGTGATGCACTTGCTGAGATTTTTTAATAAAATTTAATTGGGAGAGACAAATTTACGTCACTATGATTGAGCCCAAAGTCTGACTCAATTCCCACATATTTTGTGAATTTATGTCTGACTCAATTCCTACATATTTTGTGAATTTATGTGCATCTAAAGATCAACTAGGTTAAACTCCTTCGCCTTTTTTTAGCGTAGATAGAAATAATGCATTCGGTGACAAATGAATCTTTACACGGGCCGCTTCCATGTTCCACCAGTGTGAAGCCATTCATTCTTCCTTGATACAAGTCCTTGGATCAACAGCAAGGGTTGTTGTTTAATGGCAAGTCCTTGATCCTAGTGTCTAGGAATTCTTTCAGAATGCTGCAAGTAGAATATAAGTTCTTAATTCTTTGTAGCTTTACTTCTCTGATCATTTCACATTTTTCAATATATTTAACGCTGGTCGAGAAGTCAACTTAAAATATAATACATTTAAGCAAAATATTTCCATGCTCAACATCAACATGGTGTACATTTATAACTTAGCTTTCTCGTGAGACAACGCAAGTGCGGATAAATATAAGCACAAATGCTATATATTAATTGATTCTAAAAATCTTCCCCACTAATAATAACTCAGCATATGACGAAATTGATTGGATCATATGGACATCATTCCACAAGTAAAACTAGGTAATATTATATTCATATTATCTCTCATTTTTAACTCATTATAAAAGGTTATGTTTGATATGATAATCAAGATTAGTTATTGTTTATTAAATCTACTTCACTCTCGTCAAAATTGATTTGAATATTAGAGAGACTATGTCGAAAAATCTACTCGACCTTGATCCTCATGCAGGTCAATCGTGAAGTGCACTCAAATGTGCCTTAGCTCCCGAAAGAGCCCTTGAGCCACCCAAGTAGCCAACTCACCACTCTTATGTGCATGGGCTCCAATTGTGTTAAGTTGATTTAGATGTCATTAAATTTTTCCTAATATTTTGATGTTATGAGGGTTCATATCATAATAACGTCAACTCATTGACCTGTTTTGAGCAAGGATGCTCCACCATCGACTCATAATACCTTCACCCACAAGGGGTAGTAGTCGAATTTTTAATTCTCGATGCATCCACCTTAGCGTAGATCCCAATGTAGTATTGATATATATTCAACGACTTCTCTCCCTTAGTGGGGATCCTAATCTATATATTCTTTCTTACTAAGATCTTTATAAACCTTATATTGCATGTACAATGTTGATAGGGATGATGCATACTATTGCCCCACTCTTATCTCAGTTAGTCAAATCAACGATGGCTCTAGCATCTCATACCTCGCAGTCCCATTGACACCTACTAAGGTTACTTGGCCTGACATGATGTCAATCCCCAAGAATGAACGAGGTGCTCACCCTCTAAGTGCAACTACTGAACATCATAGCCTACAACTATTTTAGATTCTATAATGTATTCTATAATGTATTACCCTCTAAGTGCAACTACAACTATTTTAGATTCAAGAGAAGTCAATCTCTGCCAATTTTTAGTTATTGACTTTATATGCATTTAATGGTGGCACAGAACCAACTGAACATCATAGCCTTTCATGTTTAGATGACGCTATATGACATATTAGATGCCTTGATATGTTGTACCTTCCCTACCACACTACGGGACTTGGCTTGTGTTGAATCTTGGATTTTGATGATGAGATCAATTGATGATTATTTGTCTAACATGTGTGTTAGAGAAAAAATTACAAGTCTTACTATGAAAGGAGCAATGAAGTTACAACCAGATGATAGGCCAAGATCAAGATTGGGCATCGGGCCAGGTTTGGACGATGCAGTGGGATCTCATCGAAGTTTGTTAAGAGATTCACCGAAGAGATCGGGAAGCTTATTGGGAACACACCGGGAGATCACCGGAAGAAGACCAGAAGACTCGCCGCAAGAATATCGGATTGGCGGGAGTTAGGTCTTGGTTTAGCTTATTGGTCATTAAGTGTTATAATCATTAAGTCGTAGTTAGAAATTGAGTCTTAATTGAGTTGGATTTGGATGAAATCCAAATCAACTAAATAAGACAATCGGGTCCACTATAGGGTTTGGTTGAGCTCAAGTTGAGCTATTAGTTGACCAAGGGAATGGTCAACTGATGGTTCAAGCTGAAATTTGAAAAGTTGGAGGGAACCATTTTTGTAAAAATTTAAGCGAGTAAACTGTCGGTGAACGGTGGGTGTACCATCATCGCCCAAGCTTTCGAGCGGCTAACCCGCTCAGACTAGGCTGTTGAACCGCCTGTACCTAGGAAGGAATCTAGGTACTTTTGACGGTTGACCCACCCAGGACCGACGGGTAAACCGCCCGTACCCTGGTGTTTGGGCTGTTGAGCTGCCCAAGTCGACGGGTAAACTACTCATACCCGGTTTTTCCGGTTATATTTGATTTTTGGTTCCAAAAATCTAAAGTCACTTGGGGCCTGTAAATATCTCAAGTTTTCTTATATTATACACAATAATTCTGGAAATTATATTCTATGATAAAATTATGTATGATTTGTAATAAAAAGAAAATAGAAACGGAGAGAGAGATTAGAGTAGAAAATTCTCAACTCTCCCTTGTAAGCTCAAGTGTAAGGGTTTGATTTTTACCAAAGAAGATCGATAGTAGATACTGGTGTGCCTCAAGAAGGACTCAGGAGTGGACGTAGGTCGTTGATGCAAAACCACTATAAAAATTATGAGATTATCTTTTACTTTGCTTATTAATGCTTCCAATCTTGTTTACTATTTGAAAACAAATATTTCACTTAAGACATTTCTTATCGGATTTCCTTGCTCCTTAAATAATTAGTAAGCAATTAACTTAACAATCTTCTTATCATTCACTTACTTTATTTGAACAACAAGCTTTGGATCTTCCTATTTTTCTTAAAGCTAAAATATTTTTTTTTAAATGAAAAGCTTACACTTACACTAATTTAAACCCTCCCTCCCTCTCACTTTTAGTGTCAATTGATCCTAACAATTGGTATACACTTGCACTAATTAAACCCCCCTCCCCCCCCCCCCCCCCCCCCTCTCACTTTTAGTGTCAATTAATCCTAACAATTGGTATCAAAGCAAGATAGTTACTCATTGGATTAATATATATTTGAGTAAATGACTTATTTTGGCATGAATAAGGGACATTTCATCTCACGTCCTCTCATGTTCAATGGGACGAATTATACATATTAGAAGACTCAGATGTGAATTTTTCTTATCTCTTCGGACCTTGATTTATAGAACATAGTAGAATATGGATTTGAAAAATCTTTCAATCCAATAAATCAGTGGAATGATTTGGAAAGAAAATATTTTTTTTAAATGCAAAGGCTATGAATGCCTTATTTTGCGCTCTTGACAAAAACGAATTTCATTGAGTTTCCGTACGTGAATAAACTTTTGATATTTGACACACACTAAAAATCATACACGAGGGGACTAGTAGAGTAAAAGAATTAAAGATAAATATTTTGGTTCATAACTATGAGTTATTTCGAATGAAACCAAGTAAATTCATTGGAGACATATACACCCGTTTTATAGATGTCGTCAATGGACTTAAATCATTTGGAAAATAGTTTTTGAATTTTGAATTAGTTAGTAAAATTTTAAGATCTTTACCTAAGAATTGGGATCCTAAATTAACTGCTATTCAAGAGGCCAAAGACTTAAATAACTTGCCTCTTGAAAAACTGATTGACTCTCTTATGACATATGAACTAAATTGTAAAGCTCATGATGAGCTTGATGAACCCTTTTCAAAGAATAAGAATGATGTATTACTTTGGATAACAAATTACTCCTCATGTGAAACCTCGACTGATGATGACCATGATATTGCTTTGTTATCAAGAAAATTTAAAAAAATTATAAAAAAAAACAAAAACTATAAAAATAAAAAGGAACCGAAGAAGGACATTGTCATATGGTGTGAATGCAAAAAGTAAGGACATTTAAAAAATGAATGTGAAGAAGAATCCAACACATAAGAAGAAATCACTTTCGGCTTTAATCCATAGAGAGCTTTTGTAAGTTTGAAAACATGATTAGGAAGAAGATTATTTTCAAAGCCAGAGGATTGTTCAACATACACTTCTTTAAAAATAAAACCATTTAGAAAGCACTTTTAATATCCATTTGAAAGAACTTAAAATTTTTAAAAGAAGCAAAGGTAAGGAGCATTCTTATGGCTTCAAGTCTAGCCACGGGAGCGAAGGTTTCATCATAATCGATTCCTTCTTCTTGGTTGAAACATTTGGCAACTAATCTAGCCTTGTTTCTAACCACGATACCATTTTCATCTTGCTTGTTTCTAAATATGCATTTAATACTAATCACTAAATGGTCATTAGGTCTAGAAACAAGCTCTCATACCCCATTTCTCTCAAATTGATTAAGATCTTCATGCATTGCATTAACCCAAGAATCATTTCTTAGGGCCTCCACAATACACTTTGGCTCAGTTTAAGAAAGAAACGCGGCATTTGTATAAAAATTTCTAAAGGAAGACCGAATTTGAATTCCTCTTGATGTTTCTCCTATTATAAACTCCTTAGGATGATCATTCATATACTTTCATTCCTTGGGTAAGGTATTGGAAGTAGATACATCCAAGTTAATTTTAGGAGTGTTATCTTTTAAATTCAAAGTATCAAAATCAATTTCATCATCAAAATCAATCTTCTAAATTCGGAAATCTCATTAAAAATAACATGAATTGATTCTTCTATTACTAATGTTATTTGATTAAAAGCATGATAAACTTTTGAAATATAAGAATAACCTAGAAAAATACCTTCATCCGATTTTGTATCAAATTTACCTAAAACATCATTTTCATTCAAAATGAAACATTTGCAACTAAATAATTTAAAATAAGAAATATTAGGTTTTTTACTATTCCATAACTCATAGGGAGTGTTAGTAAGTAATGGTTTTACTAGAACCATATTTAAAACATAGTATGTCATATTAATGGCTTCCACCCAAATGTATTAGGAAGACTATGTTCATTCAATATTGTTATAGTCATTTCTTGTAAGCTCTTATTTTTTCTTTCTACTACTTCATTTTGTTGTGGATTTCATAGAGTAAAAAAGTTATAGATATATCCATTTGAATCACAAAAATTTTAAAAATTATTATTTTGAAATTCTTCACCATGATCACTTTGTATTGAAGAAATCATGCATCCCTTTTGATTTTGAACAACTTTACAAAATTTTATAAAATGTTTAAATATATCACTTTTATATGCTAAGAAATAGGTCCAAGTATATCCACTAAAGTCATCCACTAAAACAAATGCATATTTGCTACCACCAAAACTTGTAATGTCAATTAGTCCAAATAGATTCATATGGATCAATTGAAGTGGTATAGAGGTGCTAATTTGATTTTTCAACTTAAAACTACTCTTTATTTATTTTTCTAATTGACAAATGTCACATACTTTGTCTTTGATAAACTTAAAATTAGATAAACCTCTCACTAGTTCCTTAGTGGAGATTTGGTTTAAAAGTTTCATGCTAGCATGACCTAATCTTTTATGTCAAATCCAAGCATCATTATTCAAAACCAAAAAATAAGTTTCATCATAAAAATTTTCAATATATATGGTGTAAACATTATTGTTTCTCAAGATAATCAAAGATTTATTTTTGTGTGGTAATTCAATTATATAAGCATTAGATTAAAATTTAACTACATATCTTTTATCACATAATTGATTAATGCTAAGCAAGTTATGTTTCAAGCCATTAACTAACAAGACATCTTCAATCAAGAGGTTTGATGTGTTACATATTATTCCTTTTCTAATGATTTTACCCTTATTATTGTCTCTGAAGGTAACGCACTCCTTCACTTAAGATAGTGAGCTTAGAAAAATAAGATGGATCTCCGGCCATATGCCTTGAGCATCCACTATCAAGATATCATTTGGTGCTCCTAGCTTTAGTTTGGAGACAAACCTATAAGAATAATATATTTGATTTAGGCATCGATTTTACATGGGGTCCTTCATAAAGAACTTTTTCTTTCTTTTCTAATTGATTTTTATTATATAAAATTTTCTTTGGAACCCATACAAGTTGATGTTGACTATATTTTCTAAATAGATATTTGTTTGTCTTATATCATAGTTTATCACAAAAATTACATATGATTCTTAGTGGCATATTTAATGTAGGTCCTCTTACAAACATAGTTAGCTTTTGTTGGACATTATCAATAAAGCCTCTATCATTTTTTTCTATTAGTATGACCCTTATTTGCAAGAATCATATTTAGGGACTTGTTCCCTATTTCAAAATTTTCTAATGTGGTTTTAAGCATGATATTATCTTCTTTAACATTATCCAGCATATCACATTTAGAACATGGTTTATGTGAAACCAATGAATCATTCATTTCATCAAGTCTTTTAACTAACAAATCATGATCAATTTTAAGCAACTTAAAAGACTTGCTAAGTTTTCTAAACTCATTGAATAAATTATGAAACATATTTAATAATTCTAAAAAATATATTTAAAGATTCACTAACCTCATCTTCGATCATCATTAAAGCATAGTTAGCCACTTTTTCTTTGGAGTTGCTCTTGTTAATAATATTTTTGTAACTCCTCCCTTGTTTTCTTTCCTTCTTTTTCACAAGAGGAAGAAAGTTCTTTATGAATCATATAATATTTTAAAAGGGGGGAGCAAAAACTCATAAGCCTAAAATCATTTGTTCCATATCTCACATTTTTGTTGATAACAAAGAGAGAGAAATGGATGTTGATGACTTATATAATTTAATGGATGTTGGTGACTTATGTAATTAAATGGATGTTGATGACTTATGTAATTCAATGTTTGAAATTCATGATAATCCTTGATGCGTTGATGACATGATACTTTAAAAGCAAATTATTATTGATATATACATGTCTTATTATAATCCTTGAAATATGATTTGCTTGAAATATTGATTCTATTAATTCAATTGAATTTAAGAGTGAGTGATTCTCTTGAATTTAAGTCCTTTTTATTATGACATGAATTTAGGGGGAGTTAGGATTAACTCCCATTATCAATTGATTGTTATCATAAAAAAATGGAAGATTATTGAATTTCATATTTTGATGATGAGATCAATTGATGAGTGTTTGTGTAACATGTGTTAGAGAAAAAATTGTAGGTCTAACTATGAAAGGAGTAATGGAGTTACAACCAGATGATGAGTTAAGATCAAGCTTGGGCATCGAACCAGGTTCAGACGTTGCAGTGGGATCTCGTCAAAGTTTACTATGAAATTCGTCGAAGGGATCAGGAAGCTCATTGGGCATGCCAAAAGATTATCGGAAGAAGATCGGAAGACTCACCGCAAGAATGCCAGAGGCTGTTGAATTGGCGGGAGTTGGGTCTTGGTTTAGCTTGTTGGTCATTAAGTGTTATAATCATTAAGTCGTAGTTAGGAATTGAGACCTAATTGAGTTGGATTTGGATTAAATCCAAATCAACTCAATAAGGCAACCGGGTCCACTATAGGGTTTGGTTGAGCTCAATTAGTTGACCAAAGGAATGGTCAACTGATTGTTCAAGCTATAATTTGAAAATTGGAGGGAACCACTTTTGCAAAAATTCCAACGAGTAAAATATCGATGAACGAACGACGGGTGTACCGCCACTGCCCAAGCTTTCGGGCGGCTGACCCGCTAAGACTAGGCGGTTGAATCACTCGTACCCAAGAATCTGGGTACTTTCAATGATTGATCCGCGTAGGACCGACGGGTAAACCGCTCGTACCCTGGTGTTCGGGCGGTTGAGCCGCCTAGGTCAGAGGGTAAACCGCCCGTACCCAATTTTTTCGGGTATGTTTGATTTTTAGCTTCAAAAATCTGAAGTCACTTGGGGCCTATAAATATCTCAAGTTTTTTTGTATTCTACACAACAATTCTGGGGATTATATTCTGTGATAAAATTATGTGTGATTCATAAGAGAAAAAGAAGGAAAGGGAGAGAGAGCTTAGAGTAGAAAATTCTTAGGTCTCCCTTATAAGCTCAAGTGTAAGGGTTTGGTCTTCACTAAAAAAAGATCGGTAGTAGACACTGGTGTGCCTCAAGGAGGACTCGGGAGTAGACGTAGACCGTTGATGTCGAACCATCTTTTGTTTTGCTTATTAACGCTTCCAATCTTGTTTATTCTTTGAAAGCAAATATTTCACTTACGACGTTTCTTATCGGATTTCTTTGCTCATTCTTAAGTAATTAGTAAGCAAGTAACTTAGCAATCTTCTTATCATTCACTTGCTTTATTTGAACAACAAACTTTTGATCTTCCTATTTTTCTTGAAGCCGAAACGTTTTTTCTAAAAAAAATGAAAAACTTACCCTTGCACTTATTCACAGCCCCCCTACCCCACCCCCCCCCCCCCCCCCCCCCCCCCTCCTATTAGTGTCAATTAATCATAACAGCTTAAAAATGATATGTCCTTCTGTAGTCATTATCGGTGAGTTCCTTTACCCAAGTAGCCAAGGAGCTTAAGCAACATTACACTAGGAATGTGTGTCCTAAATGCTTAGCGACAACCCTCTTGGGACTTTAGCAGGTAGAGGGAGAGGCACTTGTAGGGAGCCTTCACCATTACCAGAGGGCTAGTGGAAAGACATATCAATGTCATAATAAGTGGATTAATGTCCAAAAAGAATAGCTCATCGATCCACAAGGTTTATTCCATGCCACTATTGATAAGCACTAACGAATTGATAACTACTTCAAGATAACATCTAAAGAAGAGGAAGTGGGGTACCTTGACTTAAATCATAGCGATGCCTTGGTGGTCTCCAGGAGGATGATTGATGCTATGGTGAAGAGAGTTATGATTGATATAAGGAGCTCCGTCGACATCCTCTAGTATGATGCTTATTAGTAATTAGGTCTAACGATTGACGACCTTGCCTCGATAGTCTCTTCTTGATAAGGTTCACTAGCAACTCTATCTTTTCCCTGAGGGTCCTCAACCAACACATCACGTTTGAGACAAAAGTCCTACTTTAAGATGGCCTCGACCAAATTTGTAATGTGGACATCTCAATATATAACACGATCATAGATCGGCTAACACAAAATAAATTACAAATAGTGGTGTTGACCTATTATATGTCAATGAAGTTTCTAATAAGAGTGGATGCTAGAGAACTAAGAAGCAACCCAAAAGAGTAGTGCCAAAGCTATCTAATGGTTGTTTCCCTCCTAACAAAGTTGAACCCAGGAAGCCCCTAATAGGCCTATAAGATGCCATAAACCCAACCCCCATCCTGAATCCATAGAGCTGCTAGTTGAGATACTCCTTGACCAAGCCCGACCCAACTGAACCATTAAGGTTAGGGCAATACTATCCAAACCAAGGAGGGTACAATTAATTGACTTCCTCTAAAGCAACATGAAAATCTTTACGGAGTCGCCAAGAGATATGCTTGGGATTGATCCTAGTGTTACCTAACACCATCTAAACATCTCACTTAAGGCACGACAAGTGAAGCAAATGCCTCAAAAGTTTGCTGCTAACCACCAGTAAGTAGTCAACACCAAGTCGACAAGTTGTTAGGTGCTTATTTTATTTCTTAAGTACACTATCTTTAGTGGCATGACAACATTGTACTTATAAAAAAATAATAAAAACTAACGGATGTGTGTTGATCATGTCGATCTTAACAAAGCATATTCCAAGGACAATTATCCCCTCCCTTGAATCGACTAATTAATATATGCTACCCCAAATCATGAGTTACTAATGTTAATAGATACCTTCTCATGATATAACCAAATCATGATATCTCTAGAAGATCGAGAGTATACCTTATTTATCACTGATCGAGAAACATGTTGCTATGAATCATGTCATTCAAATTGAAAAACATTAGGGCAGCCTATCAAAAGATAATGAACAAAATATTTAAGAACCGGGTAAAACGTTGAAGCCTATGTGGACAACATGTTTGTGAAAAGTAAGATAGTCAATGCAAATCTAACCGACATTATAAAATCATTCTAAACATTGAGAAAATTTCAGATACGCTTAACCCAATCAAGTGCATCTTCAAGGTTAATTTGAAAAAGTTTTTTTTTATTATGCACCAATGAGGAATAAGCAGAAACCCTGAGAAAGTGTACGTTATATTAAAAAATATATCTATCTCGGTCAATTAAAGAGGTTCAACAACTAATAGATTGACTAACAACCTTTAGTCGGTTAGGGAGCCTTTGACAAATTAAAGGATCATCTAGCCAAGTTGTCACATCTCATCTCTTCCAGCGTAAGGGAGATCCTAAACCTATATATAGCTCCTACCGAGCTAACTATCAACTCGACTTTGTTTTGATATGATATAGAAATTTAGAAGTCTATCTAGTATGCTAACCATATATTGAGTGGAGCCGAGCTATAATACCTATTGATTAAGAAGTTATCATTTATAATAGTGCTCACGATGAAAAAGTATCATTTATTTTTGCGAGCCTATGTGATTCATATAATTATTAAATAGCCCCTTTAATAGGTCGTTTCCTGACTCAATGTGTTAGGCTAACTATTTAGGTGGTTGGCGGGGTTAGAAGAGTTCAACATCCATTACATCCTAAGAACAATCATCAAAGCCCAAGAGTTGGTGGGCTTCATTTCCAAACTCACTCATCACTATCCAAGGACACTCATGTCCCCTCAGTACGAACATTGTTTATTGAGGATCTACCACCTCGATCGATAATTACGTTACACTTGCCCTTAAGGGTTCAGACAAATAAATCTACGAGTAAATACTCATATTCAAATTTAAAATATATATTTGTAAGATCTTAAGATTTAAAATAAATTATAATTTCATCACTTACCATTAAAAAAAATTCATATTCAAGATCTTCAATAATAAATATTTTATCCAAAAATATTTAGATCAAAAGGTGGTTAGGGAATTTTTTTTTGTCCAGAAACATTTTGCAAAATATTTTCGTTTTATATTTTTCATTCAATTAATCTATTATAAAAAGTTTTCTTTGGCAATTTAGTATGGCGACATAGGTGGGTCCCTTCTAGTCAATCAATAGGAAGGTAGCATTCGGGGAAGAAAGAAGTGGGTCGCAGCGAGAGAGAGAGAGAGATGCGTAGGACCGCGCACGTCATTCGCGTAAAAGGCCACCGGGGGGGTGGACAGTATGCATCATTACCTGTGGGCGAGACGAGAGGGAGAGGGAGAGAGAGAGAAGGGCGCTCGGCACACGCGGGGGCGGGGGTGGAGGCACAGCTCTAACACCAAGCAGAGCAAGCAGCAACACTAATCCCTCAAACCAACACACTTACCCTAATTCAACTCGGCGACGCAGGTGATCGTGGCTTCCCTGATTGATCTTGTCCCCTCGATCTCTTCTTTTAGGGTACCCCAGCGTTTCTCGATTCGGTTGTGGCATGGTTTCTTTGTTTGACTAAGTTTGTCTTGCTTCGCTTTCCTGGGATTAGACGCGACTGTGATGCTCAATGTCAAGATTTTAGTTGGGTTTCGAAATGGTCAAACCGGATTAACGCTGTTCCAAAGCTCAACCTTGCTTCCTTTCGGATCCGGAAACTCGGAACCCTTTTCTTGAAGGGAGGAAAGCTTGAATTGTTGCTTCCGAAGTGTGCCGTTGTCCAATCAATTGTTTCTATTCGATTTAATGTTGAAAAGGGTGGTCTTTTAAGCAACCTCTTTATATCGATGAACTGAACTGATTGCGAAATTTATTGAGATGACTTCTGATTCTTTCTGGCAATGCGGTCTCACTAAGAAAGAGTAGTTTGGTAGGTTATTCGAGGACAGCTCTGAGAATGGTGCCGGACGATCCCTCTACTACTATTAACGAGTCAAATGTGGCCGCTGAGTCGACAGATCGCGGGTTGGTCAATAATTTGTCTACGCAGTTTTAAGCTTTCTTACCTGTTATTGGTAACCGAAGTAGCTTGATGTTGCTAGATCTGTGGTGTTCTTGTCTTTGTATTGTTTGACTATATATGCATGTGACAGTTCTGGTCCCTCAAATAATGCGGTCTAAAGTTTGAGCTACATGGATTGCTTGACTTATAGGGCAATAGTAAAGAATAAAGTAGGTATATTGATCCGTGGAACCCTGCAGCAGCTTGCTGGCTGCAAAAAGATACTAGTTCAACCTAATCTCTACCCTGTAAAGCAACCCAAGTGCCTCTATGAGGGGTTCATTGGGAATTCTTCTCTCTACATGCAGTGGAAGACCTTGATGGATAAGAACATGTTTATTTTGATGCACTTTAGGATCTTAATGTGTCAAAAGTTTCATGAAACTCGCATTGTCTACTGAGATAGAATCATTCTGTTTGGTGGTTAAGGTAGATTACAGTATTCATATTGGCATATCCGAACATCTTATAAGATCCATTAATCCTCAGTGGCTTCTAATTTTTTTAGTACATGCAGCATATGGTTGCTAACTAGCTTCTAATTTTGTGTTGGGATAGTACATGCAGCGTATGCTTGCTAAGTGTCTTCTAATTTTGTGCATTAGTGCCTTTAATCCTCAACTTGAAATATGAAGCCAAACAGAGGCAACTCCATGCAAGCCATTTAAACTTGCCTGCAAGTCGTTTATACAAATTAGGACATGCATGCAAACTACTGGTCACAATAAGTCAGCATGCTTTTAAACCTTCAGTATGATTATGACTTATATTGGTGATCTATTGACACTTAATCTATCTTGTAGATTACTTGTATTTGCAACTGGTTCCTAAGAATCTTATCAGATAATTCGTGACCATTATCGTTTTCTGTTTGTTTCAAATCTAAATTCTGATATGTTTGTTCTTGCACACCTCTTTCTAGCAAAAAGAACCAGAGCAGAGTTCCAAAGAAGATACATGAAGCTGAAAGAGAGAAACTTAAACGTGACCAGCTGAATGAACTCTTTCTTGAGCGTGGTCATGTAGTTGGTAAATGTCTCTTTTGTCAGTTACAACATATGTGTTTAGTAATTATGGTGCATATTGCTGTGATCAGAACATAATCGGCACATTACCGAGGAGTATCGATTTATTGTTCTACTCAAGACCATATATATTTTTTGGATTCTTTTGATGGAATATATTTCTCAATATATGTAGCTTGGGACAAGGGAAAGTTTGTAGACCATATTTTGCTGTGATCAGACCATATATTGCTGTCACCAAGAAATATTTTTCTCAATATATGTAGACCATATATTGTTGTGATTAGAACTTAAGTGTGAGGCTTGATGGTATCCCTCTTAAGGTGTGGAAAAGTTTATGTGATAAGGAAGTAGCTTGGTTAACTAGCTCGTTTAACAAAATTATGATATTCGGATGGGTGCATTATGAATGAAAAAAGAGATTTTTAGTGTCAATTTACAAAAATAAGGATGATATACAAAATTATTTAAATTGTAGAGGAATTAAAATTATGAGTCATACGATGAAACTTTGGGAAAGATTATCAAAAGTAGAATAGGGCTTGATACAAATATCTCTGAAAATCAATTTGGTTTTATGCTAAGAAGATTAATCATAGAAGCTATTTCTTTGTTTAAAACAATTAATGAAAAAATATAGGGAGAAAAAAAAGATTTGCATATAGTTTTTAATTACTTAGAGAAAGCTTATGATGGGGTTCCTGGAGATTTATTATGGTGGGTTTTAGAAAAGAAAGATATATTTCCACTAATTATATTGATGTTATTAAATATATGTATGATAATGTAGCTACTAGTGTTAGAACTATAGTGAGTGTATTTAGTGAATTTCCTATTAGTATATGATTACATCAAGGATTCATATTAGGTCCCTCATTTTCACCTTGATAATGGATGAATTTACTAGTCATTTACATGATAGATTTTCCTAATGTATGTTATTTGCTGATGATATTGTCTTAGTTGATGAGAGAGAGTCTAAGTGAAATTAATTATAAATTTGAGCTATGAAGGCAAGCTCTAGATACTAAAGGTTTTAGATTAAATAGGACTAAGACTGAATATATAAAATCTAATTTTAGTGATTCTAGAAATAGATAAGTGAATATAGATAAGTTGGATGGACGAGAAGTTCCCTTAAGTAAAAGCTTTAGGTATCTTGGATCAATTATTTAATTAGGTGGAGAAATTGATAAATATATTATTTAGAGAATAAAAACATGATGGTTAAAATGACGATGGGCATTAAAAGGTTTGTAAATAGTTGTGAGACTAACAATGCTTTATGAATCTTAGTGTTGGACAACTAAGAAACAATATATACAAAAGGTTTGTATTTCAATATGAGAATGTTGAGATGGATGTATAGAGTTTACTAGGAAGGATAGGAAAAGAAACACCTTTACTCGTGAACAACTAGGTATCACTTCGATAGAGGATAAGATTAAAGAAAATCATTTAAGATGGTATGAACATATGCCAAGGAGACCTTCGAATACGGTAGCCAAAAGAGGTGAAATTATTAATGTTAGTGGTACAAGAAGAGAGAAAAAAAGACTTAAAAAAGATTTTAATAGAAACTATAAATAAAGATTTAAGTATTCTGAATTTATCCAAACTATGATCTTTTACAGATCTCAATGGCTGCAAAAGATCCATATAGCTGATCCCAAATAGTTAGGACTTACGGCTTTATTGTTGTTGTTGATGTAGATGATTCTTACTAGTGAATAAATGTCTTTCAAATTTTACTAAAAGTCTGTCATTCCAAATATGCTTCGTCAAGAGTTTATCAGCAAGCTTCGATGATTTCCATCAATGATAGCCAGTTAGAAGCTCTTTCAAATCATGTAGGGAGTCCTCAAGATCTTGAGTCAGATTATTTTGTCTTATGCAACTCTTTAACCTTCTGCTTGTGGAAATTTCAGTGATTTTGCTAACCTCCATTACCTTTTAAAAATTTTCTTTTGAATTCTTTCAAAAAGCAAACTTGATATAAAAATCTTATCTGATGCATTGTTTTCAAAGCCACATTATCCCTAAGCAGTATATATCTGCATACACATAGCATAGGAAGCCCAGCCACCACTCACCAGTTTTGTGCATTACCACCATAGACATGAAGAAGCAGCTGTCTTTAACAAGAAAACCCTTTGCCATTTCTGAATATGTTTTTCTCGCTATCATACATATTAAATATGCATCTTTATGCCCATCTTGGTAAACATAATTTTCATGTGGAAGGTTTTGAATGTTTTCTTGAAACAGGAGCTCCATCCCATTTTAATGTCTATGTGCAGAACCAGACCATCAAAACAATGTAAGGCTTCCATATTGGGTGATACTGCCCGAGTACTCAGTTATCTCTTTGCGCATGTAGAATCTCTCAGTATGAAAAATGCAGCTCTGCTATCTGAATCACACTATGAAGTATAAAACCTAACTGCAGACCCTAAATCTTAGAAATGTTGTCACTTTGTTTGCCATGGACATACATAATTGTCGACAGAAACTACGCTGCATAAGTTAATTGAAATATCAAAACTTCTAAAACGATTTTATTCTACTCTTTATTATAACATGCTGAAAAATGAAACTTTACATTGTTGTTGGCATTTACTATAAGATTGCAGAAATTTTGCCATTGGTAAATTAAACATCTCTGGCAATTATGTGCTTAGCACTGAAGTTATTAGTTAATTTATTGCCTGCAAGATGTTGGTATACTGGCTCATTTGTTCAGACACTTTTAGCAAACTCCAAAAAGATGCTCACTACAATCTAACTTCTCTTGATACCACTAAAATTATGCCAATCAAAATGGTTCATGCAGTAAATTCGGCAAGTCTGAAACCTAGCATATTATATATGTTCTAGAGTTTGCAATGCAAAATAAACTAATTTCACGACCTTGTGCCTAATAAGAAAATAATCCACATTTGATTTTATAGTTATCTTTTGCTACAGATACCAATGGGCAACACATATGGCAGTTTGTCATGGTGCTGTCACTAATCCAATTCTGATCCTCTTTTCTTGGAACATTCTTTCTAGTTTCTTTTGTTTTCTGAAACTCAGGGACTGTAGCAGTGATCAGGACAATGACCATTGTGTGTTGTCTCCTGGTTGGTCTTACAATTAATTTCTAATGCTGGTTTTGTGTATATATCTGAATGTGGTGAATGTATCAGGTTACCATGGAGAAGAATGAGCTGAAAGATGAGAACACTACATTACATGGTGAAATATCCCAGCTCCAAAAGCAACTGCAGGGGAGATCGAGGTCTGATCCCACATGGAGAGCGACAACATCAATTCAATGACTCCCACTCAGCCGCAGCCGACTGCCACAGGGCTTTCCAATGCAGCATCAGCCAGTTATTGGATCCACACAAAGCAACCCCCATGCGGGAGCTCCAGCTCATTCCGGTGGAAAGAACAAGCACTCCACCACCAACGCCAGATATCCCACTTCGTCGGACTGGACTTCTCACCAGGCATCAAAGGTAGAGAGATATGTGGCAGCTGCGGCATTAGCACTAGCAGCGAGGAGGAAGGATGTAATAAAGCGTCAACCGGGCGGGATATCACTATAAACAAGAAATGTAGGTGCGATAATTATTCCCCTACTTATTAATGATCAAACAGAAGAATCACAAGAATTCAAGATTGTGATGTTGCCAAAGGCAAAACGGTGAGTTTGTGGGGAAGCAGTATCGATGGCTTGAGTTAATCTGTACATATATGTGTTTCTCTGAATCGTGGAATTCAGGCTTCTTTGATCTCATGCTACCTTTGTAGTGGTAACTCATCAATCAGCTTTACGGCCTCATTTTACCGAAGGTTTTGTTTGTTTGGTACTGTTATGATGTTGATAGATGAGAACCTATCATGTTCCCGTCCAGAGTTTAAATGGGTGTCTCTCTAACCTAATAATATCTCATTTGATCTAATAATGGTTCATAGGTTCGGCCTCGGCCTCGGCGGGTGGAGGACCGCCCCCCCCCCCCTGCGCCTCAATGTTCGTGCTCGTACCGGCAGCCGTCAGATTTGGTGCCGGCTATGGCGGTCCCCTCCTCGGTCCCACGGCGTGTCATTTGCACTGCGGACGTACAGTCACCTCGGCTGGGGGTCCCAGCCGACGACGACGACGACGGCAATCGTCCAGCTTTTCTGGACGGCTCAGATGATGTACCGATCCCTCATCTGCTGCTGCAGAAGGCTCGGTAGTCGGGCAACCATTTGATGCAGCTTTACCCTCTCTTTCTCCAAAGTTGATTCAATTCTGCGACGTTTCTGCTTTAGCCGAAAAGCTTGACAGAATACTGCAGCATTTGGACCTGTCCAAAGTTGATCCTTCCCCCCCCCCCACCCCTCTCTCTCTCTCTCTCTCTCTCATCCTTTTCTGACACATGGTAGATTTTATTGTCATCGATCACATGGTGCAATGATCCCTGTCCTCCTCCTTTGGTTGTGCCTTTCGTTTTGGTCGATTTAAATCTAGTTGTTTGGACGTCAGATTCCTTAAAACAAGCCAAGCTTGCTACAATGTGTCTCTAACAGATAGTTTCCTTGGTCATTCCCTCTTCCTCTTTTTTTTTTTCCTTTTTTTTTTTTTTTTTTTTTGCCTTCTTTCTTCCAGTTTGAGTGAAGAGTCTATTAATTGGCGTTTTGCATGTTTACCATGCATTCCTCTGGGTGTTCTTTTTCTTCACTGTCTTGTTTCATCTTTTTATGAAGGATTCTAATTCTGCTTCTTCTTCTCTCTCTCTCTCTCTCTCTCTTTTTATATTTATACATATATTTATAGGTTTTAATATTGTGCATATCAAGTAATGTATCGAGTAGCCAAGAAGTCTAATATATTAAACAGCAGCAAAATCATCAAGCATAGTTAAACTAGTTTACACCTTTATTATATACTCTTGAGCACCTTAGATAACCCTCAGATCTCCTGACCAGGCTTCCTGAGGTAGTATTAGAGAGAGAGAGAGAGAGAGAGAAGAGAAGAGCAATATGAAACTCTCTCTAGGGCCTCAGCAGGCTCCTAATGATCTCAGCCTGAGGGCTGTTGCTGTCCATTGTCGCCATTAGGTCGGAGAGGCGGTCGCTCAGGTCTTCCAGCTCCCGGTGTAAGCTCCTGATGTAGCTGCATGTCTCCTTCAGCAGCTTCGACGAGGACGCCTGCATGCCCATAACATACACACACTCTTTTAGTGAACCTTCATGGAGTGGCCACCGACAAAATAAAGAGACTCAGGTGGCGCTTTGTTTCCTCACTCTGCCTGAACTCCTGGGCCGGCGGCGCGACTCCGGGAGCAGAGACTGGAGCTTGGAGACGAGCTCATTGATCTCTTCATCCGTGATCGCGCTACTTCTGCCGGACATGGTCGTAATGTTCAACCCCTTTCTCTTTTTTTTTCTCTTTTCCCTCCTCTCAACCCTTGGAGCCAGGTGTAGGGAAGAGAAGAAATGGAGTGTATTATATAGAAGGGAAGAGAGAAAAAAAAAAAAAGGGATACTAGATAGATAGAGTAGCTCAGGGACCATTGTGTCACCCCTCTAATACTCTACCATTGGGCCCAACTTGATCTTGGCCCATGACCCATGGAGGCAGCAGGAGCCCCACACACCTCTCTCTCTCTCTCTCTCTCTCTCTCTCTCTCTCTCTCTCTCTGGAAAAGTGGCTAAAACAAAGGAATCAGTTGATCTGAGAGCATTTTGTGTAGGCAGTTGTTTAACCATTTTACTTTGTACCTGAAAGATGCCTTGTGTCTCTTCTGTTTTTGGCATAGGATATCTTTCTTGTTCTTGGTATTGTCTTCTCTTATAGATTTGTAGGGCTAATGTATTCCTAAATCCCCAACCGGGGACACTTCCAAAACATCAATTTAGGTGGTGACCTCCTAGAAACTGAAACCTATGTAATATTTCTTTCAAGAAAGTATTAACACTAATTGAGGCTTTGATAAAAATTATCTATATTTACATATCTATATGTCTTTTGAGTTTAGGGGATGATAAGAGGTTGAGTTGGTAAGTACTTGAGATCCTAATAGAACACACACATGGAAGGCTTTGGAGTTGGTAAGTACATGAGTGATGGAGAAGGTAAGTAAAATAGCCTCTTACTTTGATCATATACATATTTGAGTGTGTTCTATGCATGCATAGTGGTATCTATATATATATATATATTTGGGTTGCATTAAAAAAAAAAAAAAAACAAAGGTATGTATATGCATATAAAGAAAAATATCAAAATTTCTTTCTTCTTTTTTTTTCCTTTGAAAACAAATTAAGTGTACTCCCCTCCCTCCTAAGGTTGAAAAATTCTAAACGATAAGAAGGCAATCATGTATCATTGCTTCATGATTGCAGAGCTAAATAATCGGCATTTTTAAGTACAAGAAGTGAGGAAAACAGTAAGAGTACGCTGGAAAGTACTTCTCCCATGCTCGGTGTATGCTTCGTGTGCACTATGTTTGCCTTGGATTTCTCATGAATGGTCCAGCTGCTAGTGAACAACGATTCAATGGTGCACCCCCACAAAGGTTGTGAAGTCTTTTTCCGAGACTGCAAAGCACCCCCACAAGAATTGTCATCCGTCGTTTCATCGATTCGTCACCTGTGATAGCCTGCCATCATCAATCGAGCTGTTGTCTCTTTGATTCTTTTACCTCTCCCTGAATCAAGTGTTCATCTACACGCTACAGTTATATTGAGGTTAACAGGTTATACATCTACCCATCGTCCATTGACCAGAAAACTATTAGCATATGTTATGATGCTATCACTTGTACTACTACTACTACTACTTCTTCTGTCCCTTTTTACTGACTCTGCAAAACACTAGGTTTCTCTGTGTGTGTGTCTGTGTGCGTGAGAGAGAGAGAAAGAGAAAGAGAGAGAGAGAGAGAGAGAGAGGTTTCTGATGTGATATGAATCTGGTCTCCGTGGGACGTGATATGCATCTGCATGGGGTAGACAGTCGTGCATGGGATGCCCCCAAATCGTCGCCACGCTCACATGGTGATGTCTGAGGAAGGTTAATGGGAGCCATTTCAATCTCCACAGCTCTTTTCTGTCTTTTCCCGATCGGTGATTGGTAGAAGTACTCTCGGGGCCATCGCCATAGTCGAGCAAAGACCAACTGTTTTGGCCTGTGAGCCTTCCCTCACCATCTCCTACTTAATCTGCATGTAGCATTTGCAGCAGATATATATATATATATATATATATATATATCCTCAGAAAAGAATGCATGACCTGACTCTGTATCTTTATGTGTTGTTGCATCTTAGCATCTCGTTCTACTTTGCATGCCGTAGTATGCTCTCTGAGCTTGATTCCTGAGTTGGCCATGGTAGAAGTGCTCCTATTACCTCCGTTAAAACTAATCGACCTTACTGGGATCTCGTTATTCACAATACTACGATCAAACATAATACTACGATCCAATTAACGAAAACGTTTTCAATCAAGAAAATGACGTAGTATTAAACAGGAGATAAAAGAACAAGAACATTTACAAGATTATTTCCAAATGCACACACTATCTTCTCTGTACATACTCTCTGTACTCTTGCTTCATTCTCTAAGGTCTTATTTATAGGACATAATAATAACTAACTCACATCACTTCTTTCATCCCACTATCTCACCCATGATTAATAACTACCCCCACTAACTCTTAAACTACCTCCACAACTTCTAAATATGTTAACTACCTATGTAACTACCATGAATCAATTCTCAACACTCCCCCTTGATTCATAGTTACATACACCAATTTGAGACATAAAATAAACATGATTTTGAACTGGAAGTGACTTGGTGAGAATTTTTATAACTTGTTCATCTGTGCCATAAATACTTCATGTTATGACTCCATTTGCTACAAACCGAGTCTTATGCTTTTGGATATTTCCATCTGCATTATACTTTGTTTTCAACACCCATTTCGATCTAAAAGCTTTTTTTTCTTTCGGTTGATCCATTAGCTCCCAGATTTCATTCTTCTTTATTGACTTGATTTTCTCCTTCATTACTTTTCGATATTCCTCAATTGATTCTTCAAAACTTATAGGATCTAAAATAGATAAAGCAAATGTTGAATCATAAATATCTGTTAGTGATCTAAACCTTCCAGGAGGGGTTTTATCTGAGGAAACATTTGCTGAATTTGAACTGCTACTAGGTGAGGTTGACATTGATATTGTTGGAGCAGGATCTGTCACTTGATTTGGTAGAGTAACTAGTTCTGCTGGAACACGAATTTGTGCATCACCTTCATTAATCTCTCAATTCCAACTTGCCCTTTCATCAAATATAACATTTCTGTTAATAATAACTTTGCCACTTACAGGATTATATAATCGATATGCTTTGGATTGTGCAGAATATCCAATTAAGATATATTTTTTAGATTTTTCATCAAGTTTATGATTATTTTGTGAATTTACCAAAGCATAAGCAATACAACCAAAAATTCTTAGATGACTTACAGTTGGCTTTATATCATACCAAGCTTCAAAAATAGTTTGATTCATAACAGTCTTTGTCGGTGAAATATTCAACAAATAAACTGCTGTTGCAACTGCTTCTGCCCAAAACTGATTCGGAAGATGCTTTCCTTTAAGCAAACTTCTTGCCATTTCGACAACAGTTCGATTCTTACGTTCAGCTACACCATTTTGCTCCAGTGTATATGGTGCTGTCAATTCCCTGCGAATACCATTTTCTTCACAAAAGGAATTAAACTCATTATACATAAATTCACCACCTCTATCTGTCCGAAGTGTCATTATGCATTTACCACTTTGTCTTTCTACAACATCTGTTGAATCATAAATATCTGTTAGTGATCTAAACCTTCCTGGAGGGGTTTCATCTGAGGAAACATTTGCTGAATTTGAACTGCTACTAGGTGAGGTTGACATTGATATTGTTGGAGCAGGATCTGTCACTTGATTTGGTAGAGTAACTAGTTCTGCTGGAACACGAATTTGTGCATCACCTTCATTAATCTCTCAATTCCAACTTGCCCTTTCATCAAATATAACATTTCTGTTAATAATAACTTTGCCACTTACAGGATTATATAATCGATATGCTTTGGATTGTGCAGAATATCCAATTAAGATATATTTTTTAGATTTTTCATCAAGTTTATGATTATTTTGTGAATTTACCAAAGCATAAGCAATACAACCAAAAATTCTTAGATGACTTACAGTTGGCTTTATATCATACCAAGCTTCAAAAATAGTTTGATTCATAACAGTCTTTGTCGGTGAAATATTCAACAAATAAACTGCTGTTGCAACTGCTTCTGCCCAAAACTGATTCGGAAGATGCTTTCCTTTAAGCAAACTTCTTGCCATTTCGACAACAGTTCGATTCTTACGTTCAGCTACACCATTTTGCTCCAGTGTATATGGTGCTGTCAATTCCCTGCGAATACCATTTTCTTCACAAAAGGAATTAAACTCATTATACATAAATTCACCACCTCTATCTGTCCGAAGTGTCATTATGCATTTACCACTTTGTCTTTCTACAACATCTGTTGAATCATAAATATCTGTTAGTGATCTAAACCTTCCTGGAGGGGTTTCATCTGAGGAAACATTTGCTGAATTTGAACTGCTACTAGGTGAGGTTGACATTGATATTGTTGGAGCAGGATCTGTCACTTGATTTGGTAGAGTAACTAGTTCTGCTGGAACACGAATTTGTGCATCACCTTCATTAATCTCTCAATTCCAACTTGCCCTTTCATCAAATATAACATTTCTGTTAATAATAACTTTGCCACTTACAGGATTATATAATCGATATGCTTTGGATTGTGCAGAATATCCAATTAAGATATATTTTTTAGATTTTTCATCAAGTTTATGATTATTTTGTGAATTTACCAAAGCATAAGCAATACAACCAAAAATTCTTAGATGACTTACAGTTGGCTTTATATCATACCAAGCTTCAAAAATAGTTTGATTCATAACAGTCTTTGTCGGTGAAATATTCAACAAATAAACTGCTGTTGCAACTGCTTCTGCCCAAAACTGATTCGGAAGATGCTTTCCTTTAAGCAAACTTCTTGCCATTTCGACAACAGTTCGATTCTTACGTTCAGCTACACCATTTTGCTCCAGTGTATATGGTGCTGTCAATTCCCTGCGAATACCATTTTCTTCACAAAAGGAATTAAACTCATTATACATAAATTCACCACCTCTATCTGTCCGAAGTGTCATTATGCATTTACCACTTTGTCTTTCTACAACATCTGTTGAATCATAAATATCTGTTAGTGATCTAAACCTTCCTGGAGGGGTTTCATCTGAGGAAACATTTGCTGAATTTGAACTGCTACTAGGTGAGGTTGACATTGATATTGTTGGAGCAGGATCTGTCACTTGATTTGGTAGAGTAACTAGTTCTGCTGGAACACGAATTTGTGCATCACCTTCATTAATCTCTCAATTCCAACTTGCCCTTTCATCAAATATAACATTTCTGTTAATAATAACTTTGCCACTTACAGGATTATATAATCGATATGCTTTGGATTGTGCAGAATATCCAATTAAGATATATTTTTTAGATTTTTCATCAAGTTTATGATTATTTTGTGAATTTACCAAAGCATAAGCAATACAACCAAAAATTATTAGATGACTTACAGTTGGCTTTATATCATACCAAGCTTCAAAAATAGTTTGATTCATAACAGTCTTTGTCGGTGAAATATTCAACAAATAAACTGCTGTTGCAACTGCTTCTGCCCAAAACTGATTCGGAAGATGCTTTCCTTTAAGCAAACTTCTTGTCATTTCGACAACAGTTCGATTCTTACGTTCAGCTACACCATTTTGCTCCAGTGTATATGGTGCTGTCAATTCCCTGCGAATACCATTTTCTTCACAAAAGGAATTAAACTCATTATACATAAATTCACCACCTCTATCTGTCCGAAGTGTCATTATGCATTTACCACTTTGTCTTTCTACAAATGCCTTGAATTTTTGAAAGTTATCAAATGCTTCATATTTCAATTCCAGAAAATATACCCAACTCATGTGGCTATAATCATCAGTAAATAACATAAAAGATCGACTTCCCCCAAATGATTTTGTATTCATAGGTCCACATAAGTCAGCATGAATTAATTCAAGACAATTAGATGCTCTCCATGTTTTTCCAATAGGAAATGGTATATTACTTTATTTGTCATAAATACATCTTTCACATACATCAAGTGTATTAATTTTAGGCAATCCATAAACCATTTCTTTTTTATTTAACAACCTTAAACCCTTAATATTAAGGTGTTCATATCTTAAATGTCATAAATTTGTCTCATTCTTTTGATTTGCAACAAGAGCATGTTTCTCAATATTTGAAACATCAATTGGAAACATCTTATTTTGCATCATACAAACATTTGCTATAATCAAGCCAGATTTATTATCTTTAATAGTGCATGAACCATCATTAAATATAACTGAATATCCAATATCTATCAATTGTCCAACACTCAACAAGTTATGTGATAAGCTAAGAACATAGAAAACATTATCAAGGTGTTTTACCTTCCCTTGATTTGTCTTCACCTCAATTGTTCCTTTTCCTTCTACTTGGATTTGCTTCCTATCTCCAAGTTTAACTTTCAACTTGTGAGTTTCATCAATATCTCTAAATATTGATCTTATGCCTAACATATGATTAGAACATCCACTATCCAAAAACCAAATGTTATTTGAGATATCATTAACTTGTGAATGAGTCATAAACAACTTACTATTGTCTTCATTTTCTTCCACATAGCTTGCTTGCTTTTCTCTTTTCCAGCAATCTGCCTTCATATGACCAAACTTTTTACAATAGTAACATTGAATTCTACTATTGTAGTTTTTCTGATCATAGTTTGATTGTCTTTCATCATACCCATCAAAGTGTCCTCTTCCTCTTCCTCTTCCATTTTCTCTACCACGAAATCCTCCTCTGTCACGTCCTCTTCCTGTTGATTTTTTGTCTTCTTTTGAAGTAGAAGACTCCCCCTTAACCTGAAATATTTTTTCTTCACTTTTTTCAAGTGACATGTTCAACCTTGCTTCATGTGCTTGCAAGGAACTCATTAGTTCATCAAATGAATAAGTAGATAAGTCCTTTGACTCTTCAATTACCGCAACAACATGATCAAATTTTGAAGTTAAACTTCTCAAAACTTTTGCAACAATTATTTGACCATGAAGATGTTTACCATAGGATTTCATTTGACTAACAATTTCAGTCACTCGAGAAAGAAAATCTTGCACTGATTCATTGCTTTTCATAAACAAAATTTCAAACTCACGGCGAAGGGTTTGAAGATTTACCGTGATCACCCTCGATAAGCTTTAAAATTCATTTTGAAGTATCAACCAAGCTTGTCTTGAGGTTGTTGCTGCTGCAATTCTTGAGAAGATTGTCTCATGCATAGCTTGTTGAATTAAGAACAATGTCTTTGAGTCCTTCTTTCTATTCTCCCTCAGCCTGGTTTCTTCATCTGGATCTGCATATCAATTCTCTATCAAGTCCCAAAGATCCTGAGACTTGAATAGAGTCTTCATCTTGATACTCCAAAATTCGTAGGATTTGCCCGAGAAGATGAGAATAAGGGGTTGAGACATAGAATTACCATTAAAAGCCATAATGCCCAGTTCAGATTGAAACAAGGCTCTGATACCACAAATGTTGGGGAAGGAGGAGCAAGAAAACGATAAAACAGAATACTACGATCCAATTAACGAAAATGCTTTCAATCAAGAAAACGACGTAGTATTAAACATGAGGTAAAAGAACAAGAACACTTACAAGATTATCTCCAAATGCACACACTCTCTTCTCTGTACACACTCTCTAAGGTCTTATTTATATGACATAATAATAACTAACTCACACCACTTACTTCATCCCACTATCTCACCTATGATTAATAACTACCCCCACTAACTCTTAAACTACCTCCACAACTCCTAAACATGAGTCACTACTTCTATCTAAACATGTTAACTACCTATATAACTACCATGAATCAATTCTCAATACCTATTACCTCCGTCAAAACTAATCGACCTTACTGGGATCTCGTTATTCTCCCTCCCTACGACCAACTCCTCTTTGTAAAAAGGTCCACCGTTAGCCACACCATGAAACTTAGTGGCCATACGTCTGTCAAGTTCCTACTGAGTGTTCCCCATGGACATAAGTTCTTCAGATCAAGTTTCAGTAGCTCATGACTTCTGTACAAGAGGTGTGGGAGGAGTAGTAGCGTGCACTAATTGCGCTTATGAAGCAGGAGATTTCAGATCTTTCAGGAGTCAAATCCCCGGATGACATTGGCTTGCCATCCAACTGATACTGCTACATTCATCAGATCATTTGTGAGATGTGAATTCAGATTTTTTTTTTTATGAGAGTTGGAAAATGGATGATTTGTTTTTTAGACTGGTACAGTGTACATACAGAAAAGAAACAGAAGACAAGGGAACATGAGAGACGCCATGTATACCATTTCCAGATTGCGCACTTCTCGAGGACATAACCCTACTGGATGAAGTTGCCACCTCTTGCCGACACAGCTATATATGGTCCTCGTCTTACCTTGATGCCATTCCTACCATGCATCTTGTTCTGCATATGGGTGGAGTACTTACTAGTTTGCTTGGAGAACATGGTGATCAGAATAACAGATTCAAGTATAAACAAATGGTTTATAGTTTTTACTAAATGGTTTTGATGAATGTCAGATTACACTGCTTTTGAATTTTTCTTTAGTAAATGTAATTTAACATGGTTTATATATATATATATATATATATATATATATATATATATATATATATATATATATATATATATATATATATATATTACTATCTGAAGAGACACATCTTGATAAGTTTCAGAAATTTTGAGGCTTTGAAACAAGAACATGGTGATTGGAAACTGGAATCTTACAGCCAAAAGGCCCTTCATTGTTGGGCCTGCAGAATTTTGCATGCTTCCTTAACTCTTGTGATATTTCTAGCACTTGATCGTCCAAATGATGTTGGGGGAATGCATCAAACGAGTTCACAAAACAGGCACAAGGAAGGAAGGATCACAGTCCAAATGATGTAGAGTTATCACACTAACGAAAATTAGGAGAAAGCTAAATTTTCTATATTTCTCTCAAATACAAAAATCTTGGTTGATTTCTCCTGTGACATATGAAGTTGTGATCCTAAAATACAGTAATCTTCATAGTCATATTGCAAGACAAACATACTAAGATGCTGCTATATATTCTGCTTCACAACTTGATAGTGCAACGATATGCTATTTTTTTTTTAAGACCAAGTAAATGTAGCTCCACCAAAATAAAATACAAAACTAGTTGTACTCTTTCAATCGTCATAACTTTCAGCCTAATCAATATCACTATATCTAATTTTGTAGATGATGAATAGAATATTCCATACTCAATTGTTCCTTTAATATATCGTAAAATTCTTTTAGCAACATTTAAACGAGAAGTCTTAGGAACTTTCATATATCTACTTATTAAATTAATTCCAAATAGTAGATCAGGTCGAGTATGTCAAATACCTTAAACATCCAACTAGACTTTTGTAGTAAGTTGGATTAATGTATTTACCTTCACCTTCTTTGGTCAACATGGTGTCATATTCAATAGGTGTATCTGTAGGATGACAATCTTCTATGGAGAACTTCTTTATAACCTCTTTTGCATAATTTTCTTGTGATATAAAAATTCCTTCGTTGTCTTGTATAACTTTAATACCAAGGAAATAAGTCATTTGACCCAAGTCGATCATCTCAAACTCCTTCATATAGTGTTTAAAATCTTTCATTATGGAGATACTACTGTTTGTAAATATTAAATCATCTACATACAGGCATAAAAACATGATATCTCCATCAGAGTTAGATTTCGTATAGAGAGCATGTTCATGTGGATATTTAGAAAAATCATTTTGAATAAAATAAGTATCTATCCGAGAATTTCATGCTCATGGGGCTTGTTTAAGCCCATAAATAGCTCTCTTTAACTTGTATACTTTGTCTTCTTGTTCATAAATAATAAAACCAGTGGGTTGTTGAATATATATACCTCTTCTTCAAGAACTCTATTAAGAAATAATGATTTGACATCTATTTGTAAAAATTTTCATTTCAGTTAAACTGCTATGGAGATAAGTAATATTACTGTCTCCAATCAAGCAACTCGTGCGAACACTTCTTCATAGTCGATCCCATATTGTTGTTTATATCCCTTTGCAACCAATCGTGCTTTATATTTCTCCACATCTCCTTGTGCATTTCTTTTTGTTTTGATGATCCACTTAACATCGATTGCTTGGTGGTCTTCTGGAAGTGTAATAAGCTCTTATGTATCATTTTTACTAATAGCATGAATCTCCTCCTTCATAGCTTATCTCCATTTTTCTTCTTTACAAGCTTTTTTGAAATAATGGATCATATCCTGCAAAAATATAAAATAAAAAAAGTCTATCATTGTTAGTATCAATTCTTTAAGTCACATCATATAGCTCCTTAATCGGTCATCTCCTTATAATCAAACTTCTTAAATCATGTGATCTCAATGATGATTCTAGTAAAGCCTCTTATGTACTTGTTTGTATTATATCATCCTCTTCTGACGATATAGCTTTCTTATGTTATTCATTATTTTTTAAGTCTCAAATCTATTGTTCATCAAACTTAACATCTTTTGACATCACAACTTTATTTTTTACAGGATTGTAGAGTTTGTAACTACTGGAATTCTCAGTATAACCTAATAAAATATATTTTTAACTTTTATCTTCAAGTTTTGTTCTCTTTTCTTCTGGTATCTTGGTAAATGTAACACTTCCAAAAATTCTTAAATGATCGACTCTTGGTTTCTGCATGCTCCATAATTCTTCTGGTGTAGAACTACATATTCAACTTGTTGGAAACCTGTTAAGCAAATAAATTGCACAAGCAAGAATATCTCCCCAAAATTCTTCAGGAATATTTTTTTCCTTTAACATGCATCGGACCATATTAAGTATAGTCCTATTTTTCCTTTCTGAGACACCATTTTGTTATGTGTATGACATTGTAAATTGATGTAAAATTTTATTATTTATATAAAAACTTTCAAATTTATTTGATGTATATTCACCACCTCTATATGTTCTTAAACATTTAATCTTACAACCACTTTCTCTTTCAACCAAGTTTTAAAAATTTTTTAATTTGTTTAATACTTATTTTTTTCCTTTAGCATATAAATCCAAGTTTTGCCACTATGATTATCAGCGAAGGTAAAAAAATATATGCTTCCTCCAAGTGATACTGGGCTGATAGGACCACAAACATCTGAATATACCATATCAAGTCGATGTCATGTCCTTTTTGTTCTGCTGATTTTGAAAGACTTTCTTTTTTGCTTACCCATAACACATACTTCACATAATTTTGATGGGCGATCAATTCTTGGCATTCCTATCACTATATTAAATTTTCTCTAGAAGTTTTAAAGCCTCAAAATTTAAGTGTGCATATTTAAGATGTCATAATATAGAAATATTCTCAATATCAGTCTTAAAATAATTTTACAGATAAAAAATACATAAATATAATGGAAATATTCTATTCTTCATCATATTCATATGTGAGATTAATGTATTATTCTTATTATAAATTAAAAGAGTCATATCTTTCATCTTAATATTATAACATTTTTTAAGCAATTATCTCAAGCTAAAAATATTATTTTCATATCAGGAACATAATAAACATCTAAAATATATAATTCTTTGTCATTATTGAGTCCAAGAATAATTTTATATTTGCTTCTTACTAGTATGTGAGATAGATCACCAAATGTAATGTTCCCAGGATAACTTTTATTCATTTCTAAAAATAATTCTTTAATGCCACACATGTGATTTGAAACTCTTGTATCTAGATATCATGTCATAGAATGATTTTTCTTCAAATTATCATAAGTCATTAGTAAAATTTGGTTTTCATTCTTCTCTTCTTTTTCAATAAAATTTACTTTATCACCTTGATTATTAGGATTATAATAATATTCAAAGGATCAATGCCCATACTTTTTGTAAATATAGCATTGTATTTCAGACCTTTTACAATTTCTACCATATCCATGGCCTCTGCCATGTCCTCGACCATAACCTCAACTTCTTTGGTTAGAATTTTCTCCACTACCTTTATTGTTTGGAGATTCTTGATTGGTCTGATTTTTGTCACCTTTTCCTCTTTGTCGACGACATATTCATCTTTGATATTTTGATTCACCTTTATATTCAAGAGTAAGCTTGGTATGTAGTGCTTGTTCCTCGTTTTATCTTCTGCTCTTTTTATAATCCTTTGTTCATGAACTTGAAGGAAATCCATAAGTTATTCTAAAGATATTTTTTTCCAAGTCTTTAGATTCTTCAATCGTAACAGCAATAAAATCAAATTTTGAATCTAGTGATCTTAGTATCTCTTCTATCACTATTTGATCACTTATTTGTTCACCATTTCTTCTCATTTGATGAACAATAGAAATATTTTTTTATAAAATAATTAAAAATAGTTTCAGAAGTATCTTGCTGTAATTTTTTAAACTCGGCTCGTAAAACTTATAAATAATTTTTTTTTACCTTATCAACACCACCAAATATTTTTTGAATCATTTCCCAAGCTGCTTTTGAAGTATTTGTTGGAGTGGTAATCTAGAACATTGTATCGTCAAGCCCTTAGTATTTGTTGGAGTTGTTTTATTGCTTCTACATTCATTGCTCCTTCTTTTGCTTGACTTGGTTCAACAAATCCATCTTCTACAAACTCACACACATCTTGGGAGTCTAGAAGAACTTTTATTTGGATGCATCATATATCATAATTTTCTTTTGTCAATCTAGGGAACTGGAGTTGGAAGGTGCTTGAGATGAAGCTATAACTCTGATACTAATTGTTGAATATAATAGGAACAAAAGGATAGAATTATCACACTAAGGACGAGTAGGAGAAAGCTAAATCTTTTATATTTCTCTCAATATTTTTTATAATATTATAAACTCATATATTTTTGATGACTCGATATATGAGGTTTATATAGTCCTAAAGATATATTACAGTACTAAAAATAATTTTATAAACTCATATATTTTTCATGACTCAATATATGAGGTTTATATAGTCCTAAAGATATACTACAGTACTAAGAATGAATCTATCTCTTTTAAAAAAAAAAATTTAAGAATTAATGATTAATTTGACTTGTACTTCTATAAATATTTCTTCTTAATAAAATAAATCTTTACTATGATAAAATTAATCTATAATTAAACAAGTTTAATTCGAACAAAAGTCATGAACTTATTCTTTATTCTTTCTTTCTTTCTTCCTTCTTTTTTCTTCTTTATTCTTACACCCTTCGCAAATCAATCTATGATTCTAATGCACCCTTTTCTGCGAACGTAAAAGATCCAAATACCCAAACTTACAAGTCATGAAAGGTGGTGCTGATGCACGGGGCCTTTCACCGACCTTTTTTGGGAAGCTCAAAACAAATGGAAGAAGGCATCGCAAGAAACAGCAGCACCGTCCCTTACATTAATTACTCCATGCCACTGCTCGTTAGAGATGCGGCCGCGTGAGTGATGCAACGTATGAGACTGAATAATGTACATACGGTACCATGCGTTGTTAAATATATGGTGGTATATAGGCTTGGCTACAGTCAAAGGACAGCTTTACGCATATAAAATAGTTGGGTGGAACACCAGAAACAAAACCTCGAAGCTTACGCATCCTTGGGTTTTTGTTGATGTATCTTTTCTTTTATGTATGTATCTTTTACGATCCTACGTTCATGGGTGTACCGAGTACTTGGTTTCCACTGTTAACCTAACAAGAGCCAGCTTTGTTCATAATCGATGCATGGTTGGGTGGTCTTACGTAGAGGTTCTTTGTAAGCTGTTTGAAGTCCCGGCAGTAGCTAGCAAGGATTGATGCTTCGAGTCATCTTCCAAAAGATGGAAACTATCAAGAAATGACGGCCAAAAATGATCGTTCATGAATCAATCCAACTCCCTTTGGAAGAAAGGCAGTAGGGGATGACTGCATTTATTGCATGCTTGACTTCTCTTCTGGGCTTCTGCGTGGCCTCTGTGCCTGTGTGTGTGTGTGTGTTCCTTTGACGCATGACTTTGTTTTTGGTACAAAATAACCAAAAGTGACTGCATAAAGTTCCTGATCATTGTACATTGATTTCGGGTGGTTGCATCAGCATATGGCTGGAATCATTGCCTCCTTAGGGTTACAGTGAGACCGGTCTCCCTCTTTCTCCTATTGCTTCAGGCACCAGCTTATCATTCCTAAACGTGGTTTTGAGCATGTCAAAGGAGTTGTTGCTTGGTACTCCTGTAACATGGGGCATCATTGCCATTACTGGCCCAGCAGTTGCTCCACCAGTAAAGCAACCTGGGTTTTGATTACAGTGCCAATTTACAGCACCGCCATGGCTGTAGAAGAAAGCTTTCTCAAGCTTTTCAACATCGGGTATCCTTGTGGGGCATCGTACAACAGTTTTGCATGTGATTTCCTTGTTCCTCTTGGTTTGACGGAAGAGCTTCTTCGTGCATCTCCTACAGTGGGGAAGGAAGAAGAGAAGACTGGGAAATGGTCCCTCCGGCTTGCGAAACAAGGCGTGGTTTGTAATGTTTGCCTCTGCTTTCTCACAAGAGCTTCTGCGCATCTTCGCTGTCGATCGGATGGAAATCATGAAGTGCGAGGCAGCATGGAAACTTCACTCTTGTCATCTCCGAATCAATTTAACCATATAATTTCAGCAGAGTTAACTGTAATCTTGCTGTCTAATGTAGGACATGGCTACCTGTATTTGTCTGCAAACTGCTACTTGAAAACACTTAATTATACAGAGAGGTAGCTGAGCTCGGTACTATGTGGAGCTCAGTCCGGTACTGCGGTGCCAGTAAACAACATGGAAGTGTGAGCTTCATCATTAGATCTTAGTGAGCATCTAATCTTATTCTATTGCTGCTGCTACTGCTCACAGTTCTGTGCCATGTATTATATGAAACAAGAAGAGGTGGTAGGTAGATCCAAGCCATGGGAGGGACGAGTGCTCTCCCCTGGTGCTTTGCTGTGAATGGTTGGACAAAGAAGAGCATTCTGCTTGTGCTTGAGCCTCCTCTCCCTGATCATTATTTGATCATACCTGTAATCTTAAACATATCATCGATTCTTAAATCAGAGAAGATTTTTTTATAAGAGATTCTTAAATTAAATTATGGATGATGCAACCAAAGCATGGTGATGGCTTAAGAACTGCAGCTATACCACTGACCCAGGTGCCTGGAACATCATCTCTCTCTCTCTCTCTCTCTCTCTCTCTCTCTCTCTCTCTCTGGTTTAAAATCTTAAACTACTGCTAAGTTCAAGAGCTTCTAACCATGAGGATTCTTCAGCATACATGGAATTTATCCGCTCAGCTCTTACTCTGTCCCTCTCTCTCTCTCTCTCTCTCTCTCTCTCTCTCTCTCTCTCTCTCTCTCTCTCTCTCTCTCTCTCTCTCTGTGGTTTAAAATCTTAAACTACTGCTAAGTTCAAGAGCTTCTAACCATGAGGATTCTTCAGCATACATGGAATTTAGAAAAACTGATCATGGGAAGTTATCGAGGGTTTGAACTTTGCAGTGCCGCTGCATTTTGATGCACCTATGAATCTAAGACGTGAACAGGTAGATCCAGAGGAAGAGATCACGCTTTATGGATGAAGGGAGAGAAGCAGAAACGTGTGTTCTTCAGGAGGACTCGGAGGGAGAGAAGCACAAATGTTGTATGAGAGGTAAAGCAGAAATCCACCATAGGAAAGAGCAGAGGTCGGCATGGCCTTTAATGTTGGCAACTTTGACTAGGGCACTTCATCTGTCAACGAAAGCCACATGCATTTTGTGCATTGAAGAGACATCCATCATGAGCGAGAAGACACAACATGGTTGTCGCCAAGAAGACCTGCTGATTGCTTCTATCCTGCTGCATGTATTGCAAGGTTTTGAGAGTTAAGATTAGGTAGACAAGTGCTCGCTGGATTCTGTGAAGGGGGGTGAAAGAAAACCCAAACTTGACATGTCCACCACCTCTCTGTGATCTGCAATATGATAGTGTGCGGGACAAATACTTTAAAGTACCACATAACATGGTCTGCGTGGTTCACACTGACATCAGTAGTCCCTCCTCTCCGAAGTCTCCACTTGCAGACACAGGAAGGAATGGCAGCATGGTGTATCCCCCGGATGTGATTCTATCTCTCTCTCTTCTCTCTTCTCTCTTCTCTCTCTCCAACGTCACTATTATTAGATGCAGCACTTGCCCATTAATTTCTCTCATGCGCTTGTCTTCCTCCTCAGAAACACCTCCTGTGATCTTCATTGCTTCTCTCTCTGTCTCTGTCTTCGTCGTCCCTTCTCTTCCCCACATAGCATTTGGTTTCCTGACATCGCTTCCCACTTCTTCTCCTTCTCCCTCAGCTCACGATCTCCTGTCCCTAGAACTTGTCTCGCCCCTCTCCCCGCAAGAGGAACAACTTCCACCAGCATTGTCTTCCAGCCCTTGCTCTTCCCTATTTATAGCTCGTCTTGGACGCCCATACACATCAGAACGCTAGCGAAGATGTCAAGCAGGAGGCCTCGATCGTGGCAGTCGAGCTCGGCGTCGAGGATCACTGACGAACAGATCAACGATCTGGTGTCCAAGTTGCAAGCGGTCCTCCCTGAGGCCCGCATTCGCAGATCCGATCGAGTAAGTTGATTTGGAGGATCTGGCAAACGTATATACCAATGCTTCATTTGCTGCGAGACTCACTCACGCTTCATCGTGCGCAGGTGTCAGCAGCCAAGGTCCTGCAGGAGACCTGCAACTACATCAGAAGCCTGCACCGCGAGGTGGACGACTTGAGCGAAAGGCTCTCGGAGTTGCTCGCTTCCACCGAGTCCAGTAGCGCTCAAGCTGCCGTCATTAGAAGCTTGCTCATGTAGAAGATCCGGTCATTTGTCTGCTGCATCAAACAAAGGTGTCATTTCAAGAACATTATGGTGAACCATGCAGTGAGATATAGGGAGTGCTCATTGCAACAAAGGCGTGGTCTCGATGTACTAAAACGAGGAGCTAAACTTCTGTGTGTTGATCGTGTAGTGCTGCTGGTCCTTGTAGTCTTGAACAACGTTCTTAATTGAAAGAGTTTTCTGGATCAATGTTCTTGCCATGCTTAGCTTCCCTCAAAAGAAGAAGACAGCCATTGATCATCCGGATAGGTGGGTGGAGTTTGCAGCGGAGAGGATAATGGAAATGCAATATACTTCTGATGTGATTGGTAGGGTTTTAGTCGCTTAAGAATATACTTGTTTAGATCAATATATTTACTCAGTCCGTCGAGAGTAGCTTCCCCAAACACAAGAAATCTTCCATGTTTTCTGAGAAAGATTATTATGCTGATATCAGTCTTCCTATGAGTTCAAATCTGCGCCAGTTCAGTAGGTGTGCATTGATGATCACAGGGAAGAAGAAAACAAGAACACAAACCTCGATGATGTAGAACATAACTAGTACGAGATATCGAAAGAAGATTCACTTCTACTTCATCCTATAGCAGTTTGTGACGCTTCCTTTTTTGGATCGCGCAAGACAATATATAGAGATTGATGAAGCTTTGAAGAGACCCCAAAACATGAAGATATAGTGACTTCTCTTGTTCTTTCCGAGGAAGAAACTGCTGTGCCTCCCTGTCCATCATATCAATGAGGAATTGAGACACAAAGCTGTAGCAAAGAAAAGAAAGCCCAGCGTTTGGATAGGCCCATCCAACACCTGCATCAACAATGGGAGATTGAGCCATCATGGGCCATGAACGAATGATTTGTTATTCATGTAACTCGATGATCCTTCAAGCTCTTCTTCTTCTTCTTCTTCTTCTTCTTCTTCTTCTTCTTCTTTCTTCCTCGTTCTTGGAAAGGAGCACAGTAATTGATCGAGTAGTTTAAAGATAGACTTCACTCTCTTCTTCACATGTCTCCCTCATTTTTTTGTTTCTTCTAGTCATCCTATATTTCTCCAACTTAATAATGGTGAAATTACAGTGTCATGGATGATTGATGATCTAAATTCATCAAAACAAACAGCCAGTTCTTGTTCAGAGTCAAAATGTTTATGGTTTCCTCTCCCCTTACTCCTGGTTTGATGCAAGACTGATGGATGATACGACGAGACCAGATTCATTAACAGCTGTTGTATGTGAGTTAGGTAGCAACCCCAGCAGCTCTCGGGACCCCCATCCATCCCTTTGATTCCTGACCTCCATTTCTCTCTCTCTCTCTCTCTCTCAAAGGGCCACCATCCCCTTAAAATGCTTGTGTTGTCCATTGCTGCGCAAATCATTGTTTCACCAGCATGGATATCTCTACCCTGTGTCTTCACCCCTCTCATTCATCTATCCTACATCACACAACTTCTTCTCCCTAAAGATACCCAAGTACACTTGTGTGACATCCAACACAAATGGAACAATCTTAGCCCTACCTAGCTAGCGAGGGTAGAGGAAAGGTAAACCATGTACAGCATACATCTGTTTGGATACATCATGGTTAAGAAGATAAATGAGTAGTCTGACACCGAGTGCGTGGATTAAGTTCTAAGCAGGTGGAGAAGCAGAAATCTTAGATAGTTTTCTTCGGCAAATTAAACTTGGATATAGGGACCTGAAGACTAAGTCAGATTGCAGTATGTATATAAATACAAAAGGATCAAAGGGTCATACATACTAATTCCATTGGTGTTCGTGAGTGCAAGTCCTTGACAGTGCAATTTGCTCCATTTTGTACTTTTGATGTTAATATTCATCGGGATATAATTCTTGTTTTTTTACTTTGTTTCCGGTGTTGAATGATATATTTCCACACCTCAGCACTCGCTTCTCTGTAATCTCTCTCTCTCTCTCTCTCTCTCTGTCTCCACCTCAACCTTCTTGTTGTTAGCATCTCTTCTTTTTCTCTTTCAGCAGTTTGATAGGCGGGTGAGCCTGCCATCCTCTGCAGTCTGCAGCAAATTGATGTCCTGCAATGGTATGGCCTCGTCATCGTCTTCCTTCTTCTCCCCATATTATGTGATACATATGCAAACTCCTCATGAGGAAGAACACCAACTCCCCGCTGCGGTTGCCGCCCTCCTTCACAACACCCCATGCAACAGTCTCGAAGACCTCAGAGGTAAGCTTGTCACGCATATCCAAGCACCCGTCTCCTTGAATTCTGGAACTAAACCAGCTCGAAACCAACCACCTTGGGTGGTGGTGGTGGTGGTGGTGGTGGCGCAGTCATGGCTCCGATGATAGGGAAGAGATCTCTGTCCTTCTCGGGGGTCGAGAACGGCGATGAGATGCACGCCGATGATGACTTGTCGGACGACGGCATGCAGACAGGCGAGAAGAAGAGGAGGCTCACGGTGGAGCAGGTGAGGACACTAGAGAAGAACTTCGAGCAGGGGAACAAGCTGGAGCCCGAGAGGAAGATGCAGCTGGCCCGAGCCCTGGGGCTGCAGCCAAGGCAGGTGGCCATCTGGTTCCAGAACAGGAGGGCCAGGTGGAAGACGAAGCAACTGGAGAAGGATTACGATGTGCTGAAGAGACAGTTCGAGGCCATGAAATCGGAGAATGAGGCTCTGCGCGCACAGAACCAGAAGCTCCACGCTGAGGTACTCGTGAATTCTCATCTCTCCTCCCTAGTCGATAAGCATTGCTTTTTCGAGAACGATGACCCGATGATGGTTTCAAGAACCGCCTCCTTCGTTGTTGCGTCAAGTTATCTATCACCTTTTATGTTTCTTAAAGCTGCGATTGGGATTCTCACATCTGCATTAGATTTCTATTTTGTACTTCACGTGAGGATCATCGAGTTGGAGTTAGAGCTTGCGATCCTTCTTTCTTTTGTCCTTTTTTTGTTTTTTGGTGAGAACATTTGTTTTACCTCCGGTGGTTGCATTTACAATGCACAGATATCGGCACTCAAAGGCAGAGAAGCACCGGAGCTGATCAACCTCAACAAAGAAACCGAAGGTTCATGCAGCAACAGAAGTGAGAACAGCTCTGAGATCAACTTAGACATCTCGAGAACGTCGGTCACCGAGAGCCCTTTGAACCCTCACCACAGCCTGCCGCCTCCTTTCGTTCACTCCATCAGGCCAGCCGACATGGACCAGCAGCTCCTTGGCAGTTCTTCCAGGCCGGAGATGCAGTCCCCCAAGATCGAGACCGGCGCCACCGAGGGAAGCTTCAGCACCCTGTTGTGCGGCCTGGAAGACCAATCCGCCTCCTTCTGGCCATGGTCCGATCACCACAACTTCCATTAGCGCGCCTGTTCGATCGACTCCTGATCGCTAGTCCACATGGTTGCTGAAATGTGAGAAATTATGCTGCATTAGCAGCATTTGAATTCTACTATATCCATATCTATCTATCTATATATAAATATATATGGTTGTCGAGCTTCGGAGGCAATTCCTCCTTCCATTGCATCGAAGCCGTGAATTCTTTTTCCCTTACTTGGGGGGGGGGGGGGGGAGCCAAGTGATGTCCACCAGCGGCTCTTTCTCCCTCTCTGCACTGCATGTTTCCAGGTGTTGTCAAGAAAGTTGAGCGACTAAAAGAGGCGAAAGCATGAGAGCACCAACTCGGGCCGGAGATCGTACGAGTACATGGGAGTGGCCAACCTACCGGACATTGAACTTGGATGCCACATGGACCATATATTAAAAAGATGCACCTTTTCTAAAAGCTCTCCTCTTTGCAGCGACAACTATTATTATTATTTATTTATTTTTATTTTTATTTTTATTTTTACGGGATGAATGCTTCTTGCTGAGCTTGTTCATAAGAATATTAGGTATGGGCGAAGTCTGGAACATATGCCGCTTGAGATGGAGAACGGAGATGAGGAATGGTACCCCAGGAAAGGAGAGAAGAAACAGCATGCATGTGAAGGCCAAGAAGAAGGTGAGGAAGAAAACAAGGTGCGTCTTTGGTTTTGGTTAGTAATATCCTGCCTGCTGACACCCCAAGGCAACCTTTAGCCAGCCCAGTACCCCACTTTGGCCTCACAGGAAAAAGGCTTCTTTGCATTTGAGGAGATAAGAGAAGCATGTGATCCACTGTCACTTCCCTATCCTACAAACCTTTTTTTTTTTTTCTTTTTTTTTATAATGATGCTGCAACTGCAAGGTCTTCTTGCTCAGAATTCTGTGAGAGCTTATTCCAAACTCAAAAAAAGCTTTTTTTTTTTTCTTGTCTCTTGATAACCTTTACATGTTTTGGCTGAATGCTGGAAGAACTCACTGAGCTCAGTAGATAGAAGTAATTAAGCATTGGGTGGAAGACAATCCCACCCAATGCTGCTGCTGCTGCTAAACACACACACATTGCTGGCAAAGCTGTTTCCAAAAGAACATTGATCATCAGGTGATTCCATATCCTGTAAACGACTGTGACAGAACTCCAAAAAGGAGCCCCGAGTTCTCCGGTCTCGATCTGTACATGCTTGAACTCTTGTGGCGAGATGCCACCCACCTTGTGGCTTTAGCATGTTGTCCAGATCTAAAGGGAGGGTATCAAGAACAGTGAGAGAGTGAGTTCAAGCAGGCCATTTCTGTAGGAAATAACATGCACAAGGCTGTGTAGTGTACATAAGAAACTTACTTCAGGTAACAGAAAGATTCTTCTTGATAGATAAATAGATAGATAGATAGATAGATAGATAGATAGATAGATAGATAGAGAGAGAGAGAGAGAGAGCAGCAGCAGCAGTAGTCGGATTGTTAGGCATGGAAAGTCAATGGAAAGGGATGATGTTGTTGTTAAGGGCTTGTTGATATTACAGCTCATGAGACATGGCCATGGTGCTCTCCTCAGGGAATCAGGGTGGGTGGGTCAGTGCACTCACAAGCGCACATATATCTGAGGATGAGTGTTTTCTAAGAACATACATTTTTTTTTTGCTTTGAATATTAGATGCAGTAATTTGCCTTACAGCACATCAACATAGATTTCGGCATACATATGATCATGTAAAATAAAAATGCCAGAATATGGAGAAAAAGATTGATGGCATAATTCATTTTTTTGATGACCAGTGGAATGCTTTTTTTTCTGATTTGAAGAATGCAACAGTCCTATGGTTTAGTAGTCACTTGGTTCCTAAAAACCATAAGAGCAAAGTGCTGGAATAGGATTTCCCAGCCTCAGTGGAAGGGGCTGTGGAGTGGAGCTGAACCTTTCATATGGAAAGGTCAGGAGTGATGTGTTCTTGGGGAGGACCAATGCAAACTTGTCTAAATCTCATAAGCAAAAAAATGCTGCTGACATTGTCCTGTGGCATTTGGCTCCATGTGAGAGCACTACTGACCAAGTGTTGTTGCATAGGTCTGGAAGCTTTGCCGGTAGGGCATGCTGCAGACCAGTTTGCTCAAGAAACAAGAGGGCTGGCGCCTTGAAGGTTTCTCAAGTGTTGTTCATGGGCTGTGTGGAGGATGATTAGCTCCCTTGTCCTCACTGCAATGACCATCAGATGAGAACAGGGTAGGATCCAGAACCTTTTTTCGGAGAGGAGGCCAAGAAACTTTAGGTTTTATAAAAGACCAAGACCATTATCTAATTAAAAACTTGATTTTCTTGCAAGAACCTTTTTCTCTGTGAGTTAAAAATATATATATATATATATATATCAATGGACAGTGAGCTCAAGCCAGTAAGATTACCTTTTTGAGGGAAAATTTGGGTGTTAATTCAGTAGTGGCATCTTCCCTTCCCTGCTAAAAGAGAAGAAGCAAGAAAATTAAACAGTTGGATGGTGTTAATTCATTAGCTGATGTTTTTAGCAATAAAAAATTAAACAGTTCATGCAATAACAAGGGTAGTGGCATCCTCCCTGCTAAAAGAGAAGAAGGAAATGAAGAAAATTAATTCAGTAGCTTCCATCTGTCTATAATTACATGTAAAGTTTACCTCTATAGCTTATAAATACATCTTCCAACCTAGGGAGATTACTCAAACATATTCATAGTATATTCCAAACTTAAAAAAGTCCAAAAAATGAAGTATGATTCCAATCTAGTTCAGGGTAGGTTTATTTAGATCCTCTCTCATTTGCAGTAAAAATTAAACACAGAAATCTATATTGCAAAAAAAGAAATCATAGCTTCCCACCAAATAAAAATGAAACCAATGCATAAACATTGAAGAGTTAGTTATAAGCTTATATATGATACAATACATGCTTTTTTTAAAAAAAATGTATTTACTTATGAGATCATAGACAGAAACTTCTAATGCAAGATTTGGCACACCACAAGGACTGGAAGGCCCATGTCTAGGACAGATTCATACAAAGGAGATGTCACATTCAAGTTCCAGTTACAAGAAGGTCCATAACTTCTCTTTTGGTTACAGTACTATTCCTCCACACCATGGGAAACTGAAGGAATCAAATATGGGGGACCATGTAGCCAAATATGAAGATAACATGCAGGTCGCTATTTGATCTCATTGGAAGCCTAGATTTTACATCTTATCCCCCCTTTTCTCCACCTTGAACAACACAACAAGTTCTTCTCCATATTCCTTCACAGTGCAGATATTGTTGCTGATCTCCACAGCTCCATATCTCCACATAGTTTAGAGGTGTTCTTCATCCACACCAAAGATGGCTTTCGCCATAGAAATTTAGCATACTGATGCATTCAAACCAATTAACTTTAGGAGCAGCGGTTAGGAAGTCTTATCAGCCTGTAGATGTTGGGTAGCAAGGAATCTATAGAAAGTAACACTCGTACATCTCCAACCAAGAAGTAGCTGGATGAGGCACACTACAGTGAGGTGATAAAAAAAGGTCCATTGCAGCTGATTAAGAACACATCCCGAGTACAAATAGTTTAACAAGGTCAGAAGAGAAATGAGGATGAGATTTCCCACCATGACACTCATGTCTAGACTGGCATGTTATCTTCTTCTGGTTTCTAGGAGTGGCAGCAGTGAGATAGCAGCATCAGCTTTCTGGATCTCTCAGGTGAGCACGAGAGATCATCCTGAGAGTGCTACAAGAACCATTGGGTGGACAATGTTGATGCACTGCCTCATTGTTTAGTTGACTATTGAAGCAAATCCTCGTGAATCAGCAGCTATTCAGATCAAGAACTTGTCGAGTTCCATGAGGATGGTCAAATAAAGCCACACAAAGAAGTGGTCTGGATTCGGACCTCTTCATAAGACTGGTTGCCAACTATTCTTTCAGTATCTTTTCCTCCAAATTGTATTGGACATTTGTTTAGACTGGACTGGTTGCCAACTATTCTTTCAGTATGCACAAACAATAGTTGTGCATGGAATGTTACAAGCCATGGCAGGATGGACGTGTTTGTATGTGGCCTTGGCAAGTCATTATTTGTCCAGTACTCTGTAGTACTTCAAAGTTCAAACAACAACTCTCTCTATTTATGATCATTCATCCACATGCATTCTGTAATGGTTAACGCTCCTGTATCTCATTAGAAATATCATAAAAACTAGAAAAAGAATGTCTATGAAGACATCCCTAAGTCCAGGTTTTAAGATTTAACTCAAGTCACACTAACGAATCACATATATCTAAGAGCCAACAAAATACAGTGGCAGCGAAATTGCAACAACAAAGGTCCATCAAATGATACCTCTTATATAACTATCATCTCTACTGACTTCCTAGATTCATAATCTCATATGAAATTATATGTTGACACGGCTTAAATTGCAGTCTGCTTTCAATGTCAATAGCTAACCCACAAGGACAAAGGCTTCATTCGATTATCTTTCTCAAAGTTAAAAAAGGAATGTAGAAGAACAGGACAAATCAGAACAGTTGTACATATCAGACTCACTTCTAAGTTCACATAAGATATATCAACCCATCAACAGTCTTGTATTCCAGGACACCCATAGAAAGAAAAAGAAAACAATAGAAGAAACTGATACCTGCAATATAACATTTAGTGCCTTTGAAAGAGCAGGCTTCAAATCTGCTGGATGTAATGCCCCACTCTCATAGTCCAATATTAATTCTTCCATGTTGTTGTATATCCTTTTAAAAAAAACATAAAAAAGACAACATAATTTGCAACACTTGTAAATGGAACAAAAAACTATATCATCATCGATACTCCATCTGAACAACAAACAAAGGGAAAAAAATTTTGCAGAGCTTTAAAATGAGATAATAGGAGGACTAGACAAACAACCACTGGAAGAAGACCAAGTATGTGTCAAAAAGGAAAACACAGGCCATGCTTTTGTACATGCAGTTATAATATTCAGCACCAAGTTTACAATTTACTTGACGACAGATTTTTAAAATGAATAACAAATTCAAAGGGGAATGTGCATTTGCAAGACAAATTTGTTGCAGAACATTAGTGAATTTTTCCTAGATTATAAAGGGGCATTTAAGTTAATCTTGACAGAGCTCACTTGGTTCCACCATTTTCCACTTGTGGCACAACTCCAAAATAGCCAAACCATGGGAAAACAATGTACTTAATGTCCTCCAGGCATGGGTTCCCTTCCACAATCTTCGGTGGCCAGTAACCCTTTCTTATCTTCACATTTACTTCAGCCTATGAGAGAAACTGACTGTTATTGCAAGCTTGATGCAAAACTTATGCATAGTAATTACAGGAATTTAAGCAACATTCATACATAATAAGATTAATTAATTAAATGACGAGGGAAAAACATAAGTCCAGGCCTTGTAACATAAAAAAGTACTAGCTGTAAGAAGTGATGCAAACACAGCACCAACTATAACAAGCATTCAGTATAGGGGCTGCTTAGCTCTCAAAAAAATTTGTAACCCAATTGGCATCAGGTAAGGTAACTGCTATGACATGACAATTTAAGGAAAGAGAGTAACCAGTGTGATAAACTAGAAAGAAAGGGAAAGCTAATACAATACAAGACTCGCCATCAATACAGATTTCCACCCAAGATCCCCAGAAAATCTTCATACTGTAAAATGCCACAGTGAATTTTATATAGATAGTTAATCTCAATATCACAACAACCCGAATGTTTTGACTTCAACATAACTATGGAATTGAAAAAGCATTTTCCAATGACAAGAATCAAATCAAATTATATTCTTGGTTATATACTCGCTAAAACATATAATCCTCTCCATATTACCGGATTCCATGCTACCATTGATGTTTTATTTCTTGACTTTGTCAATTCACAAAACAACACAATGCTTTCATCAAATGAAACAAAAGATGGTTTGTAATTATGCTCATTCCATTTCCAAGCTTGATGAAGATGCACTGTATCCCAAGGCTTCTTTTTTTTTGCATCTAAAAACATATACCTCTTCATCCTCCATGAAAATGGAAGAAAATGGATCATTTTTGACATTTTCTCCTGTCCCTCCTGCAGTCCAGGAAGCATGTCTGCATAATCCAAAGTAAATTGTCAAGAAATATCATATTGATAGCCGTCTACATACTTTCTGTAACTAGTTATCCATAAACAGATAGTAGTATACAATGTGACAATGATGGGCTTGTTATTTCTTTTGATGTCATTACAGTATTCTCTTGCAAGCACATTCACTTTCCTACGATCCATGCCTAGCTGGCAGATGTCAGCCTGCAAAAGTGTTATTTAAAGCAAGCTGAATAACATGTAAATAGAACTTAATTTGACATGGCACATGGAAGAAAAGAAGAAACAAAAAAGATTACACAGAGATCAAGAAACAGCCAATCCAGTATAGGAAATAAAACCTCGAGGAAAAATATGTCAGCACATTGCATGAATGGGAACAAAATGTGAGCTGGAGTCAACTCATTTTTTCACTTCAACCCATACTCTGACTGCACCTGGACAAAATTAGATCTTACAATTAGTGATCAGCTTAATGCCAACATTATCCTCTCAAGTTTAAACATCATCTAGAAATCATAAACAAACATGTACAGATATAGCATACCTTATTATCCGCTGAAGTGTATTCCTTCGAGCTATATCCATTACAAGATGCCAATACTCATGCACCCAGCTATTAATTTCTTATGAAGACCACAAAAAAGTCCACCCTGTAGAGCTTCATTCCAGCATCCTTTCAGATCTCTATGAGATATCGACCAACTGTTTGAATTTTCTTCAACTCACCACCCACCTTTTTATTCAGTTGGCAATCCATATTTTCACACTGCACCCAGCTGAAGTCAGCTTGTTCACATTGATCACCTTCATGACTCCCTGTCCATGTTTGAATATCCCTTATGTTGTACTAAAGTTGTAAAATCTATGAAATATTCAATCTATTTAACAAATTCTAAAGACATAACATCTGGTAATCACAACATCAGATAAATTTTTAGGCTGGATGTAATACAAATTATCTAATTGACTATAACACCATATGGTGCAAAGAAAAACCATCAAGCCAGATCGCAGTAAACAGTTTGCAAACCACAAAAAACACGCAGTAACAACTACCACCAAAAGATAACCCATGCAGACTACAAAACAAATTAAAAGCTTTTCTTCAGCTGCAAACCACCAATGCACTCAAAGGTCAGGTTCGATGCCTCCAAAGTCAGGACGACATCAAAAAGTAGTCATAAAGCATTTACGGTCACAAGAAAGGGCGACGAGTTCGAACCTGAACGATGTGCACCCTCCCAGACGGTTCGAATCCATCATAGCAGTCAGGAACCGTCTTCTTTACAAGAAGATTCATCAGTTCCCCTTCCTGTATGCATTCCTCCCCCACGCTCCTCACCAGCGCGAACCGCTCGTCCACCGTCAACCTGCGTCAACAGACAAATTCCACTCGATCAAAATACCAACTCAAAGAACTCGACACGAAGAATTTCGAGGGTTAGGGTACCCACGGGGCCGCGGCAGGCGGAGGCACCGAGGGAGATGCATCGACCGATAGGGTTCCGACGTCGCGAGAGGGATCGGCAGCCTCCGGTGCTCCCGCCATCATGGATCGCGAGTTCGGAAGTTCTTGGGGCTGCGGACTTGTCGGCAGTTAGGGTTTGTGGGTCCCTCCTCCTCCGTGTTCTGGGCCAATACGCCTGTCCAGCTCAGCCCAGCCCATTTATTTTTCGCAAACCATTAAAATAGCGAATTTACTCGTATAATTTGTATTAAAGCTCACATGCGCCTCCATCTATTAATGTCCTCCGTATTAAGCCTCCAATTAACACCCATCCAAATATATTAATTAATACACAATACCTAATATATATATATATGAAAATATTAAAAATAAGCAAATTATTATTATCTGCCCCTTTGAAATTTAATGTCATGAGAAGATACGTGTTCTTGATCTGATGGCCACAAGACTTGCGTACCAAAGTCAAAGGAGTGTCGTGGCACTAAGATTCAAATGCCACGCTTGACTTCACTGTTCTCTGTTGACTCTCAAAGCCTGCAGACGCTTGGATAAGACAAAGTGACACCATCGGGAATATGGAACAATTCTTTTATAGGGTACAGACATTCCAATTCATCATCCAAGGGTGGACATTTTGACCTTGGAAGAATGACATAGTCAAACACTGCATGAGGCAGGAAATACGAAAATGATGATAGAATCAGTTATCTAAATCACCACCTTAATGCTTTTGATGTTTGTTGCGTTGGGTCAACCACAGGATAACTAATGGGTTACGATGACAAATTGACATGGACATGTTGACAGCATCAATGTTGACTTTTTAGAGATGAAATATCTCCTTGCGATCTCAAAGTATGTTAAGAAATGAAGTATGAATGATGGACTTGATTTCTCTTGAACGTATTTTACATATAATACTATCACAAACAACCAAAAAATGAATTATGAATCAAGTCGATTTTGATATGTTTTTTATGTTCTTGTGTAGTCGGTCAACTTAAATAGCAGCCGACGACTTCGCCTGCGTTGTCGTTTTAAGGATTACATCATCTTTTTGTTGGGTCAACCCAATCATGGAATAAGACAGAAAGCAGCGCTCGCACTATATATGAGTCGAGTCTTTAAACGCTAATTAAAACCCTCTATTGTTGATTCAGAAAAAGAAACAGAGCAGCCAAGATTTAAGACCATGAATTGTGGAATTTGACTATTGTTCGTGGTCTTGATAAACATTTCTTCTTAATTGGAATTTATTGTCTTCATCAACCATTGCCGTTCTTGTCAAAACCTGTTTGTAGTTAGGATACGATTGGAAGCAACAAGAGGAGCATAATAAGTACAGATTTCTTCCTGATTTTAAAGCTTCTAATATGAATCACTTGGTTCTCAGACGTGCGGATTGACGACTGTTCTTAGTCTTCGTCGTGGACATGGGATGGTCTGTATTAGGGGAGTATTTGGTGCTTGCCTAGTAGACACGCTCCGCCTCCGCGGCTCGTGAAGCAAGCATTGCTGGTTCAGACCCATGTGCGCTAGCTCGCCCGCGGTCCTCATGGTACGGAGTTGGAGCTTGGCCGGATGGATGATGATCCAGAACTCGGCTTGGGAGGTCGGCTACTGGAGTGGTGGAGCCTCGGTCGGGAAGAAATCCCTCAGCTCGGGTCGACCGCTGATTCCTGCACGAAGGTCGGGTCGGGTAGGTTCCCGACGTGACCCCTCCGACGATCGAGTTAATTTAGTGGTTCCTTTTTTGATCCCCTGCCTCGTAGAGGTGCAGGAGCTTTTATAGTGAGTGCTGTAGATCATTCGTACCTGGTAGCCTTACTGCTTTTATGGCCTACCATATCGTTATACCCCTCCACCACGCTTGTCGTCCCTGTGATGAGGCGTGCGTTTGCAGGTAGGGGGTGTCGACCCTACCTGTGTCAGGTCGGCTGTACGACTACTGGCGCCCCCCATACTTGCATCCGACCGGTTGCCCGTGTCGGGTCGACCACGTCGGCGGGCCAGCTGTCCGAGGGTATGATGATGTGGCGACCACGTCAGCATTTGTCATATGCTGAATTTGGCAGCGCCCTTCCCACGGAATTGACCAAAAGATCCGTCTTTCTTTTCCCTCGTTTGGTTCTCGGGTGATCTGTTTGTAGTAAGAAACAGAGCATCTATGAGTAGATTTGGCAGCGCCGCAATTTCTGTGGCACGGAGGGGTATTTTGGAGACCGAATGGGCCGACTCCACTACAACTGCCCTTCCCACGGTCGTCTTCTTCCTCCCCGAGTTGAGAAGCAGCTTCCCACCTTCTTCCTATGTTTCTTCCACCGATTAGGCCGCGGAAAAGCTACATAGAGAGGAAAGTCTGAATCTTTTGGCTCTCCGTTCCTTCTTCTTCGTCTTCCTTTGATATCCATTTCTTCGAAAGCCTCTACCTCTTCGATAGAGGCCATGGGCAATTGCTTGGACTCGTCGTCCGGTGCAGAGAAGGCTCGGACTTCAGAGAACGCTTCTTGTGAGTGTTGAGTTTGTCCTTCGAGATTGCTTGCCTAGCTGGTTTTGGATTTGCTTTGGACTGAGGGGATGATGGTTTGGGGTTTTGCGTTGTGTGCTTTGTTGTTTAGCTTATTTTGTTGATATTTTCTTTGACTTGTATGTTGGGAGATCCTTTGCTGGATTATTGTTGATGCGTTCTTTCCATCTTTTCTGCTCTTTGGATAAGAGATCTGTTTCAACTTGTACTGTAGAGTTTGCACTTTAGTCGAACCCTCTCTATAGAAGATCAAATATATTCTGGGTGAGTATTAAGCTGTTACATAAATTATGATCTAGTTTCCTATGCTGCCTTCTGCTCCTGTTACATAGTCCTTATGATCATTCTGTTTAGCTATGTGCCTAGATGCATGATAACACTTGTATTTCTTGGTAGTATAGGGGATTAGACTTCATTTCTTGTGGTTATGTTCCTAGTGGCCTTCTATAGGTTGCACAGCAAACATGTGATGCTGGATGTTAGGAGGAAAGATGGATAAAGTTAGTGTCTTTGGGATACATGTATTCGAAATGATCAAACTTGAATTGTTTGTGGTCACCGGTGTCGATAATATATACCGGTCCCTTTGTGGTATCATGTGGTCATGTCGAATGCTGTAATGGTGTGCTTACTTGTAAGATATGTTGCTCTTCATTGTTTCTTATGTGTTGTTTCCCCCCCTCCCGTTAAATAGATGCTTCAAGAACTTCTACGAGCAAAACAAGCTTGTCATCATTTCCGTCCACTTTGACATGTTCCACTCCATCCAATCTTTCTGCATCTCACTACAAAGAACATGCTGCTGGCGGGGCTCTTCCCACACCAAGAACTGAAAGGGAGATCTTGTCTTCTGCAAATTTGAAGGCTTTCACGTTCAGTGATCTAAAAAGTGCTACCAGAAACTTTCGTACTGACAGTCTTATCGGGGAAGGAGGATTTGGTTGTGTCTACAAAGGTTGGATTGATGAACAAAGTCTTGCTCCTTCAAGGCCTGGATCAGGAATGGTGGTTGCCATCAAGAAACTTAAACCCGAGGGATTCCAGGGTCACAAGGAATGGCTGGTATGATCTTGCAAAGATGCTGCACTAGAACTCTTCTTTCTTAATGTCCACTCTACATGTTCCTGGTTTTTGACATTTCTAACAATTGATTGTAGACGGAGGTTAACTATCTTGGTCAGCTTCACCATCCAAATTTGGTTAACCTGATTGGCTACTGTTCGGACGGTGATAATCGACTTCTGGTCTATCAATTGATGCCAAAAGGCAGCTTGGAGAGTCATCTTTTCAGAAGTAGGTGTGAAGAAAACAATAATATATTTACCATTGTTTATTTGTGGGCATAATATGAACCCTTGTTTAATTTAGACAAAGAAACCTGAGCCCACATTTAAGACAGAAATTAAATTACAATTCTCTGGGTGTTCATGTGTCTCACTTCTGTATCTGTTTCCATGTAAATCCATTTCGATAGATTGGAAAGCAATCATAATCTGTACCTGTGTATCCTAAAAAAACTCCCGTTGGCCAGTGGTTGTAAATGTATTTTTTACGCATGTATGTACCTGGCTATCTTCCTTATTGGAATGCTCGGCACTCAAACTTTGTTGACACTGGTTTCATGCTTGCGTGTTACAGGAAGTGTTGAGCCTCTACCTTGGGCAACTAGGATCAAGGTTGCAATCGGAGCTGCTAGGGGACTCTCATTTTTGAATGATGAGTGTCAAATTATATACCGGGATCTTAAGGCTTCTAACATTCTCCTTGACATGGTATGTACCGGAGAAGAGAGCTCGGAAAATCATTGTAGAAATTGGCTTACGAACTTACGACTTATTTTGCTTTCCTAACAATGCAGGATTTTAATGTGAAGCTTTCGGACTTTGGCTTGGCAAAAGATGGACCAACTGGGGATAGGACCCATGTCTCAACGCAAGTCATGGGAACTTACGGATACGCAGCTCCAGAATATATTGCAACAGGTTCCCCAATTGTTGATTTTGTATATTAGACCCTTTCTTGTTCATCTTTGTATCTCCATTCACACTACAGAAAATTTCCTTAAACTAAGCAGATAACTTGTTGCATGAGGTCCCCAGGAGACGTGCTGGAATCCTGCGGATGATTAAGTTTGTTAACGACATCGAAGTCTATTTTAAGTTCTCACTTCTCTTGCAAATGATATTACATGTTTTGTGCTTTGACTGAAAGTTAACAATGAATGCTTTTGTGAGGCTTAATGTGTAACTACAGAGCTGCCTGGTTGATTATCCACAGTTAAGAACCAAATTTTTCTTCTGTAACCTTCCCATATAAGAAATATGAATTGTTTCATTACCACTACCAACAGCATGACCATTGCCGAGATGTTACTCATCCTTTTTATCTATTTAGAAGTTATATGTCCTAATGATCTTAGGATCTTTTTTTTGTTCTGAGAAGTCCTATACGAACTCTTATGTGTCGGTTGTTTAAATTGTACAGGTAGGCTCAATGCAAAAGCCGATGTCTACAGCTTCGGGGTTTTGTTATTAGAACTACTGACCGGGCGCAGAGCTCTTGATAAAATAAGAGTTGCTGCAGAGCAGAACCTTGTGGAATGGACAAGGCCTAGTTTGGGAGACAAGCGTAAACTGCATCGGATCATCGACCCAAGGCTAGAGGGTCGGTATCCAAAGAACGGAGCTCATGAATTTGCCAGCCTTGCTCTTCGGTGCATCGGAAATGATGCTAAATTCCGGCCTAGTATGTCCGAAGTCTTGGCCTCTCTGGAGAAACTGCAGGACCCAAAATATGCTACTTTGCCTCCACAATCTAATCAAAGGAAGAAGAGTTCCAGTACCATGGCAAGGTCATCTATGAGAAATCCCCGCTCACCGCTGCGCCCAACATCCAGTGGCTCTTCCCTTCCATCCTACCCCGCATAAATGAAGGATGCAAATGTGGACTTGCACGATTGCACACTAGCTCGATGGTGACAACAGGTGATGATTCGTTGAAGGACATTAAGGCTCCGATGGCTACCAGAAACCATTCTTTCTCATCCAATTTCGCGTCGAACAGAGTTCATCGACATTCGTTTTGATTTATTGTGTTGTGGATTTAATGGTAAACCTTGATTCACCTAGCATTTGTAATATGTAACAAAGAGTTGGTTTGCACTTATAGTATTACTTCTTTGGAGTTGGGCTTTTTTTTCACTTTATGTGAATATTCTCATAAAATACAACCGCACTGTATTTTCTTTTCTAAATATATAGTGTACTTCAAGCAGGGTTTTTCTTGACAAGGCATGTCAACCCTATTTCCAATTGAATTTTCATATAAGATTCTGAATAAGTGCTAATGAAATTTTATTTAAGATTTAGAATAATTTTCATATAATTGGATTCTTTATTTATATTATTGAAAAGAGAAAAAAACAATACCTTTTTTTATTAGGCTTATCTAAAACTTAATTCTTTCTAAGCTAAAAGGATTTATTGAACCAAATTAAATCATAATTGGTTAAATTAGGGCTGACTTGGATCAGGCTCCGTTTACGGTATAAACCGATCCTTTGGTTTGAGTTGGATCGGTCCGGGTGAGCGCGCGGACAAGTAGGTCTTCATTGATGAGTTAAATGGATCCGACGGAACATCTAAATCGAACCTCGACGGTCTGATGGACCCGCGGAAAGGACATCCGCTGGACTCGGCGATCGCTTCGATTGTATCATTCCTCTCCTGTTCTTCCCTCGGGTAATCGTCGATCGCCAGATTGTTCCTCCTGTTCTTTCCATTTGATACGACAGATGCCGACCTGGTCGCCAAGTCATCGCGCGCCCCGGACAGCTAGGCCGCTGACGTGGCCAAACCAACGTGATTGGTCGAAGGACACCAGTTACCATACAGCCGACCTGGCACAGGTAAGGTCAGCTACTCCCACCTGCAGGTGCACACCTCACCACCAGTACGGCAGGCGTGGCGGGAAGTGCGGCAACACGTTGCCGTACGGCCGACCTGGCACAGGTAAGGTCGGCAACCCACACCTGCAGGCGCACGCCTCACCGCCAGTACAGTAGGCATGGCAAGAGGCGCGGCAGCATGGTGAGTTATGAATGCGGTAAGGTCGTCAGGTACGAACAACCCACAACACCCACTATAAAAGCTCCTGCACCTACACGGGGCGGGGGGATCGTAAAAAAGACCACAAAACTGACTTGATCGTCGGAGGGGTCACGTCGGGAACCTACCCGACCCGACCTCCTTGTAGGAATCAGCGGTCGACCCCAGCAGGACGACCTCTTCTCCACCAAGGCTCCGCCACTCCAGCATCAGAACCCCCAAGCTGACCCCTGAGTCACCACTCATCCGAACCAACTGCGCTCCGTGCCGAAGAAATTGCGAAGCGGGCGTACTAGCGCACACGGGCCTGGACCAGCAAAGGCTTGCTCGACATATTTAAAGGCGAAACACGTCCACCTGGCAAGCCCCAAAAAAGACCCTATCATTTTGGCGCTAGAAGGAGGGCCCATGTCGCCAGAACGCTCACTCGCTGACTCGGCACCAGAGCGCCGAACAGAACCCGATCACCCTCGGTCGGCCGAGGAAGCCCCGGCTGCTATGCCGACTCCCAATCGCTTTTGGAGAATGATGACTGACCCCGGGTTCCCGTCACCCGCGTCCAATCCTGCACCCCCCATGGTCACCGCCGAGGCCTTCCTCGGCCTCACCAGTCAAGTCCAGGCGCTCGCGGGCATGGTGCAGACCATAATCCCGTATCTACCGCAACTGGTGCAGTCGGCGGCACACCAATCAGCGCCTCCGCGGGCGGAGTCTCCGACGGCCCCAAGTCGGGGAATCCCACCCGTCGCCGAGGCGCCACCACCACGGGTCACCGAGGCCCCCCCACCTCGGATCCCGGCTTCGCCGACGTCAATACCAAGCCGATCACAAAGCCGCTCTTGCAACCCGACGCCGACTGAACCTGATCTCGACGTCCTATCAACTGATTCCACCGACTCCTTGAGGGAACATGTCCGTCGAGTCCATCGACGACTCGACGAGGTTCAGAGAGAAGTCCTCAGGTCGAAAGACGAAGCTGGGGAGGGCCCAAAAGGGGGCTCCCCCTTTACCCCTGAGATACACTCAAAGCCCCTGCCGCCCACATTCAGGCTACCTGCCCTCGAACCCTATGACGGCAGCGGAGACCCAACGGAGCATATTGCTACGTTCTGCGCCCAGATGGCCCTGTATGACACTTCAGAGGCACTGATGTGTCGAGCCTTCCCGACCACCCTCCGAGGATCGGCCAGAAACTGGTATGCCCGGCTAAAACCCGCCTCCATACCATCATTTGATGTATTGGCAAGAGAATTCGAGTCCAATTTCTTGGCAAGCGCGCGCCCAAGGCCCACCACAGCCTCACTCCTCGGGATGGCCCAAGGGAGCGATGAACCCCTCTCCCAATTCGTGAGAAGGTTCACCTCACAAGTACAGGGCATTCCGGACCTCCATCCGTCCCTGGCCATCCAGGTATTTCTGACGGGACTGAGGCCTTTTAGGTTCTTCTGGTCGCTGATCGAGCGGCCACCAACAACTCTGCCCGAGATGTTGCAACGGGCACATCAGTACGTGGCGGCCGAGACTCTAATAGCCGGCAAGCGGGACGAGGCGAAACGCCCACGGGGCGAGCAGTCTCGGGGGCATCCAACCCCGCCTCTCAGGAAAAGGGAGGATAGGTCGGGCCTGTTACCAGCCAGACCTCCTCCAATCCCCCTCAACTCGACCCGAACCGAGATCTTCCTCCAAATACGGGAGAAGGGGCTCTTGAAAACACCAAGCCCAATGAAGTCGCATCCTGAGCGGCGTGACAAGAGGAGGTACTGCCGGTTCCATCGGGAGTATGGTCACGACACCGAGGAATGTCGCGACCTCCAGTACCAGATTGAGGACCTCATCAAGCGCGGTCATTTGCGGCGATACGTCCGAGAACAGCCACCTCTCTCGGACGGTCGGCCACCCCGAGACCCGGCCCCGTCCCCCCGACCACAGGGCCCGGTCGAAAAACAGATCGACGTCATCTTCGGCGGCCCAGCCTCAGGCGGCAACAGCTCGTCGGCACGCAAAGCTTATGCGCGATCCAAGGTCGGGAAGAGGCCGATGCACCACGAAGAGCTCGACGTCGCGTTCAGATCGCAGGACGAGGAGCATGCATCTCACGACGACGCGCTAGTGATCTCAGTCCGCATGGCAAACGCCTACGTCAAGCGGGTTATGATCGACACGGGAAGTTCGGCCGACATTTTATATTTCAATGCCTTCCAACAGTTGGGACTGACCGACCTGGAGCTCACCCCCCTGACATCTACCTTGACAGGGTTCACTGGGGACTCCATTTCCCCCATGGGGACGACTATGATCCCTGTCACGCTCGGGGGAGAGCCGAGTTCAAAGACCCTGATGGTGCCATTCATGGTGGTCAGGCTCCCATCCGCCTACAACGCCATCATCGGGCGCCCGACCCTAAATCGGCTCAGGGTGGTCGTCTCAACGTACCACCGGGTCTTGAAGTTTCCAACTCGAGCCGGGGTCGGCGAGGTCAGGAGCGACCCGAAGGAATCCAGACAATGCTATCTGGCGGCGACAACGCTGTGCAAAAAGCCAAGAACCGGACCGATCAACGCCACGACTCCGGACCCAGTGAAAGACGCCCGGGATGCCCACTCCGCGGAGAAAATTCTCGAGCTACCACTGGACCCGAGTCGCATGGGCAAACTAGTAAAGGTCGGGGCGGAGTTAACGGAGGATCAGCAAATCCAGCTGATAGATTTCCTGAGGAAGAACGACGACGTCTTCGCATGGACCCCGAACGACATGCCAGGGGTCGACCCGGAGGTTGCCCAACACTACCTAAACATCTCCCCCGACGCCCGACCAGTAAAGCAACGCCCGCGAAAGTTCGCCCCGGATCGCCAGAAGGCCATAGAAGACGAGGTCACCCGCCTGTTGGACGCACAGCTCGTCGAGGAAGTAAAGTACCCGACCTGGCTGTCCAATGTTGTACTTGTTAAAAAGGCGAATGGAAATTGGCGGATGTGTGTTGATTACACTGATCTCAATCGGGCTTGCCCGAAGGACTGCTACCCGCTCCCTCGCATTGACCAACTTGTGGACGCCACGTCCGGGCATCAGCTGTTCTCTTTTATGGATGCCTTCTCGGGATACAACCAGATCCAAATGGCCCCGAGAGACAAAAGAAACACGGCATTTATCACGCACAATGGCACATATTGCTACAAGGTGATGCCGTTCGGATTGAAGAACGTCGGTGCGACCTATCAGCGCCTCGTCAACCGAATGTTCAAGGACCAAGTCGGCAGGAACATGGAAATATATGTCGACGACATGATAGTCAAAAGCCGACATGCCGAGACCCATCTCTCCGACCTGGAGGAAACATTTCGCACATTGAGAAAATACAGGATGCGCCTCAACCCAACGAAGTGTACTTTCGGCATTACTGCCGGGAAGTTTCTCGGCTTCATAGTGCACCAGCGAGGAATCGATGCCAACCCTGACAAAATAAAAGCCATACAGGAGATGCAGTCACCCAAGACTGTAAAGGAGGTACAACGACTTGCGGGAAGGATAGCGGCCCTGAGCCGCTTCATTTCTCGGGCCGGAGATAAGAGTTCAGTCTTTCTTCGCGCATTGAAGTCGGCAAAAGACTTCAAATGGACCCCCGAGTGCGAGGAGGCCTTCCGCCAGCTAAAAAGTCACCTCGGGAACCTGCCGCAGCTGGCCTCGGTGAAGGATGGCGAGTCACTCGGCCTGTACCTCGCCGCGACCGACCTGGCAGTTAGCTCGGTCCTGGTAACACTGGACAAAACCGGGGAAAGGCCGGTCTACTACACCAGCCACGTCTTGGCAGGACCTGAGCTTCGATACCCCCTTATAGAAAGGATAGCCTTGGCGCTTATTCTGGCCTCCAGAAAACTGAGGCCATATTTCCAGACACACCCCATTAAGGTGATAACCGACCAACCCCTGCGACAGATCCTCTCCAAATTTGATGTTGCAGGTCGGATGCTGAAGTGGTCGGTAGAGTTGGGGGAGTTCGATATCGAATATGAGCCAAGAAAGGCAATTAAAGGCCAAGTGCTCGCGGACTTCCTGTCTGAGCTCATGCAGCCACCAGTCCCTCAAAGTCCGACCCCCGGATGGACCTTACATATCGACGGGTCAGCAAACTCGGAGAGAGGAGGGGTCGGCCTGGTGTTCAAAGACCCCTCCGGTCACATTTACGAACATGCTTTGCGACTGGGGTTCAGAGCCACAAACAACGAAGCCGAGTATGAAGCGCTCCTGTTCGGCCTCAAGGTCGCAGCCGACCTAGGGGCAGAAGATATAGAGGTATTCACCGACTCCCAACTTGTCGCTGGCCAAGTTAATGGCACATTCGAAACGCGGGAAGCGACAATGATCAAATACCTCGCCAAGGTACGGCTGGCAGCGGCGCGATTTCAAAAGTTCGTCATCACCAAGGTGCCCCGCAACGAGAACACGCAGGCAGACGCCTTGGCCAAATTGGCCTCCTCCCGCGCAACCGACACACCAACCGGGCCAACGGTTAGGACCGTCGGGCCATCCATTGGCCCGACCCTCATGACCGTCGACCAAGAAGATGGAGGCTGGACCAACGAGATCCTCCGCTTCAAACAAGCGGGAGTCCTACCTGAGGATAAGGCGGCCGCCCGAAGAGTCAGAAGGGCGGAGTCATGGTACTGCATCATTGATGGCCGCCTCTACCGACGAGGTTTCAGCCGACCTCTGCTTCGTTGTCTGAACCCGACCGAGGCACAAACCACCTTAGCCGAGATCCATGAAGGTATATGTGGAGACCATGTCGGCGCTCGCACCCTGGCACACATGGTCCTAAGGCAAGGATACTATTGGCCTACACTACGAAAGGATGCTCAAGCATATGTTCAAAATTGCGAGCCATGCCAAAAGCACGCCCGATTCCAACATAGACCGATGGTGCCGCTCTCGACCGCCGACTGCGCATGGCCCTTCGCCCAATGGGGAATGGACCTCCTCGGTCCCTTCCCCCCAGCCTCGGGATAGAGAAGGTTCCTGATAGTCGGCGTCAATTATTTCACCAAGTGGCTCGAAGCCGAGCCGCTGGCCTCCATCACCGAGAAGCAAGTCGAAGGGTTCGTGTGGAAGAACATCATAACCAGGTTCGGCCTCCCTAAGGCGATCATCATCGACAACGGCACGCAATTCAACAACGCCAAGTTCAAGGCGTTCTGCCAGAGCTATCGCATCCAACTGAAGTTCAGCTCGGTGGCTCATCCCCAGGCTAACGGTCTGGCCGAAGTAACAAACCGAGCCATCCTTGAAGGATTAAAGAAGAGGGTCTCCAACGCCACGACTTCCTGGGTGGATGAACTCCCGAGTGTCCTATGGGCGTTGAGAACGACCCCTAAAACCCCGACGGGCGAATCGCCTTATAGCTTGGCGTTCGGGTCTGAGGCCGTGCTGCCTCCCGAGGTGGTCTTCCCAACCCTTCGCACTCAAAGTCAACATCGGGAGGAGTCTGATCAGCAACTCCGTAAAAATCTTGACCTATTGGAGGAAAAGCGGGCCGATGCTCATCTCCGAGCGCTGGCCTACCGGAGGGCTGTCGCGAAAACCTACAACCAACAAGTGCGCCCAAAGCGTGTCGGCCCGGGCGACTTGGTGCTCCGCAAGACCGAGGTCAGTGATCCGACTAGATCCCGCGGCAAGCTGGCCCCGAACTGGGAGGGTCCCTACCGAGTTATAGACACTATCCGAGACGGGACTTATACACTGGCAACCATGGAAGGTCGAGTACTACCAAGAACCTGGCATATCACGAACCTGCGAAAGTTCTACGTGTGACCATGTGTCGCAACTCGTACCAAATTGGAATGCAACGGTGGCACCAAAATGACCCGACTTGTATTAACCCTTGGAAAAAGTACAAAGGAGGTCGGGGTCGACCCGGGTTACAAGCTTCAAAAAAGGAAAAGAACAAAATAGGTCAGGGCCGATCTAAGGGCTACCTGACCCGAGTTACAAGTTCCTAGAAGAAACAAAACTAAGACTCGGGAGGCACCGAGTCGTCAAAATCCTGCCGACGCTCCATTGGTACTGAGTCATCCTCGGGGTAAATGGTGAACGGATCCTCTTCGACGTCGGCGTCGGGGTGGCGGGCGTGAAAGCGAGCTCGCGCCACCCGATACCCGTACTCGTAGGTGACCCGTCCCATCCGCTTTAAACCTTCTTTAAAGCCGAGGGACTCCTTGTATTCCGCGACGGTGGCTTTTGGCAGCTCAGCCCGGGCGTGCTCTAAGTCCTTCACTGATTGGAGCAGCTCGTCGTCCATCCTCCTGGCCCTGGCCCGGGCCTCCTTCAGCAGGTGGTGGGCGTCACCCAGATGACCCCTCAGCTCTTTTTCCGAGGCCTCATGCCTGAGGAGCTCCTCTACTTTTTCGGCTTTGATCTTCTCGAGCTCCTCCTGCAGCCTCGACGCCCGCTCCTCCGCCTCAGCAACTGCCTCGGGCCCGCCCTTCGACTTCAGGACGTCGAGCTCCTCCTGTTGTTGCTTTACTCGGTGGTCCATGAATGTGATCAACCGACCAGCATCATGGACCCGATCGACCAACGCCATCTGAAGGTGCTGGCTCTGCACGGAAGGACTCCGTTAGAAAGAAAGAGAGAGGGAAAAAATGATGAACTCGTAGGTTGGCAGACTTACCAGGACGAGCTCCTTGGTGGCTCGGGCCATCAAAACCTCTCATGGGAGCGTATACAGCTCCCGCGCCAATTGAGGGTGGAGGATCCCCCTTTCATACTCCTCGGCGGCCGACGAAGTATGCCATACCTTCGTCGAGTTCTTTAGGCCCGCCCACCGAGCCTGCAGCTCCTTCTCGGGGTCCTGGTGCCCCAGATCAGACATCATCAGGGCATAGTAACCCTGGTCTCCTTTGTGAACTTTCGTCCTGAAGAGGTCCTTCATGGACCTCGGACGCTCTTGAACAGGAGAGGCGGCCCCCTCCTCAGACTCGGCGGGCGCTTCCGGTCTCGCGGGCGACACGGCTGGCCCCTTTCCCTTGGAGCGGCGTCGGGAGCCTTCTTCGCCGACCGGGGACTTGTGCTTCCTCGACAGCACCTTCGTCTTCTTGACGGGTTCCCCCGTCGCCTCACCACGACCAGTCGGAGGGGGAGCTGGTCTCTTCGCCGACACCCTTGGAGCCTCCCGAGCTGGGGAGGCACTGGCCTCATGAGCGGAGGGACGGCTCGGCGGGACCCGTCCCCCAGCTACTCTCGGCATCCCACGGAGATCTCCGAGATCCATCCGATCTGCATCACAACTTACAGGTCAGTAAATGATTAGTAAGGCTTGAGCAAAATAAAATGCTAGTACCCTTTGAGGCCGGACTCAGACCCGCCTCAACGAGCCAGAGCTCGGTCATTTCCTTGATCGCACAAGAAGAGGACAGGATCCCCTTCAGTCGACCGATCAGGACGGCCTCCTCCTCGGACAGATAAGGTGGGGCGTTGCCAATCGGATGAGCCGACCAGCTGAACCCAAATCCCCAACCCAGACCACTGACATAAAAGTAGCGGGACTTCCAGCCCTTGTTACTGGAAGGCGCCCCGGTAACCCTAAAACCTACACGGGCGGTGAGGTAGTAACCGCCCCGACTCTTGCACAGGCGAAAACACGCCATGAACAAGTCTCGGGTCGGGATAATTCCCGCTCCTCGGCACTCACCTAGAAAAACCACTAGGTAACGCCACGAGTTGGGCGCTACCTGGCTCGGAGAGACTCTCCACCGCTTCAGGCACTCCTCGATCAGAGGGTGCAAAGGAAACCGAAGGCCGGCTTCCATGGCATCTACCGAGATGCACATGCCGGGGACGTCCAAACTGTAAGGACGTTGCCCCGGCTCTGGAACATACAACCCGTATTCAGCCGGGATGCTGTACCGTGCCCTGATTACGGCAAGTGACCCCTCGGTCACCGCCGAGTCGAGGTCATGATGTGACATCATGACCTCCAAGTCCCTCTGAACCCGCGCGTCGACAGGCGACGGGGGCCCAGAAGACGCTCCCGAGGAACTGACCCCGGGACCACTACGACTCGACTCCCCCGACTCCGAGGGAGAAGCGACCCTGACACTAGTGGAGGAGTCCGACGAGGTCATCGCGACCTGATAAGAAGGGGGCTGCCGAGCTGAAAAAGCGAAGGCTACTAGGGTGGTCCGAGGCAGAGGCAGCGAGAAAGTGAAAAGAGCAAGTGAGGTCTCTGCGCAACCCCCCAACCAATTTATAGCGCCCAGGCGTGCCGTTTCAGCTTCCCGAGGTAAGAGAAAACGCCGCCGCACCGAAGAAACACTCAGCGCATTGAATGCGCCATGATTGCGACCGAAACCCTAGGAAATATACATATGTATATTTACGCGTGCAAAAAAAAAAAAAAAAACATTTTAGCAGCGGCCAAACCTCCGGATTTGCGCCCGAGTTTGCCCTCTCGGCCAAATCTCCGGACTTGCGCCCTCTCGGCCAAATCTCCGGATTTGCGCCCGAGTTCGCCCTCTCGGCCAAATCTCCGGATTTGCGCCCGAGTTCGCCCTCTCGGCCAAACCTCCGGATTTGCGCCCGAGTTCGCCCTCTCGGCCAAATCTCCGGACTTGCGCCCGAGTTCGCCCTCTCGGCCAAATCTCCGGATTTGCACCCGAGTTCGCCCTCTCGGCCAAATCTCCGAATTTGCGCCCGAGTTTGCCCTCTCGGCCAGATCTCCGAATTTGCGCCCGAGCTCACCCGCTCGGCCAAATCTCCGGATTTGCGCCCGAGTTCACGCCCTCGGCCAAGACTCCGGATTTTTGCCCGAGGTCACGTTCTCAGCCAAACTTCCAGATGTACTCCCGAGCTCAGGCTCGGTCGGATTCAGCTTCCTGCACTACATTCCCGAGCTCAGGCTCGGTCGGATTCAGCTTCCTGCACTACATTCCCGAGCTCAGGCTCGGTCGGATTCAGCTTCCTGCACTACATTCCCGAGCTCAGGCTCGGTCGGATCTACTCTTGCTGCGCTGTACCCCCGAGCTCGGGCTCGGTCGGATTCAGCTTCCTGCACTACATTCCCGAGCTCAGGCTCGGTCGGATCTACTCTTGCTGCGCTGTACCCCCGAGCTCAGGCTCGGTCGGATTCAGCTTCCTGCACTACATTCCCGAGCTCAGGCTCGGTCGGATCTACTCTTGCTGCGCTGTACCCCCGAGCTCAGGCTCGGTCGGATTCAGCTTCCTGCACTACATTCCCGAGCTCAGGCTCGGTCGGATCTACTCTTGTTGCGCTGTACTCCCGAGCTTAGGCTCGGTCGGATTCAGCTTCCTGCACTACATTCCCGAGCTTAGGCTCGGTCGGATCTACTCTTGCTGTACCACATTCCCGAGCTCAGGCTCGGTCGGATTTGGCTTCCTGCGCCATATTCCCGGGCTTATGCCCGGTCAGATCTGCGCAGGCTGTCCCACATTCTACATCATTCGAAATCCTCAGAAGTCCGCGCTCAGGACTAGTTTAAGGCAACCCCAAACAGCGATCAAGCGCAAGACCTCATCTTCGGCACCCCCATCAGGCGCCTCGAGAAGGTCTACCTGGGGGGGAAGAATGATACGACAGATGCCGACCTGGCCGCCAAGTCATCGCGCGCCCCGGACAGCTAGGCCGCTGACGTGGCCAAACCAACGTGATTGGTCGAAGGACACCAGTTACCATACAGCCGACCTGGCACAGGTAAGGTCAGCTACTCCCACCTGCAGGTGCACACCTCACCACCAGTACGGCAGGCGTGGCGGGAAGTGCGACAACACGTTGCCGTACGGCCGACCTGGCACAGGTAAGGTCGGCAACCCACACCTGCAGGCGCACGCCTCACCGCCAGTACAGTAGGCATGGCAAGAGGCGCGGCAGCATGGTGAGTTATGAATGCGGTAAGGTCGTCAGGTACGAACAACCCACAACACCCACTATAAAAGCTCCTGCACCTACACGGGGCGGGGGGATTGCAAAAAAGACCACAAAACTGACTTGATCGTCGGAGGGGTCACGTCGGGAACCTACCCGACCCGACCTCCTTGCAGGAATCAGCGGCCGACCCCAGCAGGACGACCTCTTCTCCACCAAGGCTCCGCCACTCCAGCATCAGAACCCCCAAGCCGACCCCTAAGTCACCACTCATCCGAACCAACTGCGCTCCGTGCCGAAGAAATTGCGAAGCGGGCGTACTAGCGCACACGGGCCTGGACCAGCAAAGGCTTACTCGACATATTTAAAGGCGAAACACGTCCACCTGGCAAGCCCCAAAAAAGACCCTATCACCATTGATTGAGAGAAGAATGATGAACCGATTCGAAGTGATTCACCAAACCCTTTTTTTTTATCGACATAACGGGAGTCCTCTTTTCCCTTTCTCGATCGTATTTTCCTTTTTCCCCTTTTAGGTTCGATCTTTGTAGCATTTTTGGCTTTATGGTGGTGTTCGGTTGGTTGAATCTTTTGCTTGATGTTTCACTGCAATCCATCTGCGAAGCTGAATTTAATGCGATTTTGGTTTAGATGGTAATCACATATCGATCGTTGTGGAGATTCGACCTTTTAGGTTTTTAAGATGATTGAAGTCCGATTAGGTCTTTTACGTTGGAGAAGAATGGTGCTAGTTCTAGCAATCGGTGGCTTCCACATCCCTCACCGGGCGCCGGATCTGCCCGCCAAATTTAAGCAAATGGGAAGATTCAACACATCTTGTGCGTTGGAAATCCGTGCATTGAGGTGTTTCTTTTCCTCTTCCATTTAAAGCAATATATGATTTTTTATTGTACTTATATATATGATGTCCATCGAAATGCCAATGGTTTGCATTTTGTAGTAGGTGATTGATTTTTTCCAATCTCAATGGTCGAATATGTTGAGCAATATGTTTACATCACAACTGTAGGTTTCTTAGAATTACACGCATGAAAATTAATATTCTTGAGGTTGACAAGTATGAGAAACTTTCATCTTCTAGGAGGTGCATGATTACTTGAAAAGCCTTTGTCCTGGCCTGCATTGTGCTCGAGGTGAATATGATGAGGATGCTCGTTATCCAGAAAGCAAGACTCTCGCAATTGGTCAATTCAAGCTTGGGCTTTGCCATGGCCATCAGGTTTTCTTTTTTTATTTGCTCTGGGACATGACCATGTATCTTTCAGTATCCAACACTGGAATTCAAATCACACATAGTTTATGCATTGATTAAATTATCTGCATCGTTTTTTAGAAGGAATTACTACATATATAGATATTACATGTGGCTGAAGTATCTATTAAATCACCATATACTGAAGTCCTAGAACAATGTAGAATAAAATGACAAATACGTTATGAAATTATGAGTTCCTTGTCTGTTGATTAGAATTTTTCTTTTTCTTCAGGCACTATTTATGGTCCGTATATTCGTTGTATTCTTTTGTTGATATAATTAACAGTAAATCACTTTATGTTGCTTTGATTTTTAATCATTTTCTGAACTTGATCTTATCGGTACACTACTGGACACCTTATTATCACTTGCATGATTCATTTGAATATATCAATAGATATTTTCTGAATTTGTACAAACAGGTTATTGATTGTTTATCTCACTAGAGTGGCAATTCTGTATCTTGAAGATTATGATATGTTGTTCCCTGATTTTTGGTATTAGGTTAACCATCTAAGCATGGCATTTGGCTAAGCTATTAATCTGGGTGATCTTGGCATCTTGCAATATTCTATATATGCAAGCCTTCTTAGCATCTTGAAATTGTCTAGGACTAGCATACATGTGATCTTGGATTGGCATCATTACTGCAATGGACTCAACAATTTTCTCTTGTAAACCATGATGTTCAAAAAGTCAAAAATGTTTCTTCAGGTAATTTATTTTATGTCAAGATCACCCAGATGATATTCTTATCAATTCTCAGTTCTCATGTTTCTTTGTAACATTATCAAGTGGTTATTGGGCATCCATGTTTCATGCTTTCCATAGTTATAGCTTATTATTGATTTATGAGTATCATTGCCCCATGGGTGGAATTAAATTTATCGATGCTTTTACATAAAGCTCGAACTTGATTCGGTTGACTGGTCATTCCCTGGGAGGTTTCCAACTTTGTTTTCTGCAGATGCAAGCCTTGCGATGATGCTGAATTTAGCAGAGAACAAATTTAAGTGTGGACTATGGGTTGGCATCATTTTTGCCCAAGAATTCATTAAATTTCTCTTGCAACTTATGGTATTAAAAGACTTCCCTGTATGTTCCTTTAAGTAGCTGTTTTCATACACCGCCGAAGTTGATGTTAAATCAAGTCACTTGCAAACTTCTTTCAATTTCCGTTAATATTCATTTGTTATATAGACATTTTTATCAGTCATTCATTTGTCACATTTATCATGTTGATCATACAGATCATCCCATGGGGTGACTTGGATTGGTTCGCCATGTTTCAGAGACAAATGGATGTAGATATCTTTGTGACCGGGCACATTCACCAGTTCAAGGCCTACAAGCATGAGGGTGGTGTTGTCATAAACCCTGGCTCGGCAACTGGAGTTCATAGCAGCATAACCTATGATGCAAACCCCAGTTTTGTGCTGCTGGACATTGGTCTACGTTTGTGAGCTTATCGATGGCCAGGTGAAGGTCGACGAGATTGACATAAAAAAAGACTGCAACTACTCTGCCTGCTCACTGATCCTCTGTAAATTGACAACCTCCATACCCTGACTTTGTTGTTGGATTGAGCTGAACCTTAAATCTGCATCCTGGACGGCAGCTAATTGTTTCTGAGAATTCTCCTTTCCTTGTCAGGCCTAATCTGTCTGCATCACACGTTTAATCATCAGGATGCTAAATGTTGGTTCTTGGAGCCTCCTCGGATCTCTCCTACTGTGTATTCTAGGTAACATGTTTCTGATAGTTTTCCACTCACTGTGAACATTTTGCATCTATTGTATGATATAGCTACCTTCCTGTTCTGCATTCTTAATGTAAAGGTATCAGCCTCGAGTCTTTGCTCTTTTGATTAGGGTAGGTTGGCATTCTGTGAAACACGGAAGAGGCTAGGTTCAGTCGATCAGCTGCACAGGGGGATGGAGGGGACAGGAAAACCCCGCTCAGATTCATGTGTGTCCGACGATAGAAAGCTGCCACGTGTATGGGTTCCCCAAATGAAGACCACCGCTCTTGGTCCCGTCCGTTCGAGGATCAGCTATGCTGATTGGGACAGGGAACAGGGAAATGAGGTCCCCACCAAACGACTTCTGCACCGCGCGAGGATTGGTTGTGTCGGTTGACGCGGGGGACGGGAAAGATGATACGGTCCACCTCATCCATCACTCCTCGTCTCCTATATATTCGTACTGGCCCGTTCTTTCCCGGGCGAACCCATCTCAAATTCCCAGAGGGAATAGAGAAGAGATCAGAGACGGGGAAAGGGGATCTGGATGTGGTGGCGAACAGTAGCGTTCTTGGAACCGGACGGGTCTCCGATCTGATCTCCCCCAACAAGAAGGTCGGATCTCGGATCACTGTTCTTTAGTTCACTTGGGTTTTGAGCAGAATTGCTTTGGTTCGCTCTTTGTGGGATCCGATTCTGATGAGTTTTCCCTCGTCCTGCTCGTTTTGTTCTTCTACGAGTTCGTCAAACGATTTCCATCTCATCTGGTTCCAGTGTATCATCTTCCAAATTTTCGTCTTCTATTTTTTCTTTTCGCCTCTCGATCTTACTCCGGATCTCTTTTTTTTTTTTTTTTTTAATATAGGAATCAATGATTTGCATATTTATTTGAAAACGAAATTCTATTTTTTATAATCATATTGTTAGCCTCGTTTTTTAAATATTCGAATGGCGCTATTCGTCTCTACCCCTTCAGACTTAAAACACGGTAATCAGGTCATTTCAAATCTTAGAAGCGGCATCTCATCTTATGAAATCCATTTCAAAAGGGTATGTATTATGGTCAATTTGATCTTGAGAGGTAAGCTGAACCGATGGAGCCGCATCGGGTGGGCGGTGGGGAGAGCAGCGGCGGCGATCGGACGGTCAGCATCGACGCATCAGGATCATGGATGGAGCTGTCGTCGATCCGACGGCGAAGGCTCTCCTCCCCGTCGCCGAGCGCCTTCCTCACCCCCGCCTTCGACGCCTGCGCCACCGCCACCCTCAGCTCCTCCGGCTGTGGCGGCGCCGCCGACAGCTTCCTCGACCTCGACCCCTCCCTGCTCCGCTACACCCGCTTCCGGCCTTATCTCTCCCCTTCCGACTCATCCGATCTCAGGTCGACGTCGACGAGGCGGCGCCTCCAGCGCCTCCTCCACCTCCGCTCCTCCCTGAGCTCGCTTCCGCCTTCCTCGGCGGAGGGGGGCTGCTGCTCCGTCTCGCCGCTCTCCCCCATCGACAGCCTCCCGCCTGGGAGGTCGCTGCCGGTGCACATGACGCCGCTCACGATGGAGGTGGGGGAGGACGTGGTGGTGATGGACGGGGTGCTGGTTAGCGACGCTGAGACTACCAGCCGGCGGAGTTTACACAGGACGGAGGCCTGCCGCGCCTGGGACGAGAACGGTATCTGCCGCTACGGTTCCAAATGCCAGGTAAGCTTCTAATACTGCCAGATCCCTACGGATATCGAAATGTTGGAGAACAGATGGAACTCGTACTAGTAGCAAAGATGGAAGTCTTTCAGTCGGATTCGGAGAGTATAAATTAATTGGTCGAAATCCTACAACCATTAGTGACAGTTGTTGAAGTAGTCGAGATGTATGGAACTCCCTGTATCTGTCTTTATGATCTGTAAGGATTCAGATCGGCAATGAGCAGAGATCGTTAGTTCTGTGCGTCTCTTCTTTTGATGTATTTAATCTTGTTTTTTTCCTAAAAATTGTCTTTTTATTTGGTTGATCTAATTTGTTGGCTTCGAACTCAACAGTTTGCTCATGGGAAGGAGGAGCTGCGCGGTACTCGCCGCTCTGCGAAGCAAGCATCTGAGGTAAACAATAATCGTCGTCTTTTCTTGATAGCAAAGTAAAACATATATGGTTTACCTCGTAGTTATCATGCGAAGTAGGAGCACAAAGTATAAGAGGATTATGATTAATGGTGCCTCGACTTGTATATATGCATTCATTTTCTTTAGGTAAAGAGTAAAGTTTTATTTAACAGATTTAAAGAGGATGAATGCATATGAAGTGCGTGTGAAGGTAAAAGATTCAGAGATTATAGATATAAATCAAATGTTTTCTTGGAGTCAGAAATAGTAGCAAGTGGAAGTCAGGCAAGAAAAAAATAAGAGAATATTAATATATTAATGTTTTCTTTGCTCTGCATTCACTGTTATTAAACATCCTGTCGCGTTTCAGGTACCAGCTACGCGTTCCGGCCGAAGCCGAACCCAGTTCGGCTCTCTTCTTCCATCTGCATCATCGAGTTCTGCTGTCTATGATGCTGCTGCTGCTGGAGTTACCACGAGAAATGTTGCTCCACCTGCTGCCATGAACAACCACTTGACAGCGGACGCAGACTACCAGCGGGTGATCATTCCGGCCCCGAAACAAGCATCTCCTGTTGCATCAGCTAGAGCTATGGCCGCTTCCTCGACTGCTGAGGTCGACTGCAAGCAGCAAACGACTCCTCTTTCTTCTCCACTATCAACAACAGAGCCGTCGTTTCAATGGCCCATGACTGAAGCGGCGGATGATCAGATACGTCGGACTCTGTACGGCCCCAGCCAGCGCCGGAGGCTCCCAGTCTTCACTCAGTTCTGCGCAGAGTGAGTTCCACTACCGCCACCATCTCTTATTCTTGCATATTATTGGTACATATCGCCACTCGACACTAAAGGTAGCTTTACATCAAGGTCTAGTATAGATACAAAATTCTCACCCGAGTTTGGCAAAATTTCTCTAGACCATGCCAGACCAAGTTGACTATGGCCAGAGCCAATTCATGCATTTGTACATTCTTTGATCTTGTTTTGGTCTGGTCACTGCTGTTGATGAGTTTGGGGCATCCATCACACCTCACCTCCAAAAATAAAGCATGAGCACATAGATATGGCAATTGAGCTTTAAAACCCCAAACCGATGGCCACGGAACTCTGCAATGCACGAGGAAATGTGTCCATCTCAGTTCTCAGCCAAGTATTAGATACAAAGTTTGAGATCAACAAATTCGTTTGATGTATATGTAGCACAACTTGCAGACTATCGTCTAAAACAGAAACATCAAGTTGCATGCATGTCCCTGTGCTGACTCAATAGTCAAAATTTTTACTGCTCTCAGAAGTATGTACAACAGTATTAAGTAGAAAACTGCAATCAGCATGTGTCCACCAACTGTCAAATAGCCTTACACACACTGCTAGTGGCAGATTGACTAAAATTAGACACTATTTGATTTGAAGAAGAATTGTGCAACAAAAACTGTACATGATTAAAAAAAAAAAAAAAGATTCAAAACAGTTCATACTGTGACCACAACAAATACAAAAGGAACTAGCAATCTCTTGCAGTAGAAAAATCCTATGCTTTAAGGCGTCGTGTATGTGAAATGTTTTGTTTCTTTGAACATGCCAATGTTGAAGCAGTATTCTGAGACAAGGAGATGTATATGATGGATCAAACTCTTAAGTCTTTCAAAGGTCTTGCTTCTAACCCACCTTGTCGACGAGTGACTAAGCTGTACGGCATGTACGTCCCAAGCATCCTGTCCCAAACCGAGAAGAACGGCTGTGAGTAGTTGTATTTAGAGCCCTGTAGCTGATGGTGGATGTCGTGATAGGCTGTGTTGTTCTGAAAGAACATGTGGAAGATATTACCGGGCAACTAAAGGCCACAGTGATCATCGATAGTCTTGATTACAGCAAAGCAGAAAAAGAACACAGCAGTACGTGGTGTCATCTCTGTGATCAGGAACGACATGGCGCCGCCAAAGGTGTCGAGGAGGAGACCCTCCAATGGGTGGTTGTAGAGTGCTCCAACCGCGTAAGGCACAACCAGGCGGTGATGCTGGGAGTGAATATGACGGTACAGGAACTTGTTGTGGTGCATGTATCGGTGCACAAAATACTGCCATGTATCCATCACTAACATTGCCATGAAGACCTGCAACATTTGAACTGGAATAGATGGTTGAACAGGCACCCCCAACAAGCTTGCCTGGGCAGTCACCTGCAACAAAGATGTGTGGAGTCTTACATCAATCACAGAAGTATCACCAATCAAATAGTTCTTTTTTCATCAAATTCAACATCCTCATACAAAACAATTAATGCTAACTGTAAATCAATGCAATGCGGAATGCTTAACCAAACCTAGGAACTTTCATAAACTAATCACAAAAAATGTCGTATGTATGTTTCAAAACCTTTTTGCCTCAAAACAATGTAACCAACTCTTGGAAAATTGCAGATGCAATTGAGTCACCACATGTTTTCAGCCTCGAGAGTCAAGGAGGTGAAGGATTGATTAAGGCGCATCACTCGTATAATTTTCATAAACATAAAAATGGTGTCAGGACACCTCATACAATATGTATTCCATGGTGAGGCCTTCGTGGTAACTCTTTTTCCCTATGGTTCAACATATGGTGTTGATGTTTCGGTTATGCATCATCGAAATAAAATTTCCATTAAAATGTGAAAAGTCCTCAGAATTAATTTGAATACAAAAAACTAGAGGTCATGAACCTAACGTACGACTCCTGCCAAACTAAGGTCTCCTTACCTCTCTGTGTTGTATACATAAAGATACTGTTTACATGACTCGAACATTGCAACGTTACAGAAGAACATCCTTACCAACATAATAAAACCATTGTATACGTGCTTCATGTCAAAGTCAATTCTCAAGTTGTACCTTTCCAAAAACAAATGGCCCTTACATTTCCTACTACCTACTGGAAATCCACTTCTTCAGTATAAGCATAGTAAATGCATTCACAACAAACGAGGTTTTTAAATGTAGTGATTTAAAAAGCGCTAGGCGCCAAGGTCCCAAAACGGCCGAGGCGCTAGGCGCTCACCCGAGCGAAACGAAGCGCTAAAATTTAAAAATATATATAATCGAATTAATAAATATAATTATTTAAATAGAAATATGATATTAAATTAAGAAAATCTAGAAACATAATATTAAATAAATAAATATTAGTATTATTAAATTTTAAATCAAAATAATATATTACTAATCTAATAAATAAATAATATTATTATCAATATACTATTAACAGTATATTGTTAATATACAGTATACTACTGTTAACAGTAGATAGGCGAGGTGGCTGACTTCGAGAAAGCTGCTTACTGAGAGTAGGAAAAGAGACAATAGCGAGCAGCGATAGCGACAGAGGCAGCGGTGAGCAGCGACAATGCCAGCGGCACCAGCGAGCAGCGACGACAACGGAGAACAGTGGCAGCAGCGACAGCGGCGGGGAACGATAGCGGTGGCAATAGAGTCGGGGGCGTAATCGCAATTCACGAGTGGGATTAGGGTTGAGGAAGCAATTATCAATGTGTTAGTTGGTTCGATTGAACCAACTAACGCAAATTCAACCGAACCAGGCTAAAAGTCTGGTTCGCCTCGCCTGGTTTAACCCGGGCGCTCGCCCGAAGCACCCAACGCCTAGGCTCGGGCAAGCGCCTCTTTGAAGCGCGCCACCTGGAGATCGAGCGAGGAGCTCAGGCCTCGCCTCGCCTCGCCCGAGCGCTTAGGCGAGCGCATTTTGCAATTGTTGTTTAAATGAAGTAATATTTGAGCTAAGAGATGTCATCTCCATCGTAATATTTTTGAAGCAATATTTCTTAGATTACTGCCACATCAAACAAAAGCAACAGCTTTAGGGAGGCATATCATCAGCCACGGAACAACCTCACAATTAGATCAAGCAAAATCTTACCATCACAAGCTCGACTAGCGTTGTTCTAGGAAATAGGTTGAGTTGCATTATAGCAAAATCACCTCAAGCATGTTATCAAAGAGCAATCATAAGAAGTATTTTCTATTGCACACGCAAAAAAAAAAAAAAAGTGAATCAAAGGTGATGAAACACAAAAGTTGGTTGTTTTGCAGGCATATTGTTCGACACAAGTCTTAAGAAAGAGCATATGAATTCTCACCAAGAAGAGTACTTGCGCGACGGTCGCTTGGACGAGCTGTTGCAACAGTACGCCCTTCACCACAGTCGACAGCGTCACCAGGTTCTTCTGCTCCTCTTCTTTCTTGGTATGCAGTCGGTAGCGGCCCAACCGCGGCAGGAGCTGGTAGAAGCCGGCGTAGAGCCAGTAAACGACGATAGGGGCGAACGAACGTGCCCATCACGTCGTCGCTCACATACCCTTCCCAAAACACCATCTTCTCAAGAATCAAAAGGCCAATTAGGGTTCCACTTCGACCATAGGATCCCAGGGAAAGGTGGCTCGAGCACTAAGGAGAAGAACTCGGGTTGAGCTTGGCCTGCGACCACAACCAAATCGGGCGAAACGTAGGATCTTCTAGGGTTTCTGGCACCGAATTCCGGGAAACGTCGGAGCTCCTAGGGTTTCTGCGGATTAAAAGAGAACTGGTTAAGGACAAACGACCGCCACGAGAAAAGCGATCGAGATTTCTTGTCGGAACCCGAGCACCACGGGGAAGAACTGGAGGTTGCACTTCGCCTGCGACCTATGAAGATTACAGAGACGATCCGAGGATCGGAAATTATAGGTTGGATGGATGCTTTTAGAGTTTCGCAGATGAAAGAACCAGTCTGATCAGTAGAACTGGCAAGAAGAAGAAAAAAGATCTTTTGTTGATGCGATCGACGAGAGAGAGAGAGAGAGAGAAAGGAGGAAACGGAGTGGGGATCTGAGTCGATTCTTACGAGATTTTTGTTGGCGGGGGATTCTTGTTGTTCTTCTGGGAAGCGCGACGGAAGCCACCGAAGAGGGAAGCCGCCCCTCCCCGTTCGATCGAAAGGCGACGACGGCCGCGTCGAGGCACCGATGACTTCTGCCCCCATGACCTTTTCGCATCGTGGGGCGCGTCCTCCGGCCAACTGTCGCAAGCCTCTTATGGGTGTTCTTCAAATTATTATGTTACAGTACATATAAAATAATCTTATAAACTCTAACAATTGTGGATCCGTGGCGCAATGGTAGCGCGTCTGACTCCAGATCAGAAGGTTGCGTGTTCGATTCACGTCGGGTTCAAATCCTGAATTATAATTTTATTATACGAGACGAGAAAGAAAAGTTTTTTAATGGAAACATTAGAATACTTTGGATGTGTATATTATCTATTCTTTATTTCATCATTTTTCCTTTCCTTGGATTGTTCGAGATATGCACGTGTGTGAATAGAAAGTACATGAATAAAAAAAAGAGTGATGTAATTTTTTAATCCATGATTTTATTAATTTAGTTTTTAAAATTCGTCAACACAATATACCATGTTCTAGAACTAATTACAATTTCTCTATACTTATTACCTATACAAGGTGGGAATAAGTTTTTTTAGCTAATTCCTTTGACGCTTAAGTCAGTATCAAAATCTATCATGATTTTATGTAATTTCAATCCATGATTCTATGCACGTGTGTGAATAGAAAGTAAGATGGGTTCAAATCATGATAATATATGTATATTATCTATTCTTTATTTCATCTTTTTTTTTCTTAGATTGTTCATGTGTGTGAATACAAAGTACATGAATAAAAAATTAAAAAATGAGTGATATAATTTAAATCCATGATTTTATTAATTTAGTGTTTAATATTAGTCGACATAATATAGCATGATCTAGAACAAAGTAAAGTTGTTCTGTGTACTTATTACATATACAAAGAACGAGGTGGGAATAAGCTTTTTGAGCTAGTCCCTTTGACGTTTAAGTCAGTATCGAAATCTATTATCTTTAATCAGGAGTTTAAGAGTGTATTTTTATCATGATCTTAAGGAGAATGAATATCTCATAAAGATTTCACGAGAGAAGTAGCTCAATCTAAATAATCTCCAGACCTTCAAAAATATTATTGTGAGTATTTTACAAGGGAGTAGTTCATAACCGATCTAAGTGGACTTCTAGAAATATTCCTTGAATATTCCGTTTCGTAATTGGCTTGAACCATCACTTAAGCTTTCAACAAACAAATATTTCGTAGAGGATGTAACTCGATAACTGAGTCGAGCAATCTTTCGTACTCCTATCCGCATGAGCAATAAGAGGACGTTTGGTTGTCTGGGCCTTTTTATCTTCATATTAACCTTACATGATAACGGGTGATTGACTAATTATATATTCTCTATCACTTTAATTCTATATATTTAAATTTTTTATATCATTTTATATTACTTAAAAAAAAGGAGACAATGAGACACTAATCAAAATATATAGATTAACAACAAATTAACACAAATAAATCGATAAAAAAAAGTAGATTATTATTTTCTTTTGATTTGAGTTTAAGATGCAAAAAAATAAGACGTAGATAATTTAATGATCGTAGGAATCGAAATTATAGAGATTATCCCAATGGTTAAATAATATGAACATGCAATCGAATGGGATAAAAAAATATATGTGAAAAATAAATTGGGTTGGAAGGGAGATGCGACGTAGATTTAGCAGAGGAGCCCGGCGGCGATGGACCGACCAACCCCCATAACTGCCGTCACTAAAAAGATCATAACAAAAGCTCCGGTTCTACTGATTGAGAGCCAAAACGGCCCCCATCTCTCTCCTCCTATTTCTCTCTTCCTCTCCATCCCCTCTCTCTCCCTATATAACCCTCCTCCTTTCTTCCACGTTTCCTCCGCCACCCCCACATTATTACTATTCGTCTTCCTTTCTTTCCCTGAGAGGTACGAACATGGCACCTGTGACCTTTTCCATCTCTTCTTCGAATTTTACAGGATCTGCAGTTGATATATTTTCCATTATTATTATTATTTTTTATTGTAACGTGGATCGTAAGTCGTATTTGTGTTCCATTTCATGAGCAAATATCGAGTTTTTTTTTTTTTTTTTTTGGTTCTCAGATGGTATTGATCGACAATTCTGTGACCGTGATCGGTGTATTGCAGGATGCAGTTGCAATTTTCTATGTTAATGTCGATGGAAGTGATGTAACTTTCGATGGGACTGAGATGTTCTTGTTTCAGATACTCCATATTTTACGAGCCCGAGAAGGTCATGGGGAACAGAGGTCAAGCCTCTGCTTGCCCGCCGCGAGCCCTCCTCGCACAGGCCTCGCTGCACGCCATCACTTTCGACGACGTCCAGCATCACCTGTCTGAGCTGGGGAAGCCGCTGAATTCCATGAACTTGGATGAACTGTTGAATTCGGTCGTGGTAGTCGAGCAGCAGATCCAAGCTCCGGCTTCTTCTTCCTCTTCCTCTTCGTCATCTTCCTCCTCCTCCTCGTCGTCGTCCATCACCAACGCTTCCTCGGTCTCTACGGGAAACTACGACCTGAATTGCCCGCTCAGCCTCAAGACCATCGACGAGGTGTGGCGCGAGATCATCCGGCACGAAGAGCAAGGCAACGGGGAGGGCGCCGAGACGTTCGGGGAGACGACGCTGGAGGATTTCCTGGTCCGAGCCGGCGCGATCAACGTGGCCGCTCCCAACTGCGGCGGTGGGATCGACGGGGACTCCCCGCCTCTGCTCTCGATGGACCCGGTGGTGCAGCAGCAGCAGGAGGAGTGGCTCCGGTACCAGTTGACCACCGCTCAACACCAGCAGCAGCAGAGCCAACCCATGTCGCTGTTGGAGACAGGCCTGCCGTTGTTCGCCAACGCGGTCATGAATGCAGGGGGGGGGCTGTGCGACCACCAGCTCGTCAAGCCTGCCTCATCGGACTCCAAAATGACCAGCGAGCGGCAGAGAAGCGACGACAAGACGATCGACAAGATCACGGAAAGGCGGCAGAAGAGGATGATCAAGAATCGAGAGTCAGCAGCTCGATCGCGAGCACGAAAGCAGGTGATTCATATATATATATATATATATACATACATATATATCCACCACACATTACTAAAAGATTTGGTTGCATCATCTCTTATGCATTGGATCGCAGGCTTACATAAAGCAATTGGAAGAGGAGGTGATGCAATTGACCAACACCAACAAGCGGCTCAAGAAACAGAAGGTATGAACGGAAACAAGAAGAAGCTTCAGTTTTAGAACACAGAAGCACAATCTGAGACCAACTGCACAAACTTCACTACCTTTCCATAGATTGAATTGTACATAACTTAATTTCCAAGCTTTTTTTTTTTTTTAAGCTGTAGAATTCCTTTGATCAATGCATCCGCGATTCATTTCTCTGCAGTTGCCAAACTCCTAATTCATTGCTTTTGGATTGCAGGACTCTTCCAAGAACATCTTTCATCTTTTTTCGGTTATTTGCCTCAGAAGAAGAATGGTAGTCTAATTAGCATACGCTACATTGAAACACCCAAATCTCAACCTTCCTGCGAGATGTATCTCAATGTTAGGCACAAAAGGCATTTTACCATGAACCAATTTTTAAGAGTGTTGTTCTTTGGAACGCCACCCAAGCTTGTCATGTTTCGGTGTGACCGGGGTTGGAGGAAGGAAGCAAAGAGAAGCCCCTCCTCCCCCGAGGAATGCGAATCCTTCGATTCATCATTTGGCTCATATGAACTCTCATCACCTTTCTTAACACACAACAAAGAATTCAACTAAAAACCTACGGCATGAAAAATAATAAATAAGGTGGGTGAATGAACTACGGATGCTTTCATATGACGGTGAGGAAATGAATGAATCTAGCAATAATGATGTTCTAAGACAAAATAAGAGGTTTTCATCAACTAAGCGGGCAAATTCTTCGAGTTTCCACACCTGTAATCTGCTGCTGGTCTTGTCGATTGCTGGATGTGACTAATTCGTTCCAGAGCACAGGAGTAGAAACTGCATCATGATCATGCATTTTTCTTTATGACAATGGATTCCTCGAAATGGAGATATGAGCTAATGCGGTTCATCATGCTGCCTCTTTCAGGAAGAAGATATGGTGTTGCGATTCACTTCGTCATCAGAGCCGAGATACCAATTACGGCGTACGAGCTCTGCAAAATTTTAAGCTCCAACATGCTTCAGTTTTGACCAGATTCTTACACTTTTATTCCCAGGACATCTGTGAACACCATGATATATTTGGTTAATCCAACACAAAAAAAAAAACATTTGGCTTCTTATATCGATCTTTCGTCTTTGAGTTTTCAAATAAGAGAAACAGAAGAAGGAAAAGAAATGTTTTTTTTTTTTTTGTTCAAACCTGTCTTTATATACCTACCTATGTGCATTTTTTTTAATGCATTGTTTTCACTAATAAAGATGCTTTTCCTTCGTTGTATCGAATCAATAACAGAAAAAGAAAAATTTTGTTCTTGTTTTCTTTTTCCCTTCAATCGCTTGATCTTTGGATTTTAAGTTCATCCTTTTCTTTTTTTTTCTTCTTCTTTTGTTTTGCCTTAATCCTGTGGGATAGATAGAGATGGCCAGAGTCCATGTTCCTTATCCATCACCGACTGCTGATCTCTTTGCCAGTGTTTCCCTCCTATCGATTTGTTCTTAGCAATTGCCACATTGCTTCACGGATGTGTGTTCCAAATCATTCTCAGCCACCAGCAGTGGAGGTTCGAGGCAGCCAACCAGGTGAGAGTGGGGACGCTGTTCCTTTTTTATTGTTAAATCTCCAACACAGGAGCTTCTTTTACTTTTTTCTCTTTCAGGAATAATGGACTTTTGAGTTGGATTCCTTTGACTCTTTGGTGGGGAATCTGAGGAATGGAAGAGGAGGACGACCGAGTGGCTTCAGAAGGTGGAGCTTACAAGTGGTAGGGGACGACGATCCATTGGTGGCTTTGCTCCTCTTGTTTGCAGTGCCTTCAGGATTTCTAACTTCAACTTGATGCAAAGTTTTTATTTCATCACCATGAAGGCCATGAATCACAGTTTCGACAGCTACCATACGTTACTGACAACTACACCGAGAGCACTCGTCACCCACTCAAGCTGCTGTCTTCCTCGTTGCCACAGCCACCAGCAGCTTCCACAGCTTCACTCACGGTGAGGAAGATCCATTCTGCTCCTATTACGTCCACAAGCCCGGCCAACTTCATCTTGTGAATCACTTGCCAGCCGGGATTCGCTATAGCTAGCTGTAGCATCATCAAATGAAGTTTTCTCAAGCAAGAACTTTAGATTGACCGATCGATCGATCGCCGGAAAAGAAGAAATGGCCTTGTGTCCTCATCATGTGTGGCTCACCTGAACACCATCGGAGGTCAGCTTCCTGTGCATTTCTTCGACCGCAGGAATACCTGATGTGTCGATGTGCGAGACATCTGCAACCCACAAGGGTCGGATTTAGATGGTCAGGTGAAGAAGAGAGAGTTGTGCGCTGTCTTTAAGGTAATCGATGAACTCACTTGACATGTCGAGGACCACGAATCTGGTCATCTCGCCAGCTCTCTCCTTCGCTGCATCACATCCTCCTGTTATCCTCGCTAAGACCCTGCAGCGCAACATGGTCACCGTTCAAGGCCGGGAGGGAAGCGACGGCCAACAACACTCCATCAACTGCTTCGCCTTACCTTTCTTTGACGGAGTTGGCATTCATGAAATTAAGGAAGGGTGAATCGATGCGAAGTATCAGTAGATTTGGTGTCTCAACAGCTGATGGATACTGTCTCATGCTGTAGAATATGTCCGTCCCTTGAATCCTTCCAAGCATCTCTATTTTATGCCCGAGTGCGCATATAATTATCTTTGCGAAGGAGATGATCACCTGGAAACAACAGAGTCATCAATCGTCTACTGAGGCAAAAAAAAAAAAAAAAAAAAAAAAACAAGAACAGGATTCAACCAGAGAGATTGGCGTTCGATCATCTCACCGCAGTCAGCAGACCAATCTCCACTGATCCAAACAAAACACCAAGGAAAGCTCCGAGGCAAGCTAGGAAGTCCATCTTATCCACCCTCCAGATTCTGCAAGCTTCTTTTATGTCGATGAGGCCCGGGAGGGCGGAGAGGATGATGGAAGCCAGTATGGCGACTGGTGTGTAGTACAACAGCTTCATCAGCAGCAGCAAGGATACGAACACGGTGATGGCCATGACCATGTTCGACACCGTGGTTTCACAGCCTGCGCTCACATTTACTGCGGTCCTGGAGAATGATCCTGCAACGTTCGAGGAAGAACTTGCAGTGCTTATTATTATTGCTCTATGAATGCAGAATCATCTTAGCAATCTGTTTACCTGTTGCAACGTAGCAGGAAGACAAGGATCCAGCAATGTTCATGAATCCCATCGCCACCATTTCCTTGTTGCCATCCAGCTGATAGCCTCTTACTGAAGCAAATGATCTGCCAACAGCAAAAGCCTCCTGCAGTTTCATTTCAAGTTAAAGGTGGCCGATGGTGTTCAGCTGAATGATCCATTTGAGTTCGGGCGTAGAGGCAGACCGTGAGGGCTATGATGGCACAAATGAGGCCAATCTTTGCTGTCTCTCCGATGAATGGACCAGTTAACTGTATCTGTTTGACTGAGCTCGGATTCAATCCTTCCTTAACTTGCCGTATGATCTTGACGCCATGCTTATCCGCTCTTGTCAGGTATACCAGAAGAGTTGATAGAACGACGGAGAGCAGAGGAGTGATGGCAGCCAACCAGAAGAGTTTCCTTTTCCTCAAACCCTAATGACATGACGTTGGCGTCTTCAGCTGATCTACCTATCGAAATATAAGGAGAAGCAAAACTCTGCATTACTTACTATGGATCTCACGATAAGGATGAGCAGGAGGAAGGAGCACCCGATGAGAAAGTTATCAGGGTTCCACTGTCACCAGCAAGACACGAAAACATATCGAGGTCAATGAGAATTCATTGCAGGATTAGAGGTACTTGCATCAAAGCTTGCTATGCTTACAGGTTGATGAACTGCAAACCAAACAGCCTTGATGACAGAAACAACATCAGTGTTGTTGGTGAAGTGATTGATCCCAAGGAGCCCTTTTAGTTGCTGAAGACCTATCACGATTGCAGCTCCTCCGGTGAATCCCACAATTGTGGCGTGTGAAAGAAAGTCCACAACGAAACCCAATCTGAAGAGTGACAAATCAGTTGAACAACAAAGGTTTTCTGGCTTAGACAGTAACAAGCAAACATATATGAACACAGAGAGATAAGATTAACTGATTCAGAGAGAGATAAGGTTAGCCAAGTGATATTGCTGTACAGAGAGAGAGAGAGAGAGAAGATTAATTGATACTTCAAATGACAAGAAACCACTGACCTGAAAAAGCCAAAAGAGGCTTGGAAAATGCCAGCGAAAAAGGTAGCAGTGAGGACCAGCGATCTGTACGCCTCAGGATGGGTATAAGGATCCACTAGTTTCTGAGTCAGGGACGACAGCAGAAGAGAGACGACGGCGACCGGTCCTATTGCAATATCTCGTGAAGTCCCCATCACAGCATAGATTAAAGGTGGCACAAAACTGGAATCTGTATTGCAAAGAATGAGAATGGTGATGATGTGTGTGTACGCTATGTGAGCTTGAGATGGCAACTTACAAAGGCCATACTGGGGATCGAGTTTGGCTAGATTAGCGTATCCGATGCTCTGCGAAAGACGAAATGGCTTTCAGAAACCGGTAGCAGAAGTCGAACGAAGAACAAGTACAATTCACGCGGTGAACCACCTGAGGGATGCCGAGGCTCGCGAGAGTCAGGCCAGCCATCAAGTCTCGCCTGAACGACTTGCGATCGTAGTGCCTTCCCCAGCGAAGGATGGGAAAGAGGCCAAGGAGCGCCGAGACGAACCATTTGGTCGAGGAAGATGGCCTGTTGCCCGCAGCGAGAACTGCCCTCCTCACGCGCCCCGAGAGCTCTTGCCATGGAGGCGGCGGCTCCGGCGCATTCAGCACCAGCAGCGACGTCTCAGGCCGAGCTGATACCTTGGAACCATCATAATCCGGCACAGACGCAGAGTCACCTGAGGAGGACCCCATGGATCCTGGTTTGAAGTGTTTGGGAGAACTCCGAGAGCTTCCTGCTCGCTGAAACATGGAAGAGATGTGAGGCATCGGAGGAGGAGGAGGCGTGAGCTTGTGAGGAGCGATGAGTGAGATAGATATAGAGGAAAAGGATGGTCCCCTGGGAATTGGTGGACTGCGACGCTGCGATGTCATGGATTCTTCTCTGGCGTCATTTGAGCACAGTAGAAGATTCACTTCCATCAAGGTTTCGGACCCCCAGTCACCACAATCATTAGCACTCAGTAAAGTTCTCTTCTTTCATCAGAAGAACTCGATGGAGGTGGAGGAGGTATAGCACAAGCGATCAGCTCAGCTCAGAATCATCGAGTCTCAAGCTTGCGGAACTCTACTTCGCTTGATGTATAGCAGACAAAGGATAAGGTAGAGATGGCCGGACATCTCCTTCTCGGCCACTGCAGCAGAGCCCTACATCACTGTTGTTTGAGGTTGTCCGTCTCCTGCACTTGTGCTTCTTCAGTAACACGCACTGAAACATGCACAAAACAATCCAATTCAGATCTCTTTCTTGCCGTGTGTTTTGGAGATGTTGGATGAACTCTTGCAAGGTTGTTGACTATTTCTTGCCGTGTATAGCTGTCAGGGAATTAAAGTCGCATTTGATCAAGAACAAAAGACAGTTTGGATACATATGGGGGTGGGGGGGACAGTTCTCCATGTTGTTTGTTCCCTTGTTGTTGGTTGATCTCCATGGCTAGATTCCCTGTGTTCGGATGCATGAGAGAGAGAGAGAGAGAGATTGACATCACTGCTCGGATGGATAGAAATAAGAAACTTGGAGAATCTATTATGGCATACAAATATTTACAACGAAAAATGGATAGGAATAAAATACTATTTTTAAGGATAAATTACGCAAACAACTCAGATTTATTTATAAAGCCACCCCTTTAAACAACTATAAATTATGGGTTTTATATATCTATTCTTACCTGGTTTGAAAAATAGTATGTATAAAAGTTTGTTAAATATTAGAATAGCTCGATTAGTTTCACATTGGAGGTAAATAAGACTAAGATTGATCTATAAAAGTTTGTTAAATATATTATTATTAATTTTAAGTTAAATATTTTGACCTAAAAGTTGGCTATGTTGAAATTATAACACTCTAATTAATCTTATATATTCTTGAATGAGGTATTCAACTGTAGGGATGAATCAAAAAATAAATTTTTATTGGTTCTACCTCCTCCTTTTTTTTAAGAGAATGAATCTTTTTATTGAAGGACCAGAAAAAAAAAAAAGGTCAGAAAATGATTTGAAAGATCCAAAACTAAAAACGAGACAGTCAATCAATCAATATAGATTGATTCAAATCCAATATAACACCTATGGATACAAAAGAAATGCATCTAATCGATTCTTTAGATAAAACTAAAATTATCTTATAAGATTCTAAGTTAAAATTAAATAAGATTGATATATTAGTTAGTCTATATAGTTTGATAGTTATACATAGATATCATTAATATGTATAATTTGTCATACCATTGACTAAAATAATATTTTTAATTATTTTTTAAAATAAAAGTTAAGGATTCGAAACCTAAATGGATGTAATCTTGAAGGTATGTAATAATTTAGCTATTAAAGACTTTTTGAGAGCCTATCACAAGGTTTTAAGTTTGAATTCTATTTCCTTACTTATGACAAAAAAAAATCTCATATTTTCTCTTCCATCTATCTATTTTCCTTAATGAAGTAAGACAATAATCATATCGGTAATCGCCTCACCTTTTAGTATTAAAAAGAAAGACAAATCTTAATTACTTGAGGAATTCGAATCACAATAGCATATTGGAAATGAAGTTTTCACTTAATATCTTTTCTTCTTTCCTAATTAAAAATAAATGAATTTTCCACATACCCTTTACATCAATTCCATCGATACTATATCAATAAAATGTATCTTAGCAGTGAAAGCATGGAAAGAATAAGCGATTGACATTGATTCACTTACAAAATTGTCGAAGAAATTATAGAAACATATGATACGAAAGCACCATATCAATCAATGCATGTTTTTTTTTGGTCCAAAAGTCATTACAAACTAATAATAAGTGCAATCCAATTTGGAATCCTTTGCACCGATCCAACCAATCAATATTACCAGATCGAAACTATCCTTTTATAAATACCTCACATTGGATGACAGACTTTACAAGCTCCTATATCCCTCCTCCTCCTCCTCCTCCTCCCTCTCTCTGTCTATATACACATATATATAAACCCTAATCACTTGCATGCTGTATTGACAGAAGCCACCTTTCGTCATGGAGTCTAAATTGGCTAGGCTGGCGTTGGTCGCTGGCTTGATGGCCGTCTATGCCTTGTCGGTCTCCGCCGCGGTTGCTGCTCCGCCACCCGCCGACTGCTCCAGCGTCGTGAGTAGTCTGTTGGATTGCTTGCCCTACGTGACCAACGGCAGCGACACCGCCAGCCCCAGCAAGGAGTGCTGTGCCGGTGTTGCCAGTGTCGTTTCCCAGAGTCCGGTGTGCATCTGCCAGTCGCTGGACGAGGCTTCCAATCTCGGCATCGCCCTCAATATTACTCGTGTTCTTGGCCTCCCCGTCGCTTGCTCGGTGCGGGCGCCCAAAGTTCATTGCGACGGTACGTTGGTCTCTGGTGCTCTCATGGAAATCATATCTGTGCTTGATCTTAAATTCCTCCCTTACGTTTGAATAAGATCTGATGGTGTGTCGTGTAATCTTGCTTCCTTTTTCATATGTTTATTGTTTGTTATTCTGATCATTTGGCTTCATTGAAATCGCCGCTGCAAGTCCTCCAGGTGAGTCTCCACGTAAGTTATCTTCCCTTCTCATGGAGAGAACAATGATCCATTGCTCTACGAACATGAATTATAACGAGTTCTCATTGCACTCGATAACGAGGTTCTAATCTTCGTTGATCAGGTGCTGCACCCCCACATCCATCGCCAGGTCCATCACCATCACCATCGCCATCGCCATCAGGACCACTGCCATCTCCGGGTCTGTCACCGCATCCGGCGCCAACTCTACCGCCGTCGCCACCTTCACCGCCACTCCCAACGCCAGAACCTCCTTCGTCTCCAGCAACTCCACCGCCAAGCACGTCAGTTGAACTCTCTCCGGCTCCGACCGCTGATGGAGCGCCGGCGGAAGCCTCGCCATCTGATGCCCCAAAGCTCACATCTCTTCCCCTTGTCTTCGTTTCCTGTTTTCTCTGGCTTTATCTGCTAGTTTAGACTAGTATGACATCTCGGTCTAAGTCTCTGATTCCACCTTCTTTCTCGAGCTTGCTTGTTGTTAGATTTCTAATTGTTGTTAATATTATATCATCAACAATTTCATGTCTATTTGTTTGTGTAATAACAGTTGAGAGGATCTCTCATCTCCTGCAAAATAAATATCTTTGTTATTTCTTATTATTTGGGTTCAAGAAAAATATTTTGATTTCGACGAGGACATTAAATTGATGCGATAGTTACGAGAACCTTAACTCGTCCGAGTCCTGCACTCGCTTTCATTAAAAGTCCGATCCCACGACTCGGACGATCTCCGAATGAGGCCGGTACGCTTACCCTATGTCGCCCTGGCTGTGGCTCGCCTTCTCATATACCCTACAATAGTCGGATCCGGTGACCGTTTATAGACTTACCTCACCGCTTTTGGACCCGACACGTACACAATTTTTTAAACTTCCTCATTCTCGACACTGCCGACAGCGAATTACCTATCGTACCGCGAGTAACCGCTACCCTTCCCTCGAACGCCTTTGCCTCTGCTTCGAAGAGTCCCCTCGCTGGTTCTCGCTTCTTTGCTCTGCTCTCCACCACTGCGGCGATGGCCAAGACTCCTGATCTCCGCGGCCGCTGCCGTGTTGGCGGTGGCGTGCGTCCTCCAGGCGCTGGCCCTCGCCGCGTACGACGTCGGCGGCGTCAAGCGGGGGTTCGTCGTCCAGGGTCGCGTCTTCCGCGACACCTGCCGTGCCGGGTTCGAGACGCCGGCGTCGACCTACATCAGAGGTGAGGGTTTCGCCTTCTATCGGATTTTAGGCCGTCAATCTACATTGGTTCGTGATCGGCTGTGAACTGTAAATGTGATATCGGAAGGAATTGTGGGAGAGGCCTCAAAATAGGTTCTCGCTCGACGATGAGGGGTGCGGAATTCCGTAAGAATCCTAATAGGAAGTTCAATTCTTGATGTCAGCTAGGAAATCGCGTTCCTTAGCGACAGATCGGTCAGAAACTTCGTGGTGAAGGATCTAAGATTGAATGCATTCTTTTGAATTCGGTAGGAGATTGTGCAATTAGTTGAGCAGAAGATCTAGAAAAGAAGGTGCTTTTTTCATAGATGTCATGTAAGTAAACATTTTCAATGCCAGACAAGTAAAAATAGACTGAAGTTGACTGGTAGAAGGATTGTTATATGAGTGAACAAATACCTTTTTATTCATCATATATCATCTTTTACTGAATTGTTTGAGACAATGTTGTTTCAACACATTTGTTTTTCTAATATCTGAGGTGATAGACCATATGTTTTCATATATGTATATAAATATGTTATATTCTGTGATTTTATAGGATTTTTTACACAATGTTTTATATGAAAAACTTGGCGCCTGAATTGGAAAAGGGTAAGGGACCAAGCCCAAGTTAGAAAGCACAAATACATATATACTCTAAAGTTAGATAATATTTTGTCAACAGCTAAGCCACAAAAATATACACTATCTACTGGAAAATCAATAAACACCATATCTCCTTAGTATACAGTTATTCTTTTACAGATTCAAAATGTTTTTTTATATAGTATGTAAAGCAGAAAATGCTTGAGGTAGTTACTGATGTTTGTTACCATGACAAAAATGCTTCCTGGATTGTTTAAATGCACCAAAAATGCTTAGGAAGAGTTCATATTTTTATAAGTACATAAAATTTTCATGAAACATGGTCAATCGCCTTTGATATATGCATGCCAATATCTTCTGATACTTATGTGTTCAGATTAATTACAACCAAGCTATTTGCTAAACTTGTAATGTTCTTGTGATGGGAAGGCTTCCTTCAGAGCAATATTAAGGGTGGGAAGGCTGGTTAAATTGTTTGAGTCGAGCCATTTGATGGATGCTAAGAGTAGTTGGAGTTGAATAAAGGCAAGAGATGCAGAAAAGATTAGTTGTGATGGTAACAAGGGATTGGTATATGAATACATTACGTTACTGATGGTGGGTGGGAAGAGTTACAGACAACTTGGACGGAGACAGCAGAACATCATGGATTCTACTGTTGATTAATAGAAAAAAAAATTGTAGGAAGAGAGAAGAGTGAGGTGTTGGATTGTAGTGAAGCTTCAGGAGCAGCCTTGTTTTCACTTGAACAAGAACTTCACTTTGGCCATCAGAAATTTCTCATTTGGATGTAAATTGTCACGTACATATGTATTTGTAATTGTAAATATGTCTGACATCATGATTTTATGGGGAACATTAGTTTTCATGATAAATTGATGGTTCTACCGCAGATGGTACTAAAATTGTTTAATTATCATGTTTGTGCCTAAATTACCCGAAACAGAAAGCATCATTTCTTCCATTTCTGTGGCTCCAATGAACACCATGATGAAAGTGTGTTAAACAAAGTAAAGGTTGTTTAGTTTGCATCCAATTTTGGCATTGCCAGTAAGTTAAATGTAAAGTTATTTTAGTGTCCATTTTCTCCGATCTGAGAGTAATTAAATCATGATGTTGATTAGAACTTCTCTAATTGATGAACATGCACAAAGTCTTTGCACTTTTTCATGGTTGATCTTCAGTCACTAGGTATTGCTCAAGATGCAGTTATATGGATTTTGTTCATATCTTTTCACATTGGCTTTGGAACGGGGATGAGTTTCTGCCCCCTCTATGACAATATCTGCCACTGCAGCTCTGCTCTTTGTGATTTTGGTTTCAGTATGGTAAAACCATTTTGTTCTCTGCAGGTGCAAAGGTGAGGGTAGAGTGTAGATCTGAAGTCATTGGTACAACGATTGCAATTTTGAGGGCACAACTGATCACACGGGAACCTACAACATCCTAGTTGCAGATGAGCATGAGCATGAGATTTGTGAATCTGTGCTCATTAGGAGCCCAGTGAGCAGAAGCAAGACTGCACTCCCGGGTCGTGAGAGGGCTCAACTGTTCCTATCATGCAACAATGATATCGCCTCAGTTCATGAGATACGCAAACTCACTAGGCTTCCTGAAGGACTCTCCCCTGCCAGTCTGTGCCCAACTTCTCCAACCTATGAGCAATCTGAATTTTAAGGTAGAATACTACTTTTACCTCTCTGGGCTCTTTGGTTCTATGTCCTATTGACTCCTTTAAATTGTCCTGGCACTTTATTGGTTTTATGTGGCATTCATCACATGGTTTGTCGCTGCTTGTGGCTACCATCTGTTCCAAGTTTATTCAGCATGCTTTTGCTATCATCTTTGCTTTCTGATGGCTGATATGCTGCTTAGTCATGGCATGCAATAGTTAAGTGTATCACTGTATTTATTAAGTTGGTCTCTAGTGGATTACTGATTTAGTTAAGGGCAATTCCAAATGTCTCCAAGCTGTCCGTTGTTTTATGCATACTTCTGTGTCATAATGCATTGGCTCGTGTCATGATGTGGTTTTGAACAAAGTATTACCAACTCTCAGAAAGAAAAAGTTCCTTAGCTCATACAAAAAAGACCTTTACTGAGGGCCTCTTTCTTTGACACTCCAACATCCCAAGAATTCAGATCTGCCTCCTAGATCAATCCAGCACAGCCCCAATTGAAGCTAATCCAAGCTTCCCTTTACACTGCAGGATTGCAAGCCAACCATTCTTCAACATACCCCTCACTTTGTCTTGCTCACCTTCTTTCACTCTTGGCAACCTCTTCACCTGGAACACCCTCATCAGATTCACCACTATGTAATATTGGTACATTATGGTGAGTTGTAGATATGGTGAATCTTGTAAGAGCATAACTTCAGCTGTTCAGCAGGAGCCAGTTTAAAACCAAGTGGAAGTAGCTCATCTGAGTGAAGAGGACATGATGAGATCATGTAGTATAAGTAATTGAGGGTTGATAAGCTTTGTTTGGAGGAAATCAATGAATGCAAATCTGTAAACTTGTCACTTAAAATTGATGAGGGTAGACATTTGAATTCTGGATCTCCTTGTGGGAAGGGGTCAATTTAAATTGTGATCTTGATCATAATTGCCTTATCTGAGATTTATGGACTAGGATACAGAAAGGTAAGCTGCAGAAAGAAATATTTGAAGGAAGAGGATGCTTCTAAGTTCATCAGACCGAAAAATCAAAGAAAAAGAGGAAAAAAATGTATCATTCTTTTCTACCTGCAGAACAAACTGGGAGTGTAGAATTTTAGGATGATGGATTGCCAGCAACATCAGTCCTGGCATATGGATTTAGAGGATATATAGGTGACTCTTAAAGTTTAATGAAGAACTCTTTTTGGCTTGAGCCTCATTGGCATCATGCTTCATCAATGGTACATCATTTTGCAGCACATATTACTTTTGAGATCTGACAAATGGAGATTTCTCATACTATGATCTCTGAAATAACTAATAGCAGTTGGAACTATTACTTCAGTAGCTAACAGTATATGTGTTCCTGGATCCAAAATCTCCATAATTTGGCTAATTGAAAAACATTTTCTCTATGTTGATGATTGTTACATGAGCCAATAAATTAGGTGAATTAGATAAGGATAAGTTTCTAGGATATTGTTCTATAATGTCTCTCTAATTATTTTTCTTGTTTGTCTTGTTCCAGAACACTCTATATGGCCCTTCCACAAGCATGATTACCTAATAATCATCCACTAAAAACTCCAACCTCAAACATCACCATCTTATGGACAGTCCACACTATACCTAATTTGAGCTTAATATGCATGATCACCTAAAAATAATGCCCTAAAAACTCCAACCTCAAACATCAACATCCTATGAACAATTTGTAGCCCACCCTAATTGAGCTTAAGACATGTCATTCCTTCCATTACACCTACTCTTCTTGTCCTTTTCACAAGCAGAGGGCTCTTATCTTGTAGTGAACACAAACCATGCTTGCCTTGTAATCTCCACAAAGTAAAGCCTTCCTTGTGGCTAGAAATAAACCTGCTGATATCACCCCCTGAGCCCACTGGAATATGCTCATATCCAAAGCAATTATTAATTACTGAGAGAATACACACAACATGGAAACCCATGAGGCTGTGATGCCAAGGGTCAACTACCATTGAGCCAATCACCAGCTACCAGGTGTCCCCTCCACTGGCTACTGGGTACTTGGCATCTAGTCATTGGTCCATAGGGAAGAGCTGTAGGCCTATATAAACTCTTCATTAGGCTCCTTCCCTGAGCAGAGAAAAAAAAGGACTCAAATTTTCAACTCCAATTTGGTGAGCTGAGAGATCCTCTGCAGGTTATCAAGGAGTAATATTTGATTTAGTTTCTCCTTCTTCAACTCCTGTTTTGATATAGTTGTTGTCTCTCAAGGTGAGAAAAAGAGGCCTGTTTTTTTGGCCATTTTCTTGCAATAATCTCTGCAACAAAGAAGGTCTCCATTTCATCATAGAACAGAAATCCAGACCCTTTGTTCTTGGGTCTCTTCTCTTCTACAGATTTCCTCAGTTCAGAGGGCTTATTTTTCTCTGCCCTCAGTTTGGTTCTCAGTTCTCTATTCTTCTGATATCCTAGTTTGTAACACCTGCCCTGTTCCTTGCTTGGTTTTATAACCAGTTGGGTTTGTTCTTGTAGCTAATTTAGCTAAAGCTTCTTGTTCTTCTTCACAGAGAAGTCATGGCCACTGCTGTGGACATGTACAATACCATGCAAGTTTTCTCATCATCTTCATCAGATCCCTTGAGTGAAGCACTCGAAGCAATTCATGGTGCTCCAAGTCCATACTTCCCCGGCTCTTCCCCTTCTGAGTCGTCTCCTTTCTCCTGTTACCTTCATCAAAATCCGATCTTTGATTCTTACTCTGGTTCCTTCTCGACAACAATCGACATGGCCGCAATGAGATTCTTGAGCCGAATTCACGACGAGTATGCCGTCGGCCGACAAGCTCGAATCGGCCTCAATTACCTGCCCCCTGTTCAATTCCAACATCCACTCTCGGCAGCTGCGGAGCAGCAGCAAATGGCTTACGCGGGCTTCCTTGGCCCCCGGCCGCAATCAATGAAGCGATCAGGCTCCTCGGCGTCGCCTCCGAAGCCCACCAAGCTCTACCGCGGTGTCCGGCAGCGCCACTGGGGGAAATGGGTCGCTGAGATCCGCCTCCCCCGGAACCGCACTCGCCTCTGGCTCGGGACCTTCGATACCGCAGAGGAAGCTGCCATGGCCTATGACCGTGCAGCATTCAAGCTCCGGGGAGACGGCGCGAGGCTCAACTTCCCGGAACTTCGAAGAAATGGAGCTCATTTCGGCGCACCGCTCCACTCCTCGGTTGACGCCAAGCTCCAAGCCATCTGTGAGAGCATGGCCAGTTCACAGAAACAGGGGAAGGCTAGACCAAATGTGGCAGCAGCAAACGAAATCATCAGCTCAGGCTCAGAGGACAACAAATCGGAGAGCTCGTCTTCCCTCGAGGGAGACGAGACCTCCTCAGGAACAACAGCTGCCTCCGAGATCCAGTACTTGGACTTCACCGAGGCACCATGGGATGAATCAGAGAGCTTTAAGTTGCACAAGTATCCATCATGGGAGATCGACTGGGATTCTATTCTCTCTTCCGATCAGTAGTAGTTCATGTCATGTTGTGATCCTTTAGCTTTCTTCAGGTTCTGCTCTGTTAGTAGGTGTCTCCAGTGGCTGCTGCAAATGGATTTTTAGGCATTTGGCATGGCCACTATGTTGGTCTTAATAAGCTTGATGGTTCGAGTCTTGTGGATGTTGCTTGTAGTCGATCTCCAGGTAAGCTGGTTTTTATAGGCATCACCAGGAGAAAGATGGTGTTCTTGCAAGTGTAACAGCCATTAATGGTCCTGTAACTACAACAGCTTTGTTTATATTATGATCATATTCTTATGTATGATTTGTTCTATGTACATGCATTAAGAACATCTAAGTTTAAATTGCTTTCCCAACAGTTTATTTGCCATTGTCTTGCTTAATTCTAATGTTATCAAAGATCTCATCATTCAGGTAGTGTGATGATACAAATCCATGAATACTGGGATTGAAGCCTTAAGCAAGAAGAAATTGGATGCAATGTTCTCTGACTGGACACAGAAAAATGAACAGTATTTGATGAGAATTTTATTGAGCACAGATCTCAAATCTGCTATCCTTGGAAGGAAAACTTTGGTATGACTGCTGTTTCCCACCTGTTGTAATGAATGCATTTTTTTTTTCCTAAGAGAACAACTGAGGCTTCTTCTGGTCATGGCTTGAAAGCTTCTCCACATTCTTCATTCAGTGGGCACATTCTATATGGGAAGAAGTGAATCATATATCTTGCCTATATGCTGCATAAATAATGCATCAAATGGTGATACATGAGCTGGAAGAGTGAGAGGGAAAAGATGCTACATTGCCTTCAAACTTCAGAGACAATTCAAATTGGTTCCAAGCACAAAGCTGCAAACTCAAAACAACTTTACAACCATGAAACAGGTGTTCTTGCCTCATATCAAGTGAGAAAGTATCACCTCAATACACACTGATCACATCAAATCTCATTCTAGCAGACAATAGATTCAGGCAGGTCCTCTGCTGCTGGATTCTGGATATCTTGTACAAGAAGCCTGCAAGTGGAGTCAGGTAATGATCCACCCCCATCTTGATCTGACACTAACCTGGTGGGGTGCTTTGCAGGATCAGATTGGGTTCTTGACATGATTAAAGTTCTCAAACAATTCATCTGATGAGTGCCAATCAAGTTGCTTGCATCAAGATCCTTCACTATTTTCTTTTCTCTTGTTAGTCTGCAGTAAGTTGACCACCTATTTGTTGATGACAGATAATAACTGAAGTCGACAGTGAGCTTTGAATTGCTTTCTTATGAGTGCTGAAGAAAGCCAGTTCTTCCATATACTATGGATGAAAAGAGGAAGAAGCATCTGGATTCCTTTTTGCTTCTCCTGTGATGACTCCACTTTTACAGAGAAGGAAGCACAATCCAAGCTGTCCCCCATTGTTATTCTTAATCATCACAGTTGACCAAACCACTCACCTACCACATACCACTATAACTGTATCTTCTCCTTCCTTAAAACATCTTTGGACTTCTGATAGACTTCAATTTTTATCATGGTCATGCTATCAGGAGAGAGAGTTCTTGACCCAACAACAAGATTGATCCATTACAGTTGTCCTAGTGGTGAAAGCCTCCAGAATGAAGGCATCCAATCTTCATCTTCTATGGTGTTTCACAGGTCAGCTCCTGATCTCCAGGCTTCCACCTCTGTTGCTTTCCAAAAGCAGTGGAAAGTAGCCATGTCTGAGTTGGTTGACATTGTCTCACTGGTCAGCAGAATGCATTCATTTCTGACATGAAGTGGGTTTTCAAGGCCTGTTGACTTTTGCAAGTTGTTCATCATTTTTCTACTTGTTTCTTAATTCATCAAAACCTATCAAAGAGTGTTAGGATGCACAAAGGAATGCTGTTTTTCAAAGGCTAATCAGCCTACTTTTGCAAAGTCAACCAAGTGGCATAGACACTCAAATACTTCTCATTCTACTCCCCCCATATGGATGCTTGTCAATAGCCATGGCTTAATATTTTATATAAGTTGACTTCTGCTTGCCATCACTTAACTTGTGGATAAGAAACTCCAACAAGCACTTCATGCGCAATGAAACATTAGATTACAGAGTAAGTGGAACAGAAGTGCCCATTATTGGTGTGAAAGGAATGGTGGTGGCTAATTGACCTGTGGAAGAACAGTGACATGATTGTTATGGCTCTGATGTAGATTTTAAACAATTTAAGAAATAATTATTATTATAATAACAAAAATAATATTTCTAGTTGCAGGGATAATCCTTTCACATCAATGTTTAGATGAGAATCTCATGTGTTATACTTCATCTTAGATCAAATTAAACATATTTTTTAAGATCTGTGACATATTAATTTCATTATATAAATCAATCTTAATTTTTATCATGATATAAAGCTAAATTTAAACCTTCAAGTTGACATTAGCTTATTTATCAGATTCTTATAAGTCAATTTTTTATTTATCCACTCTCAATATAAGACTAAAATATATGTTATATATTTTTTAAATTCTTATAAGTCAACATAATGAATCATTATAAGGCCTTATTGGGTCAACATGTAAGATCAAAATGGGCAAAAGACATGACATTGATTCATAAAAAATTGTGCACACCTGATGCCAGATTGGATCCATAATTCTTTAATCAATCTCCTGTATAACAAATGTTGCATTCTTATTATTAAAAAAATATGGAACTTGTTTGATATGAATGATCCATTTTGCCCCCATCCATTCATGATTATAGAGTACATTAGGTGATAAGATTTGAGGCCCAAAAGAAATAAGGCCTGTTTTATGGCCTAATGTTAGGCCCATATAGGCCGGTTTAGTCCGGTTCGGTCTAATGTGAATTAAAAGCCTAACCCCCCTCGGCTCGGTTCGCGTCCGGTTCATGTATGTATGAAAACATCGCAAACCCTAACCTGCCGATTGGGTTTCTTTCCCAAGTATCGCGAAGCGGGCTCGATCGAGGGGAGAGGGGGAAGAACAGAGGAGAGGAGCCATGAGGCCGATCTTGATGAAGGGCCATGAAAGGCCATTGACGTTCCTCAAGTACAACCGGGAGGGGGATCTACTTTTCTCCTGCGCCAAGGATCACAACCCCACCGTCTGGTTCGCCGACAATGGCGAGAGGCTCGGCACTTACCGAGGGCACAATGGCGCCGTTTGGTGCTGCGACGTCTCCCGTGAGGGCTTTCTCTCTTTGATTCCCCTTTCTTTTATATTCTTTTCGGACTTTATTTTTTTTTAGTCTTATTTTGGTTGATTTGAAGATTCGATTGTTTTGTTGTGTTTTGCTGTTCTTCTTTGCTCCTATTGTTGTCAGTTTGTTGTTCTTTAAATCAAATTTTATATAAAAAATGGGTTGGTCATATATCCACCTCCCCATGCTCTGAAGATTTGTAATTCTGAATTCATATATGCTTGACTGTTTCCTGGAAATAATATTGATGTTGTATGAACATGCCAGCTTTGCAGCTATCCTGATAAGGTGAGTAATTGATCACAGGGAAATTTGATGAGATTATATTCTCCATCAGAAGTACTACAAATTTATGCTATTTGTATGCTTTATCGGAAGAGAAATGTTACAGCATTCCATACCAACCGCATTAGTGAACATGCAGTTGCATTTTCAAGTCAGGAAAAATATGCCAGTAGTTTGTCTTTTGAAGATAATGAGGAACAGATATGTCTTGGTGCACTTTGTGAAGTGTTTGTTGTTTATTGTTTGGAGATACATATATACTCTGTGAATGCTTGTCTTAGTTTCTTTTCAAGACGTGGTCATAAAATTCTCTCTTCTTATACTTTGATTGCTTAGCTGATATTCTTTTGTTATATGTCTAGGGGACTCTACGCGCCTCATTACGGGCAGTGCAGATCAGACCGTGAAGCTATGGAATGTCCAGACAGGAGCCCAACTCTATTCTTTCAACTTTGATTCTCCAGCTAGATCTGTGGATTTCTCTGTCGGTGATAAGCTTGTCTTAATCACAACTGATCCATTTATGGGGTTGCCATCCACCATTCAAGTGAAACAAATTGCAAGGGATCCTAATGAACGTATGAACTGTCTAACATCATCTTGAACCTGAAATTATTGCACATTTTGAAAATAAAATTCTTTCCTTCTTTAGGTGCATAAATTTATAGCATGTCATGTAAACCTGAAGTAGACAACAAAAACAGAGAAAGAAATATAAAAATATATTATAAAAAAGGAGGTGTTATACATAGTATCTTCAAATACCAGTAGACTTTGTTCTTAGATTACTTATACTAATAGGTCACTAAAATTATGTGGTTCTTTTAGGCCGCCTGTATAGTACAGGGCATTGTAATTATAAGATGATGTATATTTAACCTATAAACAATGACTCTTCCATTGTGGTTGTACTATCTGGCCAACTTATTTTTTCCTTGTAACTTAAAACTTTCTCAGCTAGATGTGTCGTTTAAAAGCCTTGACCAAGTAGTATTCTTTTACACTTTTTTGAGTACCTCATAATTGCTCATTGAACATCGATCAAGATAAACTGAAATGTGGTACCGTGGACAGAACAAATAAAATTTTACACAAAATCATAAACGTAAAGTCTATGAACAACTTACTTAACCATATCCTGATAGATTCAGATAGAAATCTGTAGCATCTCATGCTGCCCTTGTTTCTCATATATTTAGCATTCCAGATGTTTATCAATTGTAAATACATTAATACACCTTTCTGTCAAATTGTCATCGATTGTTTTGTTTGGTTTGCTGACATATAGATGATGGAATCATAGATAATTAAAGTTCTTATATTTGAAACTTCTTAATTTATTATGCCAACTTTTATTATCCCTGGGATTACACCAGTTTTGCTGCTTGAATCAATGCCATGTCTACTGATCAATCAACCATCATTGAACTGAGGGCTTGCCTCTTTTAGCTTTTCACATAAAAATTGGACTCTGGTTTACCACTTTCAGTATTTGACTTGAAATTATCAATTATGATCTCTTTACAGCTATAACAGCTTCAGGTGTTTATTTATCTTTGTGATTCCTGATATGCAGTTTTTTTCTTACAACAGTCAATTACTCACTTCTGCAAATTGGCTTGTTATGCAGAGAGTAGTGAGTCAGTACTTACAATCAAGGGGCCTCAGGGGCGAATAAATAGGGCTACTTGGGGACCTCTAAACAAGACTATTATAAGTGCTGGTGAAGATGCCGTAGTCCGTGTGTGGGATACTGAGGTGGGTTGCATCATCCTTTCAGTAGGTCATTGTTTGTATCACATTCATGTAGATGTTTACTTTAAAATGATGTTGTTCTGAGTTCATGCATTTGTCTTCTTATACGAGATACCCAAGTTATAATGTAACATATATTTGGGGTCCATTTTATGGATCTTTGTCAACGTTGAAGTTTGTGTAGGGCAAATTGCTAAACTAAGAGCTGTCACTCATTTTCTTATTGTTACCAATAATAGTTTTCTTAGGTTTGCCTTTACCTTTAATGTCATACCTTTAATTCCGATTGGCTCACAAAATCCAACCAAGAATCTATAGATCTCTTTGGACTTGTTTATACTATCATAATTTTTTTTCTATTTTATCTTCTACTTACACTTAATTGTTCATGAATATATTCCGCTTCCTATATCAAGTAAACTTTAGTTCGCATATGAGTATACTTTGGTCATATTTTTCTTGTCTAGAATTTCTTGTAGAAATGCATAGGAAGTTAGAATCTCACGTGATTGTGCAATCAGGCGACTTGACATGTTTTACACTGTGTGAGAAAAATAAATGTTTCCGTTGTGTGGTGATCTTTGGAATTACATCAATTTGGGTGCACCGAGTTGTCACGAACTTAGCTGGTTTTGCCTAAGTCGTGTGGCACCATCGCGTGTCTATCCGCAAAGGTCAGCCTCATTGAAATCTCCTATGGTCCCTTAGGACTTACAAAAGAGAAAATGGGTTAGAGAAAACATTTCCCACGGGATCCACAAACAACCACTTCAGCAAACACTTTATATAGTCAGTGTAAATTACAACCATGGACTTTACAAACTCTGAACGGTTGCACACAAAGGATAAAGGTCTATTACAGACCGAAGTCCCCACAAGTGTCCACATGACACAACTCTCGTTTACAAGTCGAAATCGGCCACGAAATGTAACCAAACTAGGGCTGTCAAGCTTATCGCTAGTCCGCTACTTGTTGTTCAAAGTATTTACAAAATCCGAAAAACACGTACATACATGAGCATTACATTGAGCACCCTCTTTATATTTTTGTCCGTGACATTCTCCCTCGCTTATTCCTTCGACATTCTTGTCGAAGCCTAGCCCGCTACTTGATGTACAAAGTATAAACAAACCCCAAAGACAGACATACATTAGCATTACATTGAGCACCCTCTTTATATTTTTTTGTCCTTGACATTCTCTCCACTTATTCCTTCGATGTCCTCGTCGAAGTCGTTGCAGACGCTGCATCTCCTCGCCGTTTGCTGAATCTTCAATCTTTTGCTCTGGCTGTAACATGCCTCTTGGCTCCCAGTTGCTCTCCGTCATTGTTGTTGAGTAGTTGAACTTTGATCCGTCATACTGCTTCAAGTCGCCAATGATTGACTTTGTTGTGGAGTCGGTTGAGTTGTGCTGATCCTTGTTGATAAAGGAAAAGGTCTTTCTTGTTTTGCGCCAGTATCTCAAACGTCTCATGTCGCTTAAACTGGGTAGATGCTTGTTGGAGCTTTAATGAGCATCACCTCACATACTTTGAATTTTTTTCTTAGGTCCTTCATAAAATTCTTCTTCAACTCAGTTGTCGCTTCCAAGTAGGTTCGCATCACTTTTACTTTCGATTGACATTCTGTTGGGAAATAAAGCGGACAATCTACTCTCAGTAGCATTGATTACCAATGGTGAGGATTTGACAATCATTGTCTTCTATTAGGTTTCTTCGAAGAGTCTTTGAACTTATGTATAGCTCCTCTGCAAGATAAATAAGAGAACTGGGGTACTCGGTTTCGCCCATTCTTTTAAGAGTTGAGAAGGCAAATTTACTTGACTTCGCCGCCTCATCGAGGTAGTACTTCATGCATCGAGGTAGTTACTAGTCTTCGCCCATTCGTTGCTCATATTTCCGAAGCACCCGAAGTGTTTTCACTCTTTGCATTAAGTTAGCTACTCCGACAAACATATCCTTCCCATACTGAAGAGAAAGTTTCAATGCTCCATGGGAACAAGTTTCAGTCGCCTTGGGATGGCTACAGACACTCCGTCATTCGCATACAAGCCCTTGCATGAGTACTGAATTCTTCGAGATAGCAATTCCCGTCACCGTTGTGAGTTTTGCATAACTCTTTCGATCGTTGTGCAACAAATCCCACTTTGCACGGTCTCATCTTTTACCAAGCGCTCCGCTTGCCTTGAGCACCATCAAGTTTGGTTGCCAACGTCGAGCCGTAGCTCGAACTTAGCCATCCCAACTTTTGTATACTACGCATTCTTCATAGCTTGCTTGTCCTTGTGGTGCCTCTCGCGCAAAGGGTTGTCCATTCCTTTAAATGCCAATCATGGATGTCCGCTCCTTTGCGCGACTCCTTTCCCTACATCTCACTGTCTATTTCCCCCAAACGGTCGCGTGTGCTGGTTGCCCTTCACGCAACCCAGTTAGTTCCCCCATGTTTGCATGACAAGTGTTTCTGCATGTGCTTGTCCCGCTCTGATACCAAATACCACAAACATAGCTGGTTTTTCCTAAGTCGTGCGGCATCATCGCGTGTCCACCCGCAAAGGTCGGTCTTCCTGAAACCTCTTATGGTCCCTTAGGATCTACAAAAGAGAAAATGAGTTAGAGAAAACATTTTCGACGAGATCCACAAGCAACCACTTCAGCAAACACTTTATATAGCCAGTGCAAATTACAACCATGTACTTTACAAACTCTGAACGGTCGAACACAAAGGATCAAGGTCCATTATAGACCGAAGTCCTCACAAGTGTCCACATGACACAACTCTCATTTACAAGCCAAAATCGGTCACGAAAGCTAACCAAACTAGGGTTGCCAAGCTTACTGCTAGTCCGCTACTTGTTGTACAAAGTATGAACAAAACTCAAAAGACACTGACATATATGAGCATTACATTGAGCACCATATTTATATTTTTGTCCGTGACAGAGTGGGAAGTAGTCTTTACTTTTTCCCTAGTGTGGGGCTGTTCATGAGAAACATTTTCTGTTTGGGCATCATTGATGCCTTGGGCCAGATCTTCAAAGAAATTTGGTGGCCCTTTTGAAGGATTGGGTGAGACAGCAAAGCATGGTTGGTAAACTTGACTCGTGGATAGCTTGTTCTTTTGTTATCGTCTGACTGCAGGAAGTCAATTTGGTAATCTCTGTTCACATCCATAGTATTATCCAAGAGACTTTAGTCAAGAAATAACAAAATAAAAGGTAAAAGCATGTGTGATTTGGACACCTGCCTAAGAAATTTTGCCACCTCACTGATTACATCCATCTTATTCACTTTGGTATTTGTATACTGCTTGTATATTTATTCTTGCACTTGTATGTAACTTTTGCAGACCGGCCAGCTGTTGAAGGAATCTGACAAAGAAACTGGTCATCAGAAAACAGTTACCTCACTGTCAAAATCTGCAGATGGTTCCCACTTCCTGACAGGTTCCTTGGATAAATCTGCCAAGGTGTCTATTACTATCCTTAATGCTGCAATTCTGTACTCCACTACATTCACTCCATTTTTCTTATCATTCTTCTCTTATTTCTTTTTTTTTTCTGTGCTATTTGTTTAGCTCTGGGATGCTAGAACTCTGACTCTTATCAAGACATATGTGACAGAGCGTCCAGTCAATGCTTGTGCGATATCTCCACTTCTTGATCATGTATGTAACTAATTTCTTTTAAATTTTTTTGGTTTCTTGATCATATATTGAACCACGTTATGAATGGGCTTTTCATGAGCAACCAAAGCTTGGATGTAAATCATGATTTGGAAGAAATAGCACCTCATATAGTAGTTGTAGAAGTTAGCCACTCCCAGTCTCAATGTACGAGGGCTGTCATCAATGCTGGGTTTGGGAGATTCAGTGTTCCAGCATCAACCTTGCAAGTAGAGAGATTATTTCCATGACTAGAACTCTAGTCACCCAAGTTGCAAAGAACCTTCCTATGGTGACAGGGCTCACCCACTTGTTCTGAAATCTTATTTGCACCTCTGAGGAATGCAGCGGCTAGTTATTATTTTGGTGCAGAGATAGAACTTGACATCAGGTCTAAGTTAGTATTTGATCCTGTATATAAGTTTCTTTTTAAGTTATCTATTTTGGTCTTGTTTAGGTGGTTATTGGGGGAGGCCAAGAGGCAGTACATGTCACAACCACTGATCGACGTGCTGGAAAATTTGAGGCAAAATTCTTTCACAAGGTGATGTAGTTCTTTACTACAATGGCAAAGGCTTTGCAAGTAGATTTATTTTCTAGTTGTTTCTGAAACAGATTCTTCAAGAAGAAATTGGGGGTGTTAAGGGACATTTTGGACCGATTAATGCTCTGGCTTTCAATCCTGATGGGAGAAGGTTTGTTTTCAAGCTTATGTTTCATATCTTAGGATCTGTTCTTTTTTTAATTTAATTTTTTTCTTAGAAAGATCAAGAGGGCAAGGACTAACTTATTGATAGACATTGTTGCGACCAGCGTTTTAAATAGGCGCTCGGGCGCTCGCCTAAGCGCCCGGGCGAGGCGAGGCGAGGCCCGAGCGCCTCAATCTACACCCAGGCGGCGCGCTTCAATGAGGTGCCGCCTGGGCGCTCGCCTGAGCCCAGGCGACGGGCGATTCGGGCGAGCGCCCGGTTTAATACAGTCGATCGAACCAGGCTTTTAGCTCTGGTTCGATCGGTCGCGTTAGTTGGTTCGATTGGTTCAATCGAACCAACTAACGCAGCTATATATTTCCCGTTAACCCTAATCGGGATTAGCATCTCGCCGCTGTCGTATTTGGTGCCGCTGCCGCTGTCTTTGCCGCCTCGCTGCTGCTGTCTTCGTCGCCGTCGCTGTCGCTTGGATTACGTCGCCGACACCAGGCTTTCTCTTCGCCGTCGTTCGCTGCCGCTCGCCGCCGTCACTGCTGCCACTTGCCGCCATCGCTGTCGCTGCTACTCTTGCGGTCAGGTCAGCTCGTCATCTATACTGTTAACAATATCCTGTTAACACTTAACAGTATACTGTTAACAGTATACTGTTAAGTTGATTAATTATTATAACTAATTATTAACAGTATCTTATACTGTTAACAGTATAATAGTATACTGTAAATATACTGTTAACACTTAACAATATATTAACAGTATACTGTATACAGTAAGTATACTGTATAATGTATATTAAATATTAACAGTATATTGTTAATGAACTGTTAACAGTATACTGTTAATATACTGTTAACAGTGTAATGTATATTAAATATTAACAATATAGTAGTATACTTGTTAATATTTATTACATATACAATATATTATCCATATTACAGTATAGTTAACAGTAAACAGTATACTGTTAATATACTGTTAAATATTAAATAGTATAATAATAATATTATTATTAATTAATTAATTATATTATATATTTTTAAATATTTTGGCGCCTCGCATCGCTCGGGTGAGCGCCTAGGCAAGCACATGGCGCCTCGGACGTTTTGGGATCCTGACGCCTTTTGGCGCCTAGCGCTTTTTTAATCACTGGTTGCGGCATATAGCATTTGAAGGTTTGTTGGACTTATTTCTAATGGCTTTCCTTGGTTTTTCTACTGTGATCCTTGCCTCTATTGTTCACCCATGCATGCAAGTGCATGTACAAGGAACAAGGCTTTGTATCATTCTCCTGTAGAAATTCACTTTTTGGTGTTAATTTGTGTTCTTTTTCTGTTGATTTGGTTGTTCCAAACATTCATTTGGCAATCAGATATGTGATCTTGGTTTATCATCCGAATATCATTTCATTTCTGTTTGTTTTTCCTCCTTGATTTTTCCCTCATGTTTCATATTTAAGATCTCTGGTTCGAAATGATAGCACTAGTTTACAGTATCTTTTAATATAGTTGAATAAGTTATAATTCTAGATATTATTGTGTGATGGTATCATCACATTTTGCTGTGCAACAAAACCTCCTAGATTTTACCCTCTTTTTTTTTTTTTGCTTTGGCAGTGTTGTAAGTGTCAACAGGAAGCATGTATCTATCCACTAGTCATTATTTTGTTTATTTGCAAGAATCTTTATTTCCTGGAATTGGATACTGATTCAGTCTAGTTATTTTTTCTTATCATTTAAATAGCTGCATGTTTCCAAGCTTATGTCTTTTACAATTCTGTTATGTTATGTAGTTTCTCGAGTGGTGGCGAAGATGGTTATGTAAGACTGCATCATTTTGACCCAGATTACTTCAATATTGATGTAAGACTGCATCATTTTGACCAATATAGAACAGGCGTACCTCATATATTCCATGCTCACATCTTAATATTGATGTAAGACTGCATCATTTTGACCCAGATTACTTCAATATTAAGATGTGAGCAAGGAATATATGAGGTCCGCCTGTTCTATCTTGGTTTAAATTTGTGATATATATATATATATATATATTTCATTGTTGTTCATTGATCGATATGGTTCTATTTTACAACCTGCGGGTTATGCAGCCCATTCCTGTCTTCCTGGCTCGTGGAGGAACTTTGAAGAACGAGGATTTTGTTGCTTGACCTCTTATCTCTCTCGTGTAGAAGGATATGGACATCCACATTTATTATTATGCCCAACTACTCAATACTGTAAACAGTTTCAGGAATGTTTTTGGAGTTCTGGGAATTAACTTATGTTACACCATTGTTTAATTTGCCCACCCGAATTTTTTTATGCAAAGCCTGCATCAACTCAACATCTCTATTCTTCGCTACTATGCATCAACTGCCATCTTGCAACTTATCGTCATGCAAGATTTCCGTTTCTGAATTAATCACCCTCGGTTCTCTTTCATTTACATTCCCATCTTCTCATCATCTCTCTCTCTCTCCTTCAACAACTCACTTCTTTATACTTTCACATATATATATATATATATATATATATATATATATATATATATCCAACCTTTGCAGGGATAAAGCTGTAAACATGCAAATCCCGAAGAAAACTATACGAAGCGTTTGTCACCTGCGCCGCCCAATTCCATGGCACTCTTTGAACGCCTCCTAGTGGCAGCAGCCGCCCAAACGAAGCCTTCCCTAGTGATTCCTTATTCCTTCCCCCCTCGCACCGCCCAAATACGCCACCTCCAATCGAGATCCAAAGAGAAAACGGTAAAAGAAGAGGAGGTGTTCGAAGGGGAGAGCATCGCGAATCGGTCGTATTGGAGGAAGAAGATCCACTCTCTCTGCGCCGTCCATGGCGACGTCGACGAGGCCCTCCGTCTATTGGACCGCCTCCGCCTCCGTGGCTACCGCCCGGACTCCCTCAACCTCGCCAGCGTCGTCCACGCCCTCTGCGCCGCCGGCCGCTCCGAGGAGGCCCACCGCCGCCTCCTCCTCTCCGCCGCCGCTGGGTGGCTTCCCGACGACCGCACCGCCAACGTTCTTCTCGCCCGCCTCCTTGACGCCCGTACCCCGCTCCTCACTCTCCAGGTCCTCCGCTGCCTCACCGACGCCAAGCCTGCCTTCGTTCCCTCCCTCACCAACTACAACCGCCTAATCGACCAGCTCTCCTCCCGATCCCAGCCCGTCGAAGCCCGCAGCCTTTTGCTCGACATGAGAAGCAAGGGCCGCCTGCCGAATGCCGTCTCCTACACCGCCCTCATCAATGGGTTTGCCCGGACCGGAGAATTGGATCATGCGCGACAGCTGTTTGACGAAATGCTCGAAGCCGGCATTCCGCCCAATTCTCTCACTCACAGCGTCCTGATCAAGGCGGTCCTCAGGAAGAGGAGAGTCGACGAGGGGAGGCAGATGATGGTGGAGCTTTGGAGGAAGATGCAAGACGAGCCTGAGCCATCAGCGAATGCCGCAGCATTCGCCAATTTGATCGACGCCTTGTGCCGAGAAGGGTTCTTCCACGAGGTTTTCAGGATCGCCGAGGAGATGCCGCAGGGGGACAGCGTCGACCGGTTGTTTGCTTACGGCCAAATGATGGATTCGCTTTGCAGGGCCGGGAAGTACCATGGAGCTTCAAGAATTGTGTACATGATGAGGAAGAGGGGGTTCACTCCCGGCATGGCTTCCTATAACCACATAGTGCATGGCCTGAGCAAAGAAAAGGGTTGCATGAGGGCTTACCAGTTGTTCAAGGAAGGCACCGAGTTTGGGTACTCACCTTCAGAGTCTACTTACAAAGTGCTTGTGGAGGGCCTCTGCCGAGAAAAGGACATCAACAAGGCTCAGCATGTTGCAGAGTTGGTGCTTCACAGAGATGCTGTTGACAGGACGAGGATTTACAACATATTTCTGAGTGCTCTGCGCCTCGCGGACAACCCAAGCGAGCAATTAAACGTCCTCGTCTCCATGCTTCAGAAGCAATGCCAACCGGATGTTGTCACCCTCAACACCGTCATCCATGGTTTCTGCAAGATTGGCAAGGTTGACGAAGCTAAAAGGATCCTTGATGACATGTTGAATGGCAATTTCTCTGAGCCTGATGTGGTGACATTTACCACCATCATCCGCGGCTTAATGGATGCCGGGAGACCAGAGGAATCCCTCCATGTTTTGCGCAACACAATGCCTGCGCACAAATGTGCTCCCAGCGTCGTGACGCTCAACGTGGTTCTTCATGGACTCACCAAGCTCCGAAAGGTTGATGAAGCAATGACACTATTCTACGACATGATGGGTAAGGGTTTCGCCGCCGACAGCACTACTTACACTGTGGTGGTTGAAGGATTGTGCAGTGTTGGTCGGCTTGCCGAGGCAAAGAGGATTTGGGATGACATTGTCTGGCCGTCGCAGGTCCACGACGACTACGTTTATGGAGCTATCCTCGAAGGTCTTTGCTGCTCGGGGAAATTGGATCAGGCCTGTGATTTCTTGTATGAATTGGTGGATTGTGGGGTTGCTCCTGGGATTGTGAACTACAACATCGTCATCGACTGTGCTTGCAGAATGGGATTGAAGAAGGAGGCTTACCAGATCGTGGGCGAGATGAGAAAGAACGGGCTGAGACCAGACGCTGTAACCTGGAGGATTCTTGGTAAGTTGCACGAAGAAGAAGGCAAGGAATGCATCATCAGTGATCAGAACTCTGATTTGAACAGGACTGTAGATTTACCAGAAGAGTTCGACGACATTGAGATTGAAAGGGATGGAGACGTGTTGGAAGGCTTAACGGATTCGTCCTTCTCCGGTGAACCGATCGAGGACGAGGTCAGTGAAGACGACAGTGTTGAAAAAAATGCTGGCTTGATGGGGGATGCTGGGGATCTAGGACGGAAAGAACCCCTTTCGAGGATCGCGAGGAGAATTTTTGGATTGCTGTAGGACAGCGGGGGGCTTTCGGAGGGCGTGAAGAGGGGGAAGATTGGGAGCCATCAAGATGGAGTTGGCCGGAGGACGATGAACAGGAGAGCAGAGACACTGAAGCCTCAGGCTGATGACGCACATACCAATCACACACGAGTACGGATCGTGCCGCCATGTAGAACTCTCATCATGGTGGTGGCGCCACCTGAACGTTAATGCCGTTGTCAGCATCATCGCCGGCCACCAGCAGTATGACCTCAAGGTTGGGTGCGGCCATCGGCGGCACGGTGGGCTCTTGCGCGCGAGCTCAGCAGTTGAAACGGCTTCGTATCCATCAGTTTGGTTTCTGTTGCTTATTTTGTTTGTGTTATTTTTTTTATTTATAGCAGCAGTACATTAGAGGAATAATAGTTTTTTCTTTTCTTTTTTAAAAAATGAAGAACACACCAATAAAGAATAATACTTGAGGAAAAATAAGGAATTATTTCTTAAAAAGAAGTGGTTTCTTGACATCCGAGCAAATTGATTGATTGATTGATTGAATGAATGAATGAAACTGGAAGCAATGGTAAAAGCAAGAAAGAAAACTATGGATTTTGTACTAAAAACTCCTAAAAATGTACATTTCCATCATGTCAAGGAAGAAAGCAAAACGTTCAGCTCGAAATGTACAATGAGAACACTTCCCTCCCGGAGTCAGAAGCAGTTCAAATGACCTCCGCCAAACTACTACACGGCTCCCCCTAATCCAATCTGCTTACAGGCTTTCCATGTCATTCGATCCATGCGTTCTACTCGATTCCTTGCTCGATCGCTTCTTCTTCCCCCCTTCGCATCTCTCCTCTCTTCTCCTTCTCCTTGTTTTTGTTTCAGAAGCTCCACCATTGGTGAACGGCGACGCCGGCGTCCCTCAGCTTCCCGTAGAGCGCGAGACACTCCCAGTACGCCCGCCGCCCGCTCCTTGTCGTCTCCTTCTCCTTCTTCTTCCTCTCGTCCTCTTCCCACAGCTGGTGATCGCACTCCAGGAATAGCTCGTCCACCAGCCCGATCACCCCCTCCGCCACCGCTTCCTCCACCGCCCCCGCCTCCGCCTTCACCACCACGTACTCCTCTTCCCTCACGTTCCTCTCCAGCCACTCCGCCAGCGACTGTGACGCTCCCTCCTCTGGCTCCTCTTCGTCCTCCTCCTCCACCTCCACCTCAACCCGGATCACCTCGAAAGCCCGGCCCTTCCTCGGGTAGTGCTGCTCGAACCACGCCGCGCCGCTGCCGGCCTCCCCCGCCGCTACCACCTCCACGAACACCCGCCGCGGGTACCCGTCCAGCTCGTCCCCCGTCAACTCCGGCAGGTACCTCGTCCTCCTCCGCCATCCGCGCCGGCCTGGCGGCTCCAGCAGCGCGCCTTCCAGCCCACTTAGGGCTTCCTTCTTCGCCTCCGGCACCGCCAGCAGCCGCCGCTGCCGAATCCCCCCTTCGCTGACGAAGGACTTCGTCATTGCGACAACCGCGGAGGAGCCGATCCGCCCGACGTACGCCGTGCGGTAGTTCGCCGGCAATCTGAATGATTCTGACGGATTGGAGCTCAATCGGACGGCAGCGACGCCGCCGATCTTCAGGATCTGGTCGATGCGATGGAACTCATCGGCAGAGACGGAGAACACGAAGTCCGCAGAGCTGTCCGGCACCGCGGTGCTGCGAACGCCGAGTGTTGGATCGTTGAGGATGACGACGTTGCTCTCGGGACGAAGGAGCCCGATGCGCCTCAGATCGCGGAGGAGCGCCACGAAGAGCATGTAGTCGTCATCGATTGCCCGCCGGCTGGCTGTGACCTCTCCCCCATCGCCGCGGCGGAGGAGGGTGCCACGGAGCCACGGTAAGGAGAGGATTGCGGCGGCGAGAAGCATCGACCGGGCAAGCAGGCGGAGGAATCGGGGTTCCGGCAGGCGGATCACGAGGCGGTCGCCGCCGAGCTCGACTCCGCCGCCGATGCCAAGGCGCCGGATGCCGCTCGGCTTCGTCATCGGGAAATGGAGACGCGATGACACGTCCCAAAAAGGAACGAGGGAGGAGCGGAGGCAGAGATGGAACGGCGATCAGCGAGCGAGCGGGGTTGCAGAAGCGGGAAGCGGTGTGGTCACCACCCACGAGTTGGATGAGCCGCGTGCTTTGAGAGTAGTGTCAGAGGATCATCCGCTGCTTGGATCGCCCGTGATTTGAATCATCCGCTTCCAGATTCGTGCGATCGGTTCGACGTCTCCACGTTGTAATCCTTATTCTTCTCCGTCACGGACACTCCTCTGATGTATAAGACTCGGTCAATCGAGTAATTGGGAAGAAGAGGGAGGCCGTAATACGCGAGGAGTGGAATGAGAGAGATGCCCGTCCTCACATTTAGTGAAACAACATAATAAATAGTTATATTATATATAGAGAATGGTGTAGGAATATTATTTTTAGGACACGCACAGGGATTTCTGTTAAGCCGATCGATAGTGGCAGCTCGACAAACGTAAACAAAGAAGAAGAGTTGGAGGCGTGTCTAATTCGATAGTCTAATTTAGGAGGATAATTATAATTCATTCCTTTAATAAAAAAATATTATTGAAAAAAAAAAGCCGAGAATAAGATTTGATTTCTGGCTTTATTTCCGGGGCTTTTTTTTTTTTTTTGTCTTTGTCGACGATGAAAATTATACGGTCCGTCCAAATAGTTTACCATACACCACTCTCATCATCGATGGTTCCTTCCTGGATCGAAACGTGTGGGACCAGCCGATGGGACCCAGCGCAAGCGCAACGAGAAGTGTGCCCTAGTGTTTGATTGATCCACCTACGAGATATTATTGACGGGGCCCACAATTAAACGCAAGCAAATAAGAAGCACGAGGAAGACAACACGGCACGCCACTACTGTCCAATTCGTCCCGATCCCTTTTCTCTCGGCCCTCGTCGGCCTTTCGTTCTTGTAGGGCACTATGGAGGCATGCACCTCCCCAGCCCCGGCGGCCCCTTCGCCCATGCCGCCCCGCCCACGCGAGGCGGCTGAGGAGGTGGAGCAGGTCCGCGTCAGGAGGCGGGCCCTCGAGGTGGTTTTGGAAAATTGCAGGAGAGCCCTTGAATTGATCGAGAACGCCGACATCGGGCCGGATACCGCGGCCGCCCCCAATTCGGAGGACGAGAACGAAGTGGATGACGCGCTTACTCCGCATCGAGAAGAGGGATCGCCGCCGCAGTCTCAGTCTGCGGTGGATACCGAGACTGATGAGGTAGGACGCTTCTGATTCTTGGTTGGATCTCAATTCTGATTCGTATTTGTTGGGATGGACGGTCGAGTCGAGCAATATTCATGTAATTTCTGCTTTTCTGGTTGAAGATTTTGCACCTTGACGTATAAGATTCTTTATGCTTTTATGATGATAAGCTTTTTTTCTCCCTAGGGACCGTGGGGAATTGTTTATATATGTGATCTCAGACGCCCATGTAGCCGGTCGCTGCAGATTCATGTTATTTAGAGTCCATGTTTCCGCTGACGAATTTTAACTAGTTATCAGGAAACAAACTGGAAAATTATAATGTTGGGAGTCTTAGGTTTTATTGATTAAAATTCATAACCTAAGTGTTGGCGACAGCGGATATCCTCATCAAGCTGACATGTTATGGAGAAACATTTGTATGCCTGCTTATCTTCTTTGCTTTTGTTCGATCTGTTAATCTGGAAACATAATCGTTTCTCTTCTTCAACTGAATAGTGATGATGCTGAACCATGCTGTACATGCTAATGCTGATAGTGATCATAACCCGGCCTGATGCGATAACTGACATGTTAACTTTGTTGAGTCTTAGAAGAGCTTGACGTCCTCGTCAAGGACTAAGATAGCACAGATTAGGTGGCTTCATGTCGTGACATATCCTCTGACCCCGCCCAACTCTAATACCAATTGTCACGACCCCACCTTATGAGATAACTAGGCTGTTAACTTCATTGAGCCTAAACCAATGACTCAAAATGCTAAAGCTGAAGTTAATAGTAATATACCTATCGGACCCTTATAAGTCAATCTTAATCTTAGCCTATTTTCGATGTGAGATTAATTGGGGTATTACAGAATGTGCTTCTGATAATTATCAGGATGAACTTATTGGGATAGTTGTGGGTAATTATGTAACCAAGTTCACTTGAACTTTTAAAGCAGGTCACATGAGTCAACCTAAAACTTCTCCTTTTTTCTTAGTTGATAGATTCAATGTAGCTTTGTACATTACATATAAATTTCAGATGTTGTAATCTTTGTTTTTTGTGTTATATACATGTTCTCAATTCTTGTACCTGAAGGCGACAGGGCATGACATGACAGACTTTGTTTAAGACGTAGTCTCTTTTACACTTAAAAGTTAAAGCCTAATTTGACATTAAAAACATTGTGTAATTCACATTCAATGACAGTGGCTTCCTTACTCTACAACAATGGGGGGTTACATGAAAAGATTGTGTTAAAGTTACATGAATGTGTAATTCACATTCATGTTGCCTTCCATAAGGCCTTGTACTATAAGAATACATGAAAAGATTTTGTTTTACTTGTAGATGCACACTTTGCATTTAATACGGGATATAGAAACAGCTATCCTACTATGACAATAGGGCTTTGTATACTGTCCATTTTCCCGTACGTGCTTTGCTTGCCACACTTTGTAGTATACTGTGTCTATGAGTTGCTAGGTAGGATCAGTATCAGCAGTAATCAGTTTCATAGTTGGAAGGTACGTGCTGAATGTCAATGAAATGAGACTCGTTTTTTCTGTAATATGTGTTCATGTATTGTATGTCTTCCTATCGTGACAGTTTCTTAATGTTTTATTATCTTTGTTGAGGAAGTGCATGTAATATTTATTATGATTGTTGCCAAAGTTTAGAATGAACCTCCACATAAAGCAGTAGTGGAGACCAACCAACTTTCCGTTTGAGAGTGGAGTGATGTATAAGTATTACATAGTTTGTTTTTGTGGAATCAGATGACTTCATTACAGTGTATTGCCAAATACGTGTGAATTAAATTTTGATTTTGAAGTTTCAGTAGCTTCATTTATTTGTGTTACTTTATATAAATCCTTGTGTTTGTCAAGAACATCCATTTTTTTCACCTAGTGACAATAATTTTCATGGATGAATAAAGTACTCATTTACAGTTCCGAGGTGAGTTTACTGTTACAAATTGCACAAGGAGGATTGTTGCTTATGTTTTATACAAATAAAAATGGACATGTTGCTAGTATATAACTGTGCCTTGACTTCCCAGTAGCATATTATTCGATAATAAATTGACGTGTATAATCTTTGCTACCTCCTCTTGTGCAGCTATGTTCCCTTCTCAAGGCAAAAGTTGAATCGCCTGACTTCCTTGAAAAGCTTGGAAGCATCCAGACATCTATTTATCAAAATAATTATGGTGTGCTAACTTGTACAGATCTCCTTGCATCTTAAATAAAATTTAACTTATAAGTATGCACATTCTACTGATTGAAAACTTTTATTTTTTTTTCATGAATAGACATTCATTTTATTGTGCCAATACACATGAATGACATTAACTAATATATTATCTTGGTTGCAGATGATAATGCATCTTGGGACATGGTTACTGCCACAGATTTGTGGGAAGATAAACATGTTGATGGGGGGAGTGTCCCAGACCAAGATGATTATGTTCTTGTTAATCAAGAGGATATTGTGGATGGCATAGCTTGCTTCATGGCTGCTTACCTATTATCACTAAAGCAAACTAAAGTATGTCGAGATTCTTATTGTGATGACAATATGTTCTTTGTCATGCATGTATAATCATCAATTTTTGCCTTTTTCTGCATGTGAAGTTCTTTATTGTGTACTGCATACTCACATGTCATGTTTGTGTACTGCATACTCATTTAGGCACTAAACCACTTTTCCTGTATGCATGCTCAATTGAATAGATTAAATAAATTGCTTCAAGATGTGCAGAAGTTGCTGTGACCAAGATATCTTCATAATTGTAGCAGAAACAGATTAGTAAGAAGCTAATATGTGTCGTGTAGCTGGAGATTTTGTTGTGCATGTATGAATATAATACAATGTCTATTAACAGGATTCAATTTTCTTGGAAGGGTTTTAGTTGGTGCTGTTTCTCAACCCATTTATATTTTTTTAGTTAGTAAGCCTATTTGTCTGTTTACTCACTGATAGCATTTTATTCTGCAGGAATTAACACCCAATCAGCTTCAAGAAGGTGAGCTGTTTGAAATGTACTCCTGGATTTGTAAGAACTTCAGAGTATAAACCATTGCTTATGATGTATGCTGCCTGCTTTTGTGATCTTTAGCCCTTTGCAAAACATTTTCTGTAAAGAAGAAGAAGAGCAGGCTCCGAAAGGCATGGGAGGGAAGCCAAGTTATCTACAACATTGCTTCTTGGGGTGCTACTGCTATTGGGTAAGTCTCCGCTTTCTTTTGAAAGCAATTTACATATTTATGCCACTTCATTGATAACAATATGTTGATAAGGGTCTAAGGTTTCTTAATAATCTTGCTTGTGACACCGTGGATCCTAGAGTCTGCAAAAACTTGTTCTTTTCCCAGGAAGTTAATGCATTTTCCTTGATTGTCTGCCACTTTCATAAAATGAATGTAGTAGTCCACAAACATATGATTATGCTGTTTTCAGAAAGAATTACTATTGATATATAGCAATATTATGACTGGGTATGGTTAATTCATTTTGTGAGATGGTTGTCAAGGATTTGGAGTTGTGGAAGTAACATTTTTGTTTGCAGGGGTAAGACATTGTAGCCTTATGCACTGAACACCTCTTGTGTAATTTATCTAGAACAGTTCATCATCATTTGATAAGAATTTTCTTAAAGAAGTTATGCCATTAGCTTTAGAGATGCTGGCTATTTTTGGGGATATCAGCAGGCATCTTAGCCAATTCTGTCTGCTAGCCATTTTAATCCTTTACTGCATATTTTTAGGGATATCAGCAGGCATCTTAGCTTATTCTGACTACTAGCCATTTTATTCTTTTACTGCGTATTTCCAAATATTAATTTCTGTTGTCTAGGAATATTCACACTTATTATGGGCTCTAGAAGCACAATCACTGGAATCCTTTACCTATCTGTCATATAAACTAATTGATATTTAATCACGTACAGCGAACTTGACAAGACTTTTTTCTTAGCCCAAAGAGATTGTGGTTTTGTATGCAAATAGTTTCTAGGTGTTATGTTGTTTGGTTAAAATATCGCCATAGTTTCAGCAAAATTATCAAGTTGATGTTTCATTGACCTGTCTCTAGAGTTAATTTGCATCAAGTATATGTTGCATTGTCTTAATTTATTTTTCCTTTATGTAATTGCTATTATCCTTGCCACCTTTCAGGATTTACCAAAATCCAGCAATACTTAAGGCAGCCTCTGTAGCCTTTTGGTCCTCTTGTCGTGTCGTATCAAAGTTATTATAAGGACTCCACTTAATTGGTGGGTTTGAAATCCAAATGAGGTGGCTGTTGACATGGAAGCAAGACCTGACACATCATGCCTCGAATGCTCCCAACTAGGAAACAACAGCTCTCTAGACATCAAGAGAGCTAACAACATTCTTCTACCCTGTGAATGGTGACTTGAAAACCCACTTTCCTACAATTGTGTTTACCTTTTAGCATGGTCGTATGTACGGATAGAATTGGATGCTGATTCAGATTGCTACCTCTTGTACATAAAACCTTGATTGTTTGTCAAGATACAGCTGGTCTTCAGTTGTTCTTGGAAATGTAAATATTCTTGGTTATTATTGTTGATGATTTGCTTTTTTTCCTTTCATTTTACCAGGAGATGTTTCCTGGAGAGTTAAAACCTTTATGTTTGATTAAAGAAAATCAGTAGCCAAACTATTAATCTAGAACTAGAATAAACATCTTTGCATTTTGCTGATGATTATTTTGACCGTGCTTTGTTACATCTACCATGGAAGGTGCCTGATGGTGGCAGCTCAGATACCAAGTTCCTGCTCTTTTGTAATGAGTCCTTCATACTAGTTTGTACTTTGTATGATGGAGGTTGTAGGGTACCCGAAATGATGAAACATAATTGAAAAGAAATGGAATATTTGATTGATAGTATTGGCTTTGTAAGAAGATGTGTGTTAATGCTGATACTATTTCATGAGAATATAGACTTTGATATATATAGTCATGTTGTTAGTGTTTATAGAGTTTAAACCTATTGTGGAATTATATTTATATAATTGCAACATTCTAATTATTCTTTTGTTGTTTAGAACAAAAAAACTTGTATCAGCGTTAACAAAATATTCAATGTTGTTTAAATTAGTGGTAAATTTGAAAATGAGTACAACTGTAAAAAATATTTACTTTATGAAATAATTAACTAAAAAAGAAAAGAAGAAAGACTTGCATGTGAATCATATTGAAAATCTAAAAAGGCTTATGATAATATCCCTAGATGTTTATTTTGATGTTAACAAAACAAATACGTATTTGCGATAAAAATTGTTTGATAGAACTGTCACTGCTGAATGATATTTTGATTAATTTGTTTCATTGTACCAGTCAATATCAATTGAATCTTCTTCCAAGATGTAAGTAGAGATGGCTTCTGTTGTTTGTCTAATGCCATGTGGATACCATGTTGAGAAAATTAAGTTGGTTATATCAGTGAGCTTCAACTAAAACTTACATACAACTGCTTTTGGATGCATTCCATCAAACTCTGAATCCATAGGCATTTGCAGAATACTGAAACTAATAAGGCTTTGTTTGGACAAGATTAGTTGTGGAGAGTCTTGTGAGTAGAAGCACAAGTTGGTGCCCAATTAGCAGCAATCTGATGTCAACTTGTCATATCCTAGTCAACAGCCCCACTGTTGTAACACTGCCATTTGCAGGTCAACATAAAGATCACCTTCATGTCCAACCACAGGTAATCCATTTTATATTATGGCTCATTGTTGTTTCCTATTAGATTCACAGCAAACACCTTCATTGCTTGCCTCCCTGCTTTTTATTCATGAGCATACATGAATTGTTTCTGCAAATCAGATAAGCATTAAAGACACCTAGATGTGCACTGAATTACTTGAACAACCTGCATGTGTGTGTGATGTTTACATATACATATATATAGGAGGAAAAAGAACTGGACAAGGATTTCCGGAGTAGACACTTTTGGGATAGGTTAATGTAATATAATGGTAGTGGCTAGATTGGGGGCAGGAGGTGAAGTTTCAAGGTCAATGGAGTTGGTGGGGTTGCATTTCCAGGCATTGCGCTTGAGAGCATGGGGATTCTGCTCTTTATCTTTTTAAAGCTCTTTTTGGAGTTTATAACACACTGAATCCTTTCATCTTTCTCATGGTAGTGAGGGGGGCATTCATGGTGGAGGTGGGAGGTGGTGGGTGGCTTTCCGAGTGTGGTGTTTCCATTAGAGAATTCATATGCCAAATGGCTGTAATGCTTTCTTGAAGTATTCTTGAGTACTTATTGCAGGTCCCCTCCAAGTCTCATCCATCATGAGTCTTCCACTGCAGAGGGAAAAGGTAATGCTTTGAAAGTTCTCTGCAAACTTCAGGAACCTGATTGAGATGAGTCACCTACAAGGCATTACATTTTGAATTATTATTCTTGTTATAATTCACACTGATGATTACTATGTTATAACTCTTGTTATCATTGATTAATTCACACTGATGATTCTTTGGCAGACAAGGAGATAATGGTTTTAGTTGTCAACAATATACTCAGTGTAGCATTCATACCATGCAAAATAGTAATTGTCAAACAAGCACTTTGTTCTTGATTATTTAGTTAAAATTCAGATATTGAGACTCTTCCATAGACAAGCAAGCATAATTAGGTCTTCAAATACTTGTAGTTTGACAAACATTAATCATTGTTATTTGATTTGGATCATGACACAATAAATCAATTCTCCAACTGAAGTGCCCCACAGGGCAATGATGGCTCAGATCAAACCTGTGAAGCAGTAGCAAGAAGGCAAAATATGAAGTCAAACTGGATTTCCATGGACAAAACTGAAGTCAAAAGGCACTGTTGCATAAGGTATACTCTCATTGCAGGAGACTGTTGTGAGTGGACTTGACTTGGTTGAGTTTGGATCACCCATTTAAATTTTTGAGGAAAAGCATAAAATAGACATAGCTATCATTTCAAAAGAGTTGAAATGATACAGATGAACACCCCCACTTGCACTGGTCTGTAGAGCTGTGAAGTAAAAAACCAAACCAAAGGGTACGCATTCTGATCATGGGTGATCATCCACAAGCATCTTTTTAGTGCATGTCAATCTTGTGTGTCACACATGTCTGCAATGATGATGGATATGTTCTTGAATATGGAATCATATAATCTATCCATTGATGTAAAAGATTGGCTAGTTATGTGCTACCAAAATGCTTGGACATCAAGTGAGGGGACTCTCTTGACTCACTATTTCCTTTGTTCCCTTCACTCCATACAATGATAGTACTGGGAAGCTTAAACAACTTGAAAGTTAATCTCTCTCACAAGTCTTAAAATTTGGCAGGTCTTGGGATCATAGCATGTGTTCTTTTATCTATTTCTCTGCACATCCTGCATTACCATATGCTTTGTTGTTCAAAAAGGTTGCACTGCCTTTATTTGGTGTTGGAGAATCAAATCCCCCACAAATTGCACTGTCACCTGGCTTTTCTGTCAAGAATTGCCACAAAACCTCAATGCACAACAGGGAATGCAGCAGTAGAGCTGATGAAATTGATGTCACTTATGTTCCACACCTTTCACTATACAGATAATATATATGTTGATGGCACTAAGAGAAAGTGATACCCTTCCTGTGATTACAAGAAGATTTAAAGTTCTCAGCATGCAGATATTGCATAGTCAATCTTGATATAGTGTCAGAATCCACTATGAGACAGAAATATGCCCATCACAGGTCAAGATTGAGCCCATATGTCTTTGCTGACACTATATCAAGATTGGTTTCAACTCCATCCATCCTCATCCTTACTCTTCATTCAAGTGCCCCCATGGTCGATTTCCCTTCCATTAACAATTGCATCCTAACCTAAACATAGTGGAAACCTGATGCAGTGCACAACAGAGGGTAGGGCAGTTTCTGAAAGCAACAGGAAGCTCATTGAGCTGAAGCTGCTGCACTCACTTTTGGGCAATGAGCACTTCATCTTCATCATCCTTCTGGTTTAACAGAGTGGCAAGACCTGGTCTAAGTCTCAGCATTCAGATGAAGTCAAACTTCCACTGGTAAAAAGTTGTGTTCTCTTGCTATTGGGATTACTAGCTAACAAACATGTTTTGTTTTCTGCCATAGGCACAATACATGTGAACTCCTCATCATCAAAGGAAACAAAATTCAAACAGGTTGTTTGACTTGGGAGGTTTGTATAAAAGGTTGTTTTTTATGCTGCAAACTATTCTTTTTTATTAGGATCACAATGTTAAAATTCAAACAAGTTCTGTTTTTTTAATTAAGATCGTAATGACAAAGCAGAGGAAATATGTGTGTATGTGTGTGTGTGAGAGAGAGAGAGAGAGAGAGAGAGGGTGATGATCATATCATACCTTGTTACTAATTTAGATTGACAGATCATGAGACTCAAAATTGTCAAGCAAATAATGCCTTGTAAAAATCTTGAAAATAGATTAATCATCATTTTTTTTTAATGTGTAAAGCCAAATATAATCTTAGAAACAGAAAATAGAATTGTCTGTTTAACAAATTTCAAGGGGCTTCTCACCAAACACCAATATCAGTGCATTTCTAAGATCCAGAGAAAAAGAAAATTATAAATCCACTTTAATTTCTGCCAAAAGTCCCTCTACCAAAATAAAAGAAAAAAAATTAGAACAAGACCGTGACGATTTTGTGAGGAACAATGGGTAGGAAATTAATGTCACCGGGCCCACCTCTGGTCAACAGACTATTTGACCGCGCCGCAGACCTCAATGTTCAATATCATCACAAAATTACAGTTTTGTACCAGTGAAGAATTGGGGTATTTGTGTGATTGACAAGGGTATATTTGTCCTATTGGCTCCATAAAAGCCCACTCTCCCTCCCGTGATTCCCTGTACACGAGTGGTTCCTCCCCCGGTCGTTCCCTCGATCTCATCACCTCATTCGCGCGTGGCAATAGATCACCTCGGTGAGTGGAGATCTGCGGTTCTTCTGAGAAATCGCGTTCTTGATCGGTCTCTTCCGTCGTAAGTATGCGTATTCGAAGCTTTTTTTTTTTAAAAAATTTGGATTCTCGAATAAGCAGTTATTTGAATGATTTGATGCTAAAAAAAATCGTGCCTTTTTTAGTCGTTTTTGGGATATCTTCAGCTTTCTTGGTTGATTTCTCAAGATCTTTGAAATCTCCCCTGAGTGTGTGGATTTGTTTTTCTTTTTTCGTTATCTAACGAAATCAATTGTAGCTGTTACTTCAAATCGAAATCGGTTGCAGATTTTGTGAGATATTACACACGAATCATTTGTTCTCTGGTAGCTGTTGCTCAAACTCCAGACGGTAGAACCTACTTGATCCCGTTTTCTAAACCAATCTTCTCGTCTCATTTGCTTGGTATTATTGGTTATTCTTTTGGGGAAAATTTTGGTTGCTTTCAAAACATTTTTATTACAAAATTTTTCTTCTCAGTTTCTCGTTTACTCCATGATGATGAAGTGTGCAACCTTACCTTTTCTGGAGCTCTGCAATTATCTTCCACTGATGAGAGGGGGTGGTGTTGCAGGATTCTCAAGCCACCGAAGGAAGTGTGAAATTGAAGTTCTTGTAGTAGTTAAAGATTCAGAACAGTATGTGGCGTTTGAGTCTTTCGGTTGATGTCTACCGGAAAGTGATCTCCTTGAACCTGTACTGTAGGGTTATTCTGTAACTAGTTCTCTCCTCCTACTTTCATCCACCCTTTTCTTAGTCACAGACTCACAGCTGATACCCTGAAGGCTGCTATTCAGGGTATATTTCTTCTTTGTCTTGCCTTCTAGATTCAGTCATCTTGCTGGCCTTTTCTGAATACCATTTGTCTTCCTTTCCACTTTCGATTTCCTGGACTTCATTGAGTTTCCGGTGAATTGGCTTGATTTTGGAACAAAACGCAGTAGTAATGGTGTGCCAAGCAGTGACAAGAACGAGATTCCGAGCTTTGAAACATGAAAATGGGATTGCAGGTAGCACCACCATAATTGTTAGGGTCATTGCTTGCTTCCGATCATTGCAGGATTGCCAGGTAAGAAACAAAGAAGAGACTCAAAAAGTGTTTCTATAAAATTTTTAAAAAACTTCAGGCTTTCTATATTTTTGATTATCTGCTAACAACCTATTGTATTGAACTTTAACAGGTTGAATACTTCCGTCATCTCCTGAAGCCCATTACGTAGATTAGTTTCTCTGCTGTGATTCATCTTCAACAAAGTTGGGAATTTCACCTTTTCTTTTTGTAGTTCTTGTTGTGTAAATATTATTTGACATCTGAGAATTTCCTGAGGTAAGCAAGGTCATTCTGCTACATTTTGTCTGATCAACTCATGGATTGATATTAATCAACTATTACTTGCTTTCAGGTGATTAAATTGGACTTTGTTCTGATGGAGAGGGATTTTGTTCCTCAAATCCATTTGCGGCATTCACCACAGAGTCTTATTAAGTTGAAAGATTCCAATAACATTCAGCAGCCTGTCATGGGGTCTCAGAACACAAATCCGACTTTGTTTCCTACATATACTAATCCACATGGTTGTATTTTCTCAATGAGTAGAACAACAGCCCTACCTCGTGTCCATCGTAGCAAATGTTTTCAACATAGATCAGCTTTCATTTCACCTCCATTCCTATCTCATAAGCCTTCAGATGTTGATGGATCAGAGAAAAGACTTTTGGTCTTTGATCAGTCAAGGGATGGAACAATCTTCATGTACAGCTTATCAGGCATCCCTTTTCCATGCTTTAATTCCATGAATGCAGGGTTCGGTCTGCAGGGCAGCACTGAAACAGTTTCTGATGGGCATGGAGGTGAAGTGATGCATGAAGACCCAGAGGAAATCGATGCACTATTGTACTCAGATTCTGACCTCGATAATGATGATCAAGAAACCAACACAAGTTATTCCCCAGTTGGGGCAATGGAGAAGGGTTCATCTGAGGTAACTGGCTCGATGCATCTGGCAAAAAGGAGGAGAGTTGATGTGGATGAATTTGATTCATCGCTTATGGACACTGCTAGCTCGGCAGCCTTTCACCACCCTGACATCCCCATAGATCACGGTAACAAAGAGGAAGATGGTGTCGCCGAGTCAAGCTCCGTGAAAGGAGGGGATCATGATAAGAATGCCCTAGACAAGCGGCTCAACAAGGCAAGAATTCGGGAAACAGTTGGCATACTGAGAAGGATCATTCCTGGTGGGAAGGGGAAGGATGCAGCAACCATCCTTGATGAAGCCATTCTCTATCTCAAGTCGCTTGAGCTAAAGGCCAAATCTTTGGATGTTACTCTTCAATAGCCACTCAATTTCCAGATATATAAAGTATTAGAGAGTTGTATTTGCAGCAGTGACGATTTTGTGAGCTGCCTTTCCCTGAGGTGTTGGTAAAGGAAAAAAAAGAAGTAACAAGTGGGCTCTCTCCACACACAACCACTGACTGAATGTGTGAATTAATACCCTGAAGTCACAGCTGTGGTCGTTTTTTGAGGTTTGATGGTGGGGAAAGGTGGGATATGATTGGTCAATAAAGAGTAGTAGCTTTCCTAGTAGTGTACGTGAGTTTTTCTGAAGGAGAGAGGATTGCAAATTGATGCAAAGGTGGTCACTGGGCAGCTTCTTTCGACCGGAAGGGACATGGGTTTCTGAGGAGAGAGGGAGGTTTTGACAGGCCTGTTACACTGGATGATGATTGCCAGTTTCTTTGTTGGTTGCTTTCTTTGGAAAGGAGATTAGCAGTGTGAAGAAAAATGAAATCTGGCTACACTGTGTAACTTTAGTTATTTCCTGGAGACTCGAGAGAAAGGAAGTATATCTTCCTCGACATGGAGGGTAAGTTACTTCATCAGTAGCTTTTTAGAAGGTCATGATTAAATATTTTGAAGATAGGACCTCCTTAAGCTTGATGATAGGATGAGGCTGTCGCCCATTGCCTGTTTCGCTTCTCACAAGTGGGAGTTTCATTCTTCTCGGATTTCCTGCTTCAGACTTGGTGTGGTTGTCGGAGGACAAAGTTTCTGGAATGCTTGCTCACTTCAGATCATGTGTGATGTGAAGCTTTCTACAGTTGCTGCTTGCTCATTTTTATCGATGAGCCTAGATATCATGGACCCATGAGCCTTTTTGTATCGAGATTGCAAGTATTCATGCCCTTCTTTTGCGGCCGCATTCTGGCTTAAGGAGGTTGAATAGTCATCGGTTGAGCTTTTGTATTGAATATATCATCCTATCCTTTTAAGTGTACCAAATCACGCAATCAGTGTGGAGTTACTTGTATTGAATATATCATCAGAAAAGAGTATGTTTTATTTTAAATTTGGACATATGATCTGATCTATGTGGATGGGCATGGATATGGATGTGAGTACCAGATTCTCTATTTGTTTTCTTGGCACTTGTTGCATTGATTCTAATCTTACTCATCTTGCACCTGTGTTACTGTTTGATAAGAGTATGTACTTGAATTGACCGAGCTGCTCTGTGCCAACTTATAAAGAGGAAAGAATCTTTGTTCTTCTCTGACAAAAGGCCTATTGTTCTCGAGCTTCTCTCCTGTTGGGCTCCGAAATCAACAGAAACAGCACTGTGGAAATATTCGATGGCTTCAGGAAAAAAAATTAATGTTGAGAACTGACAACAAAAGTATTCACTCTGTTCTTGACCTGCTTGCTGCACCAACCAACCACCCAGCCACGCATGGAGACTGCTTGGATTTGCTCTCATTTCTTCTTGCACTCCTCGTTTGAAGCACACCGCAGGAAGCTTCCTTCACCATCCCCCTCCCTCTGTTTTGTTTCTCATCGCCACCCACTTCACCAGCATCAATCTTATGGCTTTCTAATAAGATTATTCTTTTACATCTCTCACGAAGGTGAGGATGTCAGAGCGAGAAACACATGAGAGCTACTCCATGGTCCACCCAACAAAGACTGGATCTTTCATTAGTTGACTTTGTGATCGGTATACGGACGACAAAGTCCACGCTTTCTTCCACAAAGGATAAAATATATTACTATTGACTGGTGATCAGTCGACGCCGTGGGTTTCAGCAATGGCGTGCGAGTCCACCGAAGTCTGACTCGCACAGAAGCCTACGAGTCTTTTTGGCTATGCTTCTCGTGCAAACTGCTGCCCATCAAGTTGCTTGCTTACATTATCCCACCTCTTGAAGGCCCCCCATGAACCATTCCCTAACCCCATCCGTCCTCTTTTCCGCTCAACATCCTTCCAAAACTGCCCGTCTTTCCTCTCCTTCTCTCTCTCTCTTTCTCCATTGAACATAAAAGGAAGAGGGTGGCGATCAGACCAGATTCGGAGCCTTTTTCTTCTCCTTCGGTGGGCGGGATGGGGAGCAAAGGAAGCGTCGCGCCACCACCGTCGGTGGTCTGTTGCATGTGCGGCGATCACGGGTTGGCGCAGGAGCTCTTCCGGTGCAAGGTCTGCCTTGTCCGGTGTCAGCACAAGTAGGTCATCCTCCCCTTCTGATCTCTCGCTCGTGCTGTGTTATTATCCCCGACTTGTTTGATGCATCTGTAACTACAGAAAAAGGATCCCCATACAGACTGTGTTCATCATATCTATCTATGATACCCCCATCCGTCTGGTTTTGCCTTTATGCTGCCCTCTTCGTATTTATGTGAATTTAAAGCCATTCAGAACCATCTACAAATCAAATCGAACTCATCAACAGTAGTGAATCTTATTCCCTTCAATCTATGCCTCGTCTTTCTTTCTTCTTCTTCTTCTTCTTCTTCTTCTTCTTCTTCTTCTTCTTCTTCTTCTTCAGGGAAAACACTAGTTAGTTATTCCACCAGAGTTGTTATTCTCATCAATCCATCAGATCCCCTCTAAGATAAAGAAACAATTCCAACTCTCGTCTCCAACAATGGTTATTCCACTGAGAGGCATTCCCACATGCTTGTTCTCGATCTCGATCAATCTTTTTCTCCATTCCTTCCATCATCCATCTGAACAATAAATCGAGTTTCATTTATTAGTTCGCGGTTTCTGTTCTGTCTACGTACCAATACATCAGATATTAACTTTTCCCATCAAACGTAGGACAAGCATCGGTACAAAGAACATCAATTACAATGAATGGAGTGGGTGAGGCACAGTATCCCCATGCACAGCTAAAAATCCGTAACGCTTTGGTCAGGTATTGCAGCAATCTCTACCCAAAAGCCCAATCCTACGGAGCATGCAATTGGTGCCTGAGGGAGGAAGGAGCCAAATCTCTTGCGAAAGAAGCCGTCAAGGATCCCAACACCTCAGTCTCTTCTTCCACCAACAACGATGTCGGCATCGGCAGCAGTGGGTCAGCAGGAGTCGAGCTTCATCATCGAGTCTTCTCATCGCAGTTCCACAAACCTATCAAGAGACCCAAGGTGTTGAACCGATCTGCTTCGGATGTCACCGACCGGAGTCGATCCGGAGAGCTCTCTCCGGGCCCTCGAAGGCCAAGGCAGACCTCCTTCAGGGGAAAGGTAAGAAGGTATAAACTCTTAGAGGAGTTCTCTAGCTAACGAGTGCTTTCCCTGTACATCGACCCATGGCATCTGCCATGTCTTCTCTAAATAATGTTACAAGGTGAGGAAGTAATGCATCTTTTCCTCCTCCTCCTCCTCCTCCTCCTCCTATCATATATACATATATAGAGAGAGAGAGAGCGAGATAGGGGAGGTGGCTAATGTTGGTTTCAGTGCTACTCCAGTTGTATCATGAAGGTAAATATAGCATGTACACAACCTCCAAGCTCATCAAAAAGGTCTCCTTGATCGAATCCTACTTGAATGCTCGGTGAACCCAACTGTGAAGGTTAATGACAGCCCAACTTAGCCTTACTTGAGAAGAACATATGGCAACCCTAATGTGGTAAAGCTGACTCTTTTCCTACCACTCACGCTTCATTCACATCATGATGATGGTTGCACTCGGATGATGAGTCACATTCTGTATGTACTTCAGCCAATTTTGTCGTGTGAAATATTGCTGCAACAGCAAGCAAACTCACTAGAGAGAGAGAGAGAGAGAGAGAGAGAGAGAGAGAGAGAGAGAGAGAGAGCTCATGGAACTCCACAATCATTCTCATAGTTAAGGTCTAATTACGGAGACAAGCCCTGCACTTGACATGGAATATTAGGCTGTGTTGATTGCTGTCATATGTCACCGGAGAACGACATAATTGATGGAAGCATCACAAACAGCTCATGAACAGCAGCGAGGTGGCCATCCATGCATGGGAGAACTGTAGAAGCGTACCCAGCCAAGACTTTTTTTATTCGGCTGTGAGGGGAAGGCGATGGCCATCGACGAGGAGGAAGAAGGGAAGAGAGACGACAGGGGCAGCCCCACATCAGCACACATGCAATGGCCGAGGATACTGTGGCCAATGATGATGCGCCGGAGCACAGACCGACGACGGCTGTTGACGAACCGAAAAGAAATGAAAAGAAGGGAAGATGGAGGGCCGCCTGGGTTTGGTGCGATGATGACATCTCAATTGTAGCCGCTGGGTTCAACCCAGCCGTGTGTGTGATGGTTTGTGGAGGAAGGTGTGGTCGGTGGATGACAATGAATGGAGTCTTCCATGCTGATGGCTGATGCAAATGCACCGCCGGAGAAGTTTCCATGGACGGTGGGTGGTGAGGTCAAAAGATCTGTGGTAGATGAGGCTTGTGGGAGGTAGCAGTATTGGAGAGAAGATAAGAGAGAGAGAGAGAGAGAGAGAGGACCGGCATGAATTGGATATAAGCCATCGTAGAGAAATAGCTAAGCAATAATAGTAGGGAGTGAAGGGGGCAGATATGAAATGAAGATAATAAGGTATAATAAATACCATCACCCAAATAATTTCTATGAGAAGAATAAGATTTCTTTTTCATAGAAACTAAACTTGTATTCAAATCAATGTGTTTATATGGTCTGCAATAACTCTCTAAGTATTCTTTTAATAAAATAAAATAAATAAATAGGTAGTAAAAGACTTATAGTGTAATTATAAGCTACATAGAAAACCAGCAATCATAAATGGTGTTTAGAGGGACAAATCAACATAATTTTCTCCATAATATTTTCTAATCATATATGATTTGGTTTGGTAAACGTCTCATGATTAAAATTATGATTCATTTAAAATCTAATAATCTTAAATGTCATGTGATAAGAAAATTTAATTTGATATTGATTGAAGTGGAAGGGAATCAAGGGTTTATAAGTTTGTCGAATCATCCTTATTTTTAAATTCAATTATCATCATATAATATGAATGATAAAGATTATAATCATAAAAGTATTTTTATACAACATTAGATCGATCAAGACATTACTGATAGAACACTAGATTCTATCATGGAGGAAGAGGACATAAAAGGGGGATAATTGATCTCTTCGAGAGGATCGGGCCTCCTGTATCACTTCGAGAGGATCGGGCCTCCTGTATTACTTCGAGAGGATCTGCCTCCTAGGGTTTTGTCTTTTGACTAAAACTAATACTTCATTCCTTGATTTTCTTAAAAAATTTACAGCCTTATTTATAGGGCTCTGCCAAGAATCCCGTTCAACTTCGACTCTTAACTAACTAACAAACTCCTAACTGAAATGAATAACTGACTCTATCCCAACCGAAGATAAAAGCCAACTCTAACCACCCATAACTGACTTGATGAGGTTTACCTGACCCATAACTGACTTCGACTAACATGACTCAACCTAAATAGATGGACCTGACTTAGTTAGGATCATAACAGACCCGCCCTCTTCAAATCAGCCTTATCCTCAAGGCTGAGCAGCATTAAACTTCGAGAATACTTCGATCTAGGATATTTACCACGCGTCACAATCCTTTGATCAATCAAATAGGCTCTCCACTTGGTATAAGCAATGAGTCGATCTTTTGGTGCAGTAGTCATTGTAGTCTTCTGATGACCCTTTTTTATCTGATGGCTAGTGGTCATACTATGTCTTCTTTTGAGGATCACCACTTCAAAGTATTCCTGTGACATCAAAAAAAAAATCTACAATTAATTGTTTGTCATGTATAATCAGTTTTATCTTTGAGAATCTGTTATCACAAATTAGGATTCGTTCATTAGCAATCTTGTCTTCGAATTTGTCTTAGCTTTCGTAATCGGATTCCACATTATCAATTTTCAGTTCCTTCTTATCGGGTTCAATTGTCAGTAGTTTGTTATAGCATTCATTATTAGACTTAACATTGTTCATTTTATATTCCTCTTTAGTTGGCTCGACCGTCGGAAGCTGCTCTTCTATGTTGACCACTTTTAAGTCATCTTTTATTGATTTTTCATGTTTATTGAAGCATCTGTTCCGATGAATTGCCATATTGATTTTTCCTTCATGCATGCTGGTGAATGATATGGTTGCTACCATGGTGTGGGGATGGTGAGCTTTAACTTCACACCGAATCTTGGGATTAAGTCCATCGATAAATTTTCTCACCAATTGTATCTCGGACCAATCTCGGGTTTGGTTTGACAAACGCCTAAATCTGCTCTGGTACTCTTATACTGTGGAAGTCTAATAGATTTTGACAAGTTGGCCATTAACGTTCTTGTACTCCGATGGTCCAAAGCGAATCAGAAGCTCTCTCTTGAATTGTCCCCATGAAAGGACTCTGTGATAGGTCTCGTACAAATCATACTATTGGATCGCATCACCTTCGAGTTGAGTGGAAGCTATCTCCACTATGGATTCCTCCGAGTCCTATGAAAATGAAAAAACTTTTCAACACATGAGATCCAACCAATTGGGTCTTCATCTTCCCATGAGGGAAACTCCACCCTCATACGTATATATCATGTGTCATGCCCATGATTATACCTTTCAAATTGATTCCCTTTGAAACTTTCACCATGTTGAGTTTTGTTGGGGTTCTCTGATCGGCTTCTTCTAAATTCGCGTAGGAGTTCTTGAAATATGTCTTCTACACGGGCATTGAAAGCTTTAAACCTTACGTCTAGTGCATCATCCGTAGTCATCATGTAGGATTGTAGATTAGTGATGTTCAATTCTTTTATTTTATTATCGAGTTAAGGGCATATATCGTAGATGTAGTAGGACTTGATCGCAACGAGATTGTCGGTGTCGACAAGCGGGGGACAGCGACGGTTGGCAACGGAGAGGGCTGCGACAGGGGACGACGAGGGCTGTGGCAGAGGATAGCGGTGTAGCTACATGGCAGGTGAGGCTGCAAGTGAGGAGGAAGGCAGTGACGACAAGCAGGGCAGTAAGAAGTAGAGAAAGCTGAAGGAGAGGGCAATGGCTATAACCGATGAGGGCTTTGGCTACGACTGTGATTGTTGAGGAGGAAAGCAACAGTGTCAAACAGGGGCAACAGGAAGCAAAGGAGGCTGAAGGGGAGAGAAGGAACGACGGTGAGTGCTGTAGTGTTTAGGGTGGTTGATGGCGCTGAAGTGGTTCAGGAGAGGAGCAGGAAAGTCCTACGAGGAAGAGGAAGCAAGGGAGCAGTGGGGAAGGAAGATGCGACACAACAAGGATAACAGGGGCGATTGGGCAATGCTGGAGAGAGCAATAACAGTAGCGCTGGATCCGCAGGCAGATAGGGTCAGCAGGGGTGATCAAGGCTGCGGCTGGCGGAGGAGAAAGGAAGAGTGCAGCAGCAGTCGTCGACAATTGGCAGCGACGGTGGGGAGGAGAGGAAGAAGGGGCGACAGTGGTGGCGGCTTGCGTGGCTACACAGAGGAGGAGCATAGGGTGATGGCAACGAGTGTTGCAGTTGGTTACAGCCTTCGATCACACGACGGGGAAGAAGAAGGGTGCAAAGGTGTTTAGCGAGGGTTGCTAGCGGCTACTGGGGGCGTCGTCAACGCAGTTGGACAACGATTAGCAACGGTGGCAGGGCAATGGCCAAGAGTTGGAGAGGGAGGAGGTAGTGGAATCAGCGTGAGGAGCGCCTAGCGGTAGTTGCAGCTAAGAGCAAGGGAGGCAGTGGTTAGCAATGGCTACTGCGGTAGGGGAGAAAGGGAAGAAGGATAATCGATCTCTTCGAGGGGATTGGGCCTCCTAGATCACTTCGAGGGGATCTGCCTCCAGGGTTTTGTCTTTTGGCTAAAACTAATACTTCATTCCTTAATTTTCATAAAAAATTTACAGCCTTATTTATAGGGCTCTGCCAAGAGTCTCGTTCAACTTCGACTAACATAAACTCCTAACTGAAAATAATAACTGACTTCATCCCAATCGAAGATAAAAACTAACTCTAATCACTTATAACTGACTTGATGAGGTTTACCCGACCCATAACTAACTTCGACTAATATGACTCAACCTAAATAAATGAATCCGATTTAGCTAGGGTCATAATAATTACTTTTGTTTGTTTGATCTCTTCGTACCATCAAATAACATTCATAAAAAATGTTAGATGTTAATCTAGCATGAAAGGGATGACGATGCATAAATTTTAGTAACATAGTTATATTACTAGAAAAATAAAACAATTTGACTTCTAATATAATTTTTAGGTTTTAGAAAATTTAGTCTAAAATTTTCAAATAAAATTATAAACATATTAGCTATCTCACAATATTTAATATAACTCAAACCTCAGTCACTCCATAAAACTTAAGACTAACTCAAAAATCATTAATGATCACTTAAGAATTGTCAACACCATAAAATTAATCATTTATCAAAATTTACATCAATATAAACCTTCAGATTCCAGAGATTTTTTAATTTATAATAATACATACCAACTTATGCTTTTGGATGACATCACTAATAATATTTTTTCTAAAATAATATCCTATTAAACTATAAAAAACATGTCACAATATTCTAATATTTGATTACCTAACCCAAAAATTATATGCATGTGAGTGTTAAATTAACTTAAAAAATTATATGATAAGAAAATAAGTTATAAGGCTCAACAAACGAATTGTATAGTGATGACAAATCATATGACATAAAGATCAAGATATAAAACTTGGATTCAATAATCATACTAAATATTTCATATGATTCATACTTAATAAAGAACAAAGAATAAAATATAAACAAATCATATTTGATATTTTATTCAATTCATTCATATTAAAGAAATAAATAACATGAACAAAATTATAATATAAGTAAGGCATGAGCTTAGGAGACATATATGACATCTCATTCAATTCATTGATGTCAAATAAGCATATAATAATATATGAGCCAACTAAGTTTATAATATATGGTAAAAATTCAAGAGACATATATGACATTTTATTTGATTCATTGATATCAAATGAGTATATAATAATATAGGAGCAAATCATGATTATAATATAAGGTATGAGCTCAACAGACATATATATATATATATATATATATATATATATATATATATATATATATATATATATATATATATATACAAGTTATTATGTTTGTAGCAACATATAATTGTTACCAAAACTTGTAACGCCTTCCAAAAGTCGAATCTTTTGTGGTAGCCATTTGTTTGGAGTGCATTAGGATGCTGCTAGTAAACAGTGGTGCCGTCTCGCAATTACCCGCGGCCATCACCGGTACCCCGGTGGCAGCCGCCGCCGCTGTCCTTCCTTCCTCCGCTCTCCACAGGCAGGTCAAGGTACATCAGGGGGACGCTGCACCTCATCGACGCCCGCGTGATCCTTCCGTCGTCTTGGCGTTCGACGAAAAGCCCGAGAGAGCCGCTCCCGACCCCGACGTTGCCATCATCCGGCAGCGCGGTCGCGAAGGCCGGCCGCTTGAGGCCCTCGCCCTCTTCCGCGAGGCCCTTTCGAGCGGCCTCGACGAGCCCGACGACCTCCCCGTCGCGACCGTACTTAACTGCTGCGCTTCTCTCGGGGCCATCCGATCTGGGAGGGAGGTGCACGGAGTCATGATCAGGAGGACTCCACCAAAAACTCGCCCATGCTCCTTCGATACCTCACTCGTCAGCTTCTATGCTAAATGTGGTATTCTATCGCAGGCCCGAAAGTTGTTCGACCAAATGACCGAAAGGGACGTTGTTGCTTGGACCGTCATGCTAAAGGCCTATGCCGATAGAGAGGGCTACGAGATGGAAATGATGCATTTGTTTGCGGACATGTTGCATCAAGGCATCACACCAAATTGCCACACCATCAGTGTTGTTCTGGGCAGCGCCCCACTTGAGCTAGGGGAACAGCTCCATGCATGGATAGTCAAGTTAAGCTTGGATTCTGATCCTTTCACTGGAAGCTCATTGGTCGATGTCTATGCCAGAAATGGAAACCTGGGTCTTGCCCAGCTGGTTTTTGATAGGATTCAACTGAAGGACGTGGTTTGCTACAACTGTTTGATATTAGGATACTGTCGAACTGGGGTTATAGAAGGTCTTGTTTCTCTGTTTGTGGAGATGTGTTTGGTTGAATTGGCGCCAAACCAATCTACATTTGTTGGATTACTTAGCGGATGTGCATTTTCTGGGTTCGTTAGCCTGTCAAAGCAGTTTCATGCACAAGCAATAGTGAGGGGCTTTGATCTGGATGAGGTTATCCAAGGCATCATTGTTGATATGTATGCAAAGTGTGGAAATATAGAAGCTGCCCGTGCTGCATTTAATGGAGCTAGCATTAAGCAGAATGTTGCCATTTGGAATTCAATGATTTGTGGATATGGGAAGCATGGGAACACCGGGGAGGCTCTTAGAACTTTTAATTTCATGGTGTCAACTTTGATTCAACCTGATCACATTACGTTCATTTGCCTCTTATCAGCTTGCAGCCACTCGGGATTGGTTGATGAGGGTTGGAGATTGTTCTGTTTGATGCATGACTGTTATGGTATACCAGCTAGAGAGGAGCATTATAGCTGCATGGTGGATCTCTTTGGACGAACAGGAAGATTGAATGATGCCTATGAGCTTATAAGCAGGTCTATGTTCAAGTTCACACCATCACTATGGGGGGCATTACTGAGTGCTTGTAGAGTCCATGGAGATGCTAATATAGGAGAAGTTGCAGCAAGGAAGCTGTTTGAGCTAGAACCAGAATGCTCGGGATCATATGTTGCATTGGCTAACATTTATGCTGCTGGAGGGCGGTGGGAGGAGGCCAATGCTATCAGAGAAATAATGGATGATAGGAATATAAGGAAAGATACCGGCTGTAGTTGGATTGAGGTTGGTGGATTGGTGCATAAGTTTAGAGCAGGAAGTGGAATTAGGGATCAAAACTGCATGGAGGAGGTATATTTGATGTGTGATACATTATATTCTTGTGCTTGTGATCAGTTTTATCCTGAAATTGTAAAGATCACTTCCTGAAATAATAAGGGAACAGAGATGTCATACTCAGATCCTATTTAATAAGGAAAAGTGGAAGGCAGTAGCTGCTGGTGCCATGTTGACTTTGTTTCTCGGTTGATGTTATTTATGTTCTTTATGTCTGGAGATTTTATCCGGCTTATCACAGTAAAGGAAGGAAAAAATTTACAAATATGCAAGTAGAGGATTTTGAACAAAAGAGGATCTGGGTTTTGGCTGGATTGCTAGTTGGTTAAAAGAGTGAATCGTTCATGGAGATTGCGGGCTAGCATCAACAGAATTTTGGCAATTGTCACTCCAGGAAATATATAATTCATTGGTGAGATACACTGCACAACATTATCTGGCAACATAGTCTCTTTGATCCATGCAGTGCTGAGAGCTCCCACTGTCATGACCTGATGGAGGCATCATCTCATTCGGAAATGTATAGTAGAAAGTTGATGGGATTAATTTCTAGCATTGATACACATGGAGTTGAAAAAACATAGGAGATAAAAAATGAAATTGCAATCAATTGGCATGGCATGCGGATACTGATAGCTCTCCGCAGGTTGTTCTTTCAAGCCGAAAGCCAACTCAAAGTTGACTTTTAGTTTACGTAGCCTACTGATAGCTATCTGCAGGTTGTTCTTTCAAGCCAAAAACCAATTCAAAGTTGACTTCGAATTTAGGTAGCCGGTTTTCTGATTGTGACCATGCAAGATATGTGGAGCATCAAAGTGAACATTACACAAAAAGCAGGAGGATCCTATTCTTTAGCTCTTGGTAGAAGCAAGCAAACATAATTTTTATTCGATATGAATGAACGGTTTGAATTCTACATCATACAAATAGTCTCTTGATATTACACAAGCTCTGTGGGGACATAAGGTACTTCATAGAAGTCATACTAGCAATCCTAGCCCCAGTCAGCTCACTATACCATAAAAAATTCACAAGGGGTAGATCAGTTTTCAGTTCAAGAAGTTGTAAATGTCTCAGCAATGTAAGAGCTCATTTGTTTGGTTCATCTTGTCTATAATGGAAAACATTATGAATATTTATGTGGTAATGTCAGTTCCTTCTCTTTCACTTTGTAAGAAAGGTGGAAAACAAATATTGGATAATGCTTGTCAAATTTCACTACTTTGGACAATGGTCACCATGACACCAAATCGATTGTACATCATTTAGACACTCTCCAAGTTTATCATGCTATTATGATTCTGCAGCAGCCCATCATAATTAATTGCAGTGTGATGAAAAAGTACAGGAAGAAGGTATCATCAGCAGCCATGAGCAAGCCTACCACATGAAAAGTACAGTCGGGAGAAAAGATTCGAGCATGGCTCAGTAGGTTCTGTTGCTTCAGCTATAAAAAAAGAGGTTGTGATCTATACATTACTGAGATATCAGTCTTTGAGTTCTTTTGTTTATTTGATTACATCTGGCTTGGGTTGCAGGATTCTTTGGCAGAAGAAGATTTTAATGTTCCCTTATAATATTACTGTGGATATATTTCACATTCATCTTGTATTAGTGAAGCAGATATTGATTTTTTACTCTTCATTTCATCCAATGTTTAAGCAGGTAAACTAAGTTTATTTAGAATCATACTGTCTTCTCATATCTAATATCTTGGATTATGTCGACAGAATCTATGACTGCCATGAGGTGTTGTCAATCCAGATCTTTGGAAGATTGCATTAGTTGAACGCAACTCTTTACGATGGTGCTTTGGAAAAAGAAAGCAGCACGAATCCTATTCCCCTCTCACTCCTTTCTCATCGGAATATATGCGGTGGCAAAATGAAAGGGAAAAGAATCGAACACCCTGTAAACTCCGGTGATGGCTCTCCTGCAAGGCCATGGCGGCGCCTCGCGGACAGAGCCCACGAGAGGAATGTGAAGCTGGAAGGGAGACGAAGATGTGGAGCAGAAGAAACAAAACGGCGAGGTGCAGCGGCTGCGACGTGCTACTGGTCGTGCCGCCGCAAGCTCGGACCATTCGCTGCGCCGTCTGCCGCTCCATCACCGACGTGGGGAGTTCCCAAGACCCGGTCCGGCAAGCCATGGGCTTCCTCAAGTCCGTGGTCATGAACATCTCCAATGGTATCAGCTCCCTCAACTCTTCGTCGTCGAGCAGCGGCTCCAGCTCCCACGGCTATCCCATCACCAGTCCGCCGCCGAGCTTTCCCCGGGTGCGGGGGAAGAAGAGGGCGGTTCTCGTCGGCGTAAGCTACGTCGGGCAGCGGTACGAACTCAAGGGGACGGTGAATGACGTGAACTGCATGAGGTACCTGCTGATCGAGAGGTTTGGGTTCCCTGCGGAAGGCATCCTGGTCCTCACCGGTAAGGAAGTGGTTCCTGGATCTCCTCAGGCCCTCTTCGTCATTGTCGGATTCAATAGCATGATCAAAGACGGGCCGTCAGAACCATGACCGACAACATTCCTGTGTCGTGCAACCATATGCAGAGGAGGAGAGGGGCCCGTACCGGGTGCCGACGAAGGAGAACCTCCGGATGGCCATGCGGTGGCTGGTGAGCGGGTGCGAGAGCGGCGATTCGCTCGTGTTCCACTTCTCGGGCCACGGCGTGCAGCGGTTGGACCCCAGCGGCGACGAGGTGGACGGCCTCGACGAGGCGCTCTGCCCCCTAGACTTCGAGGCCAACGGCTCCATCGTGGACGACGAGATCAACGAGACGCTCGTCCGGCCGCTCCCCCGAGGCGTCAAGCTCCATGCACTCGTCGACTCCTGCCACAGCGGCACCGTCCTCGACCTCCGCTACCTCTGCCGATTATCCAGGTGGTCAACGTTATACCTCAAACCAAGTCATAGCCATCAGTCAGGTTGGTTTGAAGTCCATGTCCATTATATAATGAAGCCTTTTTGCTTTGCGCAGGGCAGGGTATTACCAGTGGGAGGATCACAACCCCCCATCAGGTACATGGAAGGGCACGAATGGGGGATTGGCTATTTTGATCAGTGGTTGTGATGACCACCAGACTTCTGCAGATACCTCGGTGAGTGCATGATTCACCAGGAAGCCATTAGGTACTAATAAATATTGGTTGTTCTAACATGATGAATAATTTTGCTAGTGAATATAAACCTTGCACTCTGCTCTTCCTATAGATTCTCAGGGCTTGGAGCTATCACAGGAAGAACTCCTTTTGTTATCTTTTATTGCAGTTATTTACAGTAATTATGCTTATGCTATTTGACTAAATTCCAGAGTTGCTTTTGATTTCATTGGATCATTGTCTCTGTCTATTATCGCAGTCTGGACCTTCCGAAGTTAAGAAGATATTATATTAGTTCTAATACAAACAACATGGCAAAGTGATAGAATTGTGTCCGTTCTCATGCCAACATTTCCTATTTGATCTGGGGTGAAGTCTAGTCTGTCTCCATGGTTATGTTATCTAGCGCACGGCATGGCAAAATACTGAGTTAAATCCAAGGATGGCCATTCTTTCCCCTTGGTCTGTTTATTCCAGTCTTGCTTTCATGCATTTAGCAAGAGCGACTCATCTGATCACTGTAATTTGAAGTCCTGCAGGCTTTGGCAGGCTCGACATCTACCGGTGCCATGACTTACAGTTTCATACAAGCTATTGAGAATGAACCGGGAACTACTTACGGTCGCTTGTTGACAGCCATGCGCTCTGCTATTCGGGAGGCCAGCACAGGCATTCGCATGAGTGGCCCAATTGTTTCTCTTATGAGGAAGGTGTTCAACTTTGGGTTAACCCAGGTATGCTTCTTAGAAAACTTAGTTTTTCCCTTGCTCTCATTCTCTGCAAGATCTCCTCTATCTCAGTTTAGATGAATGAATCTACACACTTGCTGACCTGTTTGTTGCCTCTTGTTTTCAACTCTTCACAAGTTCTAGCATGTTAGTCTGGTGAAGCAATTGTTTTGATGTTGAATTTTCCATCAGTGTTTAGTCATAATCATAACAAAAGATAAGCTTTATGTGATTTCAAGAGGGATGTCTTGGTAACCAAAGCTCATACCTTTGATTCATTGTTTGTGTGAATCTGTCGAGGATAAAATAGTTGGAATTTGATTGTCATGGCAATACATGTGCAGTTGCTTTATCTGTTTTTTTTTTTTTACCTTTTCCTCATGTTGTATGCTTCATCATTCTCCTAAGTCCTCAATTAAGCAAAATCTGCATCGGACCAAGGCGATGTGTTAGCTTCTTTTTGATGATTTTGAAATATAACCTCTCTCTCTCTCTCTCTCTCTCTCTCTCTCTCTCTCTCTCTCCCCTCCTCCTTTGTGTGTGTGTACAGAGAGAACAAGAAATCTCAGCTGTGTTTACTAGGACCAAAAGCGAACTGGTGTTTCATCCAAGTTACTGATCACTCATGTAGGATCATGCAATTTGTGCATGAACAGGGTGTGCATTCTTATCTGCTCCATGTACCTTAATCCACCCATATCTACAGTGAAACAGTAACATGTTATGCATCTTAGTTTTCACTTCCTAATGGTGATTTGTCAGTGCCTAAAGTCCAAACTGTTGCTTATCAGCATATATGGTGTAAATAACATCTTCTGTTTCAACAAGACAATTAACAAATTCTTCCCTTTTTTACCTGTGATATCTTCAAATAAAATGAACTTGGGGAACCGAAACATGCCATTGGGTGCTGAGGGGCTTCTCTTCCTCCTCACTTGATACATTTTATAGGATGAAGCTTTTGTCACTATCATTTTCTCCTGAATTCTGATCGTATTAGTGTGCTTCATCTTTATAAGCGCATCCTAATGTGAGCTTATTTTGCTTTGCAGGAGCCTCAGCTATCTTCTTCGGAGATGTTTGACATTTACCACAAGCCATTTCTCCTGTAGAGAGAGAGAGAGAGAGAGAGAGAGAGAGAGAGAGAGAGAGAATTTAAAGTATATCTGTGTGCTTCAATACATATCTCACAGCCACTGATGCATCCTGGACCATCATTTTTCTTTGTGATGCCTGCAACTCATAGAAAGAGAAGGGGAACCAAAGAATTTAAACAAGTATACTGACTACATGTTTCTTTACAAAAGGAAAACAGCAAATAAATGTTGGTTGTATTAGTATTCCTCTAAAACAGGACATTGAAGATTTACGATAACCTGGAAATTTATTTTGTTGGATTGGATCAGATCATTGGCAGCCATGATTCTTGAGGAACAGATTCATTTTTGGATGATTCTTTTTTTGCTCCCAAAGTCACAAGTGGTGTGAAGTTGACTTATCATACTGCCATTTAAATTACATGTCATATCAACATTAGATGGGCAGCTCCAAAATGCTTCATCAACTAAAATTAATAGCACTCTATTGCCAGAGTAATCATTGACAGGCCTAATCAATGATTTCACATGCACTCCATGTCAGATGCAATGGTGGTTACATAGCTCAATCACACATGTGATATCATCAATTTATCTGCATCCTGTAGCAATCAAGTACTCCTCCTCCTCCCTCCTCCCTCCTCGCTGATATGTTTCACTGTCATTGCTGTGGAGGTTTTTTTTTTTTGCATCAGCAGAGCTCTTCAGAGACCTTTCAATTAAGCTATCTGGTAGGGTTTACTGGTTCCAGAGATTGCACCATTAACATCTTCTGATGCAGCAGCTACTTGTTTGCAGAGCAAGAGCATTGACTGCCACTAAATATACTTTTTGTCTTATTACATAAGACTTTAAAAAAAAAAGAGTTACAGGCACAGGGACACATTGTCTTCTCCTACACTCATCTACTGCTGCTCATAAGAGGAACGTGAATCCATTGAACAAAGAGTGCTCCACCTGAAACATAAAGTTACCCTAAACCTGCCTCTTTGTCATATTATATACATTATATTAAATATATCTAAGGAAGACTAATCGGAGTACTGATCCTTGCAACACACAAGCTTGAAGGCCGGCCTGCACAACGCCGAGAAGCTGTGATTGGGTGGGTGCACAAACTTGCAGCTGGGGCACGACAAGGACGCCTTGCTCATCATCACCAGCATGTGGCAGCGCATGCAGGCCGTCGCCACCATCTCGTCGTCGTCCTCGGAGTTGCATGCGTCCTGCTCCACCCGCTCTCCTCCGTAGAGGTGGCTCCCCGGCGGCTCGAGGTTGAGCTCCAGGTCCAGCCTCGGCCGCCGCGAGATCGGTGGCTCCAAGCTGCTCAGCCTGGGATCCATGGCGGTCCTCCGGTGCGTCCTGGTGTTGTAGAAGTGTATCGCTCCCGACTGCACAATCGAAATCTACACATCAACCCGCTTCCTGATCTCCACGCAATGCAATCTCATCTGAGCCGACATGGCTTGTAGTGTTCGCTATCTGTCTACCTTGAGATCGAGGCAGCGTTGCCATTCCGAAGGCAAGGGAGCGTCGAGATCCAGCTCGGTGTCCTCCTCCTCGTGCTTCACCAGCTTGGCCTCCTTGTTACCCTCGCTCTCTTCTCCATCTCTGCGCTTCCTTTTCCTGGAGAAGAAATCCTCGAGGTCGGGGCATGTCCTCCTCTCCTCTGGCGAAAGGGCTGCTTGCAACGACACCGACGCCATGGAGTTGGAACCAAAGCAGCGCCGCTTCAGCTCTCAAAGTTCTCCTCCCAGTCTTTCTACCTACCATCTCCTCCTTGTAAGGATCTGAGCTGCTTATATAGGCTGGATTAGGAGGCACATTTAATAGCACTCAACTGCAGGCAAGGATCTAATAGGAGACGCTATAAAAGAACACGAGTCCTCTTGTTTCTGTGATCCATGACTCTTACCGCAGATCAACATAGGAATCACAACCCCGTGCATGCGTATTCATTGCATGGGAATTAGGTCGAGTTCATCTGCGTCCACAAGTCACACTGGTATCCAACACTGTCAAGCACTAATAGCATGGCTGGTGTGAAGTCTAATTGAAGGGAGGGGAGGAGAAGCTCAACTGCCCCAAGCAGTTGAGTGCCAATGGCTCTTCCTTCCATTAACTCCGACTTCCATGTATGAGTCAACCAATGAGCTCCTATTTAAAGCATCCCAACACCCATTTTTGAAAACAATCACATCTCTGAAGTAAATGGACACCTTCCCCTCCCTCCTCTTTAAATGTTGGAGATTGCTGTTTTAGCCGGTTGAATCATTCCTCAAAAGTCGCTGAAAGATTTGGTCTCTCACATAGCTCATGCAAACAGCAGTTTAAGTCCCAAAGTTTTTTTTTTTTTCTGGGTGATTTACTCAACTTAAAAAAAGATTTATTCTCGTGATAACTCCTTAAATTATCATTCCACACCAACATTTAATGGCACAGCCACCCATTGGTTGCCTTAGTCCTTTCCTCTTCTCTTTACTTGCAACTCGATTACTGTACCTATTGGTTACGGTGATCCATTAACATGACCGAGAAGCAGCAGCACCTCACGATGATGCAATTATGGTATCATCAAACGTTTCTCCCATTTGGTGAGCTCTACACAAATCGAGAGATGGAGACGGACAGATCTGTGTACGTATGAATATAATAATATGTCCCTCTTAACCTAATAAAAGATGGTCCATATTTTTCCGCTGTAACTAATTTTCTCAACATTTATGTGGAATTGATCAGAATTTTTATGCAGACATGATGTCTGCCAAGGTTTGGTGAAGCAAGTTATGTAGCCACCGATGGCGTATAACGAGCACTACTGCAATTTTTGAACAAGACGAGCAGTTATTCTTCTTTCGCCTCATCATCTCCAACATGGATTTGTTAGGAAGCCAAATCCATTGATGAATCTAAGTCGACTGATAAGAACAACAAAGGCAGTTGCCACTCAGTTCCAGTGATTTTAGTATGTAACAAGCGATGCCGAACGATATGGAAGTTTAAGCACCATACAATCCCTCAGCTACTGCACAAAGAATAATGATCAGGCGAAAGAGAGATCAACAAGAGAAATCTAACACTCGTAATTAGCAAAAAAAAACCAGCTTTTTGGTGTTGTAGAACTTGAGAAGTGCCTGCCATTGGAGGGTGGCCCCTTTAGAAACTTGAGATGGGAGCATGGAATTTAGAGCTAGGAGAGGAGCTTTATCCTTAAAGTGGAAGAAGCCCTTGGCATTAAAAGCTGGAAGAAGAAGGTCATATAGTTCATGGGATTGTGCCCACCTGCCACCATTTACTCCCCTTGAAGTCTCTTCAATGCCGGTCCTTAAAGGGAGCCTACTTCACTCTCTCAAAGAGCTACCACTCCCTCTGATCTCCACCGGTCTCTGTTAAATGCCAGCCCCCACCTCTGCTGCTGTCCTAGTGTTCTTTGGGCATGCTATCGAATGGGGACTTGGCAATTGCGCTGCATCAAAAGAATTAAATGATGTAAGGATATGTATGCTCTTTGGTCAGATCGAGTCAAACTCTTGTGGCAATTCAATCGAGGATTCTTTAGGACTTGCAATTCCAGTTTCATTGTGTGAGAGCTGGTTGATCCAATTGTCAGGCTTTCATATTAAACCATGGATACGCCTGATTTGATGTCTTTATATAATAATAATATGTCAAAGTTCTTCTCGCTATCGTTCCATCTGAAAGATCGAATTTATATTCTCAAGATTCCCTCCCTCTAAACATATGATGACTTTTGTTCTGATACCATGATAGATTTTGTTTCATAGTTCTCAGCATATGTGATTTGAGAATTTGCTGTTGTGGTTTCTGCATTGTCTCTCCTTTTTAACAAGATTCCCTCCCTCTAAACATATGATGACTTTTGTTCTGAGGACAGAATGAAAATTCTCAAGTTCATCAATTATGGCCATGGAGTCTGAGCTGCACACTTTCCTGAGCTCTTTTGTTTTCCTCTCTTCTTGTCTGTGCCATCAACTCATTCTTCCATCTTCTTTTGTGTCTCTAATGACAAGTACCACAGATTCTGACTTTATATTCAGGCAACTAATAGAAAATTCTGGTGAAGATTTTTTTTTTTTCCATAATACAAGTGATGCTAATTTTATCTTGTATAGTTTTTGTTACAAGCAGCACTTGGATGCTGAACTAGGATGGTGATGAATGCTAAGTGATCATGATCACTTGGTTAAAGAAAACATTCTTATTTTTCCATCTGTTTGTTTGCTGGCCCAATTAGAACCTGCCACAAATTCCCATCCGCATCACCACCTATATCCCTTTGAATCTTCTGACAAATATATATGAAATGTTTTAATCTGTCATGTTGCAGAAAATACACAAATTTCAGAAACTACTCATTCTGGAGGTTTGGAGAACCAATCATCACTGAGAAAGAGAACTGTGAAGTTTTTACTTTGATTAGAAATCTTATGGTTCTCAACATCATTTTATAGCTATATAGTTGCATGTATGTAGATGTGCTTAATAAGCTGTATATGTTAAGCTGTGATACTAATTCTGAGTTTGCAGTTAAATTGGTTACTGAACAGCTTCAACTAGGGAGGCCTCGGTTTCTGCAAAGTTCTTGGATGATTTGGAGTAGCACATCAAATTAATAAAACAACTTTTGCTTAATCTAAATTCATCTTTTTTCATGTAAAGTTTTTTTTCACTTCATGGAGTGTTGTATCGGAAAGTTCACCCCTCTCAAATGATTTCAGTGACAAATTACTGCTTTTTTCTGCAATGGAAGTGTCTTAATTTCAATAAAAATTTTGGTGAAGATTCTGATTCTGATTCTCTAATTTCAAGAAAAAAATTGTTGCTGAGGATGTAATCTTGCTTGTAGCAATAGCAGCATTCTATCACTAAATTTCTCTTCAACGGATATGACATCTTGCAAACAAAAGCTTTTATTGCTCAAGATTGAACTCTGACTTTAGTCCGAAAAGTTATTTTCATCACCAATAATTTCTGCAAAAACTGTAGTCAGAAGGTAGTGAAAGTATTTTCTTCGTCAAGATGCATCTCCAATGATGAAGATATTTTATCACTAATGACAGAATTGCAGTATTATTGCTAAAGATAATTTTTCATTGCTCTTAGTAGTTAAAAATTGTTGTTCTAAATGATATGCCACCATATCATCAGTTCGCAAGGGGAAGGAAATGAGATAGCTTACAGATAAGATACTCAAACAAAGTGTTGGATCAATAAGAAGTCTAGTCCAATACCATTCACTTGATAATACAGAACAATGAAGGCTGTCAAACATACTTCTGTAAACATGGTATTTATGGAAGAAAGGAATGTGGAAACTTTCTCAAATCAAAGAGAAAAAAAAAAACACACATAAAACTCTAGTGTTCATCTCTTGCATGCTGAGGTTGCAACATTGTATTTTGGTCAAGAAAATTCAAATAATATGCTTCTGTCATTGATGGCACAACTGGATTTTTTTAGCATGTAGAATTGATATTGAGAATTGCCAGTGTCTGTAGCAGTGCTTAATGAGGTCAACATGCAGCATAATGATCACAGGATCTTTAGTGGAGATCCACCCAACAGCACTAAAACTCTGCTCCATTTGTCTAAATGGAGCAGTGTGGGAGTCACCAGTAATTGCCTCCTAGCCATCCTGCAAATTCCTCCAAGTCTGAGATCTCTATCACTGCTTTTTGGACTCAAAAAGGAAGTTGTGCTGCATTTGGTATTCCTCAAGTTGGATGGTCATTTAATAATGAAATCTTAAACAATTTCTTGCTTGCCTTATCCTTCTCCTAAAGATCTGATTCATCCTCACTGTCATTTAAGTTTAGCCTTTGTAGCAGAGTGGGGCTCAATTGCCACTATTTTAGAGAGCATGCTTAGGTACTTGTTGGACATGGAATTCAAGGACCCTGAGACCATAATGTTTGGTTTATCATAACACTGATCTGCTATCAAAACAAAAAGATGATGTTAATATACCATAAAAAGAAAAAGCTGATGTAAGAAAAGTTGGTCATATCAGTCAACAAATCATGTCATCAAGTTCTGTTGGTTGGATGTAGATGAGTGAATGAATGTATCCATCAATTGATAAAGATTTGGAGGAAAAAAAAAAATTTAGAAAAGGTGCATCAAGTAACATCAACTTGATCAGTCTGAGGGGTCAGTATAATTGTGTGAGGATCATCCAAAATGCATCTTGAAGTGTCTGGCTATAGTTTAAAGTTGGGCTGAATATTTTTTTCTGCTATTTTCAAAGAATTTTTTTGTGATGCTTCAATCACTGTCCTTGTGGCAGGAGAGTTGTGATCTAAAAAGTAATGGTGTGCAAGGATTCTGCTGTTTCTTCTCTCCATTAAAACCCACAATTCACATTGTCATCTTGAACTTCCAAATCCACTTCTTCCCCAAATCAAAAGAAACAGTGATAGATTATATATACAAGTTTATATCCCCAAAAAAAAGTTTGTTCTGGAACCAAATTTAATTCTTTGGAGCAAAAGACTGCTGTAACAATATGGAGGAGAAAGAAGCCTCATTTTATCCTTATATTCAGGAATGAAAATACTTTCTTTTCTCTATCTTTCTCAATAATATCTGTCCATCCCAGCATTCGAAAAATCATGAATCAAAATGCCACATCTCATTTCTATTGAAGATGAATCAAAAGACTACATGAGAACAAAAGAAAATTAAGAGCATGGTGGAGAAGAAAAATAAAATAAAACAAGTCTTAGAAGAAGAAAAAAAAAAACAGTATTACTGCAAAGGAATAACAACTGTTATGCCTAAAATGATGTTTATATATGTTTATTCTCATAATTACTGGGCTCAATCTGAATCTGGTGAAGAAGCAGGGATAGATTAGCAGGAAACGTCACTGAGTGATGATGACCAGAAAGCATTGAATCACCATCCACTGCCAGTGGAATGCCACACCATTCCAATTCTGCTGTGGAATTCCCACTGCAGGTCTTCCCTCTCTCCATTATTAAAATGCACTTCAAAGGTGTGTTTCTTCTGCCATTCAAGTTGTGCTCACCAACCACAAGTGATCTTGTCATCCACTATATGAGGTGTTCCTTCATCCATTTCTGTGGCACCCTGCCTCGAGTCGAGGTACCATTATGTCCTGCTTGGTACAAATATTTGAAATAGGAATTCAAGTTTTAATTAAAGTTTGCAACTCTTTTTTTTTTTTTTTTTCTTGTAGTTTTGGAGTCCCAACTTATAACTTTGATATCTAAGGCTTTAGAAAAAGCCTAATATCCTAAAACTTTAGCATTTTCCAAATTTCAAGCAGATGATTGAAAATTTTAATTATCATTTTCTAGATAAAATTTGAAATTTCAGTAATTTCTTTCAATAATCATGTAAAGGGTATTAATTATTATACCAATCAAGTTTTTTTTTTTATAACCAATCATGTCTTTAGTTAATTATTTTATTGAAAGGAAAGAAGTGAATCCTCCAACAGAAAAGAAGGGTGCGGAAACCACTTAACTTGATGCTGGACCGCCGGAAGAGCATACCGCGTTCCATAAATACGTGCATCGTTGGCAACAAAATCCGACCCGCTTAAGTAATTAAAGAACCTTAACGAGCGCTGCAGTCAACGAGCACAACGTTCCCCCGGAACTCGTTCGCTAACCTAATGCCCCACCCACCCGCCACTGATATTCCGCCACGCGTCCATCGTTCCCCTTCTTAGGAAGCACTAACTTCGAGCGCGCCCATCGATGGGGAGCACCGGAAACAAGCCGCGGGAAGCGTTACTTGGGTACTCGTTTCCCGCATTCAAATAATCTCGCGGCTTACCCGCACGGTGATTAGCCGCTGGAAGGGTCCCACTCCACTGTAACCCCGGACCACGGTTGGGTAGAAAGTAATTATTGTAGGCGGTATGTCGTGCTCCTTCATGGCCATCACGCACTGCGCAACGGAATACAAGAGGAAGGAGAAGAAGTAGCAGAGCAGCAGATCCGACTCCATGCCACCCAAGACTCTTCCCATCAATCCACGACCTCTCCATCGTCCTAAACCATCAGGATTTGAGAACGATCGATCCAATGCAGCCGATGTTTACCATTACGAAGGCCAACAAAGATCAAAGGACGCACTTTTGACCTTGGTGACGGAGGCTGCAAAGGAACAACACTCATCCAGTACCAAACTTCAGATCTGGTGATGCTTCAATGCTGCTTTGGGGGAACGCATGAATCTGACATGGTCTATCTATATCATGCTCCTGGTAAGTCTCACATCGGGGGACAGTGCCCTATTAATCACGTTGAAGTGTGGACATCTCGCTTTAACCAGAAGAAAACAGGGAGAGCCAGTGATGGTGGTGACAGAGAGATGCGTGTGCAAGGAAGCAACTTGGTCCCGGAATCACTAGTTAACAATGGCGCTGTTGGGAGCTCGGAACCTTACTTTACGTTAAGCAATCTTTGTTATGGCTATCTTATAGTAACCCAATCCCACCTTCACTACCGAGGGGCTCTGCCCGAGAAAGAGAAACCAAGAGGAGGGGAGCAAGCCAAAGGTGATCTAGGGTCTGGGAATCGTTCCTCTTCTCTCCTTCGTGGATCTACGATCTCGTACCGAAGAAAAAGATGGGCCTTTGCCACGGGAAGCCTGCGTCAGCGGAGTCTTGCGACCCTTTGTCGTCTCCGTCTCACAAGAAGAAGGAAGAGGAGGCGACGAAGAAGGAAACTGAGGCGCAGGCCGGGGCGACGGTGACGGAGGAGAAGGCACCCAGGCCATGGGCTTCCCCTTTCTTCCCTTTCTATAGCCCCAGCCCTGCCCATAGCCTGTTCGCCAAGAAATCCCCCTCCGTCGCCTCCCAAGGCGGTGGGTCAGCCACCTCCACTCCGGGGAGGTTCTTCAAGCGGCCGTTCCCACCGCCGTCGCCAGCGAAGCACATTCGGGCGGCCCTCGCACGGCGGCTGGGGTCGGTGAAGCCGAATGAGGCGGCCATATCGGCGGACGAGAGGGAGGAGAGGCGTGCTGCGGCTGGGCTGGATAAGAGCTTCGGGTTCTCGAAGGGGTTCGCCACCAAGTACGAGATCGGGGAGGAGGTCGGGCGGGGACATTTCGGGTACACGTGCACCGCGAAGGTCAAGAAGGGCGAGAGCAAGGGGCAGCAGGTGGCGGTCAAGGTCATCCCCAAGGCTAAGGTCCAGTAAAAATCTCTCGTCTGTGCAAGATCTCCCCTTTTGCCGTTGCTTCCTAGTTGCCAACTTTGCTGCATTAATCATTTTGTGGCTGGTTGTTTAGACAAATAGATCTTATGGTCAATTTTGGTCATTATACTAATCACTGAAATGCATATTTAGGTCAGATTCATCTGCAGAAGTTCTGTTAATGTTGCTGTATCTTATTGCATCATGCTGATTCAGAGTGCTTTCTTCGTGAAGTTATGTATCTTGCAAATCTGCTGCTGGTTTCTTAAGCCATACATGCTAGTAGATGCCATCATAGATCGTTTTGCCGAACGATTGATATGGAATGTACCAGGTTTTTCTTTTTTTGTTTGAAAAGATTGCTACTTTTTGACAAAAGACAGGATAAACTCGTTGGAACTAGAGAAACAGAATCATCTTCGTGGTTTGTTGTGATTGATAATTGTTTTGGTAATAGAGAATCAGATAATCAACTACAAAAAGATTGCCATAATGTCTCAGCTTCGAAAGTTGGATTTTTCTTGTGCTTTTCTAGATAAGAATGTTTCAATTTTTAGCATGATGTCAGACCAGTGTTTATGGTTTAAAGGTTGCAATTGCCACAAGGCTTTAGGTATCTTAGAATACTCAAACTGCTTAAGCTCCTGGTGAAGAGGAACATGAAGCTTAGATAAGAAAGGGATGACATGGTTTTTATGTATCTTAGAATACTCAAACTGCTTAAGCTCCTGGTGAAGAGGAACATGAAGCTTAGATAACTCCTCCACTGAATGTCTGCTTCCTTGTATTGTACATTGGTCCCTAGACAGGTTGGATTGTCAAAAAAGGATGGTACCAAGTTGACCCAACGACTGCAGCCAATTTCCTATATCTTTATATGCTACACTAGATGACATATTTCCAAGAAGATTTTGTATGATGCTGAAGCTGCTGAAGCTATTTCATGCATCACTTAGTTCGCTAGAGGCATTTAACCAGATACAGTGCCTGATTTGTGTGACTTTATAGGCTTTTCATGCTTACTGCATTGACTTATGTGCACTTGCAGTTTCCATGTTTGCTTGAGTGATAACGTTTGGTCAACAATCAACACTAATTTTGTGGTCAGTATTTTAGTTCCTACAAAATACTTATTCTCTATGTGCATCTTAAGTTCCGCAATAATTTAGGTTGCATTTTTCCATGACCAATCAATAGCCTAGACTTCATCATAAGTTCACCTCGGTGAAACTACATGAACAATTGACCCTTTTCAATAGCTGCCTTGGGATTGTTGTCAAACTATAATATATACATCTCTAACTTGGTGAACATAAATTCTCTTATGGTTAAATGTATATGTCACCACTATTTATCATAGTTGAAGTAAAATAATCTTTGTAGTTATGCACAAAAATGAGGTTTTGTTTGTTCAGGATACCACATATGACACTATTTTTGATTGGTTGTTTGGTCTTTTACGACTATAATTGTGGGTCCATTCTGATTCACTGTTACAATTGAATTAAGAGATGCAGCCTACCAGCCTGTTTCTAGACCAATGAAATTTAAGTATTGGTTGCTGGAAAAATTTATCATGCAAGTAACAGATCCCTTTCATATGGTGTGATTTCTTTTATCTTGTCTTCACTTTTAAACTTATGCAGATGACTACTGCCATTGCTATTGAGGATGTCAGAAGAGAGGTAAAGATTTTGAGAGCTTTGACAGGACATAACAACCTAGTTCATTTTTATGATGCCTATGAAGATAATGACAATGTCTACATAATAATGGAGTAAGCTTCTAACACATTGATGTTGCAAATTATGGTTATTTGTCAAGTGATTTCTACTTCCTGCTTCTATATTGTTATATGTGGCTTAATATTAGTTACTACCGTGAACACGGACACTAATGGCAAACTAGTTTTTAGCCTTTTTTTTATTTGAAAATTGTGGTTCTTGTTTCCTGCTTGGTTAGAAGTTTCTTTTCCTCTTAGAAAACTAGATTTATTTCTTCAAGTTTTTCTACTTTGTAGAGTAATCAACTTTAAATGGACAAACTTAATGAGTTGGAAATGGCCACTGGACTGGAATCCTATGTGATGCAATTAAAGTAGTTCACCCAATGAAGTGAAAGCCCTTAGATTGACTTGTTTCCACCAAGTGAATCCTATCCTGAATTTTTAGCAGATAATTAGTTTCCGGCCTTCTTTTCAATGGGTTCTCACTCTTCTTTCACTAGAATTTATTGCTAAAATTTAGTGTTGAAATTGTAGACTGTTGAACCAAAAAATTGTCTTTACCTTCTTGTTGCCACCAGTTTCTCATCAAATAGTCTCAGTACTCATGACCTGAGCTATCTTGGGTAAATATTTAAATGTCATCATAACATGTATACATAATTAATATGTATTACTATATATTAGAGATCTTGGCTTCTTATCTATCTCTTTTTCAGGTTATGTGAAGGAGGAGAGTTGTTGGATAGAATTCTTTCCAGGTGCTTTGTGAGCCAGTCGTGCAATTTAAATTGTTCATACATTCACATTTTTGTAATCTGTTTTTGTATATATTAATTTTTTTCTTTGCCACAAATCAGATGACTTATGCATATTCTTGTTCCTTGGATAGGGGAGGGACGTACTCGGAGAATGATGCAAAGGCTGTCATGTTACAGATATTGAATGTAGTTGCATTTTGCCATCTCCAAGGAGTGGTTCATCGTGATCTGAAACCAGAGGTAACACAGATTTTCTTAGGGAAATTTCTGGTTATATATGGTAGAGATTTGGGGTAATGAATTAAGAGGATGTGAGCTAGAAGGTCAACAAGCACTTTTGCATAACATTTTTGCTTATAAATATGTACTAGTTATCATCATTTTTGTTTATATAATTTTCTGGCTTCTTTATCTGCAGTTCTTTACAATCTTTTAGTTCCCTAACATTTGAAGTATCAGTGGTCATGATACTACTTACCTATTACTTTGTATGAGATCTTTCTATTATGCATATGTTGGTGTATTACTGTTCATTCTGTTGATCATGAGTGTTCTTTCAAGATAATGTTTCTACTATAGTTTTTCCAAGTTCTTCTTGTCATTGATTTCTGCACTTATTGGTCCATTCAGGAAGGGTGCATATACCAGACGGACTGTAATTTACCAACCAATGTACTGTACCAACGTATATTGAAGTGATCCTTCTTGTCATCAATTTCTGCACTTATTAGTCCATTTAGGAAGGTCTCAAATGCCAATTCGACCAGTCTGTACCAACCAGTGGTCAAAAATTTCAAGTAGATCTTTTTTGAGAACACTGGAAATGGTCATCCACATGATTGGCATTTAAGTTAATATTGCAGGACGTATATTGCTTCATTAAGAAAAAGATAGAAAAAACCACCTAGGGTCTAAAATTTATTGGTCAGGTCAAGTCTCATTATACTATATTATTCATATCTAGACATTCCATAACGAGCTTATATTCTTTGATAAAATTTTCTAGAAATTATTGCGAGGATAATTTGCTTACTTATTGGAAGCCTTTGATAAAGTCTCTATCTTCATTACTGCAGTAGCGGTTCTTACCGTCTACTGTCAATGAGAGTTTGCAACTTTATATGACTTTCCTTCTCCACTATTGTTATTGCATTTTGCCCTTAAAATGGTTGTTCTGTTTTTTGTTTATTATTCTATGTAATATTTTTTTAAAGATTGTTTTTCCCTTTTTGTCAGAACTTTCTTTTTACTTCAAAGGATGAGAATTCACAGCTGAAGGCTATAGATTTTGGCTTATCAGATTTTGTAAAGCCAGGTTAGTTATTTATGTTTACCAGCCAGAAGTTCTTGTTAGTTATATTTCAACTGTTCATCTGATATGTCTATCTAGATTGCTCTTGAACAAAGGCCATTTGTGCTTTGTAGATGAAAGGCTGAATGACATTGTGGGGAGTGCATATTATGTTGCACCTGAAGTTCTACATCGATCTTACAGCACAGAAGCTGATGTGTGGAGTATTGGTGTAATTGCATATATTCTTCTCTGTGGAAGTCGCCCCTTTTGGGCTCGAACTGAGTCTGGCATCTTTAGGGCAGTCTTGAAAGCTGATCCAAGTTTTACAGAGCCACCTTGGACTTCTATATCTCCTGAGGCAAAAGATTTTGTCAAGCGCTTGTTGAGTAAAGATCCCCGTAGAAGAATGACCGCTGCACAAGCTTTGTGTGAGTCTCTTTACGGTTTCTTAAATTATGATACCGTTGTCTTGTTTTGATGAATAATTAATTACTTATTGTTTGCAGGCCATCCGTGGATTAGAAATTACAATGATATCAAAGTTCCTCTAGATATCCTTGTATTTCGATTAATTAAAGCTTACCTCCGCTCATCATCTCTGCGTAAAGCTGCTTTAAGGGTGGGTAACGATTGATACCGCCATAGGGCATATAACATTCATTTAGATCATTTAGCTTACATGTGATTCGAAATGTATGACTTGCATGTTTGATGTATTTCCAATCCTGTTGCTGCACTTCTTAAAAGATTTGGAGTACTTTGAGTTGGCTGACATTGAGTTTCAATGCCATTTATGTATGATGGTGTATTAATAGTCAGTCAGTATATTTCACTGTCAAATTTAATTTATTGTGCATTCCAGCCTTCTAGGTTTCTCGTAAGCAGGTGTTTTGCATCAATTTACCAGTTTGATGATTATTGGTATTTTTGATGACCAGGACTGCAGATTTGCAACAAACCCTGACTTGAAGCTAAATAGGCTAGAAGAATATTTATCTTTGAGCCTGACCCATAAACTAAAGTTCTTAGTCAAAATCTTAGAATTTCCAAAATCATTGTCATGTGTTTGTGTATTTGAATTTCCAACCTAGCTGTATGATTATGTATTAAATGATTTGCAATAAATAAACGGAAATGTTTTTATGAATGATACAGGCTTTGTCAAAGACATTGACAGTGGATGAACTGTTTTACCTGAAGAGACAGTTTTCTCTATTGGAACCTACCAAACATGGGTGCATAAATCTTGAAAATATCAAGATGGTTAGTTTTTAATGCTCCTCATATCTTTAGAGAAGGAAGTATCTCAAGTTGGAATCGCTAGTTGTTGCCTTTTAATACTGAATTTCAATCCTTGATCAGGCCTTGATGAAAAGTGTGACTGATCAAATGAAGGAATCGCATGTTCAGGATATTCTTGTCTCGGTATGTGCAGACTTTTAGCTGCAAACCTTTTCCCTTATCACGTCATCAAACCTACAGTTTGTATATCACATAGAACACTATCTCTCAATTTGCCAGCTCGGTGCTCTACAATACAGAAGAATGGATTTCGATGAGTTCTGTACAGCAACATTAAGTGTGCATCAGCTTGAAGGTCTAGATAGATGGGAGCAACATGCCCGATGTGCTTATGAGCTTTTCGAGAAAGATGGCAGCAATCGAGCTATTGTAATCGAGGAACTGGCTTCGGTATGCACACTTTTTATACTCCCTTTGTATGTTATATCACTGCTGGATACCGAAGACCTATATAAGCTTTGATATAACCATCAGAACCTAAGCTGAAAGCCAGTTTACATAGCTTGAGGTGTTAGGCTTGCAGCATTGCTTCCCATCATCTGCTATCGGTTTGCCTATATTGGCACAAGATCAGCATGGCATGTTGCTAACCAGCGTAGGGGTATGCCTAGAAAAATATTTTTTGGCTCCAAGACTAAATATTTCTCCATAAGCATAAGCATGTGTAGAAGGGCTAACAGTGTTTGTGTGATTGCACATATTAACTATATGAATATTCTTCTTCATGCTATTTCAGGAATAACAGTGTTTGTGTGAATGGATAGTTGGTAAAAAAATCTTATATTAGTCTGATGTATTCGAGGATAGGATTAAAAGAATAGCATACCTTGCATGAATACACTGCTTTGACATTTATATTTTGAGTAATTCTGCTATTAGTTATAGCTTCTTTAGTGATATTTTATTTTCTCCGATGTTAATCCTTCTTCCTTGCAGATACCATGTAATCAGATTCTTTCTCGGCTTCTCTGAGCCTTTTTTTTTTTTTTTTTTTGTAATTACAGGAACTAGGCCTCAGCCCTTCTGTACCTGTACACGTGGTTCTGTGTGATTGGATAAGACACACAGATGGGAAGCTGAGCTTCCTCGGATTTGTTAAGTTGTTGCATGGTGTGTCCAGTCGATCAGCCCAATCACTTGCAAAGGCACGGTAGATGTTGCTTATGCCTCATTGATCAGTTCATGAGCCATCAGTTTGGATTGGATGGATGATTAGCTATAGCTGTCGGGTGCCAAATTGTTTTGGTAGAAGTGCTTTCGGGACACTGCAGTAGCAGATGAACTCAAAAAGTTATTGGGGATAAAGGTCCTCTCAAAAGTCTGGATGTCTTCCAATCCCGTAGTCATGGAGGAATCAGATCAATCCAATCCTGTGGTCTGTAATCTCATTCCAATGTAAAAAAAGGTGGTGAGCATAGTTGTTGTAGCACTGGTTAACGTTGGTGAGATCATAGTACTTTTTAAGTTGTGGTAGGTCAGATCTTCACCAGTAAAATCATGCTGTGACTTCAAATTAGGTTTCTAATGCCAGCGGCATCCAGTCGATCTCGAGTTAAAGTGAAGAAAATGGTTTCTTTGTGTGTAACCTCTGCACTCACTTTGCGTTACAAAGCTTTGTATTATACTTGAGAAGAACCATCATGAACAATCTCTCTTGGTAGAAAACGAGTGTTGTTTGCAATTTGTCCGTGAATTAGTCGCCTGTGAGTACTTATATTGGAATCTACCGTGAGCTGTTGTTAATTAGATCTCTCAGAACAAAAAGTAAATCCATGAATGTGTGCTTCTGGTGACCTCAAGTTTCCAAGGATTTATATGCAAACATGTTTTAAGGGATGCTTGTGCCGTTTAGGAAAGATGCTTTCTATCACCAAGTTAAGGTCACCAGGTGATGAACCTTTTCTTTCACTTGTGGCATTCTACCATTTGCTTTGTATGTACTCTGCAGAGAATGATGAACTTGCTGAGCTCCACAATATATGAAGTTTAGAATTAAGTTGTGTAAAAAAAATTCTTCGGTGCTCTCCTGTTGCTTGTTTATATATATATATATATGTATACAAAAAAAAAATACACACATGATGGGTGTCTAGCTGACCATTCTTTTTTTACAGTTCTGCCCATTCTGAAGAATGTGTTCATTCACTCTGCAAACACAAAAAATTAGCAGAGAATAGCTTCGTTTGCATATTTCACAGGATGCCAAGCTGCAAATGGCTACAGCAAAACTTGCTTGAACAAAAAGATCTATGCTGACTCGTACAATTTCCAGTATCGGATCTTTCTTCATTCACCTCTTGCTTCCTTCTCAGCAAATTAGCAGCGCCTGAGGAGGCAAAAGAATACAAATTTACTTCATAGCTGAAAATTTTACAGAAAGAAAATTGGAGAAAAAAAATATGGTACAACAAAAGAACCTTTTGGCGTTGACGATGAACTCTTAATGCTTCTAGAATGCTGTCAACCCACCTGTTTAAGACCAAAGTTCACTTGCAATTTAAAAGAAATTACCAGCAAAGGAGTTAAACAAGTTATTGATGCTAATTAAAGAGTAGTGTCGAAGAAAAATGGAACAAAGCTGAAGAAGAATAAGACCATGAGTTACTCTGGAGTGCCATGTGACGATATCCGCCAGTTCGGTTATGGATTATAGACAGAACAAAATCAACCACATCTAATTTAGACGATAACTCGGATCCAGGAGTCATCCAAGACGACTCGGTCACAAAGGCAAATCATTGATACAAGCACGTCCCACACCTTCCACTTCCACTTCTCACTCAGCACCGAAAAATTGTATTGCAAATTCCATTCCTCTACTCAAAAAGTATTTGCAATATCATTCATGCAAGACATGTGCATGATCAACATAAACAATATATAAAGTTCAGAGAGAGATCTCAACTTCCTAATTTCCATAAGACTCAAATTTCTAGAAACAGTTGTCACCTTATGTTCAATGCAGCAAAAGGTCTGAGATTATGACATGCTGCATCGCACCTATAGCATCATGGGATGAGATCTTCCTACATGCTCCTTACCATAAAAAAACAAAGGTATGTAGGAATTAGTGCACTACCTCTATGACCTTTGTTTTCTCATTTTGCAAAATAAGGCACTATTTATCTCTTTCAAATCAGAATAACCTTTTAGATTTATAGGTCAGGACATATTATATGATAAGCCTGGAAAAGTTGAAACTCAAATATTCTGGCTGCCAGCAGCCTTTGCTGCAACCCGAATGTATTCTCATATATCTTCAATACTGGGTATCAGAAACAGCCACAATTGAGGAGAGGGCAAAACATACCCTTCAAGACCAGGGTTTTTCGGGTAGTATACATTCTTCAAGCCCAATCTCTTGGCAGCTAAACCAGTTGTTTCGCCAATGCAAGCAACTGAGTTGTCCCAATTCTCTGGTTCCCGGATAAGCTTAACCCAAGCACTGTTTACACAGGTTCAGCACAACTCTTAAGAATGAAACAACAGCCACTCAAGAAAGAAACAAATTATGGAGCTCATAAGTAGAAAAAATATTTATAAAACAATAATATTCAGAATATCTGTGGTATCTTCAGATAAACCAGGAATCCTCAAGAACTAGAAGAACCAGCTCATTTGTCATGTACAACAAACCAAAGCATGTGGCTGTAGTAAAACCAACACCATGAACGAGTTCAATAAAAAAGCAAGAAAACTGTTGCTAGCTTGCTGATTTGCCTCGAAAAACAAACAGGAAGGGAAAATACCGAAGACATCATAACTCAAACATCAAATGTCATGAATAGACATCTGAATTTTACCGAACTGCGGAAGGGGAAGCCACTGCAACAACTGGAGCAGAAAGAGCAAATTCCAAAATGGTTTCATCCACATCTTTAGCAGCTACCTAATGAGTATTCATGGGAAACAAAAAAGTCTACTATCAATCCTTTTGAATGGGAATTTATGCAATAAAAACATATAAAACAAAATAGTAGATCCAACCAGATTATAACAGCAAGATAGCCTGAATCTATAAGCAGAATTACTTCGATTAATGGATTAACCTAACTAGTTTTACAATCCATGAACTCAGAATAACCAACAAAAAACCATGATAAACCACTGAAAGTTGACATATTGGAACATTAGTTACATGAAAGCAAAATGCACATCTTCTGAAGAAAGCATTGAGAACCACAGTACACCCTTAGATAAATGCACAAAGATAACAATGCAAAGTATCCAAGGAATGTTCATTACCTAGTTATGCTAGCTTGGAGGCTGCTTTCTTGCTCCAGCCAAAGTATCTTAATTATTAGATTACAAGAATATGATCATTTGTTTTTTAACTATCCAAGGCACATGCTATCTCACCTCATGCCCCAAAATTTGGCTAGCTGCTATAATTAGTCTTATCTGGCAGGTTATCTGTCAGGTTATAAGAACTGATCTATAACAACTAGTACAGTTGTTTTTTAACCTCATTTTTATACACCAAGGTACAGCATGAAACCAAAAGGTGCACCTTTGAGACATTTGGGTGATGTAAATAGCATAGCACCTTTCTTTTCCTTATTTCTAGACAAAAAAAATATTCAAGTAGTATTAAATGGACCCCTTTCTTGGAATACTATGCTTGTAGTGACGATTTTTTAAGTTTCAATTGGAGGAAGCAGAGTACAAGAGCAGAAACAATCTTTCTGCTTAATTATCTGGCTTCACATTGATCTTTTTCCGCCTCTTCTTTTAATAGTAAGATCTATAGATAGTCCAGAAGCATCATGTGTCTTTTCACCTTCAGTCTTTCTCTAACTCTTACAAGACTAATTTAATTCGAGACAACCCTCATCTAACTTTCAAACTCAACTTTCTTAGTCTCCTTATGACTAAATGTCCATAAGAAAATGTACTTCACTAGAATAAGTATCTGAGAGTCTGGACTAATTATTTTTGCACCATATTAGATAGGTAACTAGTATACAGTTCCCCTAACTTGAATCTATCAATAAATAGATATGATTGTATTGGAATATAAAACAAGTTGGACAAATAGAAGTATAAAAGTTTTAAAAGTAAAACTGAGATTTTCCATGCATATAAGAAGAATGATTGTGATCTAGTAAATGCAACATGAAGTTCATTATTAATCACGAAATGGATCCATGAAGTTCATTATTAATCACCAAATGGATCCATAAATCATGAATGGTACTATCATTGACATAATTTTCTCATCTTCGATAGTGGAAGTTCTTGCAATATGATAGATCAAACTGTCAGCAAACAATGTAAACATATGAATAAATAACTTACAGAAGATTGGTATACTTTCTAATAATAAGTACATAGGAAGGAAATCTGATGCACAAGGGTTTAAGATTCCAGGTATCACTTACTCATAAAAAGTGACTCTTGTCCAGATAATATTACTGTGAAAATAGGGCAAATCCATAGGAACAAATTTTTTAGTCCAAAATTTGAATCTTACAGTGTTATAAGTATTCATCCTTATGATGTCAAATCCCCGTGCAGACAAGCCTTCCTCTGCAGAGATGATGAAAGGACATTAAAGCAAGCAGTAACAAAACTGTATATAGCCTCGACTAGCCTCAACAAGAAGTTGATACCAAATTAAGTAGATCATTTAAGGAGTTAAATTCTGTTAACAATTTATGTTGAAGAAGCAATACACACACACACACACATATATTTATATACATATATATATATCAGTGTTTTAAATAGGCGCTCGGGCTCTCGCCAAAGCGTCGAGGCGAGGCGAGGCAAGGCCCAAGCGCCTTAATCAACCCCCAGGCGGCGCGCTTCAAAGAGGCGCCGCCTAGGCACTCGCCCGAGCCCAGGCGACGAGCGATTCGGGCGAGCGCCCGGTTCAATCCAGGCGACCGAACCAGGCTTTTAGCTCTAGTTCGGTCGGTCGCGTTAGTTGGTTCAATCGAATCAATTAACGCAGCTATATATCTCCCGTTACTCAACCCTAATCCTTATCTCGAATCGGAATTAGCATCTCGCCGCTGCCTTATTTGCTGCCGCTGCTGGTGTCTTCGCCGCCTTGCTGCTGCTGTCTTCGCCGTCGTCACTGCTCTCGCCCGAGTGCCCGAGAGCCTGCTTCAGTCGCTTGGATTACGTCACCGACACCATCGCTGCTGTCGTTTCTCTTCACCGTCGTTCGCTGCTGCTCGCCGTCGTCACTGCTGCCGCTTGCCACCATCGCTGTCGCTGCCGCTCCTCTCGCCTTCGATCAGGTCAACTCGTCACCTCGATTCTACTGTTAACATGATACTGTTAACAGTATATTAACACTTAACATGATACTGTTAAGTTGACTAATTATTAACAGTATACTATACTGTTAACAGTATAACAGTATCCTGTTAATATACTGTTAACACTTAACAATATATTAACAATATACTGTATACAGTATACTGTATAATGTATATTAAATATTAACAGTATACTATTAATGAACTGTTAACAGTATACTGTTAATGAACTGTTAACAGTATACTGTTAATATACTGTTAACAGTATAATGTCTATTAATATTAACAGTATAATGTTAATGAACTGTTAACAGTATAATGTATATTAAATATTAATAGTATACTGTTAATGAATTGTGAACAGTATACTGTTAATATAATGTTAACAGTATAATGTATATTAAATATTATCAGTATATTTATTAATTATATTATATATTTTTTAATATTTTAGCGCCTCGCTTCGCTCGGGCGAGCGCCTGGCGCCTCGGGCGTTTTGGGACCCTGGCGCCTAGCGATTTTTTAATCACTGATATATATATATATATATATATATATATATTTATTTATATACACATTCCAGATCAAGGTTACAATTTTAGTCCCTACCAACATACCGAACCTTGCTCAGCATGGTATGTACCAAGGCATACTGATGGTACGCCAAGGCATATCGAGCGGTACTTCTAAAATAGCTGAAAACACTAATGCATATTGTATTAGTGTTTTCAGCTATTTTAGCTAAAAAATTAGCTAAAAGGTTGATAACAGTCGAAATCGACTGATACCACCTGATACAGGTCGGTAACGATCAAAATTTCGACCGTTATCGCTCGATATAGCCTCGTATCGCCTGATATGATGCCAAAAAATTCGTACTGCTTGGTAACGGGTAGTCCGTGTGCCGAGAGGCTCTCAGACCAGTACTTATAGGCTGGCATCAAAATTAAAAACCATGCTCCAGATGTATATTATAGTATTTCATCTCATCAACAACTAACTACTCATTATTTCCAACCTGAAAGAAATGTTAACTTTTCCTACCAATTATTCTGCACAATGAATAATACCTTCAAAAACTAAAATTTTGATATAATTTTTTTAAAAAAATTCCACATGCAAACAGTCCATAGAAAAAGAGTGTTTGTGCTGCCTTAATAGAAAATTTGTGTTGAGTAGCTGAGAGCACAGGAGCTACTGAGACCAGTTGAGTGAGCAACATCCCACCATTTGACCCCACCAGCTATGCCTATGGCCTGTGTGAGGCAATATGATCTTTTCCTAGCTTTCCACAATAAAAATATAATAGCTAAAAAGTTCGACCAACCAATTTCACCGCCAGCCTTTACAGATGCAGGATACAAGACTTTGTTCTGACCATACTTTGGGAGCTCAGAAGCTAATACTTTTCCAGTTGCTGCAGAAAAGAAAAGCAGTCATTGTTAATGGCTGAGTTTCGACTGAATTAATCATGACAAGTAAACTGATGCTACAGAATAGGAGATATTCATATGCCAAAGCTATACTCAGTACTACATCCTCTGCTACATAGTATTTTCAGAAGTCAGAACCTCTGGGTTTTCATTCTACTAGTCCCTTTACATCTCTCAGAAGAACCAGAGTATTCAACACTTGAACATAATAGTAACTTCTGGAACACCAAAGATCAGCTATTGAAGCCACTCATCAATTTCCCCCTGTTGACCAAAATCCCTTCCACAAAACTCATGCACATTTTAGTTAGTTATATTTAAGTATTTGATCTCTGCCATGCCCTTTGTATAGATATGAGTCACTTATATCACCTACATTGTACTTTAATAACCATGATTGGTCATACTGCCATGCATAATGACTAGCACTCACATAGCATATCCACATTCGATAAGGATTAAAATATCAAGGTATAAACCCATGCTAACCATGTCTTATGCCAAGTGGCCATAGGGTGACCATGTTATAGTGTTTAGTGCAATCACCCCTTCTGGCACATAGCAAGCCAATGGCACGAGTTTCAAAGTAGCAATGTTCTAGCAAGAAATCAAATACTTTAGAATTTTTGCTATATCATATGTTCAATTAAAAAAGTAAACTTTTAGGTGCTGTTCATCTGGGAGGGATGACAGCCCTAAAACTAACATATTTTAGATTATTCATAAAAATGAATGAAAATTATTTGACACCACCTGTGGCATCATTGGCTTGTCTCTGTGAAACTTCTATTGATTAATCCATAAACTATCCTCATAACAAGAGGTCCTTGGACTCATTGATCAGCTTTCTCAATTGCATATGGGGCATTATAATTTAAATGATAGGAAGTATCTTTTTTCAAGTTACTTTAGAATTGCATATAATAAACCTACCAAGATACCACTCATGGGATTATGTGCACTATGCAACTTTGACAAAGAATTGTGTCACCAATTGATAGAAAAATACAATTTTTTCTTTTATAAACTTCATAAACTTATTCTCAATGTAATTTAGTGTTTACCTCAACTCATGGAGTAATTACTTGTTAACTCAGACGTGACTTTATTCCAATATGCACCAATATATAGCAGTGTGACTTGATAATACAAAGAAACTACTATATAAGTTTAAGCGGTATTTGACCGTTAAGAGGCAACATTGAGTACCCTTCGAAGGAGAGAAAGCAATCTCAAGAGATTGCTCAGTTGATTCCACTGCATCTTGGAAAACGCTTGCTGTGCCAGCTCCAACAACTCCAATTCGCACTTTGGGAGTTCCAGCAACCCTGATTTTGGTCAATAATTTTGTTAGTGAGCAGTCCAACCACATTGAAGCCAAGTTGCAATTTATAACTAAATGTTAAACAAACATAAAAAGAAACAAACCTTAGGTATAACTAAATTATCAATAGGTAATATTGTAGTTATCATCATAACCAGCATAAATATAAGATAACCAGAAATGTAGATAAACATAAAGATTATTTATGCAAATTGATAATCTGAAAAATTGCAGAAAGTGATCATCCTGAGGGTTTAAAGTCAGGAGATATTGAAAATCGGACCATATCACAAGTACGTTGCACGTGTAGATGACCAAATGGTGAAAGCAAGAAAGAATGTTTTTGAAGTTACGAATTTTCAAGCACAGAAAATGAGACAATATGACAAATATGGAATTGTTTGGAAGAGCATAGGATAAAATTTCAAACAAGAAGCATGAGAGAGAAGAAAAGGAAGAAAGGGAGGCAATACAGGTTCAGAACTGCTAGAAGAACTGTCAAAGATAGCATACCCTGTTACTCCAACCCCTTCAAACTCAGCACCAAGATCGAATATACATGACAGTATGACAACCAATGTAACAGAATGTAAGGACCATATTCCTGTAGTAGCTCAGCATAATGCTTATATTCCTCAAACGTGACAACTACTTCTGATTGCTTCAAGCATGGTTTTTAAATTCCAGTTGGACCGATAGACACAACTCGGTTTAGTGCTCTGATCAGGAACTAATAACAGTAAGCTAAGTTCTGTACCTCGCCGTAACCAGTATTTTATTTTTTTCAGTGATACCAATCAGGTACTAGCCGGTATACCACCAAGTATACTGTTAACTGTCCAACCAAGGACCAATATGGAGATCTAAAACCACGTCTTCATGGTTTTCAAAAAAAGATATGTAGATCAGTACTGATCAATATTTACGCATATGAATTCAGTAAAAAGAAAAAGCATATGAATTTAGTAACTCATAAACTAAGAATTTGAATAGCCATTACATTTGCAAGACACTATATGTCACGACCCAGGCCTGATTAGCTAATTGGCCTGTCAATTTCGTTGACCCAAACCACAAACTAAAATGCTTTAATTTGAAGTTGATAGTAGCACACTCATTAGACTCTAATAAGCCAATCTTAGTCTTGCCCACTTCCAATGTGGGACTAATTGGAGTGTTACACTATATAATTCGGTAAACACAGAAAAATATTAGAAGATTTATTGTGAGGGAACATGTTGGCATGGTGGCACACCATGTACAAGTTTGACTTCATATCGGTACGGTATGGTGTGGTCGATAAAAGCCCTCACAATCCTTGAGGAGTCATACTAAAATGTATCTCCATAACAGGGGTTTTGAACAGAGAATACATAAGAAGTTTGTAAAGAACCATCTAGAAAAATACATAACCATCACAACAAAAATTCTCCTAAATTGATCATGTCAAAACACACCAAATCATAGCCTCACTCATTCATAATCCCTTCAAATCTACCTCATTTATTTATCATTTTATGGAAGAATTTCCTTTATAGAGGCTGGACACTCAAAATCAGGCTTGATGAAATTGAGTGATATGTTCACAAAGCAAAATAAATTAGTACAATATTAAAGGTTGTTTGGTAGAAGAAAGAAAGAGTTAAAGTGAGAAAGTAAAACCACACAGTAGATGTTTGATATGCAACACATGCAATAATTGACAGACATATACAGCAATATACATTAATAACACATACATGAAATGACAATTAAGTTGATGTGTCAGAATCTAACTTGGAAGAATTTAATAAGTACAGGAAAGATGACCCTGACTTTTCAGCATCAATCCATTATATCTTCTCTTAACTCCAAAAAATGATCTACAGTATTGTTTAATCTATGTTTTAAAATTCACTAGAAGAAAAATTCAAAGAGAAAACCGTGCAACTTCAGAATATTCATGTTCATGGAATGCACATACTTGCAATGAAAGTAGTCATAAGATACACAATTACTTGACCAGAATCACCAAGTAATCATCATGAGAATTAGGCCATGAATTGCTACTATTCAACCCTTACTTCCAAGCTTCAAGGAACACTGCTGCAGCTTCAGGAGAAGTTATGACAATCCAATCAAACTCAGAGTCTGAAGAACAGAACAAAGACTAATCATTCATCTTATGATAATGGTGCAACTTCAGAAAGGTTTTGATCAGCAGGTATATGTTGAACTGAAGGAAAATTTGTTAAAACTTTTCTATCTTATAAGAGAATATCAGACGATGACCATAATGGTGACGTTTACATATATAAAACCAAACAACTCAGTGGAAGCTATCAAATGGGAGTGGTAGTTATAAGATAAACTCATTCTCAGACGTATATATTCAGAATGTAATCCGTCTGCTAAAACCATCATGTTCTCCCTGATAAGATACACTCAATGAAGTTCTAAAAAATATATCTTGAGCCAATATTTGCTTTCAGCTTTGCAGTCACTTTTACTTGTATTATAAGTTTATAACAACTAAGGCCTACTTTCACTGTTCAGCAACTCCTTTAAACCCTTCTAATAGCTATCAACCTAGTCGCCTAAGTTCGTATACTTTCTGGACAGTCTGATGTGAACATATGATAATCTCCCTTAGCTCAAACATAAATCAAGTGCCTAGATTTTTCTAAAAGCTAGTCCATAGCATTACTAAAAGCTACACAATCTTCATTTTTACATCTGTACCACCAACTTTGGTTCTCCAACTTTTTCCTCAAATGCGTTTCTTGTTTGCCCCAATTAAATCATTATTACTGCACCATAAGTGATGCAGCATTGATTCAATTTGAATTAGAATTAGACTAATTTTAGTTGAGTTGAATCCTAGGTTCAAGGTTGTTTGGCCTGATTGAGATTGCTTTGAAGTTTCTATTTGAAATATATCTTGCATCTTAACTGAAACTTCAGGGGCTAATTAGGTTTTGTAGAAGGTGATTGATTGGAGTCCTAAAACGAGCCAGATCAGGGAGCCATTCATTCCAACCGAATAAATCCTTTTAGGATGCCTTTAGTTTAAAACAAGGTTCGCCGTACCAGTCCATACTGGCATATCGAGTTTATCTCAGTACGATACAGTACCCGGTACCGAGTGATATGCACAGTACATACCGCTCAGTATAATATAATATTTTTATAATATAATATTAATATAATATAATATATACTAAAGAAAAAACCAAAAAGAAAAAACCGAGTGATATGCACGGGGAGAAGGAATCGCCTACGGGCGATTCTTCGCCCGCAAGCGATGGACCGCATGGGGGAACCAGGGAAGAGCAGCAGCGCGTGTGAGATATTTTTCTCTCTCTTCTTCTTTCTCCCTCAATCGACTGCCGACGGTCATAATCGCGGTCAACTAGCGGACCAGTACATACCGCCCGGTACAGGGCCTTATCGCTCTATAAGGCAATTCTTGGTTTAAAGGAAGGTTGCAGCTTCATGGCTTTGGGTTGAACATGTACACGTGTTTGTGAAACCAATTTTATCAGTATATAAGAGAAACTAATGAGAAATAGATTAAGAGTAGCTAAAGTATAAGATCAATGCAATTAAACCAGGTTAAAGATTCAGCTGAGATAAATAAAAATATTGGCATAAATTTGCAAGTTTACAAACTTACCACTTAAGATGGCTGAAAGTTTATCTGCATCAGGTCCCTCAGTATGCTTAACAAGAGGAACCTCCAAACAGAAGATGTTGTGTTTTTCCTGTAACACGACAAGAAGATTGAAATTCATCATGCACCATAAAGGCAGTTACATAATTTTTTTTTAATGCGTCAATATATCAAAATTAAGTTGTTTAGCTATTATAGCAACAAGAGTGAGTGCACGGGTGACCAAGGTTTGACTTACCGGTCCATACCGGTGTACCGAGTTCATCTCGGTTCCGGTATGGTACTAGTACCGGGCGGTACATACAGTGCATACCGCCCGGTATATTAAAATATAATATAATATTTTATAATATAATATTATATAATATAATATTAAACTATTAAAATATTAAAAAAAGGAGAAAAAGGGGCGACGTTGCCTCAATCTTTCTCCCCGCGCGGAAGAAAGAGCGCTCGCGACTAGCGGGCGGCGATGGCACGCGGGCGCTGGCGACCTGCGGGCGGCGACGTCCCACGAGCGGCGATGGCGCATGGGTGAGGACCGCGAGCGGGCGATAGGTCTTTTTTCTCCTCTTTTCTTTTTTTTTTCTTCTTTTTCCTCTTCTTCTTCTTCTTCCCTTTTTCTCGCTCAATCGATCGCCGACAGTCGATTTTTGGTGGAACCGCCCGGTAGCGTGCGGTCCATGTACCAGCAACCTGGCGGACCGGTATGTACCGCCCGTACCAGGCGGTAAATATCGAAATTGCAAACCTTGCGGGTGACAACCTAATAAAACCTCCATAATGTTTCAAACTGCACCACTTTGTTTGAATTAAAAACTAGGTTTGTGGATTTTCATTTTGCAACTATTGTTAGCACTGAAAAGGAAAATGGTCCAAGTTCCATAGCAACCATGACTTGATATGTTCTGTGACTTGTGGTTTGACCTTAGAAACTTGTCTCTAAGTAAATTGGGTCAAGTGATTAGGTTTTTGGTGAGTGAGATCTATAACATCTAAATATCTAGAAAAAGAGAGCCAAAAAAGCTTCTGACACAATCTTGTATCGCTCACATGAATGTATAGTTTGTTATTGACCTTTTGCTCTTGGTTATCTCTGAAACTTCAAAGCTTCTCTTATTCAAAATCTCCTCATGTTGTCCATCATTTGGTATCAAACACTTGCTACGCTCTTGAATTAATTTCTTCTTTATATGGAGACTAGAAGAAGTTGGAATGACACGGTGGACGAATGACAGGCCACAATTGAAGAATTTCCAAAATGTATAAAGACAACTTGAAGAGATGTCATGTGCCTTAACCATCAAGAAACCTACAGCTCTAGAAGTTTAAGCTATGGTTATACAAATGATGGATCCAAAATGCAAGCAGACAAGCTATGGAATCAAACTGGGAGAATTTCTCTGCAAATGACATCAAAATTGATTTGTTGGAGTTCCATGGTCGGCTCAATCCGAAGAGTTTTTCTATTTGCTCAGTGCCACTGAGAATTTCTTTTTTGACCACAAAGAGATAACCGAACATTGAAAAAGAAAATTATTATCACAAGACTAAGAGAGTCAAGATTATGCTTCAATCTGGAAGGACCAGATGTAAGAAATGTGTTATTTTCTAAAATACTTAGGCGAAGTTAAAAAAATAAGCTCCATGAAAATTTTCTGCCATCTAATTATGCACAAACTATATTTTCACAATTTAATAATCTCCAACAAGTTAACAAGATCATCATAACTGCTCCAAAAATTGTATAAGTTGATGGCTTTAGAAAGCATTCACAAGAGAGAAACTACTTCAATATATTGAAGGCTTAAAAGATATAATTGGTGATAAAATAACTATGGAGGTTGTGTGATGCTTTTTAATTCACAAGCTTTATGCTCCACATTCTCTGAATTCTACATTTTTCTGTGCAAACTAATAACTAACTGAAATATAATACTTAGGCTGTAGACTGTTAGGGAGATATAATTATAGATATGGGCAATTGCAGAAATACCGTTTCATAAACCACTTAGTAGCTAAAAAGGCCATGGAAAAGACAAACAAGTCTATTGCTTTTCTCAAGCATTCTTAAAACACCAATCATAGTGATTGGTGTGCATGTATCTATTCTTTTAACTAGAAAGAACCAATTGTTTCAAATACTCTTACCAAGAAGTAACAGTGTCAATCTGATAACAATATATTGTGATACATTTTGTGTCAAGATAATATCTAAATATTAGCAAGGATGTACAAGCAACAACATGTGATGTAAGCCTAAGAAATTGTCAGATGTTACAGACATCAGAAGCTATTGTATGGAGGCAGCAACCAAAACAACATGGATATATTTCCCATCCCCCACCCCAATCCACGAACTATCATATTCCTTCTTATAGCACCTTTATTCTGACTTGACTCGCCTAGCCTTTCTCATATGAAAACAACAAGATTATATGACAACTCCCTTTCTGTAACGCAACACCAAGTCATATCAAGAAAAGATTCTGAATTTATCCAAGAAGAACATGAATACCATGATTGAATTGCAACAAAGATCATCTTTATCATTATCTGATCCACAATTAGAAAAAAAAGAAACAACTGCAGCAATAACTCCCTTTCTGTAATGCAACATTCCAAATTTATCCAATAAAGATATAACTATCATGATCTAGCTGCAATAAAGACGGTATTTAACATTATTTGATCGAGAATCAGAGAAGTCGAGACAACTAAAATAATAAAACCAAGAACAAAACAAGATAACACCCACAATTCCTTTCCTATGCTGCAACACCAAGAAAAGATCCCAGATTTATCCATAAAGAAACAACTATCAAGAACCGATATTTAATTCTACAATCAAGAGCTAACGAAATTAGAAACACAAAACCAAAGATGGTCTCGAATAGCCAGGCAAGAGAGGTACCAGAGAACTGATGAGCTTCGCATTCTTGCCTCGCTCCCTTGTGACGATGACCTCAGGCTTCGAAGATGGAGAAGGCGAAGAGGAGGAAGAAGCGGAAGAGGCTAAAAGCCTGAAGGAGGACAAAAGAAGTCTTCTCTTTTGGGAAGGAACACGAGGGTTGACTATGGCAGGCGAAGAGGAGAGGAAAACCGAGGCCATGACAAGAAAGGTGGGAGATCTCGAGTGCCAGCGCTCGCTGGTGATGAAATTGTGGTAGAAAACCTCTCCTCTCTCTCGCTCTCTCTCTCTCTCTCTCTCTCGCTCTAACCCTTATGTTAAACGTTAACCCCCGTTCGCCTCGAGTTCTTGATATGTTGCTGTAACACCCTTGCAAATTCTCTAATTCTCCTCTTTTTCTTTTTATATATATATATATATATATATATATATATATATACTCAAAATTTTTGACTTAATATAATTATCATTAATAATTATCAACCTTCAAATATTAAGATCAATCATATCTGTCACATCTACTACCATCCAATTAGAAATTTGAAGTCAACTAATTTTGACCCATGACTAATATTAGTTTATTTAAGTTAAGAAAAGACATCAAGATACAAAATCCCTAAAAATCCTCACCATTTTCAGTATTATAATAAATTTTTAGAAGTTGAAAATGTAAATTAAAAATTAATTAGCAAAATATAATATGTTGAAAAAAAATAAATTTAAGGAGATAAATTTAAAAAAATGCATATTTTCGATGGATGTATGTAGAATTTTATTGTATACTTTTTTTCATTGCGAGGAAGATTGGGAAGAAGGGAATCGTAAAGTTATAAAAGAAAATTTATTCATTAAGACTGCTTGAATTGTAACTTTATTTCCACGCTCTATCTGTGTTATGTGTGTTCTCCTTACAACCTATGAGTTGACTAATCCAAGCATTCATTCATAATCTGTAGGACATTTAATCTTTACAGGATTCAAGAAAGATCGACGTATATAATCTCTGGAGTTCAAAATTCTGCTGCAATTTTAAGCAAACTGTTCTCGAGTAGGGCTAATTCAGATCAAAATGATGAAGCAAACAATTGGAGTACCACATCAGTAGTTGTTCAGCTCATGAACGATTGATTCTTGGGAATGAACACAGAAGAAAAGAACTAGCTAGCTATTAAAACTAGTTTGGAAACCAGACGCCCAACATTATTTGATGCATCCATCAAGAGTTCGAAGAAGATTGATACTTGATGAGAAAGAATATTTACAACATAACACATCAAGATACAACTAAGTTATCAGCATAAAAATGACTATTTACTCAAAATAAACATCCCTTGAAGATTTGGCACTCAAAAACAAGGAGAGACATGAGTTCATGCTTTCATCTTGCTCAATCATTGGATGCACATCAGCTTCCATCTAGCGCAGCTAAACATGAATTTTTCCACAATTGTTACAGTTAGCTTGGCCTTCGAGTGAGCATCAAGATCATCTTGCAAACAGTGCACGACTGGAAATATCTTTCCCGGCATATTTGTAGCTTGTGGCCAAAAAATCTGCATATGAAAAACGAAGTGATGATGCAATCCAGAGTTTTCTCAAGCATGTATACCAGCTTAGTAGACTTTATTAATTGCTTGAAATCTCAAGAAAGAATGCTTTACCTCGATGTTTTTGAAGTGCCATAGGGTTGTCTAGCTAACTCGTCTCCTATTACTGACTGATGACGAATCAGATTCTGAGGCACTCGGCGATCTCCTGACAAATGGGTGCTCAAAAAGTCGAGAAGCAGTGGGACGATCATCTGGATTCACTTGCACACACTGGCTGATGAAATCACGTGCATCTTTAGACAAGTAGGTTGGAACAGGAGGCTGTTCACCGTGGCCAATCCTAAAAAAGGCTTGTGTCTGCAAATTACACTGTATCAATTACTGGCGTCTTCACTCATCAAAAAAATAACATAAAAAAGAAAAGGAACGGAGGAAAGAAAACTACCGACACCAAATGCATTGACATTATTTATTGTATCCCTCCAAACTAGTAATTGTCATATACAACTGGCAAATGTATTAAAAAAATCAAGACAACCATATTTCAAACTCGAATTAACAAGAAACCTGGATAGAGTTCATGCTGCATGAACTAATATTGTACCATCATTGATGTCAATTGATTATACAATTTCTTCCAGGAAGAGGAACAGAAACCTGCAAAAGGGGCCTCATGTTGCATGAGAAAAGAATGGGATTCCAAAAGATCCTGAAGTCAAATTAACTATTCATGCAACACCTTGTTACCCACATTATCTTGCTTCCTCCAGTTAAAACCTTTAAATTTGGCACTAGTTCTTTCCTGCCTAAATTAGGAGCCGAGTGTAACGACACAACATGCCACTGTGGGCTTTGAGGAATGTATGTAACCAGTCTTATTAACATATGTGGAGCATTTACTTCCATAATTCACCACAAAACAACCAACAGAGAAACCCACTGCAGCACCGAAGCCCACTAGGTATGCCTCGAGCCTGGAAGTATGCCATTTCCTATGTCTGATCAAGAATGCTAAGTAGTATGGCTCAAGGGACTGAAAGAACAAGGAAATTTTGTTGGTTCAGCTTGTAGATACAATTAAAATCCAACTGGCAGTCAAATAAGTTAATGCCAATTGACCCCTAGACCACCTGCACTTAAATAGCGATATATGATTTATACATAGCAGGTTGATACATCGTCAAATATAGGTATAATGGTAAGACACAGAGTCATTGTGGTCAGAAGACTTGGAACTACCCAACTAAATTCTATTGCACCGTAACTGAATGAAAGCCCAATCATCTATCATGTCATCTACAAAATCCTAAGATGACGATCCATAACAGTAAGTATTATAACAATTTCACACTATAAAAGGGGATCTCCTGTACAATAGCATGTTTAGATTTTTCCTCCTCTTTGCTAAGCTTTATTTATGCAGTCAAAACTGCCCAACTAAATTATATAGCACCTTAACTGAATGGAAGGCCAACCACCTATCATGTCATCTACAAAATCCTAAGATGACGATCCATAATAGTTCATATTATAACAAATTCACACTATAATAGGGGATCTCCTGTACAAAAGCATGTTTAGATTTTTTTTCCTGGATCGAAGCCCAACCATCTATCATGTCATCTACAAAATCCTAAGATGGCAATCCATAATGGTTCATATTATAATAGATTCACACTATTAAAAGGGGATCTACTGTACAAAAGCATGTTTAGGTTTTCCTCTCCTCTTCGCTAAGCTTTTATGTTCTTAACATCTTTTCCTCAAGTATTCTCTTTGCCTTTAAAGGGGATCTAACTTGAGCATCAAAAGAGGAACTCATTGGATGCATCCTCAGCACCCCCTCTATTTTGCAAGATTCAACCTGGATTGACCCCATTGGAGCACCTCAGTCCAACTTGGCTGACCCCTAAACTCTCTCCCCTTCAGTTGGTTGATCACCTCAACATATCTCTAGACATATTGCCACCTCACAAAAAGGTCCAGGTTAGCTCTTGCGATCTAGCTTAACATTAACCTCATCACGGACATGCATGCCTTGATTGGTCATGCTAAGTACCATTGCTCACTTTGTCCTCTATGATTATCAAATATCTGAAATGCATTTAAACAAAGCTCTAATTTGCCACCCTTGGATCCAAATAACTCTATTCAGTGAAATTGGGTGTCTACAGAACAAAATTAAACACGATTCCTATCTCCATTTTTTTGGCCTCTTGCTTCTCTTCTCATATAAATTGTAGAATTCTTCTTCACCCCATATCATCTAATTAATGATCAACTATCTACCCTTAAATCCATAAGTCAAACAACGTCAAATATTAGTTTGATGCAATTACAAGTGTGAGATTTTATTTTATTTTTGCAGTATTTATATCTTAAACTTTTGGTACTTATTTTTCTTTCCTTTAGCAAATTAAATAAAAATGGATGGTTTACACACCTTAATTCTTTACTATTAAATTGATTAGGTCGAATCATCTAGATTTGTCTGAATCTCCAACTAATTTAAATTAATCATGCAGTCACTATTCTTCCGGTGGCTTGCTGCTCCACTGCAGCAAATGTCATTTAACTCATAGGGAGGTGATATTGGAGATCAGAAAAAACAGGTGATTGTATGACTAGAAAAAGGTATAAAATTTGTTTTTTTGTTATTCGACTGAACAAAGGTTTAACTCAAAGCATTTGGGGAAAGATAGCAATTATCTAATACTGACATGTAGATTACTCACCCATTCCAGGTTAGGAAAAGGTATCTGACAAGTCAACATCTCCAAAACAGTGCATCCAAGGCTCCATATATCAGCAGCAGGTCCATATGATCTTTTAGGATTAATGACCTGGAAAATTGAAATTAAGAATTATCATTGCCTATAAGTGCTAGAATTTCCAACAACTTAATTAATTTGTTTGATAGAAACCACTAAGACAAAATTACACCAAAACATTGGTCCTTATCCAAGAGATAGGCCTTGGCAGATTAAAACACAATCTATAAAGCAGTTGGTATAGCTTATTGTTTTCAGGACAAGCACCAAATCTGAAGAGAAAACCCTCTAGGTAACATGTGACATAGAATGCTAGATCACATACATGTGAGGAGGTAGCATATTGCTTTCAAGTGATTCTACTTTAGTGATTAAAAGAATATAAGATGAAGTGGTGATTATCACATCGCCATTTATATATCATTATACTTCTCAAATCCATGATTGCCACAAAAGATGCATCTCGGTCTTAAATGATTGTGGTATATGATCCTACAATACATCGACTCAAAACAGGATGAAACCAAAATTTCCTTCTAGGATTGTCATAATGAACAAGCCCTAAACTTTCAATATATTTAAGTCTATTTGTTGATATATAGTATATATACCTCAGTCAAACAAATATCTCTAGTAAGTTATTACCATGTTTGCAAAGCATTTTGTAGTTTCTTTTGGCAAAAAACTCCAGTGTAGGTCCTCAACATGTTTGCTAATGGAAAAGAATCTACACAAAGAAGGGCTAACCTCTGGAGCCATCCAATATATACTGCCTTTGCAAGATTTCAGCATGTTGAACTTGGTCATCTGAAATTGTCAACAGCAGCAGTATATAATATGAATAAGATGATACCAAATCGATGAGATATTAAATGTAACATGCGAAAACTAGAGAGCAATAGACAAACCTCCTTTGCCAGTCCAAAATCTGCAAGTTTGACGGATCCATTAGCATGAACCAATATATTTGCACTTTTGATGTCTCTGAAAAAAAGAGAAGATGTCTTAACTCTTAAGTTTGTCTTCCAATAAACAAGCAAGAAAGTGACACTGGGAGACACTAAAAAAAGTAATTGTCAGAATGACATCTTTAACCCCTGCAGTTACATAGAAACCTCCACACTATATGCAAACCCAGACCATATCTCTCTTAATGATACAGCATTGCAGAATCAGATAGAAATCATCGTGGTTCAATTGATAGATACCACCAAGATAATGGCATGGGAAAGGGTTACATGTCCCCCTACATGTTGACTAGTCTCAAACTAAATCAAGCTTTTAGCTGTCCTTGTCTGCTCATATGCATGACTCATAGTAACAAACATGTTAAAGTGGCATGCATATCACACAGGATATAGTTCACTAATATGTACAGCTCAGCCATGGGACATGGCCACAACAAAAAAAATGGCTTGCGAAAAAAAAAAGATCCAAAATTGTAACATCATGGCTTTGGAAACCAAGTTTATGAATACGAGTATAGACATAAAGTAAAAACATTTACATCACCTATGCACAATATTTCGCTCGTGAAGGTAATTTAAGCCATTTAAGATCTGCCTGGTATATGCTGAAACTTGGGAATCTTGCAAACGATACTTTTGATAGAGAGAAGCAAGGGAACCTTGTGTGACAAGTTCAAGGAAGATATATAGCTTTGAATCCTCCTGTAAAAAGATCCACACCACATATCAGATGATTCGAGAACGGATGTAGAAATTACATAACGAGAAAGGAAATATGTTGTCATTAGCTAAGTTGACTCAAATGAAAAAAAAGCAGGGGAACAAATAATAAAAGCTTCAAATATCCCAAATTTGTGACATTTTAAATTGATGTTCAAAACATATGATATTCTCTGTCTCCCTTGGTGCATTTCTAATGTCATGCATGTAAAAATATATCTAACAATGAGAAATTCATGAAAAACAAAGAATATTATGAAGTAGCCAGATTGGAAGAACAATATACCTTGTCTGTCCCATAATACTGAACTATGTTTTCATGTTCAAACTGACTTAAAAGTGCGATCTCCTGAAAGGAAGAAGTCAAACAAGAAAGCTCAGAACAGAACATAGTCAAACTTTCAATTACACTTCAGATCCATGGAAGTCCCAGAACATATTTAACTACAAAGAGAAGGGAAAACAACTCAAGGACAATGTTGGCATGACTAAGAATCAGTGCAGCGGGATCATCAAAAGTAAAAATTGGCATCATCTCACCTGCTCAAGTTGAAGTATACATTGTTCGGCATTGCTTCCTTGGTCAAGCAAAGATACTTCTTTAACAGCAAAAAATATTCCCTCACTATACATTTAAAATAGCATACGTTAGTCGGAAAGTAATAGTAATGTTAACCAAAGAAAAATAAGGGAAAAAAAAAACTCTTGAGTGCAACAAGATGGACCAAACAGTTATTTTCATTAGCAGATATATACAATTATATTTTACTGAGCATACTGAAAATATCATTAGCAAAGAAAAATAAGGAAAAAAAAAACTCTGAGAGCAACAAGATGGACCAAACAGTAATTTTCATTAGCAGATATATACAATTATATTTCACATTAAAATAGATCTGCAAGTAATATATTGGTATATATAATCAAATGATGTCTGACTATGAATGCAAAGAATAAGACTAAATCCTAGCAAGAACCTACTGGACCTTGGAAAAATTGAAAATAGTGCTGCTATTCAAGAGCTTGAGTAACCTATATGACCTTAGATATTTGAAAATAGGGCCATCCAAGCAGTTGAGGCTTTGCTTATAGTTTATACTTTATACATTCCAGGTATTGGTGTGATAATTCTCATACTAGAAATACTATGTTATCTTCTATTTCTGTTATGTTCATTAATTACTAATTATGTATTCACTTCAATTGACTTTAGGAATTTTTGATACTTTTTCTTTCTTAATCTTTTAAATATTCATTTCTATATCTATGCTCCTTAATTCATGGTATGAAGTTAATCTTGCTCCCAGTGTAAATTACACCAGCTGTTTACTTCTCTGTGGCTCTATCTGTACATCACTATTGAAAAATTAATGTAAATTATCATAACATAGTGCACTCTTACATGTAACCAAAGCATCTTACACATGATTAGATACTCATTTCCTTTCTGAGACACGCAGCCTAATAGACTTACTAAATAACTCAGGTACGCAGGCTTAAAATCATGCGGACCAAAGTGCTGACTCGTCTAGCCCTATATATTAATCCAACCCATCAACTCCTAATGTGGGATTATGTGGTATTATAGTTTCCATTATGCTAAGGCTTGATGCCCTCGTCAAGGCCGATCACATAATTCCAAATCATTCACTAATACTAGTTCTTGCCTATTTCGTACATTCATTATAGTATTAGTTCCACCTTTGATACCAATTGTCATGACTCAATTAACCAAATTATGAATATAATGTGATCATGAAGGAAAAGATCACTAACAAACTTAGACTGAGATTAACCAAATAAAATAAGTAACAAAATTATATATGACAAGTAAAACTCCTAAACTTGAATATGGAAATATCTTACATGGGCTATGTATCCATCTAAAAGTTCAACTTAAAGAAGATGTTCCTAGGAACATATTGGCCAATGCTACTAACTACTATCTTATTTACGAGGTTTGTCTAAATAGCAAAGTGTAGCATTTCTTACAAAAACTGCTACAAGTTTATGTGATTGCAATTAAGTAACATGTTCATATTCTACAGAGATTCAAAAATGGAAAGAACATAAAAAAATCCAAAATTTACACCGTCATGTTATAAGATTCTTTACTAAACATGAGTGTTCACAAGGTAACTGAAAACTCATTAGAAGCATGCTGTAGACAAATTGCAGCATCAAGAGGAACCATGCAGTATGCATAACAAAAAGAAGTTGTTGGATAACTAGTTTTGCATCATTACTTACTCGCTGATCCCTTCATACACCATTCCATAGGAACCACTCCCCAAGAGTCCACCACGCATCCACGACTTGATATCCCTCTTGAACCTACCATTTGGTGAGATGATGAACAATGTCTCAGTCGTCGTACTGGATGATTCATCATCGTTCAACGTAGAGTAAGAGGATGTCCCGTTGAAGTCTTCAGCGGTTTCCCGCAACCACAGCTCCCTCGACTCCTCCTCCTCGTTGATTTCATCTGCTGCAAGAACCTTTTCCTTCTTGTTCACCTCAGAATCTACCGTTCTCATCCCACCTGCCTCAGGACCACTTTCCTCTGGAGAAAAGGTCCAAGACGAAGTCGCCCCATTAACGGCTGTAAGGGAAACTGGAGGCGATTTAAGAACTGACGATGGAGGAGATAGAACTGGAGGCCTGACTCCTCGAATCCCTCCATCTCGTCCCCCAGAACTTGGAGATACACAGGGATAGTTGGCAGGTTCATCATCGGCGACCCTTATTTCAGCCTTCGAACCATCAGTGAGATGCCAATCTTCCTCTTCCCGATCCTTCTGGCTTATGTGCTCTTCTCCGGACACTGACAAGGGCTCTTCAGGCGCAAAGGTGAGATCGTTAGGGAATGGGCTGTCCGGTTGGAGTGGTATGGGCGGCCTCGGGAGGATGTCGGAAGAGGACCTCACCTTGTGCCTCTCCCAGTCGGACTCAGAAACGGCGAAGCCATCTGGACCGTCGAGGCCAAGACTGCGGTAGAGGATGTCCACCTCCCCCTCGATGCTGCCGCCGATCCGGAAGCTCGTCTGGTGGGCGTACGTCGACGGCCAGAGGTCTAGTGACCGGGTACCCCGGAGGTTGGGGTACTCTTCCGAGTCGGCGGAGGAGAAAGAGGTCCACGAAGGCCCCGCCGCCTCATACTCTAAGTTCTTGACCGCGTTGCGCCGGTCCAGCCGCCGCCCTGCACCCTGCTGCTGGTGCCGGGAGTCCATCGCATCCCGGCCCGAGCGGGAGGTACCTTTCCTACGGTTGAAGAAGAACATAGGCCAGCGACGGCGCAAAAGCCCATCAGCATAAGAAGTGCCTCAAGACCCGATCTTGGCGAGCCCTCGCAGCTAACATAACCGGAAAGGCGCCAACTTTGGAACGAACAGAAAAGAATCGTCGATAAATTTCGATCGGAAGCGAAGGTTTCTGGTGCTTCCGAAGCCCAAAACAGGGAAAAAGGTAATGGCGGCAGAGAGGGCTCGTTCCGGGAATCGGGCGTGCGAGCGGGGTAGCATAAGACGACCGAGGAGAAAGATCACGGAACGCGGTGGCAGAAGACTTAATCTCGGTGGTTGGATTCATCTCCTCCCCCATCTCACCTGCCGTCCGATCTCGGGAAGGCGTCCGTCGCTCTGTGGCGTCACCAAGGTTCCATTTTGACTTGTAGGGACCCTAATGGCGTGTGATTGATCTGACAGCGCCACGAAAGATCACAATTTTGCCGGCATGACAGGACGAGCTTCGAAGGAAGCAGCGCAGCGGCACCAAAAGAAAAGGGCTTTTTGGAACAATGAGATCGAAAGCGCCGCCGTCTCCATATCCACAGCTTCAAATGTGCTTTTGAAAGAAAGAGGTCGTCGGTCACCTCCCTCCACCAGCGTGCGATGAGTCTCCATCTCTACGGCGCATCGAGTATAAATTCTTATCGCTCTCAGAATTCCCCCACTCGAAGGAGACGGCATCAATATCAAATACATATATTAGCATGCCTTGTTGATAATTTTAGGAAAAAATAATGCAGATTTATAAACATTAAACATCAAATGTATCAAACAAACTCCCTAAATAATAATTGCGGGAGGTGCTTTGACATAAATACCTTAGCCTTATTCTTCAATTCTACTTTCTTTTTTTTTTTCTTTCTCTTAAGTAAAACTTCTATTGCTCAATCACTTTGAAAACCAAACGGGGTAAAAAAAATTGAAGAATAAGAACCTTTTTTATGTGTTGATCTGATTAAATTAACTATAACCTTAGAATAAGAATAAAAAAATTTGACAAAGCACATAGAATCATGAGTACAAAGAAGCTTAGCTCATTCCTTTTGGATTCAGAGACAATAATACTTTTTGAGTGTTGATCTGATTAAATTCAATAAGAAGGGAGACATAGTCAAAAGTAATCTTATGAAGATGAGAAATCACCAAATATAAATATATAGAAAGCAGTTAACTATATAACCTTTGTCTAATCGAGCATAAACCCGAGAGGAGCCTCTCTCTCTCTCTCTCTCTCTCTCTCTCTTCTCTTTACTGCCTTGAATGTGAATTAGGAGTTGTACCTCTCCTCTCCTCTCCTCTCCTCTTCTCAAGGTGAGGTATTCTGGTCCTTTGCTTCGAGCACTACAAAAGGGGGTTAGAAAGTGGAACAGAGTGAGTCTGGGCCTTTACATTTACCCTCAGGTGATGATGGTAAGGTACCCTTTTTGGCATTTCCTTGACATGGTAGAAAAAGTATTCAGATCCTTTGCTTCAAGCACTACAAAAGGCCAGTGCCGCCACTATCGTTTCTAGCATTACCAGGATTTGCCACGGTTTAGAAAACATTGCTCGGAGGGACCTCTAAGAGAGAGGGGGGCTGCACGTCCCAGAAACTTACCGTATAAACTGGTGCGCCACTTCTTGCCGCCGCCGAGCTCCGCCATATCCAGCTTCAGTGCCAGCTGCGAGCTCTCTCTGATCCGTTGAAGCTTATCGGATTCAAGCCTGGCATCTGGCGTCCAGGTACTTGTGCCGTGAGCTCTCTTAAGCAGACTCGCCCAAGACGTCGGCGATGAAGCTTTCCCTGGGTCTGGAAGCTTAGGAGGGATGGGAAAGGAGGAGTTCCCGGTACGCGGTGTTGCAGAAGCAAGGGAAATGGGCGAAGACAGACGACGAGGAGAGAGTCTCGTCTTTGTACGTGAAACCCGTAAGAGTTCGTTCTACTGTTATAGGAGTAGGAACTGAACCATGTCTTAAACATGGATTCTACTGACTCCAAATCCTAACTTGAAGCTTTCTACTGTTCCGCCGAAGGCAACACACCAATTTGTCGTGTGCCCATTCTGCGGCCACCAGGTTACCCCTAATTCTCCGCTCTCCTCTTGGTGAGGGTTTGACACAGCTTTCAACTCTGGAGAAGAGGATACGTCAAGAAAAGGACACCGACGACTGTTTCAAGAAGAAGCTCTGTGTCTCGCTTTTCAATAGTGTTTATGTGCCTTTCATCACCTTGCCCATTATTATTTGTTGTAATATTATTTAATTTGTATCAGAAGATACAGTGTTCTTGGAATGTCATCTCGATCGTTCAGATTCTCGAGTCGGAGTACTTCTGAACGACTTACGACAAGACGACCTTCCTTTTTGTTTGACAACCAGAATCTTAATCTTGGAACCTTCTTCATCCACCTTCGATCCCGGAAGCATCCACATACATTGACCACAGAGTTGTCAGCCATGTCGCTTAATCCAGTGGATCATATGATTCGAGATTTAGTTTGTGCAATATGAAGATGCTACTGTTTACATATATTGTTTTGGGTAAGGATGTAGTTCTTCTTGCTTTCGTGACGTGATGCATTGTTTCATCGACTGTCTCATGACGGATTCCCAAGTAAAATTTTCTCCTTTTTATTTCTCTTCTCTTTGCAGAATCTTAGATCGATTTATGTGTTCAAGCTTCCCTCTTCTCAGCTGGGTTGCACCCATCTCTCCATCAATATTACCTCATGCCGTACCCTCATCGACTTCCCTCTTCTCTGTTGCGTTGCACACTCGCAGCAGCATTCACAGCCTGCATGCTATCCTCCCTCTCCGCCTCACATCAAATTTTTTTTTTTTTTTCTTTGTTATTCATCTGTTATTGTTGTGAACTAATAATATATGCAGGCTTTTCTCAAAGCATGGGGAGACGTATGCAAAGATCCAGGCACTCCTACTCTAACCATTCCAAGCAAGACTTTTCTGTCAAGCACAGCTGTGAATTTTCAAGGTCCATGCAGTGCCACCAATATTATTGTTCGGGTAATCTCTCCTCATTATAATTGCACCAATATAGTATATAAATCCTTGTTATTTGTGTTACATGGAACACAGATTTCTGGGAGCCTCACTTCGCCGAGCGATTTGTCAACTTGGAGAGGAAACAAGGAAAGATGGGTACAAGGTCGGTCTCGTTGGCAACGATGGACTAGCGTACCCTAACCTTGCAGCTTCGGAGGCTTAGGGAAGAACAGAGCCGGAGAAACCGTGGAGCAGGTACGTGTGACTCGATCCAACCTCACCAACACTGACAACGGCGTACGAATCAGGAGGACATGGCCGGTGAGTATCGATTCCGTGGTTATAAGCTTTGATTGACTACTAAAGCATATATGAACGCCACGCCCATGTCCGGTGCTTTCTTCCTCGGGGTGGGTCGGGCGGGGTTCGTAAGAGGGATCACATCAAATTTCTTCTCCGTGGAAAACCCCATTCGGATCGACCACAAGGGTGGGGGGGCGGCGTGCGATCCCGATGATGCAAGGCAACGACACCAAAGCTTTGTGGATTTGGGGTGATCGGGAGAACCACACCGAACTGTGTATACGTGCGTGCGTGCATGCATGCAGCCATCGGCGGTGGAAGTGAGCAACTTTACGTTCAACGATTGGCGGGAGCTTCGGCGAAGTCGAGCGACGTGGCCATCAGATTGGGGAGAAAGATCGATGGGGAGATGAGATGGGAGGATGGAAAGAGGCAAGTGTCGACGAAGTGCGAGAATGGTAAGGGGAACAAATTGCCCAACCTGCCTGCCATACTCCATGAGGACGATGACCTAATTGCTTCAGCTTAACAGCGACCACCGCCGAGACATTACTTGCGAGTAATTTAGAAACTTGAGGTGTTTATATTGCTGATGTCTATTAGGTAGATTTAGTTTTAGAATTACTTGTCTGGTCTCGTTGAATGTGCAGTAACATCACCATTAGATGGTAAAAATACACGATTTGACAGCAGGAAAAGCAAGTGTTGGACTCTGCACATTGGCATTCGCCAAAGTTGCAGGGATTTGCTTCCTCCACACTCCTGCATGCCTCTCCCCAGACGCACACACACACACTCAACTTGTCGATCAAGCAAGCAGGATGATGAAGCAGAAGCTCTTCCCTAAGCTAATGCCATGTTCATCAAGAGCCAACAAAGAAGTGGTCAGTGGCAGGCATCTACAATAACACCACAAGTACCGCTTTGCTTAGGCCGCCTACATTGGAGAGACCATCTGATTGAAGCATATCTAATAGTTTCTCGATCGTTTAGTCTCGTCTTGGATATGCACAAGAAAAAAGATGATTTCATTAAACAATGTGCTGTTGAATTCTCCCAAGCCTACGGACACCTCAGAAGTTAATGATAAAAGAAATGTGCAACTTGGTTGTTATATATAGCACAACAAGTGAAGATTTTTCCAACACAGCGTATTATGTGCTCTGGAACCCTCCATTGCATGCTTGCTTGCATGTATGTGTTCTTCGAGAGCGTTCGGCGCGAACTCACCATGATCGTCTTCATCGATGGGTGTCTCTAGATCTCTAGAACAATAACTGGAGACAAGGCAAGAGAACCAAGCTTTCCTCAGTAGCTATTCGAAATGCACTGCAACAACAACATGCTAAAATTGAAGTGCCAATGGTGATTATTGAACTCACACTCTGAATCCGTCTTGACCCATTTACACTGAGCTTTCCTCTCCTCCTCCTCTTCCTCCACTTCCCGCGATCTCCCAACTGGTTTGTTCTCCAAGTATTTCTTCGATGATGAGGATGGAGGGGAGCTTTGGTGGTGCATCTTCTTGGTGAGAATTGCCCTCAAAATCTATCATGAGAGGGTGTGATGATGAAGTGTTTGGTGAGCAACAGAGGAGAGTTCGATGCGAGCAAGCATGCATACCTTCTCCATCCTTGATTCCGGCATGGGATCCCTAAAGCCGGGGGCTGGCGCGAAGCCGCCGACGCCGCACACGAACATCCTCTTGAGAAGAAAGGAGGTGGACTTCTTCTTGATGGCGTTGCGGTTACCCAGCAGCACTTCCTTCACCTTGCTCAGTATGATCTTGGTGTTGGGCGAGAGGTCGCCATTGTTGTCGTTGTCCAGATGCTCGAGCTTGGCGCTCGCGATCCTGTCGACCTCCAAGCTCGATGGGCAGTTCAGAAATCGATTCAGCGGCAGCTTGGCTCTGTCTTCTTCGCCCACCTCCGATCCGGTAGACTTGGTTTTCGACTTGAGTGACAGCAGCTTCTTCAGTTCTTTCTGCAGTTTGTTTACTTCCTCGATCGTGAAGTTGGATAAGTCTTCTGAGGAATCCAAGGTTCGAGAGGCCTCCTCGTCTCGCCGTGGTTCCACCTTCATCTCGCTGTTGCCGATCGTCCCAATCGACAACAATGCCTGCGGCCAGTCGTCGAGTTCTTCTTTCCGAGTACTCGGCACGGAAGGATCTAAAGAACAGAGTAGAGATCAGCTTTCACGCGACAACAAAGACTGCAGAAGAAAAAAAAAATCTCACTTACAATGAGCTGAACTCCATCCGGCATCGAACCGCTTCTTCTCCTGCCTCCCGTGGAACTTGTTCTGCACCCAGCCAAAGATCTAAACACAAGACAACAAACGCTACTGAGGCACTGATGGCAAGCAAAGCAAAGCAAAGCAAAGCAGGGGCAAACTAGTTCAAGAGGTCCCAGTCCTTACTCCCATAGCTTCAACCAAAGATCCTTGGCAAGAGCAAAGCGAAAGCCTCCCTCTCCTGTCCAAGATTGTTGAGAGTGTCCGCGGCGTGCCTACCTTAAATGGAGAACAAGAAAGAGCAGGTCCTCAGAACCATGGTCTTCAGCCAATGGGAAGTGTGGATGATTAAATAGGCTGGGAGAGAAGGGTGCTACAGAATCCCCCCCCCCCCCTCCCCCCCTGCTGTCCAATCTTCACTAGTTTAGTGGCATTACTTAAGGTTCAAGTCCCCATACAGAGAGAGAGAGAGAGAGAGAGAGAGAGAGAGCCCTTTTTGTTTTCTGCCTTTTTGGTTGATGCGCCCATCAACGGAAACAATGATATTGAGCATGTAATCCTGAGGTTGGTGCAGATGAGAGCCCTGGAAGTTGCGGAGTTGAGATCGAGTAGTAGAAACAAGAGGAGGAAGGTTTGGGGGGGATCCAAGTAACATTTGGCAGCCACTTTAGCTCTCGTGTTCTCTCTCTCCTTGGACCAACCAGGGAGAAGAATGTGCAGGTAACCTCATCTCATTGGTTTCAGTACATGTGGCTTCTCGACACCCACCGCCTGCCCTGGAAACCACAACCCCTGCCTGAAACAGACCACCATGGGCACATGAGGGTGGAGATCATTGCCAGACAGGGGCTTCAAAGGATAATGCTTGGACATGACTGCTTGTTTCCTTGGGTTGCATCAAAGTTTTAACACCCCAGGTTTCTAGTTATTGATATATACACAATGCCCACAAGCTTTGGATCTCCGGAATTACCAAGGAAGATCATGGACGTCATCAGATGTATATATCTGTCATGTTTTTTTTTCTTCTTTTTTTGACGTCGAACTCAGCAATACTTGCAGCAGCAATGGGTTGATCCAGGGATGAGATAGCACAGCACGTACGAGAGGTGGGGCAGTAGCAGAGTTTGGATGCGTTGGGTTGTCTGTGCTTTACTTTTAAGCTGTAAACAGGGTTGTACAGCATTAACATGTAGACACACAGGTAGTAGTATGGCCTACATTCCACTTGGTTAGCATCAAAGCTGCGTAGAAGTTGCAGTTCCTATCCTGCGCTACTGCCCCAGGGAGAGCTTCCCATCCTTATCAACTTCTCTGCAAGTGGCTTTAACTCGATCTTTAAGATCCTTACGTCCCTGCTGTGTAGCCCCCCCCCCCTCCTCAAGTCTATCGAGCTTTTTATATATGTATCCGTAGCAATAATTGTTGTACTCGTCGTCACTGGGAATGATGATCGCCCCTGGTGAGGGGTATGTATGTATGTATGTCCCGGTGGCATGGCAGGCTAGTGCTTGCTGCATTATATCTGTGCATCCATCATGGACCCAAACCTTTCCATGGATTGGCATATGATCTATTTATTTGTATCTTTCTTGCACAGACTTTGCAAAGAGTCGTATGTTGATAGCAAAGGAGAGCTCAGTGCAAGAGAGAGAGAGAGAGTGAGATGGCATAGCATAGCATAGCATGGGCATTGATGTGTGTGTGTGTTCCTTACCCACCCTACCGTCTGATTCATCTCTCTCTCTCTTGGGCTCATCAGTTAACCAGTGACTCCTGGTGGTGCTTTCTCCCCGTGTTCTTCAAGAGTTCAAGTCATACTGCACAACAGTGGCACGAGGGAACAAGTTTAATCTGAGATTGGGTACACAAATCTTTACTTGATATCGAGTTGCAGGATTCAATCTAATCTAAGAGAGACGACATCTGCGATGTCTTTTTGTATGATTAATGAATCACCCCCATAAATGGAGATACCTGCGGACTTAACAAAGTTCCTGCGAACAGCTTCCTTTTTGAACCCCGAGATTAGACTGTGCATCGGTATTACGTGTAGAATAATGAGACAGGTACACGATGGTGAATCTGCACCCAGCACTCCGACACTGATGCCATAAAACTATCACAAACTACATCGCTCTTGATGAGTCCACGTCTGTGCACACTGCTCAGGTGTTTATATTAGGCCAAGAAAAAGGTTTGACTTTTAACACGAATGCTTAACCAAGAGGTTAACGCTAACAAAGATGCTTATTCTGACACGATCGCCATGTTTTGACCACATAGAGTTGCCTAACGCACCGCAGTCCGGAAAAGAAGGCACTCCGCATCATCATCTGAGGAGGCACCAACTAGAAGTTTGAACCAGTAGTCGTGAGAGGGAGGGGAGGTATACTCCTACAGACAACAGTAGCATTATAAAGGGGATGGTGAAGATTATATCCGACACGCAAGAGATTACGTCGATGATTAGGGTATAAACTACTGCGAGAACAATTAGTATAAATGTTCGAACTCCATCCATCAACGCGGTCAACTCGATCGACACATTTGCAGCAGCATCACTTTTTGAGCAAAAGAAATCTTGCAGAATGTTGTTGAGACTTTCATGGCAGCAGCTATCTGATGAACCATACAAATACCACCTTTCGACGACTCTAAAAGAGGTTCATTAAAGAAAGAGAGGCATGAGAGTGATGAGGGAAGCAACCGTACCTTTTCTGGGTGGAAGAGATTATAAACAGCTCGCCCATGTGGTCCACTACAACTTCTACTTGCACTATAGTTAGGGTTTCTTTCTCATCTCCCTCGAGATGCATGTTAAATGCAAAAGGAGAGGGTATGCAGAGAATTGAATCAGTCCATGGGAAAGGTGGGTGGTGGTGGTACGGTAAAGAAGGCATGTGAGAGCTCCTTAAAAGCTGCTCTTACTGGGTGGGTGTTAGGGTTCCAATGCTTCCAGAGCGCACGAGATACTTCCCTAAATGGAAAGATCGCAACTAGGGCTGGATATGAGTGAGTGAGTGAGTGAGTCTACATGATATGATGACCTTCCACCACACAAAGTGAAACGATGACATCAAAGCATAGATTGAGTCGAGTCAATCAATCCGGACTGACCAATAACATGACTTCAATAGCCAATCCGCCGGATTGAGTCGACTTATGAGGAGCCATAAGCAGCAGACCAAGAACAACACTTTTTGATTTGAGCCAGACGATACGGATGGAAATAGACAAGGCACTGCACAACTCACTGGCAACACAAAGCAAACGATTGGCGTAATTAATAAAGCATAATGTACAAAGAGTGAGAGAGAGAGAGAGGAATCTAACTAATCGGAGCCGTCGCAGCAGAACTCGGTGCAGCACTCTGAGCAGGCAAGGCATGATAGAGCTGTACAGAGCTGTGTCACTGCAATCACCAATTGATCGTTAAGCTTAGAACAAATCTTTATGCAGCATGGGCAACAGCAGCAGCAGGCTATCCTGTTGCAGCAGCCAAATGCATTGTGGTAGATTTCAAAGGTCTCGGGTTCCTTAGCCGCCTCTGCAAACCCCGTAGGGCGATTCTCCTGGGTTGCAATTACATTTCCAAATCCGTTAACCATGCTGCTGAGCACTGAAATCGACAAGTTGTCATCTGGCCCAGAATGCTTTCGACATTCTCTCTTCTTAACCTGTCGAGTTTTGCATAATTCATCAGATAATAACTTCATAGTTATGGTGCCCAGACACATTGCATAGTTTCAGGTTGTTGCTCTTCGGTATAATGCAAACAAAAACAGAATGCCGATTGCAGACTACATTTCTGTTCTGTTGCGGTGGGTTTATGTAGCACTTTAAATAAAAAGCAGAATAGCAATCAGATATATCATTGCACATTCGTACAAATGTTGTAATCAGAAATCTAAGAAGTGATGAGATGGTTTCATGTTGAAACTAGTAAAGTAAGCAGGTCAACAATAACAGAGATTTCTTACCCAAGATCTTCGCTACTGCTAATGCAACTTACCACTGGGAGATTTGCTGAGAGGACGTCAGTTAAGATGAGAAATGAGGCAATTTGATGAACATGATCATGATATGTTATATTAATGAATCTGACAGTGATATGTTATATTCACTGTATGGAAAATCCAGAAGAATATGTTCGCTACAAAAAAATAATGCATATTTAATAAAAGTCTAATGACCATAAACATCATCAGAGACTTTTTCTTTGCAAGTTGAAACCATCCACATGCTTATTCATCTTACTGAACGAGTCATCACCATTTTAACAAGTTCATTTTAAAAAAACTAGCAAGTAGGAAGAATAGCGTGATCTATTTCATAGATCCAAGCCCTATTTATACAAGTTCATAGGAGAATATTTCCTCTATCAAGATTAGGTAAAATGGTTGGAGATAATCTTAAGGTGGTTAGAGATTGTATCTTCTATCTTCTATCCATATCTTCTATCACATTTCAACTCAAGAATACATTGAAGCTTCAAATATTGTGTCCTGCCCTAATTGATGTGTGACAAAATTACTCCAAGATTTAAATCATTAATCACCTTTCTATTACCATATCAGGTGATTTGTTATTCTGGTAAAAAAGAAACTCTGTATTTGTCATAGATATAACCATATGCCATGTGGTAGAATGCAATAGCACATCCTCCATACCTTTTTTACAGCCTCCTGTTTCTCTGTTTCAGTTTGAAGTAAGACCATACATGTATACTCTGATGGGGTGCTACTCTGTATGCTCAATTTAATCACCTACAGATTGGAGGAAATAGAAACAAGTAAAAGATCTAGCAATAATAATTTTTTCATCTAACTATTGCTGAATATTTAGATATTGTGGCAAATTTGTTCTACAAGCAGACATGGACCCAAAAATTATGCAGTCAATTAAAGAAAAATTATGTTTGACATTTTGAAAAAAAAAATATTTTTGCATTAATTTTTCAGAAAAACTGAAAATTCTTAATATAGATGTCCTTCAAAGTATGGTAACAACAAACCTTCTGCTCAAGTTGTTTGCTCTCAGAAAACCATGCCTGAGATGTAAGAAGATCAATATGCTGCTTAGCAAAAACCTGTAGAAAATGTGATTTTAGAAATGAAAAACATTTCAAATTCACTATTTGTTTTCAGTGGCATGCATAACTCAGCTAATCGCCATCTGAATAAAAAGGCAAATACACAGGCATATATACATATATATCAAATAAACAAACAAGCTTTGTAACATAAGAATCATAATATTGATGATGATAATGATGGTTTTGTCATGGATACCAAGTCAGTGCTCCTCAAAATTATGAAAGGTCAAAGGGCATGTAAGAATATAGACCAGAGCACAATCTGGATACCACATTAGTCATCAGAGTTATCTATCTATTTTTGAAAAAAAAGAAGAGAGAATAATGACTATAAAACACTAATAGCATAGGTAAATTTACAAATTCAACATAGAAAATAGTTGCAGTGCTTTATAGTCATGTTTTTCTCTAACTTCAAAGAATAAAACATGTTCCAGTTAGTTTTCGTTCTAAAACGTAAAACCAGTGCTTACAACTGGGAGTGTATTGCAATGTATATTTTTTAAAACTTCAAAATGTAAGCTCTGCTAGATAACAAAATTAACAAAAATAGGTTAATAGTTGGCAGCAACTATGTCACAATGTCACAATCTTAAAAGAGATGCATCTTCTTCCAAAATCCACATGAAAGCAAAATGATGCTGGTCAAAACCTTTCAAAACTTTGTAAAATGTCAACCCTGGATAAACAGTATACAGGGTCTCCAAGTCTTTAATATGAACATCTGAACTTCAAATTGACAAGAATCATGTTAAATATGACCCAGCCCTTCCTTTCAAGATACCCTGGCACATAAATGGGAATGTGCTAGCACAGTATGGTAAAGTGTCATAACACGTCAGCTGAGCACTAGTAGAGTCCCAGAACAATATGATAATCCTAGAGTTTGATTTTTCTTTTGTAAAATAATCTATATATATTGATTTCCTAATATGACAACTCATGGTAAAATTCCATGATTTCATGCACAAAAATAATATATCAAGAACCTCTTGCTCCCTCACTGCTATAGAATTGGGCCAGCATGGCAAATTGCATGTATTGTTGGGTTCTGCCAGCATGGGCATCATGTGGTAGCACTCCAACCAGGAGCAGACTAAGCATACAGCAGCAGGAAATTCAAGGAGTCATGTACGCCATACTTAATCTTTGGTAATAAAACATATATTAGATACAAATATGCCATAAATGTTAATATAACAAAAAAATTAAAGGCAATGGATTGCGAAAAATAGGCATCTTACTTTCTCAAGAGATAAATCTTTTGTGTCTTGCACCTTCAAGTCAATATCAGCATAACTCATGTCAGCCAAGATTCCCTTAGCTTTAAGGGTCTCTGGAAACTTGTCATAACACCTACCTGATATAATCAATGGACTTTGAGCAGAAAGATCTGGAATACATATAGGATATACCTGAAAGGAAAGCGAGCAAGTTTTAAGGTGATTTTATCAGAGAAATATAGCACAAGAAAAGAATGCAAGTGAATCATAAAATCGATTGATGATGAAATAAAACCTAGATGAATTTTATAAAGCAAAACTTAATATCATCCAAATCATGCAAATTTGCAAGTATCGAGGATATCAAATGTAATTTAAGCCAAAAACCTCAATCAATTGATCTTTTTACTACATAGATTGCAAGACAGTTTTTTCAATAGACTGCTACATTAGAGGACTGACATGAAGCAGTTCTATCAAAAGTTATTGAGTAAATGAACTAAGGAAAATTCTTGTGAATTAAGGTCAGTAAATAGAGGAGGGTTATGCTGGGCATTGCAGATAACCATCATTAGATGATATTACAGTTGGCACAGCTCATATTTCTGCTTTCTGTTACAATCTAAGTTCTAATCTTTTCATGCCTAGAACCATCTCTCATTATGACAGACCGTCAATAAAATAGTTAGTAATAAGTAATAACAATCTTTCCAGGTAATGGGTCTTTGTAACACGGATGACCCCTGAAATACTTATTTAGATTTTGGAAGAGTAGAGAAAAGATATAATATGGATATCCTCACACTACAAAACCAGAAAGGCAACCTCTTAAGTTCTGAAGCAGCATTCGTCATTGGAAATGATAGGCAACAGTCATGAGATATCACCTCCGTATGCACGCATGACTATAAGAGAAGGTATGGCCTAGAGCATGAAAGAGTCACAAAGGGGCAGTGCTTTTTTGTTTTGAAAAAAATATGGTAGGGCAGTTGCACATTGTATTGCACTCTAATTACCAGTTAGGATTCACAAATTCCAAAACATACCTCAAATTCATCAATATCACTGAAGAAGTCAACAGTGATATTTGCAAGGATGGTGGACGAAGCTCTACGAAACCATCTTAGCATATGCTTTCCGATCACATCTAGATAGAAATATAAGGTGCAATTAGCTCGACAGGCTCAAATTGGAGACTGTTAGTACTCATGTCATCAGAGAAATTTAACTAAATATACAACAATGATGCCCCTAGAAAGCTAAATCCTGATGTCCTAACACATTACTTTTATATATGGATGAGACTAACACATTACTGTTATGAACAATTGAAGTAGAGCTAATTGTTATAAGTTAAATTCTGTCAAGTGATTTATAGCATGTTTCCAGACAATTACCAGAAAAAAATTAATATAAACTTGATCCACTATTAGGCCTAAAGAAGCCATGTAGAGAGCTGCATGCGAGATGTAATTTCCAGCGGCCACTTCCTTAAAACTGAAAAATGCAACCTACCTGAATCATATGCAGCATCATACTGCCCCTTTCCTATTGATGCCAACATTTTCAAGAAGTAATGGTTGCAATAAGTACCTAACAAAAGTTTCCATTGTAAGAAAACAAGAAAATCTACATTAGTACAGAGCAATGACCTTAATGATCTTCATAAATTGATGATTATAACAAATAAAATGGAAAAGTATACAATACATGGTATTGGTGTACACTTTACAGTGATCAACAAGTTAACCAAGGCTTAAAAAGAATGGGCCTCAAGAGTGCAGAGGGGCAAAATAGCATAGAAACCATGATCTATCATTCACTACATTATAAATTATCAAAAAAGTAACGATTGCACTATGATCATTTGAAAAGTTTAAGAACATATGAACCATCTTGTAATATTCGAATTTCAAGTATAAAGAAATCATGTTCTGGCTGCGGTTTACTATTCTGAATAACAATATTCCAATGAAGTTGCAACTTCCAATGATCACTTCTGAATATATGTTTGCAAGAAATAGGCTTCACAATACATAGAATTGGTTATGACAATGAAAGTAATCATCAAGAAGAAAAGAGAAAATTTGTTTGTCAACCATTTCAATTACACCGAAAGTACATAAAAAGCAAATTGTCAACCAATTGAAACAGAGCAAGCCAATCTGAGGAATATTTAACCACCATTTGTGATTTAGTAATTTTGATGATACAAATCCACTAGGTAATAGCAGTTGAAAATTCCATTAGAAACAACTTATAAAGGAGAGTATTCATGTCCACTAGAATGGACCATTACCTATACCAAAAGTTGAAATTCGAGGAACAATGGAGTCCCTATTTGCCAGATGTGTTCTAACAGTATGACATATGTTGCGCTCGTCCTCAACAGCTCCATCAGTTACAAGAAAAATTTGAGGAATTGAATTTTTCATACTTGATAGTAAACGTATTGCCTATGAGAAATTGAGAATAGGATTAGGCAAAAAAACAATCAATATGCAGAAACTCATCCTGCTGCTGTCAACATGAATTTGAAAGACAACCACCAAATAGTAATACATATAAACTTATAAGAAGTTACCTCATTTAAGGGGCGCATAATGTCTGTCCCACCCTCAGCAACAAAAATTTTGTTCATCCAATTAATAGCATTTTCTACCACGTCCTCAGTTGCAGGCTCCATACAGGATGAGAATGAGTGCAACTCATCATTAAAAGCTATTATATCAAAGTAGTCTCCTGGTCTAAGCTCCAACAGTGATGTAGATAATGCACTCTTAACATTCTCAATAGGCTTCCCTTGCATGCTTCCACTTATGTCAACAACAAAGACAACTTCATTTTTGAAAACCTACGGCATTAGACCAGCAGCTAGAGATTTTACACACTGAATTGAATTGTTTTCATAAATATGGGAAAACTTGGTTAAAATATTTACATGTATCTTAAATTTTGAAACATAGTCTACCATGTACAAGTAACACATACTATCTACGAAGAACATATTGAGAGCAAATCAATGAGTGCGAAGGAACTCATGTTGGACATTCTTAGATGGACCTCTCATTGGGTCAAGTTTGGGCAATGGAAGCTTGATGTCTATACACAAGTATCACAGACAATGATAAATGAGATGCCGTTTATGCAAAATAGGCAAGAGGGCTATAATCCAACATTCCTGGCAACAGAGTTGGTTGGTCACAGTCACTATCTGATATAATTAGTTGATCAGAAGTTCTTTAAATCAAGATTTTGATACTTGACAAAAAAAAAAAATATCATAATGATGATGTCATCAGGAAAACAAGATTTTTCTTTTAAAGTTCTAGTTCAATCTGAACTGCAAGATAATAACAATTTTCAACGGAAAACCTCATATACAATGGTTTCTCATGCCTTTTTTTACTTCATCATAGCTAAAAGGCACTTAATGTATATTAAATATTTTTATACAAATTGCAAAATAGATATGTTGAGTTCAATCTTTTATTGTTGCTCATTGAAAAAAGTGACATGTTAGGCTGCCAAGCATATGGAGCAAGGAGCTTTTGCTTTATTTGAGAATAAGAGTGTTGACAAGTTGTGCAGAGAGAACTACCTTTCTTTTCTGGTTACTTCCCGGAAAAAGATAAAGGCTGAACATATCTCTTTCATCACCATCATTTGTTGTCGCATATTTTAAGAGTATGCCACCAAACAAATCATTTGAATAAATCTGTAGATGATAGAAGTGGCAAGAAATATAAGATTCATAACAAAAACACAACAAAATTGAAAAATGTTCTTTTCTTACCCAACAAGTTAAATGGGCAAACAGCAAATAACAGCTACACATTAATGTAGTACTCTCTCAGCAAACTCATTTCCGTGAAGCTAGGTCCATCCTTCTAATGCTATGTATTCTAAAGAACTAAATGAACAATCGAGCATACTTCTCTTTTCTTACCTAACAAGTTCAATGGGCAAACAGCAAATAACAACTACAAATCAATGTAGTACTCTCTCAATAAATCCATTAGTGTGAAGCTAAGTCCATCCTTCTATCTGAATAATTACATGTATCATTAAGCATAGTTCTCAAGAAGAGTTAGCTTAGCACTGCGCACACATGTTATACTACATTATTACCTCTAGCCTCTGCAAATCACTTGCTTTATTAATTTTCTTTACACTAATCATATTTGGATGCAGTTTAAAACATTCAAGTTCATCCACTAATTTGGTTAAGCATTTAACTGGCACTATTATTTACTTGGTTGTCTGCTCACTGGTCCAAGTCTATATCATAGTATCATTTACTTTAGACCCCAGATTATCCAAACAAAAAAGGACATGGTCCCAATTATTACTCCATGAGTTTTCAATGGTAAAACTACAATATATGGAGTAAGCAACAAATTGTACAAACGCAAGGAATATAGTGTGTCAATAAATATATTGACAAATGAATATAAAATAAAAAAAGACAGGTTCAGGTGACAATAACACAGATCTTATTAATTAGTATCCTAAGCTAAATCTAGAAAATATAAGCCTTACCACCAAGTATAACTGCATTCCAACTTTTAATTGGCACGGGGTCCTGCTCTTTGTGCTGCTTTTTAGTAAAAACATCATAATTAAAGGAACTCATGGGAGAAATGACTTGTCTCTCAATTTTCAGCTTGATATAATAAGTTAGAAAAAGACAGTATAACTGTCTTCAGGTGAAAATAACACAGATCTTATTAATTAGTATCCTAAGCTAAATCTAGAAAACATAAGCCTTACCACCAAGTATAACTGTATTCCAACTTTTAATTGGCACGATGTCCTGCTCTTTGTGCTGCTTTTTAGTAAAAAAAATCATAACTAAAGGAACTCATGGGAGCAATGACTTGTCTCTCGATTTTCAGCTTGATATAATAAGTTAGAAGACAGCAGATAGCTTGAAAGATGAAAGTTCAAAGTTCTACGAAACGAAACACACTAGAAAGCTGGAACTTACACTAAATGAAAATTCAAAATCTTTATTTGACCAACTTTCAACATCAGCTTCATACAAAAAAGTCAACTTCCCCGCTTGGCGATTTTTTTCCTGGAAAGAGAATAAGGATATAAAATTAACTGATCTGATCATTTTCATGTGCTTTATGCTTTACATGAAAACTAATATACCACATATTATCACCTTCAGAGGATGGCTCGTTGTGTGTAACATTATCTCCTTTCCAGTACCAAGATTCACATTCAAGTAAATCTTTTCCTTCTTTAAGAAAATCTTTGCAAATGGAGTGATATATTTCGGAAAATTGAAAGGTACAGTAACAAAGAACTGGCCATCCTTATAAATTAACTTCTGAGACCATCTAACTCTGATGGAAATGTCCACTCCACCATTGACCTTGAAAAAAAGAAGATAAAGCAAACGGTGACAACATGTGACGTTGACTATTAACTTTTAGAAAGAGAGCATGATATCAGTTACAGACCATAAAGCATGGCTAAATCACCTGGGGAATTGTTAAGAAAAACATTTGGGGTTTTAGGAAGCCACCACCTTCACTTTTAGCTGTGTTCTCCAGGCTGTGATCTTCTAGTTCAATCACCTGGGTATAGTACGATCTTCCACCAACCTCAACCTCAACACCTAGAATTGAACCCTGTTAGCCAAACCATACTTAGGTTGAGAAGAAAGCAAATACTAAGAAAGGAGTTTGCAGGGAAAAAAAGCCATTGACTAGAAGAAGGCATGAATTTCACATGGATCTTGTCAACATTTCATATAAGACTATTCGGAGTAGATATATACGTATATATGATCCACCATCTAATCACTAGAAGAAAGAACATTGCCATCATTTAATCTATTCATTGCTGATGATATTGTGATTTCCTATGATATGTGTTACGAGTATAGAAACCTATGCAGAGGAATCTCCCAATAATGGCAAAGATAAATTTAAGACTCCCTTGGCTAACCATTGGTTTGTGTCCTTTTCTGCCAAATCCCAATATGTGTGATCTATTTAGTCCTATAAGATATCTTAAATCACCTATAATAGCTATTACTCTGAGATCAAACAATTCAAAAAGTCAAACATCTGACAATAACTATGATAATCTTGAGCGCTCCTAAACTGCACTTCATTTATGAAAGTAAAATCGAATTTAAATAGCTTTATATGTCAGCTCTGGGCTAAGTTTGGCACTTGAAAAATATTTCCCAGAAACCATTTTTCTAGGAGAATTCAGATACGACCACAATAAAACATGTATTAAGAAATGGTTCAACTTGTTGGTTTTCTCAGAGCTTACGTTACCATTCCCAAGACTACAAAAGGCATAATAATCAGTTTTCCTGTCAATTCATTGTATTTCTGGTATTATTTTGCACATTCATGAAATAGCAGACGTAAAATTTTCAAGCCTAATTCTCACCAGCCCATCAACCTAGCTGACAATGTAATGGCACCTAATACAACACACCAGGAATCATGAAACGCTCTTCCTGCCGGTGAGGCAGTTTTTGGAGTTTCAAGCCTTTAATTAAACTGCAGAGCAAGCTAATTTTCATCAACCAAGTTGTTACTCCATAGAATTTATATTTCTGGTCTATATTGTCAAGAAACTCGAACAAAACTTAATGAGATCGCGGTTTTGGAGAGCAATTGTATACCGTAGCATTTACAACTCATCATTCACAGAATAATTTCTCTCTTCCTAATACGAATTTCAACAAAGACATACCGGCATTGCCACTTGAGCGACGGCTTCGATGGAATCACAGATTAGAAAGAGGAATCACAGGCCAAGTCAAGCTAAACCAAATCTCCTCACCTGCTCGCCGACGGGAACCACCAGCCGGCAGTCGCAGCTCTTGTGCCGCATCACGCAGTGGACCCTCCACCGGCCGCGGACGGCGACGAAGGCCGTGTCAAGGAGGCAGTCCACCTCCAGCCCGATCTCCCCCATTTGGAGCGGGATCAGCGCCGGCTGGTTGCACCGCCCGTGCACGTGCGGCTGGTAGCTGGGTATGTCCGGGTTGTCGACGATCGCCGGGTCGGAGATCACGGCGTACACCATCGGCGCCCCGGGAAGGAGCGACTCCGGTGTCCGCTCCATTCCCGCAGCCGGAACCGGTGGCGCGGCTAACTGCCGGTCCTTCCCGGGGTAGACTCGCTTCGCCAGCTTCAGCCCGTCCTCGACGGCCCTCGCGAACTCCTCGTCCTCGGCCATGTCCGCCCGATCTCGATCCGAAGGTCCAGATCCCACGAAGACGAAGCCCCCCAACGCAGAGAGAGAGAGAGAGAGAGAGAGAGAGAGAGGGAGGGAGAGGCCACCTAAAAGCCTCCGAAGCAGAGAGAACAAGAGAATGAAGCGACGGAGAAGGGGAGGAAAAGAACGGGAATCGCTTCCGACACGACACGCCGTTAAAGATTAATTACTAATTATTTAATTTTTATTTATCAGATGGTGTAATAAAACCAGGTATCGATAGGAACCTTTGACCGCAGAGCGGCGGGACGGGAATCGAGCCATAACTGTCGCGCTGGAGGTAAGCGGTAAGTAACTTTCGGTGAAGTCTCGCGACCACCGTTAACGTTTCGTCCTTCCAAGAAAAATTTTTCTGGGTTACCCGCGACTCTCTCGCGTTACCGAGCGGTGAAGCTATTGGTCCAGCTGGGTCCCACGCGTGAGATATGTCTTTTACGATGCGGCTCCAACGTTCGGAAACAAGGAGACACCAAAGTGGGCGGGGAACGGCGGATGGGTGGGACCCAAGAAGGAGACGCGTGGGAAACAGAAAGGGCACGTGTCGCGTATTGGTTTGGAATTACTGATTTACCCTTATCGGTGTTGGTGATGCCAATTGGACCGGATGATCGATCGGAAATCGGTTCATTGATCGGCTATATTAAAAAAGGAAATGAATTGATTGAGTCGATCTCGATCTGTTTTTGGATAACTTGCATGAATTGATGGTGTCAAATAAAATTGATTTAGTTTTATAATGTCCTTAAGATTATTTAACGTATATTTATTTTTTTTAAGAATATTTATGTTAATTTTAAATTAGAGTTAACATGAGAAAGAAATTGATATTTTCTCATCCACTCGTTTCTCACTTATCATCCACGCCTTTTCCCCTTCTCTCGTGTGTTCTTTTCATCTCTTTTTTTTTTTTTTTTGACTATTTCTCTATTCTACATATTAATTTGGTTTCCAATTCTTTCGATATTCAACTCTTGTTTCCTTAGTTATATTTATTCGGAAGTTTTTTTTTATGTTATCATATTTTCTCGTACTTAATTATATATTGATTCCATTTGAATTACGTGATACATGTAATTTATATCTAGTCAAATTTTCTAAAAAACAATCAAGCTTTCACTTTTCTCTACAAAGTGTCTCTTTCTAATTTATTTCAGTAAAATATTTAATAATTTTTCCTAATTCAAGTCTACATTTGACGGTATATGATGTTGTCTTTCCTATGGTCATAGAGGAGATTATCTTATCGTCATCGATAGTATAATAATGATTCTTCGTCGGAGGTAGGCATTGTAATATCAATGTAGAGGAGGCGGCAAATCATGACGGGAGTGAGCAAGAGAATTAGAGCAGTGACGGTAGGGCGACATAAGAGAGGATGAAGTCATCCTTATCATGAGAGGAGATGACCTGCTAGACAAAGATAGTATTGAATAAGCTAAGAAGATAGATGATGAGACGATAAGATTGATTATGACGAAGATTTCGGATAGACCAAGGTAAAACGATATGCATAATTGTTTATTCTTCAGAATCGAAAATAAAAAAAAAAGTATTAGATATCTAGACCCGAACAATAAGGGCTATTGATGGACGGTAAACTCTTCTAATATGAGAGGGTGAGAGGATGAAATCACAAACACGGGTAATATTATATTTTTAAAAAATAAAATACTAAAAAAAAAAAAAGTAAAACTTATGATAAATGATTGGGGTAGATTAAACATTGGATGAGTTTTCCGTTTTGAAGCAAAAACTTGAGACCGTTGCCTACCAAAAAACGGGCAAGCAAGTGGGGGCCAACAATGGTTGGGGTAGAGGAGGCGATAACATGAAAGGGACCTACATGATGTGGTGGGACCCTCGATATCTTCAGCTTTCTTGTTGTTGGCCGCAAGGACGAGCGGGGCTCCCACGCATGTTAACCCCACGTGCCACACTTCTTTGGGATCTGTTGCTCTAGTTGATCGCGCCCCACTGAAACATGAATTAATCGTACGTGATTTCAAATAAAAGTCGGACACCATTTTTATATTCGATTATAATAATATCATTGACAATTTCTAAAATAATCTTTATTATGTACACATTAAATATTTTCTTGAAAAATATGGGTATGCGCCTTTGTTATTCGTCGTTTTCCTAATTCATAATAATTTTTCTTAAATTAATTAATACATAATTATTTATTATTTTAACCTACAAAAAAAATCAAGATCGAGTTTTCAAAAATAAAATGTTTAACATTGAGTTTTTTTTTTTTCAAAGTATGTCAAGCTTGAAAAATTCTCCCAAAGTGTCATAGCTATACGAAAAGATCATTTTATTTTATAACTTTAAAAAAATTTCATTGTAGCCTCAACTTTTATTGTGCTTGGCCGCTTAGTCTTCGTGGGAAGGTGTAAATGGTCAAGGGAGGAGAAGAGAATGATCAACAGAACCATCTCGTATGTGAAGTCAAATGATACTAAGGAGAGAGAGGGACGGGGTGATGATGACAGGCAGAGCTACTAAGCACGAGGTGATGATGGACGAGACAAAAGCGTGATAGCGGGTAAAAAAATAAAATAATTTTTTTTTAATTTTTAAAATATATATTCAGATTTGGGGCGGGAAAAATCGAACAACCATATCTGCTTTCAGTTCTTTCTCCTCCTCATGCTATCTCGGATCCCCTTAAGATAAGATAAAACGCTACTCCGACCCCCATCATCCGATCGAAGAAAACAAAGCGACCACGATCGCCATCTCATCATCTTCTCCTTCGATCGCCGCCGTACCAGGTCGATAGCCCCGCGAATGCCCACCCCCAAGCAACCCGCTTCCGCAGTTCTTCCGATCGGCTGGTACACTCCTGCGTTGTTTCTAGGGTTTCGATCTCGGTTCCTTTTCCCAGGGAGACAAATCTTGACGCGTGATTCCGGCGATTGGGACAGATTAAGTTTGTACAGTCTCGAAGACCTCCGCTATATGTGTGGGAGGATTTCGGTTTGATTTGCCACATTGGTGAGCTTTCCTATTCCTGATTCCTTAAACGAATCATTTTTTTTTTTTTTGTGTTATTGACTAAATGTTAGATCAAATAGATATCACGCATCTGTTTACTCATTAGAAAGTATAATCCTGGAAATTTGCTGATTCTATCTCTTGTGGTGAATGGTTGTTATAGTTGATGTTACATATGATGTTGTCGAATAGCGTAACTATGTGCTTATAAATCTGTAGTACAATGTAACAATTGGACTATACTACTCTCCGAACCACACTTTTGCTGCAACATCTATAGGTAACTACTTACCACGATGTAACAATTGGACTATACTACTCTCCGAACCACACTTTTGCTGCAACATCTATAGGTAACTACTTACTACGATGTAACAATTGGACTATACTACTCTCCGAACCACACTTTTGCTGCAACATCTATAGGTAACTACTTATCCTCACTAATATGAGTAAATAGTGGACACCATCTTTGCTGTCAGTGACTTTGAATTAATCGGAGTGGCTCTTAGCCACATCTGTTTATGTCAGCAACTTCCAATTTCTAGATTTAGTTTTCATAAGGCGAAGTGCCAAACGTATATATATCACAGTTTTAGGATCAAATGTTGTATGCTATGGATGACATATAGTTGGATTTTTTAGTGAGACTATGGAAAAATTCATGGGAAATTTAGTATAGCGCGTAAGAATATTGGGAGACAAATAATATGAGGTTGATGTCCGAAATTTTTTATGCTGTGGCCTACTTCTCTACCCATCATTATGAACATATGGAAGAATCTATCTGTAGATAACATATGCAAGATACATCAAGTTGTGTGGATGAAGTAACAGATGATGCTTAATGATATTGTATGAATCTTTTACATATTGGTATTTGAGCAGAACCTTATTGCATAAGCAAATTGCAAAATACTTGGTTATGAAGAAGATGCAATCGTATGAGATCAAAATTTGGATGATACGCAAGGTGAAGAAAATATGGCTTGAATCTAAAGTGTTTAAGCTCGCAAATAGCATCTGAGAGGAGGCTAAGTTATTACTTGTATGGATTCTACTGGTGTAGGATTAGTTTAGGCAGGAGGGATATTGATATGACTGATGAGAGGTGCATTAGAGCACCAAAGGTGGAGATGATATTGGAGATAACATAGATAAACCATGTGTGGTTTCTAGGTGGTCTTAGCTAAGAATGGCTGATACACAACCTTTCATATTTGGCACTTTTTGTTTATGAATATAGTTAGAAGAACTATAAGAGCATTAGTTTGTGTCGGTGAATCATCATAATTTTGGAAGGAATGTAGGGATATTGGACGAATGCAAGTTATATGCTGACTGAATTCTAAAATTTGTATATGTTTTCAACTCAACTAAATTATGGAAATGAGTCGACGGGGTGTGATGCGTGTGATGCACCTTTGGGTGTAAACACATGCAAGTAAAGACAGAGTTGCAAATAGAGGCGAAAAAAGAATGATAGAGACCAAATTTACATTGAATTTGAGACTAAAATTTACTATTGGAATTGTCCTAAAGAAGGGATGAAGTGATACTTAACTTCTGCTTGTTTGAGATTGTATTGCATGGCTATTACAATAACATGACATTTGCTCTCTTCTACTACTATCGATTTTTAAATATTAATGTGTGACACGAGAGTACCTAAGTTGCTAAAATCAGATCATATGAAAATTATTGATCCTATGGTAATCCCTACGGTCTACTCAAAAATGACAACTCATGAGCATATTCCTTTGATAAAGTTAAAACTATTTCAAGATGTCTTTCTTTATAATCAAAGAATATATTAAAGAGGTTAGTTAGCAGATGTAAAACATTTAATGTCAAACTTCCCTATGCATGAAGGGTTGTTTCATGCACTAGTACTTTGTTGATTTATGATTGAAAAAAAAAAATTGATAGTTGATTGTATTTACAGAAGCTCTTTGGAGTCTCCAAAGTTCTCTATCTCTTAGATACATCCTTAAATGGTGAGTCTTTTGATTTAGTTATGTATGATTGTCTAATTTACTTGAGGTAATGAATTTTTGTATCCTCTTACAATTTTAAATTTGACGATGAGTTATTTTTATCCATTTTATGCAAGTTCGAATCCGCGTTCATCCTTTTCTACAAATAGACTTTCAACTTCTCCTGTTTCTTTTCGAATTTCGTTCCTTTTTTTTTCTTTTTCGATATTAATGTGTACAAAAATTAAAAGGAGTTAACATAGTTTCTCTAGCTAATAATCACCTGAACAGGCAGCTCCCAACTATATATGTCTAAATAAAAAAACAAAGATAATTCTTGTTGATAAACAGAATATAAAATTATCTTGAGGTTATTGTACCTATCCTTTTGGTTGTTGAATATATGTTATGTTTATCTTCCTCTGCAAGGTCATATGTATCTTCTTTCCATTCAGGATTACTGAAACACAAGCATGCTAATTGTCTGATGCATGATCTTTAGTCCAACAAGCAGGTATATCTTCGTGGATGTCCTTAGCTTAGTGTGGTATGCCATCGTCACCAACTTATTCTGCAATAGTTATAGATTCGTCAATGTTAAATTCATGTAAATATGGTTTCAGCGTTTGATGTGAGGTTAAGGTTGTTAATGCACCTCAAAGTGCTGTTGTTGTTAGTACCACCTTGTTGCAGTGTAAGTCTACCATGTTTCAGTCAATGGTGACTAGTGCTTGATGAATAGATAGTTGAAATTGGGCTCACCTGATGTGATGTGTCCATTCATCCACGGACAGGAAGACGCTTTTGAGTAAAGGAAAAGGACTTGTGTGAGTCCTGCAAGTTATATATATATATATATATATATATATAGATGGGTTGGGCGTGGGGATGAGCATTCGGATACAGACATTGACGAGATGAGTCAGTCTAAAATGTAGGAAGAATCATGGGGGGATCCCTGTCGTTCTGTGTACGGAACCACAGGCAAATGACATGCGTCATTGGAGGATGTGGCACTCTCCGAGTGGATCGTCTTTCGGGGACGCCTGTCGTGCCCTACCAGTGGGCATGACGTCCAACCTGCAGACGAAGACTCCAGAAGAAATTGAGATGAATTGGCAGGCAGCTGGCATCAATCTTATTATATAAATTAGGCATATCAGAGGAGCAGGCTATACCGAACTAGATTCTACCCATACAGTCTACCTTCGTCACGATTGATCCACAGGTTTCGACGCCCGGGCCCTCCTTGCCTCGTCATCACCTCCAATGACGATTCAGGTTGGTGATTTGAATTAGGCGTCATTAAGTAATTGCCATCGATGGCAGCTACCGCCAATTATGCCAGGCACCACCCACCCACCTCGTCCTTCCTTCCTCCCCCAATTATTGGTGCGGGATCCACCATCGCCCCTCCAATAAAAAACCAATACCAGTCGGACCAGCGGCGGCCGCAACGGCAACAGCGGGGAAGAGGCAAAAGAGAAGAAGAAGAAGCACGGGAACCGAGAAGAAGAGTGCAAGATAGGGAGGAAGCCGTGAGGATCAAGAGGACGCAGCTTCTTTGCTTCCAGGGAAGAAAAAGTTCCATAAAGGAGGAGGAGCAAAATTTTTATCTCGATCTTTTTCATTGAGAGATGAAGGCCTCTTCACCCAAAGAAGACAAGGAGACAACGCCGGCAGTAGCGGAAGGTGACGCAGAAGAGAAGGAATCCCCAATCTTTGGCGCTGTTGTTGAGTCGGAGAGGTAGCCGTCTGTACATCCACTCCCATCTCATCTCCATCACTGCCCCCCCCCAAATCGGTAGATCGAGAGAGATATAGAGCGAGCGATACATCGCTCCTTTTTGTTTCAAGCCGTCCAAGGTTTCTTTTGCCCTTGCTTTTAGATCTCCAGATTCGTTCTTTGTCATGTCGCCGACGGTGATTAGCGTGGGGGACTCTGTAGCGGCGGTGACGGCGGAGGTGGAGTTCGCGACCTGCGACTGCTGCGGTCTCACCGAGGAGTGCACGCCGGCGTACATCGCCAGGGTCCGGGAGCGGCACGGTGGGCGTTGGATCTGCGGCCTCTGCGCTGAGGCCGTCAAGGACGAGATATGCCGCTCCGGCCTCCTGCTCTCTCCGGAGGAAGCCGTGGGCCGCCACGCCAGCTTCTGCCGGAGCTTTCGTACGTCGGCCTCGTCCGAACCGTCTGTGGATCCGGCGGAGCGGCTGATTGCCGCCGTCAGGCAGCTCTTCCGGCGGAGCCTCGACTCCCCTAGAGCGGTCCGGTCAACCCCGAGTAGCCCCCGGTCCAATGGGGATGCCGGGTCCCGGTCCGCGCTGGGCCGGACCGGCAGTGGCTTCCCCACACTACTTGGCTGAGAAGCATAGAAAGAGAAATCATATGATATAGAATGGCAAGAAGAGAAAAGAAATAGAGAGAAAAATGGAGTATGATTTTTCTCATAAAAAGAAAAATCACTGCCCAAACTCCAGCCTTTGATGCATGCATCGTTCTGTATCAGGCAATATTTCACATCAAGTTTCTTGCTACTTGTCATCCGAGTGGTAAGGGCAAAAAAAAAAAAAAAATCATTGGAAATTGGAAGAAGAATTCCACTTTCTAAATGTTGAAGAAATTTGTGGGGGTTTTATGTGAATACTTAATGTCTAGCATTGATTTCTGACTCAAAACTTATTTTCACAGGGATTGAGAAGCCGAAAGTGATATCTCCCTCCTATTGTTCTCTAAATCTTTGGGTTTGCCAAGCCACCTCAGTAAGTGTCCTCATGTGTTGTGAGCATGAATCATTCATTGTTTTATTACTGTACTTGTTAGGGGATGGAGGGACAAAAAAAAAAAACTTTTTATGGCCTTTTACTTTAGATGTTGGTCCACCTAACCTAACCTGACCTAACCATATTTATTACCAACTTATGTCTTCATTAGTGCTCTTGTATATTCGCTCATCATTGCAGGTGTTCAATTGGCAGTAAGGTAATTATGGCATATACTCTTTTAAATTCCGTCTCCAAGTTCTCATTGTCAGCTTCCACTCATCAATGTCTTCATTCTAATCACAAGAAAATACATCAAGGGTCATATTCTTTTAAATTATGTTTGTTGATTACTTGGTGGCAGCTTGATCTTCTAAAATTCATTTCAATAACTCTCTCCATCTCTTTTCCTGCCTTGTAATTTATTTATTGGTTATGTATTGTTTCTCTCAATTATCCATGCAACCATCTTTGTTAGGGTGTCATTGTCTTGTTAGAAAACAATGATCTTGAAGGATGTCTTCCTTAAGCTCTATTTAAGACAATTTCTCTGGTTAAATAGAAAACAAAACCGACAGTATTGCAGTTTTGACTTGTGATAAGATATTTGGTTGGCAGATCCTCCAGAAAACAAAAATTCTGCTTGAGATGACCCTTCATGAGCTTTCTTCGACTCATGAGCATCAACTAAATAAAAATAGTGAAAGGATTGTGGAGAATCCTGTGGCCTAATGTTGGGCAAGAACAGAGTAGCATAAAACAAGCACCATATTTACTGACATATTTGCAGATGCTTCTGATCTTATTATATGTGCACCAATTTCCATGACATTATATGTGCATAAGATATAGATTTAACTAGAAATGCATGTTCCATGGATTTTTAAACTGTCTTTTGCCTTTGGCTTTGTTATCTTTCTTGAGCAAGATTATCCAAAAACTTATTCCAAATAAATTGGAAACTATTTATATATATATATATATATATATATATATATAAAGTGAGGTGATGACTGACTGACTTTGTGATTTGATTTTATACCATTAGCTCGTTCGATAATGTTCAGATAAACCCATGAAATGAATTATCCCATGTAAAGAGAGTTGGAAGGCAGCGGCAAACCATTGTTTAAAGCTTCTTTCCACATAAGAAACATTTCTGCATCAGCATCAAAGACTTTGGTCTCCACAGATGTCACAAATAAAGAGTTATGAGACAAATCATTCCGCCTCAGCAGCACCAGAGACAAAAACCCCAACTTCACAGGCCGAGGTTGCTCCAAGAAACCACAACACCAGGAAAGGTCATCCATGGGCGGCCTCATTTTGTATGGAACAATCTAAGCCACTATTTTATTTATTGGAAGGAAGCAACCAATTGCCCCTTGGGTTCAACAAGAGCTCATCAAAGCGGCAGATAGATATCCCCAACTCTTATACCCAATCCAAAAATGAAAGGACAACAATTTGATGCCAAAAGAGCAGAGCCCCCCACATTGATCAAACATCTTCTCCTGCATCATCACTGGAGTTGAAACCTCCAGTTCCTTGCTTATTAATCTATTTCAGAGCCCTTAGCTTTTTATCTTTGTCCTCAGAGTGTGGCAGACATCTAAGTTTCTAGTGCTAAGAATCTAAGAGAGGTTTAACAACATTTTCTAGCTCAAAAGTTGGGAGGAAAATAATTAATCAACATCAGAAAATGCAGTAATGGCACTGAAAACTCTAGCATTCACTCAACTAACAGTGACTAATTTATATACAGTAAACTTGTCGGAAGAAGAGGGTAGGCAAAGATTTCCCCCCTTCCGAAGTACCTCAAAAAGAGCCGTCTTTGGCTGAAAGCCTCTTCAACAACTCATAGGTGGTGATCATGGTGGTGGCCGACAGCGACGTCGAAGCCCACCTCGGCCCGAGCCCTCGGTAGCACGCCCTCCAACCCCCGTCCCTTAGAAGGCTCCTCACTGCTCTACCGATCGTCATCCTCTCGCCGCCGCCGCCGCCGTCGTCCAACACCTGCATCCTCGTTTTGATCGTGTCCAGCGGCATCGTCACTACCGCTGCCGCTCCCCCCGACACCGCCGCACTCGCGCCCTGCACCGCCACCACCGTCCCCTGTCCTGGCATCAACTCCCTGCCGCCACCGCCGTCCATGTGGTAGCGGACGCCACCCCAGATTAGTCTCTGAGAGAGGAAGTAGGACGTCCACCACACAACATTGGACGGGGCATGGGTGAGGATGGACATCCCGAACCCACGGTAAAGGCCGCGGAGACCGTCGGAGAAGAGGATCTTCTTGAAGGCGTCGACCCCGCCGCGGTACCTGGCGGCTGCGGCCGCCGAACCCTGCACCATCAGGCGTTGGCTGACCACGTCGATGGGGGTCCAGACGACCTGTGCGGCGACAGCCGAGCTGAGCCCCGCGGCGGCGGATGCGGCAGCCGACGCGGTGGGCTCCGGGACGCCGAGCCGGAGCGTGGCGGTGCCGACGGCGCTCTTGGTAACCTCCAGCGCGCCCATATAGAGAACCCGAGCCGGGACAGTGCCGGCCAGCGAGGTGGCGAAGCCGCGGTAGAATCCCCGGGGACCCTCGTGGCGGAGGATCGCCGCCGCCGCGCGGAGGCACGGAGACGGTGTCTGCGCGACCTGGAGCCGCGTTTTGAGGACCACCGCCGGGTAAAGGGCCGCAGACACGCCGGGGAATACAGCCGCGCCCATGACGAAGAACCGCCACTTGTCGAGCATCTCCCAATCCACCTCCGCCGGCAAGTGGATCTCCGCCGCTCCTTCTTCCTCCTCCCCCCTCCTCCCCGACATAAAACTCTATCTTCTCCTCTCAATCCCTCCACCCCTCCTCCACCGGCACTGCTAATCCTGATAATAATAATCTTAACCCTAAGTACGATCTTGTGCCCACCGAATCCGTCGGAAACCAATATATTCACAGGAGGAGGGAGAGCGGCATGACCCGTGTGGAGTACCGGACAGCGATGTGCTTGACAGGCGATGAAGGTAGTATCTATCTCTGTCCAAGTATGAAGCTTAGGAGCGAGATATAAGAAGAGAGGGTGGTGAAGCAAAGCCAGGCCACATCAATACCGGCGATCGTTGTTCACCCGAGTACGAACCCGTCGACCCACCCGGGCGCAAATGGTTTTCGGAAGGACACGTTCCGGTCGGGTGTTCATCCGTCATAGGGGCGGTCACCGGCACGCCGCCTGACGTGGGACCATACCGGCTCGTCCATCACATGATCCGAACCACTCTTCACCACCGGCTTCTTCCGGTGATACTCTTCAATAGAAAAGCCCATCCTTCGCACGCCCGCCCGTGTACCCGCCTTTTTGATTGGAACTGTCGAACGGGACCCGCCAACAAATGGCAAAGGTCCTTCTCATTCCTCACCCACGTGATTCCGGCACCCAGAAAGAAACCCAAATCATGAATTGGTCGTCGAGATAGTTAGTAGTAGCGGTACGAATATGACAAAACCTGTGCACACTTATGCTCGCATTGGCACAATTAATTCAAATAAAAATACGTGTCCTTTCAACTTTTAATGTATATATATATATATATACAGTCAAATTGAGATTCTTGATATATATATATATATATATATATATATATATATATATATATATATATATATATATATATATATATCCACCAACTTCCTCTCCTCTACGTTGTCCCATCACCAGGCATCTACGTCAAAGGCCTTTACGGTCCACGAGAACTACACTTGCACCGTTTTGAGGAAGTCACCGAGGACACATAATGTGCCATGCGCAAACCCATGACACTCATTGTGCTCCCATGCCACGTCAGGCAGGTGGACCTATGCGTTGGCCACCGTATCATAGGTTGGTGTGGACCGTAATGCATTCATTCTTTCTCTCATAGTGCCTGCCGACCTATCATGATCACCATCTAGCATTATTCTGATCAGTGCACACAAATGAGGGGCCCCACAGATGCCAGATTTGGGATACCACATCATAGATGTCGACATTGTCGGGGAAGGCCGAGGAGTGGCGGTTCAATCCACTAACCACCACTAGCTTCCTCCCGATGGCAGCTTGCTATTGTTTGTGGTACAATAATGGGCATTCTAATCTACAAAGGCTGCACCATATTTGCACAGTAAAAATCAAAATAAAAATTAGTTTTCCACGCATATCAAATCGTCATGTAAAATATTAGGATCGCGAGAAGAACACAAAAACCGATAAAATTATAGTACGTGAGAGATTAATTTTACCTAGGAAAATCGTATATCCATGTATTTCATATCCGGATGGAGAAGAAGAAGGAGGTCAAACGTCATCCTCTCTAGCGGTATCCACACGATGTATCTCTACAGCGAAACTCATCCAATTTGATCTTGCAACTCTTGCTCAAAGGGAGGGAGGAGAATAGGAGGTGATGGCTAAAGCTGCAGTCTATCAACCATGAGTCTCCCCTCCTATTTATATAGAGTCACCAAAAAAACCCTAGGGCTCCTACCTTAATGAGTATTGGATCTCCGCCCAATAACCAACTAACCTTATATTATTGGATCTGTATCCAATAATCTCTTTAAGCCTCTAATTAGGCTTTAAGTAAGGAGCCCATCAGCATAGGGTCTCTGAGAACAAGGGCTAATTGGCTCGCCATCCAATCCTCTATTCGATGAAGCATCCACTATATGTGTGTGACCCTCTAGGCCCGATACCGAGCTGGTCGTGAGTCACTCTCATCAGAACTCCTTCTGATATAGTGAATTATTATCTCATCGACTATAAACATACTATGCCACTATGCCATAGTCCCTAGACGGTACAGGGGGATCAAATCTGTTGGACCTGTCTATCTACAGTTACTATGTATCTATAATCCCTCATCCAAATAATATCTTAGTGATCGTATATTGGACATGGTACCATCAGGTCACATATGGAATCAGTTTGTCTTGCTCTACTCGGATTCTACCGGAGAACTCATTCTCTCTAAATCTGAATGACCATGGCCAGAGATTTGTCTGAGCAAGCACATATGAGATATTCCTCTCGTGATACCGAGAGTGGTTGATCCTCTATTGACACTCAATTACTTTCGTAAGGTTTACTACCAATCCCGATAACCAATTGTACTGGATCTGGAGCTTTCCAAACCTGTAAGTCTGGCGTCAAAGAAAGGAGTACTCATACAAGGCATCATTGGTGTCTCAAGTCTAAGGACCAGATATACAATTGGGACTATGGAATCGCTGTCTAACATTACGTATCATTAACTATATAGCATTCCATAAGCATATCAATCAGTGAACTCATTCTTCAATAAGCACCTGTACTATATTCTTCCATCATATGGACGAATATATAGTACACCGGTCTGTCCGGTTATCTCGATATCCCTTTCGAGTAACCTATGATCGGGATTATTTAGAATCTGTGTTTAAAAGTGAATCGATCTCATTATCGTGATCTCATCACGATCTGGTTCCCATCGTACAGAACCAAGGACATCATAATATATATATACTATATATAATATAATATGAGGATATACTAATATTAATCATAAACAAAAAGATTACGTAGTGTGTCACATGTGTCATCACTCACGTGATTGGCTTGCAAGACGCCTGTAACTAGCACTATCATGGGCAATGATTGTCATGGATAGTGGGGTTGCTATATGCTATAGCGTTATGGTGGACCATATATTATGGTCTATATTGCATGACCATGTTATGGGCGGTTGTTGTTGTCGGTAATGGCACAACAACAAACAACGATCGCTTGGGCATCATAGAAAGGAGTTGTAGTGGAAAAGGGAAGCATCGCGCCCTAGCAATGTTCTCTAAGGTAATCGCCTAATCAATAGGCATTGTGATCACCGACATTTAGGTTGAATCATGCCACGGTGGTTGTAAGTGCATCAGGATAGGAGAGATGTTAGGGATAGTGCATTGTGTGTGAGAGTGAAGTGTTTGGCCATTGCTTAGCACTATAAAGGTGGATGTGATGATATTAAGCAGACGGCGATGCTCAACGGTGGTACCACAAAGAGAATGTCATAGAAGGAGCCTGTGGGGAGTCGGTAATAAGCGATAGTTTTGAGAGCTCCCCACGATCGATGATGATAAGACGTTGGAGGCTTTTGCTTTACCGCATCAGAGGTGAAGTGGTAACGACCATTACGTATAATACGATGGACAATGGATGATTATGCTGTGTCATCATAAGGTGGTCGTGCACTATAGAGGTATCACGATGATGAATCACACTACACTACGATAGTTGCAAGCGATGTGCAAGTGATGATGCAAGTGATGAACGATTGCATGCTAAGATGGCCGACAGTGACAATTAGGTAGTGAACGATCGAGCACCGCGATGACCATAGTGCCTTATACAGGCACTATGATGGTTGAGAAGAATGAAAAAAAAAGATTTTTTCACCTATTAAAGATTATTTTATAATTTTAAATTTTTTTAATTCTAATAGATGCCTTTTGATGGTTTTTCTATTAAAAATTAGATATTTTTAATATATAACTTGATAAAACTATAGTTTTATCCTTCATATTTTTTATTTATATATGCTGGTTACAAGTGTCCTGCAATCAAATCACATGAGTGATGGCACGTGTGACACGCTGTATGATCTTTTTGCTTATGATTAATATTGGTATATTCTCACATTATCTATTACATATATATTGTGATGTCCTTGGTTCTGTGCAATGGGAGTCGGATCGTGATGAGATCACGATAATGAGATTGATTCACATTTAAAAACAGATACTAAATAATCCCGGTTATATGTTACTCAAGAGGGACATTGAGATAACCGTATAGATCGATGAACTATATACCTGTCCATATGATGGAGGCGGTTGGTCTCATAGCGACTTGTGTGGAGATACTAAAGATATAGTACATGTACTCATTGGAGAATGAGTTCACTGATTGATCTGTTTATGGAATGCTGTATGGTTAATGATACATAAAGTCATTATAACAACAAAATGAGATTACTACAACACAAAATCATATATACTCTTATGGATATGATCAAGAGCATGATGAGTTATTTTTTATATTTAACATAATATGAGGTGAAGCTACGAGGATGTTTAACAAATTTCCTAATAAATCAATTTCATCAGGTTCTTTGAGTTATAAATAAGTAGAAAACTCAGTTTAAAATATTTACATATTTAAAATTATCCTAGAAATATAAGATATATTAAGAAATGACTTTATTATTTTGTATAGGTTGATTTTTTTTTTTACTATTTTGTATTTGAATAGTTGTTCTTCAAATTAAATTAAGAACTTGATGAAGGTGAATAATAAAATAATATTAATAAACTCTTTCATAATCTTGATGTTGTTGCTTATGGTCTGTAAAACAACTAAGATAATTAGTTTTAAGAAAATCTTGAAAGGGAAAATGAGACATGCTATTTTGATAATTATGTAGATCCAATCATGAGATAGTAATAATAGAGATCACTTATTATTTTCTCAAGTTATGAAAAGTGATGATTCTAAAAGATGATATAATGCAATAAAAGAAGAGTTAAAATTAATGAAATGAACTTGCGTTTTAAAAATCATTCAAATATCAAATAATTATAAAAGAGTTAGTTATAAATTACTCTTTAAAACTAAACATAACTCAAGTGACAATATAAAATGATATAAAGATAGACTTGTGATTAAAGATTTTACTCATAAAGAAGGTAATTATTATAATAAAAATATTTTTAAAATTTTTAAATAGACTTATTAAAAATTATTATGATATTATTAGCTTATTATAATTTTGAGTTGTATAAAATGAAGTTGACATGAAAATATCTTTTTCGAATATGAATCTAGATAAAAAAAATTTATATGTATTAACCTAAATGATTAGAAAAAATATAAAATTTGGCTTACAAATATATGAAATCTTGTTATGACCAAGAATAAAATATTTAAAAAATTATAAAAAAGGGTAATAAAATATCTATAAGAAATGAAAGAGTATATGCTCACATATCGAAAATAAGATCGGTTTAAAATGACTATATTTTATATATTAAGTTTATAAATTATTTTGGTTATAAGAGGTTCATTTTGTGATTTATGTTTACATTAATTGGAGGGATAATCTACAAGAATAATACAATATAAATTATATCATCAATAGTAGAAGTTGGTTTTGTATTAAAAAAATATATTTTATATCTTATATCTATGATATGTAATTTCAATCCTAAAATTAAATTTTATATTATAATTTTATTTCTAAAAAATCTGAAATTTTGAAAGTGAAGTGGCTCATCCGGTTCTCGATGTCATGATCAGCTACTATAGGCTCAACATCTTTCGATGCATGTACCTAAGTGAAGAGAAGATATCAAACTTAAATAAATATCATCGTAGTAAAAAAGATTAAAAGTTTATACTCTTTGTTAATGCACAAGAATCGTCTATGGGTGAGTCGCCCCGATTAGTTTACTGTCAAAGGTGTAAGTCCTTCATGATGATTCCTTCTTACTGACGGGGGAGCTGATAAGGACAACCAATGTAGAGAGCCCACGAGGGGAGGTAGTTCATTCGGAGCGACTCGATCTAATTGTTAAGTCGTCTCTTGATCGTCTCTCCGGATGACACTAGGGGTCCCTGCATAATTACTCTGTACCGAGAGCGTCTCGACTCAACCTCTTCGATATTTAAGTCAGCAAAAGATGAATAGGGACGAAGATAATAGTACGAAGAGTACAAATGAGAGAGTATGGAGTTTTTTTATCCGTCACTTGTATATTGATTTGAGTATTGACTTTTATACTTGGTCGTTAAGCGAGCATTAGTCGGGGTCTCCTTTATCCTATATGGTGCAGACATTAACGAGGACGGCTTATTGGTATTGATGTCTCGGGTGGACGGTTGGGATGTATGTAGGCTAACTCCCCTATAGGATCGGGTTAGCCATGTAAAATGAGACATGCTATCAGTCATCAATAAGGAGGCATGACTATGGTTGATTGAGATGTATGCTATTAATCATCAATAATGCAAGACGCATAGATTCTTCGACTGTGATATGGTACGGGTCCCACTTACGTGCTCACTTTTAGGAGGTGGCGTTGCTACCCCTGTCACTCTTCTATAATATAAACATTTCAAATGGAAAACGAAATATTTCATGCGTGGGTCCTACATACATACATACATACATACATCATCCTTTGCCGCACGTGCGCTCGCTTCCCCTGGGTCCTACGCTTCGCTGACTCCAGTTGCTCGCTACTTAGCAGCAATCTTTTTTATTTTACCAGACTATTTGGTACCCCCATTTCTTACCGCACTTTAATTGGATGTAGCAAGGGCTTGATGTGAGACCCACGTGGGAAACCTCGAGGCCGTGGGGTAAATCGGCCAATTTTTTTTTAGAAAGTGCTGATTTTGCTACTCGATTACAGTACTCATACGCGTATCTGCTTTCTGGGATTGTTGCCGGTGGGATCCACATAGACTTACATGTCGTCCAATAATAAAACAGGTAGACTCGCGGGCAAAGTAAAAAAAACCAATTTTTAGTAGGCTTCTTTGCTCAAGGTGCCATGCCCACCGTTCGATCTTGATCAGACGATAATGTGATCGTTGGGTTGGTCGTCCGGCTCAAGCCAAACGAACAACCTTCCTGCGCTCCAAAAATAATGGCACATCGAAAGTGCTTTAACAAAATTCTTAAATCTGGAAAATTCGAAGAGGAATTCTTTTCCGCAGCTCGCGATCAATTTGATTTGGGTTTGAAATCTGCCCCCCCCTCCCTTTTTTCGTCTTCCTCGTCCGTCTTTAGGGTTTCTTCTCGGCAGAGCCTTTCTCTCGAGAGGGTTAGGATTAGGGATTTTCTTGAAATTCTCCATCCCAACCCTTTCGAACCTTTCCCCGTCCCGATCTTTCTGTCTGGTGTAGTAGGATAATTTGATTATCTTTGGTTTGGTGATGGTCTAAAGACCCGGAAGTTTTTGGGGGGATTGTGTTGCTGGAGATTCGATCTGGTTTGTAGGGAGAAATGGCGAGCGACATGCCTGTGAGCGCGGAGCTGGAGCAGATTGATGGCGAAATCCAGGACATCTTCCGCGCTCTCCAGTAAGTTCATCTCTCGCTTCTGCGACCTGGTTGTATGACTCTGCTTTATAACTCCTAAAAAAAATCCCTTCTTTCCTTATCTGGTCTTTATTGTGTTCTACGAATTATTTTGGTTGATGTATGTTCTGATGCGAAAAGCTTATGTTGACAAGGAGGATTTGGAAGAGATATGGTTGGGGATAATATGGTAAGAGCCAAATGGGCAATAAAAAATCAAAGATAATGTTCCAGTTAGGTGTGGTTTATAAAGCGAACACTGAGCTTGAAAAGATCACCCGTTGCAATGCTGGAACAAAAGATTAATGTGCTAAAGTAGAATTACAATGGGGTACAAAGTGACCAGAGTAGGAATTTCATGACATAGAAGAAACTTGGTGTTTGGATGCACCAATGATCATTGATGGGGAGGAGATAAATGTTGAATTTTACTTGGCTACAAATGTAAACTTTCTATTTGTAAGAAACTAGTAAATCTCGTGGAGAATGTATATCTTTGTTTTTTTTCCTTGTCCTTTAATGAAATCGTTCCTCTATTTTTGATCTGGTTGTATCACCATAACATTAATTTATATGTGCTTGAGTAAATTGTCAGCTTTTAAGAAAAGTTTCTTTCTTTCATTATGCAGTTTTAGTCGATGTTAAATGCATGCCTCATGTGCTGTGATGCAAGAAAATTACAATGAAAAATAGGGTTTGTACCATATGTGGTTGGAATATGATATGGTAAGAGCAAAAAATATAGTGAAGATTCGAAGATAATCTTGAAATATTTGGTGTGATATATACTAAGATCTAACCAGGTAGAGGAGGAGAATTTCAAACCTGAAACCATCACTAGATCATAATGTTGAAATAAAAGATTGACGTGCCAATTTGAAGTAGAGTTGCAAATGTGTATCAAGTGACTGGAGATACTTATTCAATGGCATCATAAGAATGTGGTTTTTTATGCTATAATGGTGATTGGCGAGGAATAAACAATCATAATTATAGTATGTACACTTTTCTAATTAATTGCAAGAAGCTGGTAAATATAGTGGAAAAGTGTATCTTGGTTGTTATCAACTTGATATGTTCAACTTGTGGTTATAATATAGTTTGTTGGCTATGAAAGAGTTCTCTGGTGGAGAATGACTTGAAAAAATGTTAATGAAATGCATGGTGGAGTATGAGAACTAGGAGAGCTTGGGAGTAAATTTTGTAACTTGTTTAGTTTTTATAGAGCTTCCTAAGCCATGCTTGTCTGACACATAATTATGCATGCCATATCTCCATGACCTTTTTTTCATAACTTGGCATGTTTTAGGAGTAGAATTTCCTATGCAATTGTCAACACATCTATATTAGGTAGTTTCACCACACATAGTTGTCTGTGATTTCAAGGAAGTTGGCAGAATTCAAATTATGTTTGGAAATAATCAGTTAACTAGCTGGTTAGTTTATTGACCCAAATCCTAGGATTTAAACACCAGAATCTACTTGTAAGCTTATATTGTGCAAATGATTTTTTTAGCTCTTACATATTGGAAAAGATTCATGACTGAGTTGAGAAACTGGTGGAGAATAATCAGTTGATTTGGAGGACAATTTTTTCTACTTACTTGATAGGTGTTGATGTCACTGTGAGAATGCATTAGCAATATTTGTGCTCTATGGTAGGGTCACAGGGTGATTTTGGTTTTTATTCTCATTCTTACAGTTTTGTACTTATAACCTTGAGAAGTTTTATATGTTCTCTTTGACAAAAAAAAAAATGCTACATTTGCTTTTTTTTTCTTCTGCAGCTCAATTCACAAGTATCATGCGACCTTTAGTCCCATTTTTGTGTTATATGATTCATTTTACTAAGGTCTTTGCATCAGACACAGAATCATTGAGTGTATGATAGTATTGAGTGTTTCTCATTCCTCTCGAGTACATGGAAGAATCTTGGAATCACATGTTCTATACATCATTGAAAATTGACTTTTATCCTTCCCATATATCTCTGCAGAAATGGCTTTCAGAAGCTGGATAAGATTAAAGATTCAAACAGACAGTCTAAGCAGTTGGAGGAGCTCACTGGAAAGATGAGAGAATGTAAGCGGTAGGTCAAGTGACATTTCTTTCAGTCTCATTGTTTCAAGTTTCAACCATTGTATATTTTTTATAATTTGGATACTAGAGTAACTTAACTTATCTGTGCAATTTGTTATACTGACAATTTATACTTCACATGCAACCAGTTCCAAAAATGGGGAATCCCATATGTAATTTAGATTGTTTGGAAATAACCTTTACAGGTTAATTAAAGAGTTTGATCGAGAAATTAAGGATCAGGAGAGTCGGCATGCTCCTGATGTTAATAAACAACTCAATGAGAAGAAGCAGACAATGGTTGGTAGTTTTTCATTTGCTCTTTCACATTGTGCCATTCTTTCAGTATCTTTTTCTTAGTCAGTCGTCTTTGTCTTATTACAGATCAAGGAGCTGAACTCATATGTAGCCATGAGAAAAACGTAGGTCTTGGTTAGTTATTCCTTTTGTCATCTAGTTATAGTTGTTACTACATATTAGTAGCCTATCCCACAAATGGGTGCACCTTTGAATTACGAATTTATCTCATCTGTTTACATTATTCTCTAGCTACAAATGCATTCTAACCAAGTTTTGAGCTAGGGCCTGTAATCATGACTTTCTGTTTTCTACATAAGATGACATCCATTCATGCCTTCTCTTTGAGGAACAATCCTTAAAACAAGAGGATTTTTTTTGTTTTTGTTTTTTTGTGTTTCACCAACTACTTTATATTTGAATTCTGAATAAGTAATTTGTGCATGCTTTTTTTTCCTAGGAGCAGTTACTCTCTTTTTTTCGATGTACTCAAGTGATCATACATACCCTACCTTGGATCAGACTTGAGGCTGCAGGTTCATGAAGTTGGAGTGGTAGATATTGCTCTATACAGTGCTTCACTAGATTAGTTTGTGCCTTTTGTGGATTAGTAGTTGGAACTAGTCAGTGTAGCTTGTTCAAGGAGCAATGTAGGATATCTATTAAATGTAATTCAGTTGTTCAGATGATTGATTATATGTCATATTAAAGGAACAAAGCAAGTAGGTCATGTCATAGTCCAGATACAAGATATGGGCCACATCAGCGCTTCATAAAAACAGTCCCTTGTTGGGGCAAGTAAATACCTTAACTTACTGTTGTCGGATGAGACAAACATATGAATGCAGCTAGAAGAAGCTTTCATGTCAATTCAGCTCTAAGTTTGGCCTGCAGAAGAACTGATATCTTATGCTGTATATCTATGATGTTTTTTTTTTTGTGAATTTTAATGGTGCTATAATAAATATTTTAGTTCTCTTGTTATTCTGTTTATGCAGTATGAGGTGATCCAGAGTTGCTTTTCCCCAAAATATTAGTCCTGTTGTGTGAATAATCTCCTTCATACTAATATTTTGTGAATTGTGCATACTAACAAATAGCTTCTATGTATGTGTGAACATAGCATGAAGAAGGTTTTCCTTGATATCATTCTTGATTTCACAACATATTAGCTTTTCATTTTTTAGTTACTTGGAAATTCTATTTTATATATACTTGCTGTTCTATCTGTTTTCTCATAATTGAATCCAACTCGAGATTAGATTTTCTTTTTTCTCAGCCAGAATTTCTCATTTTAATTTGTGTCCATCAGATATCAAAGTAGCCTTGGCAATAAACGAGTTGAACTCTTTGATATGGGTGCTGGAGGTAGTGACCCTGTAGCTGAGGACACTGTTAAGATGGCATCAGGTAGTATTTATGTGGTCTATTTTCACCATTTACTGTATCTTATATTTTACTTTATCTCTATCCTGAAGACTCGTTGGTTTTAGCTACCAAGACATACAAAATGGCCATGATACAATTTAAACTTTTAGTAACCAAATGATTGGAGCAACAGAAAGAAGGGAAACAGGATAAACACCATCACAGAAATATATGCTAGAGAGCTGTTTGGTGTAGTTAATATCCAGCAGAAGAGTACACTGGAAGAGGAAGACAGCAGGAGTTGTGTAGATGTAGTGAGAACGAACCTTCAGAAGCATCATTCTTTAAAAGGCTTGGCCTTATACATTAATCATCATGACCTTTGAGTTGGTCCAAGTATATTGCAAGGGTCGTTGATATGCTTATGGCAACATAGTGATGACTGTTTCTCATTGTTATCTGTTCTTTAGAAAAAGTCACATCGTCACCCTTGGAATTAACAACTTAGGCAATGATCTATTAACTGAAGAGAATGTAGAGTAGAAACAAGAATAAAGTGTCTTTTTTTTTTTGGTGAAAGCATATAACTCAGTCATCTAGTTTTGTTTTGGTCTTAGGGAAAAGGATGCACTTCTATGTTGCTGGGGGCGGAAAATAACTGCTCAAGTTTTTTGCAGAGTAGTGACATTTAGTCATTGAGCAGAACTGACAAAAAAAAAAAGATGCATTATGGAACATAAACTTTAAAATTTTAATGTATGATCCACATGCTTTAGGTTAGTGAAAATGGAAATTTAAGCATTTTGGAACTTAGTCATGCTACAGAAATGGTTGGTTAACATAAGTCTCAGTAATATTGGTCTAGATTGTTGGATGTTAACTAAAACACCAAGAAACTTTTTGGAGAAAGTCCAAAAGTGATGCTGGTAAAAGCAGCCATAGGATTATCAAAATCAAGGTCTGCCGTTTCGCATCGTACCGCCTGGTATGGGCGGTACACATCGGTCTGCCAGTAGACCGCTACGTGGACTGCTCGGTACCGCCAGACGTAGCCTCGTATTGGACGATACGGGGCTGTTTTCGCTCCGTTACCGCTCGAAACAGGTCGGTAACGATCGATTTCGACTGTCGTTGCTCGCTACCAGGCGGTATCTGCTTGGCTGTGGCCTGGCTAGGACAAGAAAAAAGGAGAAGAAGCAAGGAAGAATAAAGGGAAAGGGGGAAAAGAAGAGGGAGACGTCTACGGCCAGAGAACCTCGGGACGGTGTCGCGGATGAGAACCTCGCAGGCGGTATCTTCTTCGCCGCGGTCTTCTCCATCTCGTCTTCTCCTCGTCTGAGGCGACTAGGAAAAGAGGTCGCCGAGGCTTCTCATCCGCGTCAGGAGGAGAAAACGAGGCGACGTCCTCTTTTTTTTATTTTTATGTTATATATATATAAATATTTATATATATCATCAAAAATAAAAAAGCATATAGTGGTACGCTTGTACCATACTATACTGAGCAGAGCTCGTTATGCTGGTACCAAGTTTTTCCATATCGATCTGTACCGCCCGGTCTGCTCGGTACCAAGGTTTTCTATACCGATCTGTGCCGCTCGGTACAGACTGGTACGTGGACTGCCCGCTACCGAGCGGTACTGCCAAAATCGACCGTCGGCGGTCAATTTCAGCCTTCGGCGGTCGAATGAGGGAGAAAAGAGAAGAAGAAGAAGAAGAGGAGAAGAAGAATACCTCGCGCCGTCCTCGCCCGCACTGTCACGGACTTAGCTGAATTTGCCTAAGCCATGCGGCACCCTATCGGCACTCTCGAAGACTTAGCTGAAATTGCCTAAGTCGTGAGGCAACCTTGCCCACTGTTCCGAACTTAGCTGAGATTGCCTAAGTCATGAAACGCCCAAAGCGTTATTTGCCCGTAAAGGGTCAGCCCACTTGCAACCTCGTGCGGGTCTCGTAGGACCTGCAAAGAAGAAGTTGATTAGCTTAGAAACGAGCGATGGACAAGTCCTGACGTCTCGCTAAGAGGGAAGTTGTACAAGCAATTCGTCGAACACCTTGAGTGCAACAGAGAAAAGAGAGCGAAATAAGACTTTAGAGGGTTGTAAGAATGGTCGCAAGTCCACAAACGATGGTTCCCAAGGTATCGGACGCAAGACAAGTTTAATTGTTGATGAAAGCCTACGCCCGACATATACCCGAAGCCCCATCCAGCCTGTGCCACCCAGGGGGTTCCAAGGTGCTGAGATGGCCGACATTTCGCACCGCTCAGAGTGATCGCCGCAGCACACGAAAAATGCCCCAAAACGGAGTTGTTTTGGGCAATTTTGGCTCCACGCAGTGAGCGATCGTCCTGCAGCATTCCCGACTGTTTTCGCTCACGTTTCTTAGGCAAAAACATATAAAATCAAGGCAAAACAAGCTGCCAAACATCTGTACAAACAAGAAAAAACAATGAACGGTTCACTGAGAGAAGATGTTGCGGTTGAGCGACGACCGTCCGTGATAGCACGCTGTCGCTGCTCGCGGGTCACCCGCGAGCCGTCCTACGGGCGACGTCGCCCCTTTTTTATCTTTTTTAATATAGTTTAATATTTTTAATATTATATAATAGTTTAATATATTTTAATATCTCAGGTGCTACGCACTGTGTGTACCACCCAGTACTGGTACCATATCGGTATCGACAAAATGTTGGTACACCGGTACGGACCAGTAAGTAAAACCTTGGCTGGTACAATACAAAATTCTGAACCTTGATCAAAATCAACTTTTTCAATCAGATAAAAATGTGCCAGAAATCCCACTAACATTAGTAAAGTATTTATTATTTTAGGCTAAAAATAACTTTTGTTATAATTTTAGTCAAGGTTTGAAATTTCGACCTGTACTGCCCGGTACGGGCGGTACATACCGGTCCGTCAAGTTGCCGGTACGCGGACCGTCCGCTACTGGGCAGTTCCGCCAAAAATCGACCGTTGGCGGCCGATTGAGGGAGAAATCGATCGCCGACGTTCGATTGAGGGAGAAATCGACCGTTGACGGTCGATTGAGCAAGAACAAGGGAAGAAGAAGAAGAGGAAAAGAAGAAAAAAGAAAAGAGGAGAAGAAGAAAGAACACCTAGCGCTCGCGCGATGTCGCTACCCGCTCGCCGTCCTCGCTCGAGTGCCGTCGCCGCCCACGGGTCGTGGGCGCTTTTTCTCCCTCGCGGGGAGAAAGATCGAGGCGACGTCGTCCCTTTTCTTTTTTTTAATATTTTAATATATTAATATTATATTATATAATATTTATATTATCAAAATATTTATATTATATTTTAATATATCGGATGGTATGCACTGTGCATACTGCCTGGTACCGTACCAGTACCAAGATGAACTCGGGTACACCGGTACGGACCAGTAAGTCAAAACCTTGATTTTGGTGTGATAACACTTTTTAAAATTTTTATTAAATTCCTAATATCTGTTGGTACTTCCTGCTTGTTCTATAAAACTTCTGCTGTTATCAGTTATAATTACTGTGAATGATACTACATTTATTTTTTGTTTATTGGCTGCATTGAAACAGCAAAATACTCTGTTGTCAGATCCATGTGATGTGAAATCAGATTTGTGTGAAAGGTTTTGATTAGGAAGACCTTTTTTCTATTGTACACATCCCATTGAATCTAAATCATGATTAGTAGAATGCTTGTAAATTCAGGTCAGATATGTCTGGTTGAAATATCTATGCTGGTAAATAAGTGTGGCATGACTCTGCCCAAAGTAATTTTCTGTTGGCACTTGTCTGATATATGGTTTATAGCAAGAGGCTTCTTAATCATCTCTCATTCATTCTTAGAAATTTTACCGTACACTTTTTTTTCCTATTAGGTTCTTAGTACTCTGTGATTGTGCAGATATGTCTAATCAAGAGCTTATAGATGCTGGAAGGAAGCAGATGGGTGAGACTGACCAAGCTATTGAACGCTCAAAAATGGTGTGGCATTGACGTGTGAAATTTCTTTGTTATACTTAATGCTTCTTTCACTTCTCAGATTGAACATTGTTATGATAGGTTGTTGAGCAAACTATTGAAGTAGGAACTCAAACTGCTGCAAATCTTAAGCAACAAGTAAGTTGTATATCTGTCTTCTGATTTAAGTGAAAGTTGGTTTCATTACATAATGCACTAAGGGAAGTCCCTAGAATTAGTTTGTGCTTTTGTTATACTTTGGCCTTTACTTTGGCAAACTTTCTACAAAGCTTTTACAAATATTTAAGATCCGATTTAAGTTGTAGTGTATGGAAATTGGCTAGTCTAATAATTGCAGGTAAATATATTTTATTTAGGTGTTTAGAGTCTTCATTGACTACATATTGAACAAGGGAGTGGAGCGGTTACTTTGTTTGGAGTTCCATGTAGCAGTCAAGTTTGTTATCTGGTCTTCAGATGATGATTTTAACTTTCTTCAAAATCATTACTTTTCAATATAGTCTTAACCAGTGTCAATGGTTAAGTTCACCAATCTGGCTTTCCAACAATTTTAACCAATTATTTCTTGTCAAGGTTTGGTAGTTCTGGTTGACTTTGAGTGATTTTGGCCAGTTTCAGGCACCTTCAGTTGGTGCTGATGATTTCATCTAGTTTCTATTGAAACTTGCTGAAAACCAAATAGCTTGATTGCATTCCATTCAGGAAATAGTATCTTGTAGTTTCTCATTCTGTAGGTCTCTTGTCTCTCTTCCCACCCTATGGAATGGAAAACTGCAAGATGTCACTAAGCAATTTGAAATCCCACAAGAATAGGATTTGGAAACCCATACCCTGAACCAAACATTTGAATCAGGAAATTGTTCAGTTCGATTCTCATTATATTGATAAAACAATGAATGAAAGCCATTAGAAATTATGGAAATTACAATAGTCGAAAAGCCACAGGCCCAACCAGGATTAAATCCTTGCATTAGGTAAAACCTATAACTGCTGAAATTGTGTTATGTATGATAAATTTGTTAAAGAAAATGGATTGCTGATGTCAGATTGTCTAACTCTTTTTCTAGTAGTCGTTGAGAGATAATCTTAACCATGAACTCTTTTACTCTTCTCAATCTTACTTACTAACTTCTGCTTAGAATCTAACTTGTATACTCCTTTCTGTTTGATTCATTTATTGAGATCTTAAATGCACTCATGGTACTCTAGGATGATGATATACTTTTCTTATTTAATAGATTGTCACTCCAGGCTTTCGTGCTTTGGGTTTAAGCTGCAGAACTAGTATATTGTGTGCAGCAGGAGTTTAAACTTCTCTCTCCATGGGTTTTCAATTAAATATATTTGTCACCTTGCGAATGGAAATTATTTTCATTTATCATGGCTATATTGGTAGAGTTTCATCAGGATCTTATAAATGTGCTTTTATAGCTTTGGCAAAAGTAAGTTGTCTTGTTATGTCTTGGATTCTTTAACATACTAGGTGCATTTGGTCAAAAGCTGGAAAACAGATTCGTAAATGATGTCTCAAGGTTTACTGCATGTAGTTATTGTCTAATTTTGCAGACTGATCAAATGGGTCGTATTGTCAATGAGCTGGATACTATTCAATTTTCTATCAAGAAGGCTTCTCAGCTGGTGAAAGAGATTGGTCGGCAGGTTATTCCATAGTCATCATAAACACCACCATTTCTTTGTTCAAAATTAAACCTGTCTATCTTCTAATAAAAATTTTCTGAAAGCCAAGACTTTATTTTTTTCAGGTTGCCACTGACAAGTGCATCATGCTTTTCCTATTTCTGATTGTTTGTGGTGTGGTTGCAATCATCATCGTGAAGGTACTCCCCCTTTTCTTTGTTTGGTCTAGTACTGTCATGATTTTTTTTGGTTCAATTTCTGTGAATCTGGAGCTTCATTTATCTAGCTCAAAAGATTATTATGTTCTTAGATATTAAATTTTACTACATGATAACTGGCCATTCAGTACCAAGAGAGAGTTTTAACTGAAACCAAACATGTCTGTGTAGTATATAACATGAAAGATCGTTCACGCTGCCAATTTTGCTAGTGCACCAATGTTTCAGAGGATTTACTGAGAAAGGATCTCTAAATTATAAATGCTTTTGTTTTGTCAAGAAGCTTGCTGATCTTTAATGGCTGTCGTGCGAGACACCTAATTCTTTCATACAGTCAAAGTAATTTCGACACCGTGCGCTTATTGTAAAGTTTTAGAACCTGCAAACTCAGACAAGAATCACAAATTTATCATGGCTAGTTCTGGTGCTCCAATTCCTGCACTAGAAGGAATTTCTAACTACTGTTCTTGTGTTGATGTATCTGAAACTGTAGATTGTGAACCCAAGTAATAAGAACATCAGAGATATACCTGGCCTGGCACCACCTGCTCCCACTGCAAGGAGATTGCTGTCAGCAGAAGCCTTTGGGAGTTTAGAGTAACTATGACATTTGAGGAAGAACCCGAGCTCGCTTGTCTTCTCTTTCTGACCGAGTTGAAAGAAGTTGTCAGAAGATGCGAATCTCCGAGAATCTCAAATCTGATGATCCATCATGTATTTTGTAAGATTTTTGTATATGATTTCATTCCCTGTTGGTTGATTTTGTTTGTTTGGTGTACTACTGAAGACCCTTGTATGTTAGAATCCATGTGTTTGGATTCACAGCATGCTACACACTCAATTGTTAAAAACTTGTATGATGTGCGCTCTTTTGTTGTATCATTTTCCCTATTTCATCATTCATTCTCTGAGACCGCAGTATGTTGGAGTTTTTTTTTTTCAACTATTGTTTTGTTTTGGCATTAATGTGTATGGAGTAACTAATGTCATTTCTTTCAATCTGGTGTTGATCTTGTAATCTGGCTCCATGTCTTAAATCTAGTTGGCACCCCCCCCTAATGATTCCCAGCATGACTTGGGAGGAGGAAAGAAAATAAAAGAAAAAGGTGAAAAAACTGAAAAGAACAAAAAAAAAGAGGGGGGGGGGGGGGGGGGGGGGGGGGGTGGATTGTATCTTTATGTTGTGCATGGAAATTTTTTGATGGATTGGACAGAGCATCATGATCCAAAGACAAAATGGAGGACCAAATAACAATGTGTCATCAGCGTGAGTCCAACTCATTGACTGCAAGACACACTAGTACTTATTTCTCTTCAACAAAACACAGATTACAATGCCAATATTACTGCAAATTTTGTAGAGTAGAAAAAAAAAATATTATATTACTGCCAATACTACTGTGCCAGGTGAGTAAAATTTATTCCCTTTGGAACAGTCCCCAACAAAGGAAAACATCAGTGATACAGATCAAAGATTCAAATGTATTGGTTCGAGTCATATTTGTACTTGAACAAGAATTAAAAATAATGGGATGTTGTGATATTATTTAATTTATTTGTGCTTCTGAATCAGCTCAGAAGGAGTTCATGTGTTCTTCTGAATCACCTGAGGGGGTAAAGACACTGGAATGGGGCTGCAATGCTTTGCATCCCTTAATAATAAAAGTAAGAAATTTATAACTTATCTCTCAAACGATCGTCTTCTTATCATCTCTTTGCTCACGAATCTAATAAAATATATATATTTATATTTAATAATTAATTATTTAATTATAGTTATTTTCTTTTTAGTAGAGTTCGATTAGGACTCGAACTCCCTCTTTTAAGTTGAACTATCATAAATAAAAAAAATCATTAACACAGAAAATATATTATAGAATATATCGATTTCTTATCTAAATGCATATATATTCTCAATTTAATTTATTTTGGGATCACATTCTTCCCCTCTTAAAAAAATTTGGTCTGTGAATTTAATGGTAGCTTGTTTTAACATGTATCATCTTTTTACGTTCATGAAATAGATAAAATAAATTTAAAAAATAGATCTCTATTCAAAATTAAAATCTTATTAAAAGAACTGTTGTCCGTCCTTTAGATACATCAAAAACCTCATGTTCTATGGGTAAATGAATTAAAGAGAGAGAAATTTTAGTGGACGGTGCAGCCACAATTGGCGGGCGAGGACCATTCTTACATACTTCCAGCATAACCAAATGTTTATTATGCTTAAGATAAAAAGATTAATATGTCCATAGGAATCATGAAATTACGTAAACAATTATTCTATGTCATGAAAATGGGACATAAGAACAAAATAATCCTTTATGGTGCAACAAAATATTTCTCATTTCAAAGTTTTCTCTCAAGTGGCTTTCTGGTCGGAATGATGCTACTAAAGAACATTCATGAGGGGCATAATATGGTTTCTCGAAACATGCTTCCTCCTTTTTTAATATTTGGATCAGTTGCTCCAGAAAAATAACATCATCTCTCAAGGCCAAAGGCTAATGAAAAAATAACATGCGATCGATCTCTAACATACTTCGGAAGCATATAAATGTTATGGTTTGGTGCAATGGCATGGGATGGATCTCAAAATTCTTTTCTTTCAACTATAGATTTCTTTCGACTTGCAGAATATATACATTCTGTTACATATATATATATATATATATATATATATATAAAAGAATTGATAAGAAAGAATAAGTTTCGAGAGAGAATAAATTACAATCACTCATGTCATGTCCAAGCAAGAATGGGTTTAACAATGAACACCATCTTCACATAAAGATATAATTTTAACAATAAAAAAGTTGATAAAATATAACAAAATGGCAATGAATATGATGCATGCAGGCCTCGTATATAGATAGATGTAAGTAAGTAAGGAAGGTGGGAGCATGGTCGTCACTCTACTGTCTTATAAACTGGTGCACTAATCTAGCAAACTTCCAGCCGAAGGTTATCAATCCACAGGATAACTTTCAATGCACAACCCAGGATTATACTTGTATGTGCAATCAATCTTAAGCTGCCAAAAATGATGAACAATGTGCAAGAATCTGAAAAGTTTGGCAAGGATTTGCATTGCATTAATCTCGAAAGGACAAAAAGCAGACTGAAGAGTGCAGTGCAGACAGTGGATTGATAATACAATAAAATGATACTAATATCTATGATTGTTAACCATTGGAATTAATGTACAGTTGCACTTAGCCACTAAGTACTAGAGACTGATTGATGCAGCTATATATATATATATATATATTTATTTAAATAATTATGCTTGCTGAGGAGAGACAGACAAATACTACAGGATATGGGAGATAATTTTATATTGTGTTGCTGGGAGCGCCGTTTTTGTCTGATATTGTTGATGCTGCATTCACTTCACCATTTCATGCATTTTTCCTTCCATCCTCCCTCCTTTTTTATCGAGGCAACGCTGGTGGTGAGAGTGATGGATGGGGGATGAACTGATATTATTGTTGCTGCATTCACTTAACCATTTCATGCACTTTTTCTTCCACCCTCCCTCCCTTTTTGCCGAGGCAATGCTGGTGGTGAGAGTGATGGATGGGGGATGAACTGGTATTTGTCTTCTTCACTTTTTTGCACATTTTCCTTTGTTTTTACTGAACTGGCTGGCACAGTAGTATTGGTTGTAATATAATATTTTTTTTTTCTACTCGACAAAATTTGGTAGTAATATTGAAAAAGAGAAATAAATAATTGTGTGTGTTGCTGTTCATAAGTTGGACTCATGCTGATGACACATATTGTTATTTGGTCCTCCATTTTGTCTTTGTTGGAACATGATGCTCTGTACAAATCCATCAAAAAATTTCCATGCACAATCATAAAGATATCCCTCTTTTTTTTATTTTCTTTTTAAGTTTTTTTAAGTTCACCTTTTTCTTTTATTTTCTTTCCTACTCCCAAGTCATTCTGAGAATCATACGGGGAGGGAGGGGGTGCCAACTGTAAGATTTGGTTATACTTTATTAATTAAATAAGATATAATTTGAATTAATTAGATTTTGATAAAAGATATTAGTCAATATTAAATAAAATCTATATTATATTGAGATATTTTAGGGGATGTACTTGATTGAAGGAAATCTCCTAATAACTTACCTTAGACCCTCTACTCTTACCTATAAATAGACAGGATCTATTATAAAACTTAATGCACGGATATACACATAACTGTAAAGGGTGAACAAAGAGAGATAAAAATTATTCTCTAGATCTCTCCAAAACCATCAATTACAGTGGTCTTGGATAGAAAGAGAGAAGAAATGATCTAGTTCTCCTTGCAGATTGATATCTCGACGTTCTTCATATCTGGAAAGCGGTGGTGTTGAAGATCTAATTGAATCTTAATCAGATGGTATCTAAAGGTACGCACTCGTATTATTTGATTTCAATCTTGAAATAATAGTTTTACATAATTATAATTTTTATGCTAATACCAACAACTAGATTTAAGACATGGAGAAGCTAGATTACAAGATCAACACACATTAATGCCAAAGAAAAAAAAAAAAAACTGCCAACATGCTGGGGTATCAGAGAATGAATGAATGAATGCTGACAAAGGGAAAATGATAGATAGCATGCTGTGAATCCAAAACACATGGATTCTAACATCCAAAGGGTCTTCAGCAGTACACCAAACAAACAAAACCAACCAACAACAGGGAATGAAATCATATACAAAAAATTCTTACAAACTACATGATGATGATGGATCGATCATCAGATTCGATTCTCGGAGATTTATTCGCATCTTCTGACAACTTCTTTCAAGTCCGGTCAGAAAGAGAAGACAAGCGAAGCGAGCTCGGGTGCTTCCTCAAATGTCAAAGTTACTCTAAACTAAACTCCCAAAGGACAGCAATCTCCTCCTTGCAGTGGGAGCAGGTGGTGCCAGTCCAGCTATATCTCTCATGTTCTTATTATTTGGGTTCACAATCTACAGTTTCAGATACATCAACATGTAATTGTTCAGTATGAAGTCAATGAAGAGTCTTTTAACACCTAAATAAAATATATTTATGCTGCAATGAAATGATTAGACTAGCCAATTTCCATACACACACTGCAACTTAAGATATTTGAAAAAACTTTGTAGAAAGTTTGCCAAAGTATAACAAAAGCACAAAACTAATTCATTATGGGACTTCCCATAGTGCATTCATTATGTAATGAAACCAACTCTAAATTTTGGGCAGAGCCATGCCACACTTTATGTACCAGCATAGATATTTCAACCAGACATATCAGACCTGAATTTACAATCATTCCACCAATCGTTTTTTCCTCTTGACGCGGATGAGGAAAAGCCTCGGTGATGTCCTCCTCTTTTCGTCGTCGCCTCGGACGAGGAGAAGACGACGTGGAGAAGAACGCGGTGAAAAAGATACCGCCTCGCGAGGTTCTCATCCGCGGTACCATCCCGAGGTTCTCCGACCGCAGACATCTACCTCTTCTTTTCCCTCTTTCCCTTTCTTCTTCTCCTTTTTTTCTCGTCGTAGCCAGGCCGCAGCCAGGCTAATACCGTCCGGTAACAGGCGACGATGGTCGAAATCGATCGTTACCGACTTGTTTCGGACCATAACGGAGCGGAAGCAGTCCCATATCATCCAATACGAAGCTACGTCGAGGGTACCGTCCGGTAGCGAGCAGTCTACATACCGATCTACTGACGGACCGGTGTGTACCGTCCATACTAGGTGGTACGATGTGAAACTATAGACCTTGCTTTTGATAATCCTATGGCTGCTTTTACCGGCATCACTTTTAAACTTTCTCCAAAAGGTTTCTTGGTGTTTTAGTTAACATCCAACAATCTACACCAAAGACTTATGTTAACCAACCATTTCTGTAGCATGATTTAAGTTCCAAAATGCTTAAATTTCCATTTTCACTAACCTAAAGCATGTGGATCATACATTGAAATTTTAAAGTTTTTGTTCCATAATGCATCTTTTTTATGTCAGTTCTGATCAATGACTAAATGTCATTGAGCAACATAAATGTGCATCCTGAGCTATATGCTTTCACCAAGAAAATAAGAAAAAAGACACTTTATTCTTGTTTCTACTCTACATTATCTTCAGTTAATAGATCATTGCTTAAGTTGTTAATTCCTTAGTTAATAGATCATTGCCTAAGTTGTTAATTCCAAGGGCGATAAAGTGACTTTTTCTAAAGAACAGATTACAGTGAGAAACAGTCATCACTATGTCGCCATAATTATAGAAGCAATCATATCAACGACCCTTGCAATATACTGAGACCAACTCAAAGGTGATGATGATTAATGTATAAGGCCAAGCCTTTTTAAAAAAAATGATGCTTCTGAAGGTCCTTTCTCACTACATCTACACAACTCCTGTTGTCTTCCTCTTCTGCTGTATATTAACTACACCAAACAGCTCTCTAGCATATATTTCTGTGATGGTATTTATCCTGTTTCCCTTCTTTCTGTTGCTCCAATCATTTGGTTACTAAAAGTTTAAATTGTATCATGGCCATTTTTTATGTCTTGGTAGCTAAAACCAATGACAGTCTTTAGGATAGAGATAAACTAAAATATAAGATACAGTAAATGGTGAATTATGTATAGTAATTACACAAGGCTGCTCTTGGCATTTAGGTCAATAGGATTCTAATTATGTATTTTTATTATTTATTTATTTATAATAAAAAGAAATAAAATCTAAACATCTCAGCAATTACACAAGGCTGCTCTTGGCATTTGGGTCAATAGGATTCGAATTATATATTTTTATTATTTATTTATTTATAATAAAAATAAATAAAATCCAAACATCTCAGCAATTATACAAGATTGTTATTTACATTTAGATGAATAAGATTAGAATTATGTATTTTTTATTTATTTATTTATAATAAAAATAAATAAAATAAGAACTCGAAAACATCTTAGTCAAAATCGGAAACATCAGGTGTTTCCTAATTAGACTTGGCAACTCCTGTCTCTCTCTCTCTCTCGCTATATACGATACTCGTGCTGCACTTTTTCTTCTCTCGTTGCCTTCTCCCTCGCGTGTAATTTTTCTTTCGCACTGCAATTTTTCTTCTGTCGCGCCTCTTCTTTCCTCCACCTTGGTTCCCCTTCCTTCGCGCGACGGCAATGGCGTCGGAAGACACCAGCGGAGGCGAGTCGTGGAGGTGGGTGGGGTGCAATTTTACCCCGACCGACGAGGAGCTGATCGGGGATTTACTCTTCAACAAGGTTCGAAACCTGTCACTGCGAATCTCCCCGAGATATTGCATTCCCGAGATGGAAGTTTACAAGAAACCTCCCTGGGAATTTGATAGTTGGCTCCAGCAGCTACCTTCCCACGGGTGTGTTCTACTGCTTCGTCTGCGTCCCCCGTCCCCCGTTCCAAATCCAGGGATAATAGGCTAAAGCGGAAGACGCGCGGTGGATCCTGGGTCGCCAACGGCAAGCCCCGCGACATACCGCATCAAGGTAGGTGGTTGGCTGGCGATCGTCGGGACTCGGAGGAGTCTCAAATTCTTCAAGGACAACGATGATCCGAGGAAGAAGGACAGCAGCCTCGGTCTGAACTGGATAATGCACGAGTACCTCCACCACCCCAGCTTGTACGAGATGATCCCCTCCTATGAGACGGAGGAGATAATCCTGTGTCGAATCCAGCACAAGTGGAGGGGAGCCGCTGCAGACAAAAGCGACGGCAACAACCTCCCACCCCTGGCGCTCCCATATGTGGCAGATACCCAAGAAACGCCGGAGCCATTGATGGCGGGAACTTCCACCCAAAGTATGGCAATTGACCATGATATTTTTGATTTCCTGGAGGATCTCGACGTCGACCTCGACTTTGGCACCACCAGCGACCCAGGGTTGGAGCTGGAATTGGATCTGTAACATAAAAGACACCACGTCCTCTATTGTATATACTATGAATCACTCGCTCGCTCTTATGGTCAACATAAAGTTTCATTCGAGTTGGAGCCTATGTTCTATGGTGAATAAATTTTGCTCAACTCAAATGGTCTTCCTGAGCTAATAAACATACGCAACATTTGAGTTGAGCCAAAGTTGCGTATGTTTATTAGCTCAACTCAAATGTTGCGTATGTTTATTAGCTCAGGAAGACCATTTGAGTTGAGCAAAATTTATTCACCATAGAACATAGGCTCCAACTCGAATGAAACTTTAGGCTGACCATAAGAGCGAGCGAGTGATTCGTAGTATATACAATAGAGGACATGGTGTCTTTTATGTTACAGATCCAATTCCAGTTTCTCTTGGTTACAACCTCCTTCTACACATGCTTCCAATGGCTTGGTTCTCCGGGACACCAGCCGTTGCACCCTGGGTCATTGGTGGTGCCAAAGTCGAGGTCGACGTCGAGATCCTCCAGGAAATCAAAAATACCATTGTCAATTGCCATACTTTGGGTGGAAGTTCCCGCCATCAATGGCTCCGGCGTTTTTGGGAGCGCTAGGGGTGGGAGGCTGTTGCCGTCGCTTTTGTCTGCAGCGGCTCCCCTCCACTTGTGCTGGATTCGGCACAGGATTATCTCCTCCGTCTTGTAGGAGGGGATCATCTCGTACAAGCTGGGGTGGAGGAGGTACTCGTGCATTATCCAGTTCAGATCGAGGCTGTTGTCCTTCTTGTTCTTCTTCCTCGGATCATCGCTGTCCTTGAAGAATTTGAGACTCATCCGAGTCCCGACGATCACCAGCCAACCTCCTACCTTGATGCGGTATGTCGCGGGGCTTGCCGTTGGTGACCCAGGATCCACCGCGCGTCTTCCGCTTCAGCCTATTATCCCTGGATTTGGAACGGGGGACGCGGACGAAGCAGTAGAACACACCCGTGGGAAGGTAGCTGCTGGAGCCAACCATCAATTCCCAGGGAGGTTTCTTGTAAACCTCCATCTCGGGAATGCAATATCCCGGGGGGATTCGCAGCGGCAGATTTCGAACCTTGTTGAAGAGTAAATCCCCGATCAGCTCCTCGTCGGTCGGGGTAAAATTGCACCCCACCCACCTCCACGACTCGCCTCCGCTAGTGTCTTCCGACGCCATTGTCGTCGCGCGAAGGAAGGGGAACCAAGGTGGAGGAAAGAAGAGGCGCGACGGAAGAAAAATTGCACGCGAGGGAGAAGGCAACGAGAGAAGAAAAAGTGCAGCGCGGGTATCGTATATAGCGAGAGAGAGAGAGAGAGACAGGAGTTGCCAAGTCTAATTAGGAAACACCTGATGTTTCCGATTTTGACTAAGATGTTTTCGAGTTCTTATTTTATTTATTTTTATTATAAATAAATAAATAAAAAATACATAATTCTAATCTTATTCATCTAAATGTAAATAACAATCTTGTATAATTGCTGAGATGTTTGGATTTTATTTATTTTTATTATAAATAAATAAATAATAAAAATATATAATTCGAATCCTATTGACCCAAATGCCAAGAGCAGCCTTGTGTAATTGCTGAGATGTTTAGATTTTATTTCTTTTTATTATAAATAAATAAATAATAAAAATACATAATTAGAATCCTATTGACCTAAATGCCAAGAGCAGCCTTGTGTAATTACTATACATAATTCACCATTTACTGTATCTTATATTTTAGTTTATCTCTATCCTAAAGACTGTCATTGGTTTTAGCTACCAAGACATAAAAAATGGCCATGATACAATTTAAACTTTTAGTAACCAAATGATTGGAGCAACAGAAAGAAGGGAAACAGGATAAATACCATCACAGAAATATATGCTAGAGAGCTGTTTGGTGTAGTTAATATACAGCAGAAGAGGAAGACAACAGGAGTTGTGTAGATGTAGTGAGAAAGGACCTTCAGAAGCATCATTTTTTTTTAAAAGGCTTGGCCTTATACATTTATCATCATGACCTTTGAGTTGTTGGTAGATAGATTAAATTTATAATAGATTTTAGTGAAATCTATAGCTTAAAATTTTAATTATATTAATCTAAAATCTAAATTAGGTGGTTAGGGTTGAGATTAAGAAAGCAGCTATGGTTGAAAACATGGATAAAAGAAAGAAAATCGCAGATTGACAATAGAGGCCAGAAAATAAGAGATCCAGGAAAGGGAAAGAAGACAAGGACAGGAAAAGACTATTCTCAATCATTCAAATCTCAGGTTAGATTAGTTTGCAGTGGATTATTACTGTGATCTCTTAGGAAAGTTTTAGATATTGTGATTAGGATTATAGTCCTTGTATCCATGTGATTCTCTTGTGGTTATTGCTTTGGGCTTAGGCAATAAGCCTTGATATCTGTATATTCATTATTTTGATAGTGGATTTTCTCTGGCTTGTCCCGTGGTTTTTACCCTTCGAGTTGAAGGAGTTTTCTACATAAATCTTGGTGTTCATCTGATTGTGATTTCTGTTTTATTCCGCTGTGTGTGACGGTCTGCTAGTATTTGTTCGTATACAAAGTTTATTCCTATTTTATTCCCATCAACTGGTTTCAGAGTAGGGTTCTTGTGGTATTTAATATTTTGTATCTGAACATGGAGGTCGGTAATGTTTCTCGCATGATTAGTTTAAACCGAAATAATTGGATGATATGGAAACCAAGAATGGAAGATCTCTTGTATTGCAAAGATTTATATGGACCTTTGCAAGGGGATAGTGCAAAGCCCACATCTATGACAGATGATGAGCGTAAGAGGTTAGATCAAAAAATAGTTGGCTTTATTCGACAATGGCTAGATGATAGTGTCTTTCACCATGTTTCTACTGAATGTTCTGCTTACTCTCTTTGGAAAAAGTTAGAAGGTCTTTATGAAATAAAAACGGCTGGCAACAAAGATTTTCTGATCAGAAAACTTGTGAACTTGAAATATAAAGAGGGTACTTCTATTCCTGAGCATTTGAATGAAATGCAGAGTATTACTAACCAGTTATCCTCTATGAAAATGTCTCTTGATGATGAGTTGCAGGCATTGTTACTTCTTAGTTCTTTGCCGGAAAGTTGGGAGACACTAGTGGTTTCCCTCAGTAATTCAGCACCAAAAAGAATTCAACAACTTCTTAGATTGATTCACAAGCATTTATCTCAGAGAATAGAGGAAGGTCAAAGTCAAAGGATAGAAGTGGTTCACGCATGGGTAGAAGCAAGTCAAGATCAAGGAAAAATATTATTTACTACAATTGTGGTGAGAATGGACATTACAAGAATCAGTGCAAGCAACCTAAGAAGAACAAGAAAAGGGGAAAAGAAGTGGAGCATACAGAGTCAAAAGAGAATATCACAGCTACAGTACAAGGTAGTGATTATTTGATTTTGTCTACTTCCGATGATATTTTTTCTTGTGTGTGTCAGGATCTCGAGTGGATAATTGACACAGGTGCTTCTTATCATGCTACACCACGGAGGGAGTTCTTTGCTACTTACAGGTCTGAAAATTTTGGTGTTGTCAAGATGAGCAACTATGGCACAGCAAACATCATTGGCATGTGAGATATCCATATAAAGACCAACCTTGGTTGCAAGTTGGTGCTTAAGGATGTGAGACATGTGATTGACTTAAGACTGAATTTAATTTCAATTGGAAGGCTGGACGTTGAAGACTTTGATGTCAGATTTCACAAAGGGCAGTGAAAGCTCAGTAAGGGTTCTATTATTGTAGCTAATGGGAAGAAATGTCATACATTGTACAGATTGTAGGCTAAAGCTTATGGTGAGCAGTTGAATGCTACAGAGAAATACTTCAGCATAGAGTTGTGGCATATGCGACTAGGACACATGAGCGAGAAAGGGCTGCAAGAACTTTCTAAGAGAGATATATTATCATACCTCAGAGGTACACGTTTGAACCCTTGTATTGATTGTTTGGCTGGTAAACAACATAGAGTTTCCTTTGTTAGTCCTACCTTATCTAGAAAAATGCATACCTTGGACCGTGTCTATATAGATGTGTGTGATCATTTGAGGACAAAAACTCCTAGTGGATCTGTTAATGTTCCTAGTATCAGTGGTGCACTTTATTTTGTTACTTTTATAAATAACTTTTTCAGGAAAATTTGGGTCTATGCTTTGAAGACTAAAGATCAGGTTATTAATGTCTTCAAAGAGTTTCATGCCAGAGTTAAAAGGGAGACAGAAATACAATTGAAATGTATAAGATCATATAATGGTGGTGAGTACATAAGATTGTTTAATGATTATTGCAGGTCACATGACATCCAGCATGAGTTGACAGTCCTTGATACGCCTCAGCATAATGCAATTGTAGAGAGGATGAACCACACCATCATAGAAAAGATCAGATATATGCTTTCACAGGCCAAGGTACCCAAAAGGTTTGGGATGAGGCTTTGAGAACTGCAGTTGATGTAATCAACTTATCACCATGTCTAGCTCTAGATGGTGATGTTGCAGAGCATGTATGGTCAGGGAAAGATGTCTCATATAGACATTTAAGAGTGTTTGGTTGTCGTGCATTTGCACATATTTCAAACAATGAGAGGTCCAAGCTGGATGGTAAGACAAAAGAGTGTATTTTTCTTAGTTACTCACATGATCAGTTTGGTTACAGGCTTTGGGATCCAGAAAAGCAGAAGGTATTCAGAAGTAGAGATGTTATCTTCTTTGAGGATCAAACCATTAAAGATTTGAAAAATGAGGCACCAGCTAAGACTTCTGCAGAGAGATTTGTAGAATATGACCCAGTTATTCCTTCAGTATATCAGGGTGATGGGGAAGATATGCAGGAAGATGGTGCAGATGTTGATCTACCTGCAGGACATGTTGTGCAGGAAGAATAAAGAGACCAAGTTCCCACAGAACCTCAATTAAGAAGATCTTATAGACCATGTCAACCTTTTAGAAGAAACTCTATAGATGAGTATGTGATGCTTACTGATGCAGGTGAACCAGAGAGTTACCAGGAAGCAGTTGAAAGTGAGCAGAAAAAGAAGTGGTTTATTGCTATGCAGGAAGAGATGGATTCTCTACAGAAGAACTACACATATGATTTGGTGCAACTACCAGAGGAAAGTAAGACCTTGAAGAACAAGTGGGTTTTCAGATTGAAGACTCAAGAATATTGTTCTCAACCAAAGTATAAAGCTAGATTGGTTGTGAAAGTCTTTGGTCAAAAGAAAGGTATTGACTTTGAAGAATTTTTTTCTCTTGTTATTAAAATGTCTTCTATCCGTGTTGCTCTTGGTATTGCTGCTAACATAGACTTGGAGAGTGAATAGTTAGATGTGAAAATAGCTTTCCTTCATGGTGATTTGGAGGAGGAAATTTATATGGAGCAACCAGAAGGCTTCAAAGTCAAAGGTAAAGAAAATCTTGTCTGCAAGTTGAAGAAGAGCTTGTATAGGCTGAAGCAAGCTCTAAGACAGTAGTATAAAAAGTTTGATTTATTTATGATTGAAAATAAATATAAAAGAATAGCTTCAGATCATTGTGTGTACATCAAACGGTTTGGTGAAAATTTTATTATTCTCTTACTTTATGTTGATGACATGCTTATCCTCAGAAAAGATATGTCTATGATTGACAGGTTGAAGAAGGAACTGAGTGAGTCTTTTGTAATGAAGGACATGGGGCCAGCAAAGCAAATATTGGGCATGCAGATTTCTCGTGACAAAAAAAAGAGAAAGATTTGGTTGTCATAGGAGAAATACATTGAGAAGGTATTGGATAGGTTCGGTGTGAGTAATACAAAGCCAGTTGGTTCTCCTCTTGCAGGTCACTTCAAGTTATGCTCAGATCAGAGTCCGTCAAGTGATGAGGAGAAGGAGAAAATGCAAAAGATTCATTATGCTTCAGCAGTTGAAAGTTTAATATACGCAATAGTATGTACGAGGTTGGACATCGCATATGCAGTAGGTGTTACTAGTAGGTTTCTTGCAAATTCAGGTAAAGAGCATTGGACAACAGTGAAGTGGATTTTTAGATATCTCATAGGAAGTTCTAAAGTTTGTTTAAGCTTTGGAGGTGGACCACCTGTATTGACAGGTTACACAGATGCAGATATGGTAAGAGATATTGACACAAGGAAGTCCACATCAGGTTCTGTACTTACTTTTACAGGGGGGGCTGTGTCATGGCAGTCTAGATTGCAAAGGTGTATTGCTCTCTCCACCACAAAGGTAGAATATATTGCTGCTAAAGAGGTTTGAAAAGAAATGTTATGGATGAAAGGATTCTTACAAGAATGGGGGTTGAAACAGGAAAACTATGTGGTGTATTGTGACAGCCAGAGTACCATCCATTT